>JAPDNY010000007.1:27540981-28161173 GCA_029375565.1 Gekko gecko
CTGTTTTCCCCCTTGAGCTGACATTGAGGTTGTTTGTCTTTAAGGGACAGAGAAGTAAATTTTTTTCATCAGGGTGCTTATTTCATATTAATGTTGTATATTCTGTAGCAGTAGTTTATAGGTATATTGGAAGATAGTTTTATCTTGAAGTGACACAAATTTAACCTAGGCTCTTTTATTTTTTCCGAAGTATAATAAGTTCAAGTGTCGCATCTTGAATGAAAAAGTCAACACTCCAACTACTACTGTATACAGGTAACACCACGATCATCACCCCACATGCATGCACATTCCAAATCTTGTATACTGTGTGATGCACAGAAATTTGTGAGTCTGAGGATTATCCTTGTCTTTTAGGTGTGGACCTTTGATTGATCTCTGCCGGGGACCTCATGTCAGACATACTGGTAAAATAAAGGCATTAAAAATACATAAGGTAAGAAATGAAGCTCTGCTGTACAAATGTTTTATAAAAAACATATATTTGTACTTATATTGGACCAAGTTCTCTGCCGCAAGATGTTCTGGAGATACACTAAGCCTGATTATTACACCTGTTCACTGGGAAAGAGTTATGCTGCTGTTGGACTGATGTAGGAGCTCTCTGATTCACGCTTTTCCTATGCAGTGCAATTGGAAAGACTGTATGTTAAAAAAGCACTTTGTATACACACACTTGTCTAGTTTGTGATAGTAGCAGTTGAGGGATGTTAAAGCAACACCTGGGGGTCCTTATTCATATGAAGTGCATGCAGGAGTAAGGATTTGGAAGCCTTTAAATTGATAGTTACACTCTTTTGTGTGACCTAATGAGTTCCATTCCACAAAACTACTGCTTAATAACACTGAACATTTTTTTTAAAATTATCTTCAAATCTAACAACTTTCGGATTTTAAAGATGGGTTTTATATAGAGAGAGCAGAGTCCTCCAACTAGGATTCAAAACTGATGTCATTTGTTCTGCAACAATAATGTTTCCTTACGTTCCACTTCAGAATTCCTCTACATATTGGGAAGGAAAATCTGATATGGAAACCCTACAGAGGATTTATGGAATTTCATTCCCGGATGCAAAAATGCTGAAAGAATGGGAAAAGTTCCAGGAAGAAGCAAAGAACAGAGATCACAGAAAAATTGGACGGGTGAGGCTTTCTCAGTAGCATGGATTTAATGGGATGTGGTGGGAGGAAGGTTCTTCTGATATCTCCAAGGAGCTGCAGAACAGTCTGGTTTCTGAATACAAAATTTAAAATAGTCAAGCACAGAGATTTGGCTAATGCCAGATCATCATTGGTGATGTGCTGATGTCACTTCCGATTGCAACGTCATTTTGTTCCCACTGAGTCGCCCACCTGGTACATGGAGAAACTGAGGTGTTAATTCCCCCTCCCCTAGGATCAAGAACTATATTTCTTCCACGAACTCAGTCCTGGCAGCTGTTTTTTCCTACCAAAGGGGGCTTACATCTATAATACGCTGATAGAATTCATCAGGGTAAGTAAAACCTTTTTTTATAATTTCGAGGTTTCGTTACCTATCACCTAACTAATACTTTCCTACCAGCCACTGTACGACTTCCTTGCATCTGGTCCTGCTGTTGCTTGCTGCTGGGTGTATTCACTGCTAGGTCAGCTGGGATGGAGGCTTAAGGAGGTGTTGCCGCAGGCATGATAATCACATTGGCCATGTTTCCGGCCGTCTTGTGGAGCTTCCAGATCACCCAAACAGCTTCTCTCAGTGTGGTGTAGTGGTGAAGAAGATGAAGAGGCGATTGGATTTGTACCCCACCCTTCACTATCCGAAGGAGTCACGGAGCGGCTTTCCTTTCTGCTCCCCACAACAGACACCCTGTTAGCTAGGTGGGACGTAGGGAGCTCTGACAGAAACTGCTCTTTTTCAAGAACAGCTGTGCCAGAACTATGGCTTGCCCCAAGATCATCCAGCAGGTGCAAGTGGAGGAGTGGGGAATCAAACCCAGTTCTCCCAGATTAGACTCTGTGCTCCTAACCACCACACCAAACTGGCTGTCAAGGGACAGACTCTGATCTGGAGAACCTCCTTCTCATGGAGCCTGCTGGGTGACCTTGGGCCAGTCACAGCTCTCTCAGGACTTTCTCGGCTCCACCTGCCTCACAAGGTGCCTGTTGTGGGAGAGGAAGGGAAGGCGCTTGTAAGCCACTGAAATTCCTTCGGGTAGTGAAAAGGGGTATGAAAACCAACTCTTCTTCTTCTCTGTGTGGGAGCTGCCTAATCTCCAGCTCATCTGCCTGTTTCTAGAATCCGCCTCCACACAGCAGCCCACCAAGAGCTTAATTAATTTCTTCTCCCCTCCTAGCACTGAATAGGAGGACACAGTTTACCGATGGTGAGTGGCAGGCTACATAAGCTTCTTTGATAACCAAATGTAACAGGAGAAAGACAGAGCCAGCTATCATAAGGCTACATAAGGTTCTTTGATAACCAAGTGTAACAGGAGAAAGATAGAGCCAGCTATCACTCTCAGCGTCCTGTATAGTTAACCAGCTCACGAGTAATGCAAATGCGCCCGGTGGTCCAATGCATGTTTGCCACTGTGAGGCCTGCACAGTTTGCTAAGTGAGATTTAGCATCAGCGGCCAGTTCTGCTTAGATGTGCTGTCCTATCATCACGGATGTGCACTACAGTGACGCGCTAGTATTGATGGACGTATTACAGTCGAAACATTTCATTTTCCATTCCATCAGTGGAATGCATTCCTCCTGTTCCTCTTGTGTGTGGACCAAGATGGATAACATTTTGCCATATTCGTTAGCCTGTCACCTGGAGCAGGGGTGGGTGATTCAGCCGAATGGGCTGTCTGAGAAGGCCGCCTCCGGCAAAGCTGTCAGTATCGGCTCTCCGAGGACATCCACGCTCCGGCTTAATCATGATTCGTGCCCACCTCGGCAGCATGAACCTCTTAGCAATTCCTTGTAACAAGATTTCTAGATGGAGGTGTAATTAGCAGAAGACGGTGCCCCTGAGATGGGCTGGTAAAAGCAGTGGCTTTGACAGGTGCTGCACAGCTTGATTTCTCTCTGCCGGTTTATAAATACAGACAGCTTAGACTTGTACTGCAGTTCACTGAGGGTCTCGCTAGAACTTGCTCTGTTCACAAGACTTTCAACTCCTTTACAAACTCTCTGGTTGCCTTGAACCACCTTCCTGTAAGCTTCAGGTATTATGTCTGTCTGAGTCTTTGTATGTTTCCATACATCAAGCTAGAACTCTGGGAAACTTGGTTCAGGATCCTGTACGCCTAAAAACTTGTTTGCTTAATTTACAGCTGCCTTATAGAAAGCCAGTTCGGTGTAAGTTAAGAGCGCAGACTCTAATCTGGGAGAACTGGGTTTGATTCCCCACTCCTCCAATGCAGCTGTTGGTGTGACCTTGGGTCAGTTACAAGTTCTTTCAGAGCTGTTCTCTCAGGAGCAGTTCCCGAAAGAGCTCTCTCAGCCCCATCTAACTCACAGGGTATCTGTTGTGGGGAGAGGAAGGGAAAGGAGATTATAAGCTGCCTTGAGACTCCTTTGGGTAGTGAAGGGAATGGTATAAATCCAATCTCTTCTCCTTTCTCCCCAACAGGTGACCAAAATGATTTTTACATTATTCTCTCCTCTTTATTTTATCCTCACAACAGTCCCATGAGGTAGGTTAGGCTGAGTGTGTGACTGGCCAAAAGTCACCCAGCAAACTTGGAGCAGGAATTCAAATCTGAGTCTCTCAGATACTAGTCTGACAAACTGCAGCACTCTGGCTCACTAAAAGAAAGCCGGCCACTGACAGGCACATCCACTCTACCTATAATTCCACATCTCTTTGCTTTCCCCTGCAATTATGGCAAGTGGGAAGGGAATTCAACAGCTGCAGTCTGTTAAGCCACTTCACCAAATGCCAGGAAGTAGTTAACTGCCTTGCTCATTTTTGCTGTGGTGCAGACTTTGATACACGCACGGGAATGTGAGCCACAGACTGACCAGGTTCTTTAAATCTCTTCTAGTGTGTTTCTGATTTTGGCTTCTCCTCTTCTTCCAGAGCGAATATCGAAAACGAGGCTTCCAGGAAGTTGTCTCTCCAAATATCTACAACAGCAAGCTCTGGATGACTTCGGGGCACTGGCAGCATTACAGTGACAACATGTTTTCCTTTGAAGTGGAAAAAGAGATTTTTGCTCTGAAACCGATGAACTGCCCTGGACATTGGTATGGCCTTGAAATCCAGAGGGCAGCCTTACCTGAACTTAGTTCCCCCCCTTGCACTGAAGCTATATATCGTGTTCCGTAATCATTACTGAGAGACCAACATGCAAGTGGAGCTTGAGATGAATCTGCTTTTTCCACACAAACACGTGCAATACGAACGTTTGAGGCTTAAATTTATTAATCAGCCCATCCCATTTAACTCTGCTCTGATCTGGCATAATGGGGGTAGCGTTTCCGCGATGTGCTTATCGGTCTTCCTGGGGAATGGAGCTCAAGAAGGGGATGCCTCTCAAGCTGCCACTTCTTCCCGTTCTGTTCCCTAATAAGCTTTGCTGGGCCAGACTCATAGCCATCTTTTCTGCCAGGGCCACTTCTCCATGGTTGTTTTTACAGCCTTGACCTCTCTCCAGTTTTTGGGAGACTCATATTCATGCTTCCTCCTCCATACCTGTTCAGTTACGAAGTACTTAAAAACTATCTATCCATTTCTTCTTAGGTCTCACTTGAACCACCCAAGCCATGAACAAGTCAGTCTCATGAGCTTTGGTCCATCAAGTTACAATTGTGGTAGAATAAGTGAAAATGAGCAGAGGAGGACACTTGCTCTAATATCCTGGAGTGGCAATAAAACCAAATAGTGGGTGGCATATCCTAACTTCTGTGGCTTGGATAAGTCAGATGAATAGCCCTTTAACCAGGCATCTTGGACAGGCCATGCACACAAGTGGGTCTGGGTTTGTTCCTCTGAGCCAATTCAGACAAATGCATTGCCGGTGGCCAGCCACTCTCTAGTTCTCCCTGATGGTCTTAGCAAGCATGTTGTTGGTGGTGGAAAGTGCCATCAGCTCACAGCTGACTCACGGCGACCCTGTAGGGTTTTCAAAGCAAGAGGTGTTCAGAGCTGGTTTGCCACTGCCTGCCTCAGTGTCAAGACCCTGGTATTCCTTGGAGGTCTCCCATCCGAATACTAGCCAGGGCCGACCCTGCTTAGCTTCCGAGATCTGACGGGATTGGGCTAGCCTGGGCCTCCAGGTCAGGGCAGCAATCATGTTACCTTGTCCCCATTTAGGATGGGGTTGCAATATTGGGATTTTATGTTGGCATAGCAAGTCTTAAGGTTAGGCTATGCAGGAGGCTGAAATGCACTTCCAGTAAGCAGCCCGAATAGCCCAGACTAGCTCAGTGTCAGCAGATCTCGGAAGCTAAGCAGGGTCATCCATGGTTAGTACTCGGATGGGAGACCACTGAGGAAGTCCAGGGGATGCAATATAGAGGCAGGCAGGGCTCTTTTTGTAGCAGGAACTCCTTTGCATATTAGGCGACACCCCCCCTAATGTAGCCAATCCCCCAAAAGCTTACAGATCTCTTCTTACAGGGGCTACTGTAAGCTCTTGGAGGATTGGCTATGTTAGGGGTGTGCCGCCTAATATGCAAAGGAGTTCCTGCTACAAAAAGAGCCCTGGAGGCAGGCAATGGCAGACCACACCTTGCTCGCCTCTTACCTTGAGAATCCCCATGAAGAGTCGTCATGAGTTAGTTGTAACATGACAATTAGTATTTATTATGAAAGAGGCTGCGGTATACTTCCAGTAAGCAGGACTACATTCCTCTTGATCTAATATTCTGCATGTGTTTCTGAGGAAGCGGTGAATGTTTTGTAGAGACATTCTGAGTGCAGTCGTGGATAACTTTCTGACCACTGCTTTATTTCCTCCAGCCTGATGTTTGATCACCGGCCAAGATCTTGGCGGGAGCTGCCCCTGCGACTAGCGGACTTCGGAGTCCTCCACCGTAATGAGCTGTCAGGGACACTGACGGGGCTCACCAGAGTGAGGCGGTTCCAGCAGGATGACGCTCACATATTCTGTGCCATGGAGCAGGTAGGAGAGACTGCACGGTTGGAAAGAAAATGGACTCATGAAAACGTGCTTGTTTTGACTGTGTCTGGTTTTTGTTCCATGTACAGATTGAAAGTGAGATAAAGAGCTGTCTGCAGTTCTTGCGCACTGTCTATGACGTGTTTGGCTTTTCCTTCAAACTCAACCTCTCCACCCGTCCTGAAAAGTATCTTGGAGACATTGAAGTGTGGAATCAAGCTGAAAAGGTAACTGATATCTATCTGGCCGGGAGGTAAAAGACAATTGGTTTCTAATTTCAGACCAGCAGGTCTGATGTCTGGGGGAACAACTTACACATTTTCTCTCCCCTAAAAGTAAAATTTCCCATGGTGCAGGTTTCTCTGGGTGGTGAGGGCCCAGTGAAACCAGCATCCAAGACTTGGGATTCTGTGTGCTTGGCTTAAAGTCCTCTCCCCAGCAGAATTAGTTGCCAAGCAAAATCGGGGCATTTGGGCACTTTTAGCTTCAATGGGAATGGGGACTTGTAATTGCAGTGAGGTGATTATGAGTGTGAGTTTATAGGTGTCTAAGGAAGTTGTGTTGTAGCCAAGATTTTAGGCTGTCTCCTAATGCACTTAATTTCTGTTTCAGTGTATTTTTCTTTTACCATGGAAGATGGTCTTTATTTATTCAATGCAAGCTTATACTTGGTAGGGTATTTCTAGATCTCAAGTGATGTGATAAACTGGCATATTCTGAATGAATATATCCATAACAGCAGGAGAGGATTCAGTCCTGAACTAATGCAAGAAAGAGAAAATTGCGTATCAGGTGCATTTTACAAAGCAGAGTAGCTAATACTTCGTGTAGCTAATACCTTGTGTATTTCCTTGCACTAGCAACTCGAAAACAGCCTGAATGAATTTGGTGAGAAATGGGAATTGAACCCTGGAGATGGAGCTTTCTATGGCCCGAAGGTTAGTAGATTGCCTCTCGAGGGGATTTGGAACGGTTGCCTCTCTTCTCCCCAAGGGTTACTGAAGGTTGTGCCTTTTCCACAAGTGTTGATTGTGGAGAAACTGTGCATTGGGATGTTGAATTTGCTTGCATTTGATTCACACAACCTGTTGAGTACAAATACCTAGACACATTGGGAGAGGGGGGCTAGTTACCTGAATCTGAGTTTAGGATAGCAAAACTGTGTTACACTAGGCATTTGTACAAGCAAACTTCTGTTTAGTAATTTCCTTGCTCCTGCCCTACCTGGTGTGGTGATCCTCTTTGTGTGATGGAGAGGAGAGATAAAAAGCCTGCTTCTGCACCATGTGGAGCGGTTTGCTGGCCTTGTGAGGGCCATGGACTGGGCCCCGAAATAAGAGGAGGAGAGAGCCAAAATGAATGTCCAGTGGGATTCCTGGCAAATAGGTTTTTCCCCTTGAGAGGAGCAGTCCTGCATGACCGCGAGTAATGCCAAAAGTCTTGGTTCACAGCTGGGGCAGACTGGGCCTGTCATGACTCGGGTAGGGTGTCACCTGACGCTGCCACCACTCTGGATTTAGGATCCCTTGAGAAGGCCCAGAGCACCCTCCCCAAACCTTCAGACCTCCCTTGTTTCACTGAAATGAGTGTGAGGACCAGGCAGAGTACAACAAGGAAAAGGTTTATTTTAAAGGAGGTCAAACAAACAAGGTACAGAATAATAACAGTAAGCGGGTGAAAAGAAAATAAATCAAATGCCCTAACACGTCTAAATACATACTGTCCCTGGCTCACTCTCTCAAGTGGCCTTAGACTGCTCACCCCTCCCTCAAGATGAGGGTTTCCTTCCCACAGCAGCAAGCCCTCCTTTCTGGCCCTGTTCCTTGGGAAGAAGAACAGCTTCCCCTCTCACCAGTTTCTTTCATTCCCCAGCCCTCTTCTTCCCTGTTGGTCAGTTTTGGCTCCAGAACTTCCCAAGGCCTTCTGGGAGTTGTAGGCCTAGCCTCCTCCCACTGCTACAGGCTTCCCTGGGCCTGCTAGGCCTTGCTTGCACAGCCCAGATCACAACAGGGCTGTTAAGGCCACCAGGAAGAACCCCGCTGGGCTGATGGACTTGGATGACCAGTCCACGCACACACCCCGGCCAGGGTCACCCTAACCCCAGGTGAGGAGCTGCCTTTGGCCAATCTGAGGCAGGTGAGCAGCCACAGCCACGAGGGAGCCTGCCACCCTGGCCCTGTGTGGGGCAGTGATCAAGCTGTGGCTGCAGGGGGAGCTGGCTTTCGCTCCCTCTCCTCCATTGGAGGTCGTGGCTAGGGACAGGCTTAGGAGGGTGGGGCCCTTTCCAGGACCATTTTTGTTTCCCAGGGCACCCCTCCCCCCCCGGGCTTTGCTATAAAAAGGTTTATAATCCACCAGGAGGAGCAAGCTCAGAAAATAATGGAGAGGGCAGTCGAGATGGGGTGGGGAGAACAGGGGGCGCTCTAGCACTTTAGCACCTGAGTTGTGGTCACTTTAGCCCCGTGCGAAACCTGGATGTTCTGCTGTTTCTCTTAGCCCAGCGCTCTCTGTCTTTCTGCTGGCAGCTCCACTGTCGCAGCTGCCGAGTCCTTGAACTCGGACCTTGGTGACAGAAAAGAGAAGAGACGGGGTAGTGCCCTCATCTTTGGCACCTGGCAGTGTTATGGTAGATGCTGGGCTGCCTTTCCGAGTAAATGTTGGGTTGTCAGATCACTACAGCAATGCGCTGCCCTTCCACCACTAGTGAGCTCATCATAAAACAGTGGCGGGCAGACTCACAGCTTGTCAAAGGCCAGGTAGCAGGGAACTGTAAACGCAGGTGGGATGGACAAGGCTGAACATTGTGGCAGGGGGAGAAAAGTGGACAGGTTTATTCTTTTATTTTATTTACTTAATTTATACCCCGCCTTCCTCCCCAGTGGGAACCCACTGTGGCTTACATCATTCTCCTCTTCTCCTTTTTCTCTTTCATTTCATCCTCACCACAACCCTGAGAGGTAAAGCTAGGCTGAGAGTGTGTGACACGCCCAGGGATACCCAGCGAGCTTCCGTGGCACGAGTGGGGATTCAAACCTGGGTCTCCCAGATCCTAGTCTGATACTCTGACCACTACACCACACAGCAGTTGCTGTTCGGTTAAATATGCATGCATATCCCCTCTTTCCTGAAATGGTCCACTGGTAAACCTTGTTGCCAACTGGGGGTGTATTTACCTCTAAAGAAAGGAGAGTCTGTGCTTTAAGATCTCCTCGAACCCAAGTATTCTGTTGATAAATCTGTTAACATTTGTATGTCTTCTCCTCGTTTCTCCCCTCGCAATAAAGATTGACATTCAGATTAAAGACGCCATTGGCCGGTACCACCAGTGTGCTACAATCCAATTAGATTTCCAGCTCCCGATTAGGTTTAATCTCACATATGTGAGGTGAGTGTACATGGGTGTGCATTATTCTTTGCTTTCCCTCTTATATTCTGAGTAGAAGGGTTTTTTTAGCGAGAACTGCTTTTGCTATTTATTTATTTTGTATTTTCTAGTCATGACGGCGCTGACAAGAAAAGGCCAGTGATTATTCATCGTGCCATCTTGGGATCTGTGGAGAGAATGATTGCTATCTTGACAGAAAACTACGGAGGCAAATGGTACTACACGCATCTCTTTGTTTCTGGGTCAGAGCTCACCCAATGAGGGATTAGCTAGCAAAAAAAAATCCCTCCAAAACCTTTGCTTGCCAGAAGCCAGGACTTTTCATGGCTTGGAGCTCCCCATGTAATGTGGCCACTATGAAGTAGATGCTTATGTGGTGGGTTTTCATTTCCAGAGTTTTTTACGTATTGTAAATTGCAACCTTTTGAATCACAGCTTAGCTTTGGTGGTACTCAAGTTTCTTGCGCTCTACAGTATGAATGCCAGAGAAGGGTGCAATGTAGGGCAGCAAGAGGCAGAGCCAGTGAAAAATGAATCTGGAGTTGCCAACCCCTCTTGGGGGAGTTGCCTGGAGACTGGGGAGGACAAGGGAGCTCGGAGGGGATGTGATGTCATTGAGCCCGCCCTCCAAACAGCCACTTTCTCTTCGGGGAACTGATCTCTGTAATCTGGAGAATCTCCACATGCAGAGACGCTAAGCCTCCGGAGCCAGGAGGCAACATCAGGGGAAGGCCTCGCATACAATTTGGTGAAACACTTGAAAGGCACTCTCCCATTGGATCTCTCTACTGCTCCAGCTGCCGGGCCACAGCCATAGCTTCCCACCACATAAAATTTGGGAAGGCAGATGAAGTCTGTGGACTTCATATGCAGAATGTGGGAAAGCGCTTTGTGCCTTTGGAGGACAAGGACAGCTACTTGTATCTCTGAGGACTGCTGCTTTCTGTTCATTTTCAAGTTGGCCTTTTGCTAAGGAACGGGAGTGGCAAGAGGGTCCACTAAGGGATCCCTTGAAAGGTAGCACCCTGTGAGGATTTGAGCACAGAGCGCGGTTCGGGATTGCAGCTTCTGTTAAGACTCTGTTTGTGTCCTTGCCGCAGGCCTCTCTGGCTGTCTCCTCAGCAAGTGATGGTGGTACCGGTTGGGCCAACGTGCGATGAGTATGCACAAAAGGTAGGGACCTCTCAATTTTGCAGCCACCGAATCCTTTGAGCTAATGCACCACCAGCAGCAAAGTAGCCTGATGCATTGTATTGGCTTTAAGTCAAATCAAACCAGGACGTAGAGCCCCGTCTTTGGCACACCGTAAGGACTCACATGTGCCCAGTGGGATTTTTGACACTGAAAATGAGATGCTGCCATGTCCCATCATCACTGCTCATTGTGTCAAACTGGCTTTCTCTGCAGCCCAGAACGGACCCTTCTGTCACAGAAACAGCATTCCAAAAAGTGCCTGGAACCACTGCACTTTTTTGCTTGGGGGTGGTGGTGGAATAATGTTCTTAGGCTTGGGTGCTAATTATAATGGGCAGCAAAGTACACTTGACCTGTTTCGCTGGCCTTGGGAAGGGGCTGTGCTTATGGATGTGGTTCTGTACACTGTTGCAGATTGGTGTATGTTTTGGTTAAGCTGCATCATCTGGCTGGCTTGCAAAAAAGCTTGGAATTCCATCTGGAATTGTAAAGTGGCCTCCAGTTAACAGGGAGCCAAAGGGTGGCACACTAGTCTAGTCTACTGGGAAGTGTGGCAGTCAGGGAGCTTCTGGATCTTGCTTTGGAAGTGTAGCCAGTTGAACAGAAGCAAAGAAATCATGTATCCCACAAAGTATTTGACTCCGTGTATTTGAATTAAAGATGATTCCAAGTCGTGCCTCCCTACACTGGAAACAGTTCTGTGTAGGAAATAAGCTGTGTTCTTAGACCCTTCATTTGTTGTACCTGGGCACAGTGTGTTTGTGAGAAGCTGTGTGTCCAGGCCTGTGTGTGCGCACGCTGGAGAGGCTAAACAAAATCTTGTTGCATTGCTGAAAATTCATCCATACTTGAGTCATGAGACTTCATCCTTGCATCCCTTTATGATTTCTATAACTCAATTACCAAAATATGTTATTCTGTGTTGCCTCCCAGGTTAATGTGATTGACTTCTTATTCTCATGCAGCAGTTATTTCCTCTCAGTGTCACTCAGGTTTTGCAGAGAGGCGTGAAATATTTCTCCAGCATTTCAGCCCAAACTAACCTTAAATGCTGGTTCAGGTTGGGTAACCATGTTGGTCTGAAGGAGCAGAACAAAATTTGAGTCCAGGGGCACCTTTAAGACCAACAAAGTTTATTTCTGGCTATAAGCTTTCATGTGCCGGCATGCGCCTTCAGATAACCTTCTTAAATGCTGATGGTTTCTTTTGCCAAGGTGAAGCAACAATTCCATGATGCTGGGTTAATGGCGGATGTTGATGTGGATCCTGGCTGCACACTGAACAAGAAGATAAGAAATGCGCAGCTTGCACAGTACAACTTTATTTTAGGTAAAAGATGCCATTTTGGTTGCCAGACAGTATCCTCCTTTAAGCGTTTCTCCGAGGGTACAAATATCCAGACACACTGGATATTTGTTACCAGAACAATTTGGAGAGTGTGCAATTACCATGAGAGATTATGCATGGCCTATTGTGAAAACCTTTAGCAACTGCACATCACGTGAGAAAGCAACACCCGGCTCTAAAAAATAATCTTTTTTCATATATTTCTTTCTGGATGTTTGTTGTTTTACAATAGTAATATTGACCACTGAGGAAAGCCCTAAGGAGCCGAAATGCGTATGGTCTACTGGTCATAAGATATACCCATCAATTGTATGTGTGAAACCAACAGCTCTGTATGTAAAAGAAATTTAAGCGTCTGATATTTGGATCATTTTTTTTAACCTATTTTATTTTTTACTAATGTGTTACACCATAATAAATATTTGTATTTCTATAATAATTTATTTTGTTAGCTTGACCCCCTATCACATACAAATCCAAGGGAGTCCCATTTCTCACTCGTGAAACTTTTCTGTTGCAGCCAGCGGCGTCCCAATTTGCGAGGCAGGCATTCCCTCTGGAGCCAGGCTGGGCTGCCTCATTAGCTGGAGTGCTGAGAGTGCTCTGCTTTATGTCAGCGCCTCCCCTGGAAAAAAAAGAGAAGTTTTCGGTTCTCTTGCCCATAAGACCAATAAGCCTGTAAATCAGCCTAGATCTCCTTTGGCAGCAGCACATAGGGGCACAGAGACAGGTGTCGTGACTCTCAGCAAATCGATAGACATCCTTCCTAATCAGTAATCTGTCAAATGGGGAGGAATGTGTGCTGTGTTCATTCTTCAACCAAGCACTTTGCTTGAGGTCAGTAATGGGACAGTATGAACTAACACTCACACACTGGTAGGCCTTTGGAAGCTGAAATTTCTCATGCTGCAGTTATACCAGTTTGGTGTAGTGGTTAGGAGCCTGGACTCTAATCTGGGAGAACTGGGTTTGATTCCCCACTCCTCCACATGCAGCTGCTGGTGTGACCTTGGGTCAGTTACAGGTTCTTTCAGAGCTGTTCTCGAAAGAGCAGTTCTCGAAAGAGCTCTCTCAGCCCCACCTACCTCACAGGGTGTCTGTTGTGAGTAGAGGAAGGGAGAGGAGACTTCTTTGGGTAGTGAAGGGAATGGTATAAATCCAATCTCTTCCAAAATGACCAGAACGACTTTTACATTATTCTCTCCTCTTTATTAGCTTCATGTTGGAGGCTCGTGGGTGCGATCGCTTGACCCTTGGCTCACGAAACACAAACTAGGTTATTTTTGTCATGAAATTAGGTTCGTGAGCCGGTTTGTGCCTATCCCTATTCAGGACCTACAAAAGGAAATACTACTTTACACAGAGTGATTCAAATGTGGAATTCACTGCCAGAGGATGTAGTGATGGCCACAGAAATTGACAGCTTGAAAAGGGATTCATGGGCAATAAGTCCATCAATGGCTACTAGCCATAGTGACTGAGGGGGAACCTCCACATTCAGAGGCACTAAATGTTTGACTCTCAGAGCCAGGAGGCAACATCAGGGGAAGGCCTCAGCCTCTATGCCATGTTGTTGGCTGTCCAGAGGAACTGGTTGGCCACAGTGTGAGACAGGATGCTGGACTAGATGGACCACTGGTCTGATCCAACTGGGCTCTTATGTTCTTCTAAATGTGGAAATTGAGCTCTAACAACAAATCGCTTCTATATCAAGTTTATATTATGGCCAGTGATTTTGTGCATGCTGAAGTCCCATTGATTTTTTTTGGCATTGGTTCCAGTACAATTAATCACATGTAGCTATGGGCTACGTTTGTGGCCATTATGACTAGAACACAGAGGAGGGAGCAAGAACAGAGGATTCGGGAGATGGTCTAGTTGAGGGTTCTGCTGGATAATCTCTACCTGAAGCATCTCCAGTTACGTTGATGTCCGGATGCTTACGGGGGGAAACATTCAGGGGGAAAAGCTCCTTGAGTCCCTTGACTGATATTAGTACTTTGGTGTAATGTAATACAAATTTATTTCTCGTCTAGAAACTTTCTGATACTTTATTTTGTATGTTTTTCTCTTCCCTTCATTTTATCTACACTACAACCCTGTGAGGTAGATTAGAATAAGAGAGTGACTGGCCCAGTGGTTACCCAGTGAGCTCCATGGCAAGGTGGAGACTTGAACCCAGATCTCCTGAATCCTAGGCTATTACTCTGACTACTGTACCATGCCGGCTGTCCCCCCTTAATGACCATTTCTTCAAGCAACGCATTTCCCCTTCCTTCCTGGATTTATTACCCTTTATCGGCATGATTCTTCTTTCTAGTTTGTCACTGTTTTTCCTTAACTGTGCCGCCCCAAATACTGCACAGCGCTCCAAGCCTCCAAGATTACTCACACTTCAGGCTGGTATCATTAAGTGGTTCTTGCATATTCAGCGTTGTAACCAGTTAACATTTAGCGTGGGGAGAAAAAAGAATTAACTCCTGCAAACCCACTCTGTGCATTCTGTCTTGCAGTTGTTGGTGAAAAGGAGAAAGCAAGTGGAACTGTCAATATTCGCACCCGAGACAACAAGGTTCACGGTGAACGCACAGTGGCTGGAACCGTGGAGAGGCTCTTGCAGCTGAAGGCCTGCCGTTGCAAAAATGCCGAAGAAGAGTTTTAGCCAAGCCCTGTCCTCTTTGGCCACGTTCTCTGGGTTAGAGCCCTGTTTTTCTTTCCTCAGGCCGGTTGGCCCTGCTGTACTTCACCTTTGCACTGTGTTGTATTTGGAAAGGGATTTTTGTTGGTTGATCCCTGGCTCCACACTGTTTTGTACGTTCGGAAATTAAGCAGAAGATTTGAAGGAATCGTTTTGTACAAAGAGTGCGGTTGCTTTGACCCCTGAGCCCCAGCGTTTGAAGCTGCATGCATGAAGTTGTGTGGAGATTTAAAGGGACAGTGGAATGATAATCAGGGATCGAAGTACCAGTATAGCAACTCTTTATAAGAAAATAAATTTGTACGCACTTGTGAATTTTCGACAAGACTGTGTGGCGGGGTTTTTCTTAATTGTTCATGTCCTTGTTGAATTGTTTCCATCAAATCAGTGCTGAACTCTTTTTTTGGGGGGGGGGTCAGTTTTTACCCCCCACCCCCCAAGGATTAGATTATGAGGAGTCCGGGGATTTGAGTTCAGTCTCTCAGGAAGTTGAAATGCTGAGATTTGAGTCCTCTGTTGAAGGAGCTACTTGAACTATTGCTATGCTGGCAGTATCTGAACACCTAGAGGGAAAGCTTACAGTCTACTGAAACATGACAGCTGAGGAGAAGGAACTGGGAAGCAGTTCGGCAGTGTGCTCAGTATTGGTCAGGAAAAACCAGGAGGATCATGCAGGGAAATATAGAAGACGAGTGATCAGGCCCGTTATGGAGATCAATGCAACGGGCTCTAGCTGGGCCACTGCCTCCCCAGGCCCCCCCCACCATGAGAAGGGGCAGCGGTGCCCTCCCCAGGCGGGCCCAGCGGTGGGCAGAGAAGGGGCGCGCAGTTGCCGGTGTCACAGCTCCTGCCGCTGGGGTCAGGGAGGAGGAGGTGGCAATCGTACCTGGGCTTGTGGGACGAGGAAGGAGGCGCAGACCCCCATGATGCCATGTGGGGCTCACAGGGCCAGCAAGGGCGGGAGGAGGGGCGGTGACGAAGGCCATGCAGCCAGTGGCCAGGGACCCCGTTCTGACTGGCAGTTGCGGGGGCGAAAGTCTGTGAGGGGGTGTGGATATGAACAGTGCTTTATAATAAGGAGAGAAGATGGCTCTGTTTTTCACAACACTGAAAACTGATTACCCTATGCAGGTAAAACCAATAAAAGTGCTGTCCTGAAAGTGGTTCTGGAATATTCCTGCACCCAGTAATATTTTAAGAGGGGGGCCCCTCAAGACATGATTAATGTTGCCTACTTTTATAGCAAGATCTTTTTTTTCCAGGTGTATGTCTAGACTCTGCTTTCTGGTCTTTGCCCCTTCCCTGAAATTAGAGACACCCCTCTTGTGTAACATTTGGCTTCTGTGACAGGGAATTTTATCCACTTGGATTCCCCCTCCCCCAAGTGTGGAGGGAGGGGCTGCTTTCCTCTGAATCTGCAGAGTGCACAGATTTCTTCTCTGTGATCTGTGTGCAATTGTACCAAAAGGATGGGATTTTGTGTCCCTAGAGACCAACTTGCACCTTAACTTTTTGGAGCATAGGCATTTATTGAATTAGCTCTAAAAGCCTGTGCATTATTCCCTGGGAATACCCACCGTGTGCCTTCCACAGGACAGTTTCAAAGTGCTTGATCAGAGCTTGAATTCTTGAGCTCTGGTCTAGTATTTGTTAGGCTATATAGGTCTGCAGCCCCCGTAGTCCTTGTACTGTAAAGCGGGTGGGGAAGTGTGTTTTATTTTATTACAATTATATCCTGCCCTCCCCCACAAACAGTTTTTAAGTTATATATGCTATGAATTTGCTATGTTGTACGCTGTCCTGATCCCTGCCTGGCAGGGGGAGGGTGGTCTAAAATCTAATGAAATAAAATAAGTGAGCTTACTCCTTTTTCCACCTCCAACAGCAGTACTATGGGGAATTCACCCTCCTGTCGTCCAGTAGGCTGAATGGCAAATGACCATCTGTCTTCCCTTTCCACCATTTTAAACTACAGACTGTGCATGCTTAAGAGCTTCCCCCCACTGCAGGGTGAATTAGGTTGGAAAACATTATTTTTCTTACGCATGGTATGGCGGACCCTTGCTCTTCCTGTTCTGTGAGGCAGATTTTCCTGCCAAAACACTGTTCACCTTTCTGACTGAGCAACCTCTTGGTGTGTTTGAATTATAAGCTTATAATTTTCTTTGTGTCCCACCCAGTGTTATAGAGGTTATTTTGCTTTTGCCCTGTCCAGAGATTTTTATGTAACTCAACAGGAGCCCTCTTATAAAACCCCCTTGGAAATGTCACTTGACATGAATTAAAGTTGAAACAACGGTTGATTTTATTGAACAGGCACAGGAATAGGGCAGGGGATGAGTTCTTTAAACTGTAGTTCTTTATAAGAAAGTTAGAATATCTTGAGCAGACAAGGCTATATTTGAAGCTTGAATTCTAAGAGACTTCGTTATTTGCCGTGAGAGATTTGTTTGTCTTGGAGATTTCTTACAGCAACAAAGTATCTTAAAGTTTCATAACAACTTTTTGTTTCTGGAACTTAGGACTTTCTTTCAGTATATCAGTATTTCCCCTTTTGAATTATAACTTTCCCTTTCTGTACTCTTGAGAAATCTAAGATCGTTTCCCTTTTCGCATCTCAAACCAGAGATTTGAATCCTCTGAATTAAAGACCGATAACCCTTTTCTGTTTGACTAGGCTGGCAATTTTCCACTAACTACCCAACCTCTTCTGGAGACAGTGAATAAACTGAGAATTCAGCTAGTGCTGACACTTAAGACGTTAAGTTCCTTCTGAACTTTTAACCCTTTCACATCTCAAGTGACTTGTCTGTTTCCCTCAGGCTGAAACACACATCCTTCTCCTGACTGGAAACTGCCAAGTCAAAATCCAAACGATGACTGACTGACTCTCTGACAAGATGTTATAAAAACTCTCCTCAGCTGGTGCTGAACAATCAGAAGGGGGTGCAAGCAGGCAGCAGCCTGTCAGACTGCTTTGCAGTGAGGCATTAACTCCTCATCTCACAGCTCTCTGAGTTTGATGCACCAAGCATCCTGGTTTTGGAGGCCAATTCATCACACATGGGCAAAAACATCCCTCTTTCTTGCGGTTGGCCCCATCACTGCCTTCACTTTTAAGAAGGAACAAGGTGGGCATCTGTGGGGGAATCCTGAGAGGGCAGAGGTATTTTGAAATCCCTTCCTAGCCTGGGGACACCCAACTTTTTTGAGCCTGTGGGTTCCTTTGGAATTCTGACAGGGTGGTGGACACAGCCACAAAACAGCTGCCGCAGGATGTGTAGCCAAAGCACAGAATGTCGGGGTGTAAAGTTAGGCATAACTCTAATAGTGACTCTTCCAAGTGTTCAGCCGGAGTTCTGCTTTAACAGTATCCCTTTTGAAACAAACACACAGCTTAACCTCCAGGCACGCAGTGAAGATTATTGTGCTGTGGTTGCAGCTGCTGCTGAAGCTATCTTTAAAAAAAATCTGTGCAGATAATCAGATTGCCAGTGGCCAATCAGAAGGTCTGCTGGGCAAAAGCCCCACCCACTTTTTAAAAGCACTTGAAAAGCATCAGGAAAGGTGTCAGCAGGTGCCATGGTGCCCACATGTTGGGGACCCACCTTCTAGCCATTATGTGACATTTCCTAGGATTGGACTGGGTGCCCTCCCCTGCAAGTGCAAATGCAAGAAAAACTTTTTTTCTGGAGACTTTCTCCTAGAGATCAACTGCATATGGCAATTATTTTTCCTGCAGGTGTTCATTACCAAAGTCCCTGAGGCTCCTCCAGTTTAATAGTTTATACCTGTCTGGCATAGCCCTGAGTCGCATCTCACAAGACCAGCCTCAGGAGACAGCTTCTCACGACACATATGATTAGTTGCAATAAGAGGCTGGATTCTTATGAAGAATGATTCCTTTGCAGCTGTTAGAAGGGATCATGTATTAAATACATCTGTAGCTAATGTTTTACCTTTTAATATAGTCTTTTCATGAGTTCCAGCTCCTTTATACACTATTTCACAATAACTCTGGGGGAAAAGTATTCTCATATTACAGGTAACAGACTAAGGCTGAATAAACACTCAGCTAGTGCATTTGGAGCTGAGTTATTTGAAGCCAAAGCATACAGCCTACAGTTTTCGGTCTGGGATGCTAGGCTATGCGGAGTGTACCTATGGAGGGTGGAGAGTTCAGGGGTCACAGAATATAGCTGCACCCTCTCCAGCAGGAAGCAAAATTAGCTCTGCGTGTTTAGCCTGACTGCATGGGAATTCTCTAAATCTGAGAAGTTTGTGCTACAAGTATTATATAGAGCAGGTGATTAAAGAGAACTGGAGCTGTGCTTCAGGAAGGCAAACAATTTCACTGCACTGAGTTTTACTATACTAGCAAGAGATACACAGCTTGACAGTCTTAACTGAGACGTCTCGTTTTATATCCCCTCTCTGGGTGTTCGTTTCTGCCTGAAAAATAAGCTCTGCTTGTTGATAACAGCTGAGCAAGGCCGAAAAAATGATACCCTGAAGATTCGATTTAAGCAATTTTCCAGTAAGCGAACACTCTCTTATTGCCTTGATACTATTCCCTTCGCTGCTGTCACTGTCTCTTTATTGAGGCATCTCCCTGTGAATGTTGAAAGCAATTCTACTTTTAAAGATGGAGCTGACTAAGCAATAAATCCTGGAAGTAATCCCGCCCAAGGAGCACCGGCTGCTGCCCATCCTGTTTCAATTTACAAGCCATGAAATGGCTGAAGTCTTCCTCAAGTCTTTCACAAGTTCTCTGATTTCCTAAATGCTCACAGAGATGGAACTCCTCTGGTTCCATCCTCAGAACCTCAAAGCTGTTACACAAAAACATGGCCCCTGTGTAATCCACTATCCATGCCTATGCAAGACGATGAGAGGGGTGACTATCTGTGGGTGTGAGAGAAACCCAGGGGATGGCAATAGGCATTGGTGTTTTGATGGCAATAGGCTTGCATTTTTTAATATCCTGCTTTTGAGAGCCAGTTTGGTGTAGTGGTTAAGTGTGTGGACTCTAATCTGGGAGAACCAGGTTGATTCCCCCCTTCTCCACATGCAGCTACTGATGTGATCTTGGGTCAGTCACAGTTCTCTCAGCTGTTATCTCAAGGGCCGTTCTTGAAAGAGCTCTCTCAAACCCACCCACCTCACAGGGTGTCTGTTGTGGGAAGGGGAAGGGAAAGGAGATTATAAACTGCTCTGAGATGTTGAGTGAAGGGTGAGGTATAAATCCAATCTCTTCTTCTCCCCCATTGGGACTCAAAGCAGTTTAGATCTCCCCTCCCTCTCCATTTTCTCACAACAACCCTGTGAGGTAGGTCAGGTTGAGAGTATGTGATGGGCCCAAGGTCCACCAGCAAGCTTCCATGAGAGAAGTGGGATTCCAGGTCTGATCCACTGTGCCACACTGGCCTCCTTCACTTAATAAAATAAATGTCCTCTTCATTTTGGTAGTGTGATAAGGCATACTAAAAGACAGTGAAGGTTTTCTTCCTGTGCCTGGGTTGCCTTCATCCCTACTGTAAATATGCATTTTTAATCCTCTCCTCTAACAGACAGGTAGACAAAATACCGCTAAAATCCAATCCAATTTCATAAGAATAGTCCATCTAACAAATGATATATATAACAATTTCCTGAAGAAAAAACGAACTAGGAACTATAGTTTGGTGAAAGGGCTGATACTTTCCTGTTCAAGGTTCCTACCTGTACTTGGAGATCTTCCGTTTATATGGCTCCCTCCAGAGGGAATAACTGAACTGTAAAACAGGTGTTGGTTTGTAATGTGAAGACAAACCCGGTGGCTACATTCAGGCATATAACAAGCTGCAATTAACCTGAAAATGGTCATGAACACAGTTTTGTTGTATTGGTCCCATGCGTTCACATGACCCCACTCACCGTGGAACTTGATTGAACACTTCCTGGTTTGATCAAGCCCCCTTTTGTCATGATAACTGAATACAAGCATTTGAGGATATCATTTTTTTTTAAATTCTCCATACAATGGGGAACTCCAAACCCCAGTTAAATCCAAGGATAGAAACACAGTTTCTGGGGAGTAGACCAACAGGGCTGGCCCAAGGGTCTTTGGTGCCTTAGGCAAAGCCTGACCTTTCCCCCACTCCTTGTCATGTATGTTGCCTTCATGAGAGGTTTTGCTGGCTCAGGCGAGGGATGGGAGGCTGCCCATTCTCCTATCATGCCTCAGAAACAAAAGGGGAAGGGCCATGCAGGATGTCTCGTCCTTCTTGTGGCTGCCTCCTCACCTTGTCAAGTCATGCCCTGCCCAGGGAAGGTGGTGCACTGCCTGGAAGAGTTATGCCAAGCCCAGGGAAGATGGCACACTGCCTGGGCATGTGCTGACCAGGGAAGATGGCACCTGGCCAAGTCATGCCTACCCATGGGCAATCCCAGTGCTGTGGGAGGACTGGCCTGGGACTGCACAGAGCAGCCTGCTATTGGGGGCTTCTGCTGCCTCTCTGCCTCTGGCACCTGAGGCAATTTACCAGGTGGTAAGGCTGGTCCTGTAGGAGAAGGAGAGATTGGATTTACACCCCGCCCTTCACTCAAGAATCTCAGAGTGGCTTACAACCTCCTTCCCTTCCCCGCCCCACAACAGACACCCTGTGAGGTAGGTGGGGCTGAGAGAACGCTGACACAAACTGCTCTTTTTCAAGAACAGCTCTGAGAGAACTTGTGACTCGCCCAAGGTCATGCCAGCAGCTGCATGTGGAGCAGTGGGGAATCAAACCCAGTTCTCCCAGATTAGAGGCCACACTCCTAACCACTACACCACACTGGCTCTCAGTTTGTCTAACGCCACGCTTGAGAGAAGAGGGCAGTATGAGGACAGCGCATGAGTACAGCCAACAAGCTGTATTTGTGTTTGGCTGCAGTTTAGTGAGAATTTGCCATGATGGCTAAATGTAGCTTGTACGCTGGTAGTCTGGGGATGGATTCCTGTGGACTGGAAAGAGCCATAAAGCGATGTATCAAAAACAGAAGTTGGTTTTTATTTGTAAATTCTTGCCTCTCCATCCTTTTCTGAGCAACAGATGGCAGTGCAGGGCCTGCAAATACACAGGAGAGAGAGAAGGCAGCTGGCTTCCAAAGGCTTAGCTAACGTACGGTGTGGCCGCCCCTTCCGTACAGCCTCATCCCAGACTGTAAGGCAGCCACACAAGGAATTAGAGCAGATGGGCTGATTTGAGGGAGACACCCCCCTCCCCAAGTACTAGGATAGCCAGCCTCCAGATACTGGAAATCCAAAAACAGCGTCCGTGACAAAAATAATGAAGAGTCAATAAAGATATGTTGCAAAATCATTTGCTGTAGTAATTCTGTAGAAATTCAGTAGATACTGGCTGGAGATCTCCTGGGATTACAATGAATCTCCAGGCATCAGAGAAGGTCACCTGGAGAAAATGGCTGCTTTGGAAGGTAGGCTTGATGGCATTATAGCCCACTGAAGTCCCTCCCCTCCTCAAACCCTTCCCTCCTCAGGCTCCTCCCCCAAAACCTCCAGGTATTTCCCAACCCAGAGCTGGCAACCCTAAGGATACACCTCATGAGATCCTTCCATGTGTTAATCCATATATAGACCATATTGGAACAGACCAGCCCCCAGTGGGGAACCAGGGGATCCCCTGGAATTACAGGGGATCCCCTGAAGACTACAGAGATCAGTTCCCCTGAAGAAAATTGATGTTTTGGAGGGTGGACATTGTACCCCACTGAGGTCCCTTCCTCCCCAGGCTCCATCCATCTTGGATGCTTGGAGGGTCAACAGTGGGAGGGCTTCTAGTGTCCTGGCCCCACTGCTGGACCTCCTGATGGCACCTGGTATATTCTGGCCACTGTGTGACAGAGTGTTGGACTGGATGGGTCATTGTCCTGATCCAACATTGGGTTCTCCTATGTTCTTATGTTCATCCCCAAATCTCCAGGAGTTTCTCAACCTGGATCTGACAACCCTACACACCCATCCCCTGCTGGTGGCCGGGGAACCTGACAACCCTAGAACAGTATGAGATAGCACCACATGGAAGTGGAAACTGATTTGCCCACAGTGAAAGAACAGGCTCTGAACTTCAGGCTGTGAAAAGCAGAAATGAATTGTTACCAAAAGCCCGAGCCTGGCTGTCATAGGCTTCCCCATAAATACGCACCCCGATAGTCTAGGGCTCACTCAGGCCTGTGTATACACTGGCTTGCCCCGGCATGTCCCTTCCCCAAGGAGCTGGAAAGAAAGGTGCCCTTAATAAGCAGCAGTAGATCTTCTGGACTAAAAAGTGGGCAGATTGAAGAAGGGAAGCGAAGGCATCAGTTGATCAATAGCAGTTCTCAAAAGTAATAATGCCAGTCTCAATTCTAGAGTGATTATTCCCTTGTTTTTCAATAAGGTCCTGCCCTCTTCTGCTTCCCTTCTTTGAGGGGGAGGGGGCCAACCCAAAGGGGGCCCTGACCTGGATAGCCCAGGCTAGTCTGATCGTGTCAGATCTTGGAAGCTAAGCAGGGTCAGCCCCGGTCAGTATTTGGATGGGATACTGCAAGGTTGTGATGTGGAGGCAGGCAATGGTAAACCACCTCCTAGACGTCTCTTGCCTGACAGGGTTGCTATAAGTCGGCTGCAACTTGATGGCAAGAAAAATCAAAACAGAATTGGTGTGTGTTGGTATGTGTCTTGGGTCCTGGCAGGGACCAAGAGAAAGAAGCTGCTGATCTAAGAAAGAGACAGGCAGGCACAAAGGCAGCAATGGATTGGGGGATATTAGGGGCTAGAAAAACACCTGCAACCAAATCCAAGGGCCTGTGCAGAGGAAGAGAGATCCAGATGGGGCAGCCCTGTTGGTCTGAAGCAGCAGAACAAAGCTTGAGTTGAGTGGCTTTGTTGGTCTTAAAGGTGCCACTGGACCCAACCTTTGTTCTGCAGAGGTAGGGAGTGAGGGAAAGCCAGGGGCTATTTTGGGGCAGGAATGCACAGGAACGGAGTTCCAGCTGGCTCCTGAGTTGGCCACGCCCAGCAGGAGCTCCTTAGCAAAACAGGCCACACCCAACAGCAGAAACTCGTTAGGATTGGCTACATTAGGGGTGTGTGGCCTAGCATGCAAAGGAGTTCCTGCTCCAAAAAAAACCCCTGGGTTTTGACAACAAACAAGCAAAAGGTGGGTGTGGCTAGATGACAACACTTCTGCTAACATGGGGGTGTGGCCTAATATGCTTATCAGCTGTGCTATCAGGGGTGTGGCCTAATATGCTAATGAGTTTCTACCATTGGGTGTGGCCTAATATGCTAATGAGTTCTTGCTGGGCTTTTTCTACAAAAATAGCCCTGGGGAAAGTTGTGGGGCAGCAGAGATGCCTGGGGAGAGGGGATTGGTGGGGTTCTTCTGGTGAGACAGAAAGAGAGAAAGAAAGAGGGAAGCTGGAGTAAGATGTGCAGTGAGATGGGTATTTGCAAAAGTGTGGGTAGAAATCTTGTGGGCTCAATGCAGTGGGGAGGGAGGGAGGGAGGGAGGGGGGATTAGGTCATCCTTTGCCTGATTCTGCTGGAGTGGCTGCAGAGGTCAGTCTGGAGGAGACGCTGATTTGCTGCTGAAATCCCAGTCTTTATACACCTAAAACTCTCTTTGTTTTAGGGGAGTCTTGTGATAATTTCAAACTTAACCCTATCTGCTAATTCCCTGATTGACAGACATTAGTTCCTTGTTTAAGGTTCGTTTGTGGAAATGCTTCCTATGAACTGATTAGCGCCATGGATGAATATTTGCTTACAGATGTGTTGGGGCTCAGTCAGGAGATAAGCTTTTGCCTTTACGATTAACTCCAGAAAGAGGCTAAATTGTTCTCTTGGATGTGCTAGACGCTGGCTTAAGAAGATCCCTTTATGTCTCTGGCAGGATTTCTCCTGCACTGACCCTTTCTTGCAGCCGCTGGAATCTGAAATTATCTCAGCTATTCAAGGTCTCTCCTTTTAAGATTAACCTTCTTGCAGAAGAGTGCCTTACTTTGCATTTTCCTTGTGAGACTCATCAGGCTGCGGTCACACACACGAAATAATCCACTTTCAATCCACTTTCCAACTGGATTTTGCCAGGTCACCCAGTAAAATCCAGTTGGAAAGTGCACCGAAAGTGGGTTCATTTAGTGTGTGTGACCGAGGCCACTTCCGCAGTGCCATTTTCATCACACATTTCTCCTTATTGCTTCAGGGTCTCCCCCCCTCTAATGTGTTTTGCTCTCTCCAGTAGTCCCAGAGGGAGTGAAAAACGTGGAAAGGGGGGGGGGACCCAAAGTAATAGGGACAAATGAGTCTGATCCGTGCTACTTTCTCCCTTGGTCTCCTGGCCTCTCTCCCTGGGTCTTAAAGTGAGATGAGTGTGGGGGCTTTAAGTATCCCTTTTTCTATTTTCTGGGAGAGCTTCAGACCCTAGATGATTATTGGAGCACTGGTGTAACAACCCCCCAGGGACCCTTGAAGACCAATTTATAGTACTTTTGTATGTATACTTTTGATGTTGCTTTCTGCTTCATCAGCTGTGTCAAGACAAGCCACAAATACACACCTGAGGTCCCGATACATTGAAGCAGCCTTTAGGGATGCAGATTAGACCTAAGGAGACCTCGCCCAATGTTGAAGTAACAGAAAAGCACTATCTTAAAAGGAGATGGAGTGAGACTCTCAGTAGTTGTTCTTTGTTCCTGAGGAAGGACCAGAAGTCTGAAACACTGGAAAAATTACCTAGCAAAAGTGTTGGACTTTTTGGATATTTATCTTGTGTATTTATTCTTTGGCTTCGTCATTTTCTAATCATGGACTTCTTTGGCTTCTGCATTTTCCTGTGATGGATTATATGGATGGATTTACTCCAGACAATAGATGCATTTCACTTTGATGAAGTCTCCTTTGTGAATAATTTGTGGGAAATTCAGCTCACGGTTGTTTTTTTGTAGATCTCAGAAGCTAAGCAGGGCCAGCCCTGGTTAGTATTTGGATGGGAGACCTTGAAGAAAGTCCAGGGTTGCTATGCAGAGGCAGGCCATGGGCAAATCACCTCTGAACATAGTCTTGCCTTTAAAAGAAGAAGTGAAGAAGAATTGGTTTTGTACCCCACCCTTCACTACTCGAAGGAGTCTCGGAGCGGTTTACAATCACCTTCCCTTCCTCTCCCCACTCTCCCCACAACAGACACCTTGTGAGGTAGGTGGGGCTGAGAGAGCTCTGAGAGAACCATGACTGGCCCAAGGTCAACCTGCAGGCTTCATGGGGAGGAGGGGTGGGGAATCGAACCCGGTTCTCCAGATTAGAGTCCGCTGCTCTTAACCACTTCACCAAGCTGGCTACGAGGTGATCATAGGTCGGCTGCAACTTGATGGCACTTCCCGTCTCCACCATCGCAAGGTATTTGTGGAAGCAATAGTGGGGTGCATCCTAGTGGGCAGGCTGCCCCAGATTATGCTGGCAGCTTCTAAGCACATTTAGAGTGAAATTCCTCACATCCCCAATTGCTATCAGTTTGGTGTAGTGGTTAAGTGCGCAGACTCTAATCTGGGAGAACTGGGGTTGATTCCCCACACCTGCACTCACAGCTGCTGGATGACCTTGGGCAAGCCATAGTTCTGTCAGAGCTGTCCTTGAAAGGACAGTTCTGTCAGAGCTCTCTCAGCCCCACCTGCCTCACAGGGTGTCCGTTGTGGGAAGGAGAAAGGAAAGGAGTTTGTAAGCCACTCTGAGTGAAGGGCGGGGTATAAATCCATTCTCTTCCTCCTCCTCCTCCTCTTCTTCTTCCCTCAATTTGTATCACAAATGTGGATTTGAAGTCCATCAGGGTGAAAGCAGTGGGGGGGAGGGGATGGCCTGCCTGGACCAGGGTTGAGCCCTAATTTCCCTCTTCTGCTCTTTTTCTGTTTTAAAGCCCCTTCCTCGCCTCCACGGGTGCTTTGCCAGAGGCTATCAGGCCTTTGCTGCATGTGGCTACAGCACATGATGCTTGCCACGAAGAAGGAGAGATGCTAGGCCCCACTGGGAGTGGATTGCAGCTTGAAGAACTGAGCGGCATAATGTCCGGATGGATTTGCCCTGGCGTTGCAGTTTCCAAGAAAGAGAGAGCAACAGAAAAACAAGACCGACTCATCAACATCTCCAGCTGCACCTGAACGACATGCCAGTGGGGGGAAAAATCTGCTGAGAGAAACATGATTGTTCTTTTTAGAAGGAGGCAAAAGATGTCAGTCGAGTGGACGGGTTTGCACAAGGCAGCCACATGCTGACGGAAGAGCTCAGCAATGATATTGATTCTGTGTTCAGTATAAACAGCGGAAGCCCTCTGGAGCTCTTGATGACAGCCCTGGCGACTCAGGAAGGGTCCCCATCGAGCAGCAGGGTTTATAAGGGAGTCGAAGGTCTCCGGCTGTTTCTCATCACTTTCCAGGAAACATTTTCAAATCTTTCCACATCAAACTCAGCAGGGTTGTTTTTTGGGGGTGGGTGGGTGTGGTTTACAAGCCACATACTCTGAAGTATCATTTGGTTTCAAATTAATTCTTGCTGCATAATAATGGTTTATGTATTGCAAGACTCCCAGAAATAAGCTTTTGAAAGAGGTGTGCGTGGCGTTCCCCCCACCCTGATGGTGAGAATACTGTGCAAGGTTGTTTGTCACTCCTGTTCTTTGAGTGACAAAAGGAAGTACTTCTTCACCCAAAGAGTGATTAACATATGGAATTCACTGCCACAGGAGGTGGTGGCAGCTACAAGCATGGACAGTTTCAAGAGGGAATTAGATAAACATATGGAGCAGAAGTCCATCAGTGGCTATTAGCCTCAGGGTATAGATGGGAACTCTCAGTCTGGGGCAGGTGATGCACTCTATTCTTGGTGCTGGAGGGGGCAGCAGTGGGAGGGCTTCTAGTGTCCTGGCCCCACTGCTGGACCTCCTGATGGCACCTGGTATATTTTGGCCACTGTGTGGCAGAGTGTTGGACTAGATGGGCCATTGGCCTGATTCGACATTGGCTTCTCTTATGTTCTTATGAGCCGTCACCTGTGCATTCATGCTTTTGTGTTTGCCCTGGGCTCTCTTCAGGAAGTGCTGATGGTCCTTTCAGGGATCAATTCTGTGAGTCTTACCAAGGCACTGAAGACAGAGGTTGTGCACATCCATGCAGAGAATTTCCCCTCTACGAGTCCTGAGCTTTTTTGTTAAAGAAATGGGTTGCACCATAAGCACCCGGCACCTTGTTTCACAAACATGAGCCTAAAATCATAGAATCACGGAAGGGACCATAGAGGCCATCTACTCCAACCCCCTGCTCAATGCAGGATCAGCCTAGAGCACCCCTGACAAGTGTCTGTCCAGCCGCTGCTTAAAGACTGCCAGGGAGGGGGAACTCACCACCACCTCCCCAGGCAGCTGATTCGACTGTGGCACAACTCTTACCCTAATATCCAGCCGGTACCTTCCCGCCCTTAATTTAAACCCATGATTGTGAATCCTCTTCTCTGCTGTCAACTGGAACCGCTCCCTGCCCTCCTCTAAGTGACAGCCCTTCAGATACTTAAAGAGAGCCATCCTGTCCCCCCTCAGCCTCCTCTTCTCCAGACTGAACATTCCCAGGTCCCTCAGCCTTTCCTCACAGGGCTTTATCCAAGTAACTGTAATGAACTGCAGCTAGACTGACAGCCAAATTATACATGGAGCTCCCTTATACCGTTGGTCTATCACGGTCAGTATTGTCTACACTGAATGGCAGGAAGATCCAGGATCTCAGAGTCTTTCACATCACTTACCGCCTGATCCTTTCAGCCGGAGATACCTGGGATTGAACCTGTGACTTGCTGCATGCCAAGCAGAGGCTCTACTACTGAGCCACAGCTACACAAGATGTTTTGAAACAAGTTGGGTCTGACTCACTTTCCTCACCGCTACACAGCAGCCATGGGGGATGTTGTTTGAAAAGTGTGCAGGGGTCCAATTCAGCTCAGAACCACAAGGTGCAGGAGAAGAGGCTCCTGCCACCCCTACCATTTCCCCAAACTGAAATGGCTAAGGGGGGGGGGTTACTTGCCCAATTTTGGAACTGCATGTGCACAGAATACTGCCTGTGCAGCTCCAAAGCAGAGCAAATAATTCCCCTTAGGGGGCCATTTTGGCTTGGGAAAATGACATGAGAATGCAGGAGTCCATCTCCACCCCCCCACCCCCCGTGCTGTGGTCCTGAGCTGAATTGGGCCCTGCAATCTTTTAAAATGATAGTCTTCACAGTTGCTGTGGGGAAAGCAACTCAGGTAAGGAAGAGAATTTATTTATTTATTTATTACTTTCAATTTATATCCCGCCTAGCCAGGAGATTGGGTTTATACCGCATCCTGCACTACCAAAAGGAATCTGGCTTGCAATCTCCTTTCCCTTCCCCTCCCCACAACAGGCACCCTGTGAGGCAGGTGGGGCTGAGAGAGCTCTTTTGAGAGCTGACCTTGAGAGAACAGCTCTGAGAGAACTGTGACTGACCCAAGGTCACCCAGCTTCCTGCATGTGAAGGAGTGGAGAATCGAATTCGGTTCTCCCAGATTAGAGTCCACACTCCTAACCACTACACCAAACTGGTAAAGGGTGGGCCAGACCTGACACACTAGAACTGTATTTCAATATATAATTTGTTTTTAATAGCCCAGATGTGCGAACAGGGAAACACCTTCTAGTCACACAAATGGGGCTACAGCAGCAAAAGACAACTAACTCTCAGAGGCGGGACCCAGCCTTTGGTTCTCCCATGACTACTACTGAGTTGAAACCGCTTGCCTCCTACCCTCTGAGAGCTTGCTTCTTCATGTACGCTTTGCTGCTCCATGTGCGTCTTGGAAGCACTTGTGCTTTGACAGCCAGGGCTGCAAGTGCAAATTTAGTTACTCTGCTGATTCACTTTCTCCTTTCAGAAACGGTTACTTCAGCAAAGGGCAAAAGAGCAATTTTGCTTTGTTACCGTGATGAGATAATAAGAAAAGAGCTGAATCTGGATGGCTCCCTGGTTGGGCCGCGTGCAGAGCAGTAGGAGACTGGCATTTTAAGTCCCAGGGCAGAGTTGCTTCGGTTTGTTTCCTCTTCTTGTACACTGGGAAGGCTGCCTTTTGCAAACAGGAGGGCGAAATGCAGCCTGTGTGTGGAAGTGGCCGTGGTTCTCTTGAAGGAGGAGATATGGATCTCGCCTCCAGCAAGCTGGCGTCCAGTGCCCCCCTCTAAGCTGTGGAGTCTTGTGAGCAAAAATTCTACTTTGTGAGCTACTGACATTAAAGCAAGCGATTTGGTTACTGCATAAATCAGTTTGCTCTGGAGCCATCCTTCCTGAGCTAAGACAAGAATGCGTGAGCCGGAGGCTAAAAAACTATGAGCTAGCTAGCTCACACTAACTCGGCTTAGAGGGAGCACTGCTGGTGTCTGATCCATCAGCTAAAGGCCAAATTGCTTTGAAGCTTAGCATGGCTCTTAGCTTACTGGGTAGCTAGATACAATAGGGCCACCAAGGGCCACCTAGTCCAACCCCTTGTCCAAGGCAGGACATTCACAGCTACCTCCTCCCCCACACCCTCAGTGATCCCTGCTCTATGCCCAGAGGAAGGCAAAAAACTTCCAGGATCTCTGGGCGAATCTGGCCGGGAGGAAGATTCCATCTTGACCCCAAAGTGGTGATTAGCATTACCCTGGGCATATAAGAAAGGACCAAGAGAGCCAAGCATTGACTCATCCCTTCCTGCCCTCCCTCTCATGATCTGCTTAAATTCATAGATTTCTGCCTCCAGTCACAAAATGCACATAGATTCAGAAGAGAAGAAAAGATTGGATTTATACCCCGCCCTTCACTTGGAGTCTCAGAGCGGCTTACAATCTCCAAAACTCCCCAGCACAGACACCGTATGAGATAGGTGGGGCTGAGAGATCTTTTTCGAGAACTGCTCTTGAGAGAACAACTCCGAGAGGGCTGTGACTGACCCAAGGTCACCCAGCAGCTGCATGCGGAGGAGTGGGGAATCAAACCCTGTTCTCCCAGACTGGAGTCCGCACTCCTAACCACTACACCAAACTGGCTCAGCTGTGCACACCAGTCTCCTGTCTCACACGTACAGGTCTACAGCACAGGTTACTGTAGATAAGCAACTCTCCATTATTGTGGCATTTTAAGTACCTGTCCACTTAAAAGTGCGTATCAGGCCCCAGCCGCACATCACAAAGTCCTTTCATGCAGAAATCCAATTACAGCTCTTTCTGACATCACGGAAGCCAGATATACTTTTTTTTTTTTTAATTCTTATAAGGGTTTATGGAACATTCCATATTTTTACAGATCAAAGCAATGTTAGAGAAGCGCCTCACATAACGCTTGAAAAGCAATACAGTGGGCATTGCACAGCAGCACCCGGCTTAGGCATCATTTCAGAGTGGATGTAAATTAAAATCCCATCTACATTTAACTGCATAATATATCTAAGCACCATGCAAGTTTCAGCACCATGGTATAATAGCACCGTAATTTAAAACAAAAAAACAACCCAAACCCGAACAGCTCACTTAACTTAGAGGTATGTGCATCTATTAATTTGTTCTTCTACATAAAACAAGATGAGCGGCACTCCAGATTCAGAGTCTCCAGCGACCTCTGGCAAAGGTGGAAATCCTGGAGGCGTTTTTATCTTTCAAGGCTCGCTTCTGTGGCTCATCTCCCTATATGGAGATTCAGGATTAGACAGGCTACAATTTGTAGGAAATAATTGAGTGTTCTGTGAGTAAGGTTCTCCTGGCAGCGGCTGAGTTTCTGGTTCCGTCACACGGTTGGGGCTCACGGTACAGAGAGATGGAACTCACTGGGAATTGCAGATTCACTGAACAGTCATCCTTCATGGAGCACGCAGAAGATTCCAGCTTCAATCTCTCATTTCTCCATTCAAAGGATCCCAGCTGGAGAGAGCTGAGAGAAACCGGAGCCTGAGATTTTGCAGAGGTGACTGGTGGCCACGGGCTGGAAAGAGGGGAACATCTGGGTATCTGTATTTCTTCACTATGCGTACGGTGAATGGTTCATGTGAGGGAATTTAGATGGGCTGTGCTGGCACAAAATAAACAGGCTGAGGCTCGAAACTACCTGACTGACAACTCCAGGAGGATGGGAGGAAGTGATGCGGAATTGGGAGCACAGCAGCAGGATCGTGCCCATCATCGCAGACAAACCTCTGTCTGTTTGGGACGTCTGAATGCAGCCATTATATTTGAATCAACCCTGCATCGGCTTCAGGAGTGCCAGGCTGTCAGCGGCTGATTTGGATCTTTCTTCCTTGTCGGCATTCTTTTTTTCAAGAAACATATCTTACCTAAAAGCGTTCTCTCTCTCAAAACAGCACGGCTCTAGGAAATTCAAGAATGTTAAGAGCCAAGAGCTCTAGTCCAGCGGCCATTGCAAAATGAGCGGTTCTGGGTGAAGATGTGCGTCATTATTCACTTCAAAAGGATCACCCAAGCCCTTCCCTGGAGACTTGATGAGAATCAGGATGCAGGCCTAGACACACAGTTCATCTGTGTTAATTGCACACACAGAATACTACACGTGCACTGATTGTCCTTGCTTATTCAGGGTCCAGATCCTTAGCCAGTGGTGTCTCTACAGGAACCTAGCAGAGCGAGCACAACTTGACCGAAAGCTGATCAGCTATGTGGCTCCACAACAATCTTTCGAGGACAGAACAAAGGAGGAGTGGGCAGGAGAAAGACGGACAGGTGAGCAGGTAGTTATAGTAAAGGTAAAAAAGAGTATCATACAAAAGACATAAAATTAGAAGAAGCCCCCTGTTGCAAATGTGGATTAAGGTTAGGGATGTGCTTGGCTTTGGAAAAGCTGAAGGCCACTTCATTAGACCTTGGTAGGATAAGCATCAGAAAACCACAGCATTCTTTAGTTTTGAAATCTGATTTGGCAGCCCCGGTTCTCAACCATGTCATGGTTTAAGGTGTGGCTGACTCCGAGGTCCTGTTTTGTTAACAGCCCAGGACCTCCGGCACGTGGCACAACACTGATGTTTCACAGACGGCGTGGAACATTTGCCAAGACCCCTCAGTCTCTCACAGAAAGTCAGCGACAGGTTGTCTTTACTGCAAGGGAAAGCTGCAATGAAACAAAGATGTGCGTGAGTGCATGAGCACTGCAGATGGTAGGGAAAGAGTCGTCATTCACATAGAGTGCACATGCACAACAGAAATGTTTGGTGTCTCAAGATATGGAACATGAGCCCTGACCTGCATAGCCCAGGCAAGCCCGATCTCATCAGATCTCGGAAGCTAAGCAGGGCCAACCCTGGCAAGTACTTGGGAGGGAGACCTCCAGAGAATACTAGAGTCAGGAGGCCAGAGGCCGGCTATCAAGCCACTTCTCTGAATGTCCTCCCTGTCCCAGTAGGAGTCACCAGAGGTGGCCATGACTTCCAGGCACAGGCATGCAGACACACAAATGCTCTGAGCAGTCCCAAGTTCTCCACACCAGTACAGAAAAGGCACTGGGCATAAGGTGGAGACTGCAGCATCTCGTGTATTTCTGCTTTTACATTAAAAAGACAGCAAGTTTTAGGCAGTACCACTACTTTCTCATACTTGAGGAGATCCCAGAAGCAGGAGGTGTTGTATGTGTGGCATCTTCAGTGTCCCTCTGCTCCTTGCCTGTTTTGAAATGCCTGAAATTAGGGATGGGCACGAACCGGGAAAATGGAGTTCAGTTTGGTTTGTTGTGGTTTGGGTCATGGTTCAGCCACAAACCATGAACCAAACTGAACCCCACTTTCCCAGTTTGTGCCCATCCCTGCAGAAAGGGGCTGCAGAAGACAGCCAGGAACAGCTCCATGGCGGGGAGCATCTCCCCACCACTCAGCAGTCTTTGTGGCTTTCTGCTCCATCCACAAAGCACCACAAACTGCTCTAAGAGTTAGTGGAAGTTTGTGATGGCAGACCTGTCATGAATGTCTGTTCGTGAACCACAGAGGCCAAAATTTGTGATAAAGCTTGCTTCATGGAGGAGATTGGATTTATACCCTGCCCTTCACTACCCAAAGGACTCTCAGAGCGGCTTACAATCCCTTTCCCTTCCCCTCCCCAAAACAGACATCCTGTGAGGTAGGTGGGGCCGAGAGAGCTCTCTCCAGAACTGCCCTTGAGAGAACAGCTCTGACAGAACTGTGACTGACCCAAGGTCACACCAGCAGCTGCATGTGGAGGAGTGGGGAATCAAACCCGGTTCTCCCAGATTAGAGTCCGCGCTCCTACCCACTATCCCTACCTGAAGCGGACTGTGCCTATCCCTACCTGAAGCGGACTACATTTTTTCTTCCTTCCTGTTCCTTCCATTTTAAAAATCTGCCCTGATACAGCTCTGGTCACGTGTAAAAATGGTGGCTTCAATCCTCCAGAGGTTTTCTACAGATGGCAGAATTTCACCTTGCCCTTCCCCTGGTAGCCCCAAATGACCCACAGAATCCTGTTCCTGGGAGATGGGGGACCTATCCAAAATCCTTCCACCCATGGAAACACTCCAGTGGATCGAGATCGGTAGCCGTGCTGTAGAAAAGAGCAAGAATCTACTAGCACCTTAAGAAGAGAGCAGTGACTCACGAAAGCTCATACCCTGCCACAATTTTGGCTAGTCTTTAACGTGCTACTGGACTCCTCCTCTTTTCTGGTGGATCTATAGATATCTATACGCAAAATGTGCCAGAATGTGCCAGGAGGATGTGTATTCAGGAACACATCCAAGTGAAAGCAACACATAGTGGACAGACAGCATTTGCACCTGGCTACATATTCTGATTGCATCTGATATGTGCCTACAGTTCCTGATCCTGGAAAAACAATTTGTGGAGAAAAGCCTCTTCCTGTGCATGGATCAGAGCAATTTTCTAGATATAATCCATCATCTGAAATGCTCTAATAGTTTGCGTCATGGATCTTTTGGCCTTTAATCCTGGTGCTTAGTGTGGCTGGAAGCATTTTCATGTCAGTTTCGTTCTGGGAAAAATATGTAAGGGAACACAGTGCTATAATTGGCAAAACACACACAGACAAAAAACCCGCTGTGAAGATTCACTTATAAACAAGGCGTGAACCAGATAAAGACTATTGCAAATCCATGTCATTAGATTCGTATAAACTTCAAGAATCTTATACTAGAATGAAAACTTCCAAAGTGCATTTTAAACATGTACAGCACCATGTCAGAGAACTAAACACATCAGTTACAAAGCTAAATCTAAATCATAAAGGTAACTCAATTCAACAGGTAAGCCTTCTGAAAAAATAGTGAATTGCTCAGTCCAACATGTAAATCTTCTGAAAAAATAGTGGCATCAAGGCCACCTGAAACTTCTATCTTCCACGGATAACAATTCACCAGGAAGCATATACATCTCTTCCTATACACTACGTGGCTTTCCAGCAGACTAACATGTTTCCCAGGTTAAACCATGTTTCTAATCTTCATCTGAGTCAAGAATAAGGATTTTCATATGGAGCAAACAAACCCAGCAGAATTCTCACCACTTCCCATAATCGAGGAGCTAACTGCAAAGCAGTTTGCTCCTGGATTATGGGAAGTGGTAGTGTAATTGATGTGTTTGTAACTGATGTGTTTAGTTCTCTGACATGGTGTTATACATGTTTAAAGTGCACTTTGGAAGTTTTCTTTCTAGTATTATATAAATCTAATGACATATGGGTTTGCAATACTCTTTATTTGGTTCACACATTGTTTATATGTGAATCTTCAGAGGGATTTTTGGCCCTGGTCCCACAGGAGGATTTGCCCCGTGAAACAGATGGGTTGAGGGCGCATCAAATGGGTGCGATCTGGCATGCGCATGCGTCCCGTCACACCAGATGTGTTTTTTCCAAGCCTCCACAGTATGCAAAGAAACGTAAGATTGCGCATGCGCAAGAATGTGAAAGCAAAACCCTTTGATGCGCTTCAACATCGCTGTGTGATTGCCGGCTATTGGCGTCTGCACGGCATCTCAGGGACCCGTCTGATCACGCTACCACGCATCTTTTTGCTCCAGCTCTAATTTGCCTCCCTTCAGCGGCGCAGTATCCCGCTCATGTGGCCGGAACCTTTGTGTGCTTTTGCCAGTTGCATTCTGGAGACAAGAGCCACATTCCCATGTTTTCTGAAGTGGACGTGATGCGTATGTATCCATGTTAAAGTGGTGCTGACACAAGTCTTGAGACGTTTGTTGCTGTTGTTTTTAAAACAGCATCAGAGCAATCCCAGTGAAACAATCTGTTATACTGGCAGGCCCGTCACTACAGTGGGGCATTTTGGGGATCCGTCCACTCAAATGTGAGGCATGCCTCACAACAGCTGCTACCCCTTTCCCCCTCCCTCCCCACGACAATACAAGGGCCCTCCAGCTGATTGGTGGGAGCACATGGGCCCTTTAAATCAGTTGGAGGGCCCTTTAAATTTTGCAGGAAGGAAGGGAGAGGGGCAGCCACAAAACCTCCATTGCCCCACCAACCCCAAATTTCTGGCTATGGGGCCATAGACTGGATTCTGAAAACAAGACAGTACGAGTGTCATGGAGTCAAACCTACTTGTTGTTTCCAGGCACTCTCGCAGGTTGCATGTCTGAGAGTCTGGAGGCTTGGAGTGACGTTCACACATGCTCTTGTCCTTAGCTGTGTTGTCTTCCACACTGACGCACTGCAGTGCTCTTTGCTGAACGCCTCCTCCACATGATGCGGAGCACTGCAAGGGATGTGATCAATTTACCTAAAGACATTTTGATCAGCGAGGGGCATGTGCATTTTAAGAGGAAGTGAAATCTACAATGCTTAGTCAGCCCAAGAGGTCTACCTATCTCAGCTTCCTGGTTTTCCAGAAGCAGTCAGATGGATGCCTTGGGGAGGCTTACCAGTGAGGCATGACCATTACATTCATTATCTGTTCCTGTTATCTGTTATTCATTATCTGTTACGTTCATTGTCTGTACCAGTTCCTGGTAGTTAGAACAACCTGGACTGTGCTGCTGCCGATAACCTCCAAACCAATGGCTAAAGGTGGAATAGGAGCTGGGTGGGCTCCAGCTGGACTGAGAGAAGGCATGCTCTTGTTTTTCTTGGCCTCGCCCTCTTCTCTATGGTCACTCAGGAGCTCTGTCCTTCTACTGACTTTCAGCTCTCTGGGCCGGCACAGTGCAGGCGAGGAGAGGGAGATGGGAGCATGGGCATGCTGGGTACCAGGACAAAAACGTGCAGCCAGCCCTTGGGGTAAAGGGAATTTATTTATGTATTTTATTTACATTCATTCTAGTGCACCTTTCTCACAGAGATTTGAGGCAGATTACGCATAACGAGTCAACCAAATGGGGCTCTTTTTGTAGCAGGAACTCCTTTGCATATTAGGTGACACACCCCTAATGTAGCCAATCCTCCAAGAGCTTACAGAGCTCTTCTTACAGGGGCTACTGTAAGCTCTCGGAGGATTGGCTACATTAAGGGTGTAACGATAACCGGTGCATTAGAGTTCTTTTAAAGCAAAGCAAATCTGAACCAAAGAAGCCCCATTGTTGCGCTTAAGAGCCACTCTTCTGACTAATCCTTCATTTCAGTCTGAATGTACCAGCTCCGAAATCTTATTTTGCATGCTGGGGCCCAGTCCAAGAACATGTGAAATAAAGAAGACTTGATCACTACTGATATGTGTGGAAAGCCTTTCCACCTGAGCATTAATTACAGCGAACTCCAGTGCTTGTTTAAGGGAACATCTTTCAAATTAAAGGTCCTTTTGTGCCAGTAAGTCTGTCTTAACAAAGCAACGGCACCATTCAAAACCCACTTTGCTTTGCGTTACAAGATCGGTTTGCTTTTTAAATGTGGGAACTGGAACAGCAGACCTCGGAGCTGAGCTGAGCTTGCTGGCATCCCCAAAGGGGAAGCGTTGAGCCTGATTAATCAGCCGCATCCGTCCTTTCCAGATTAAATGCCCATAAACCCTCGTGAGGCATAATGGCTTTGCCTGTAATGGACGGCTAATTGCTCTGCCTAATAGCTTGTTTTACAGGCAACATACCTCGTCCCATGCTTCTGCACGCCATTCCAAACAGGGCTCTGGATTGCAGCTAACGTTCAGTTGCGGCTTGCGTCCTTTTAATTGGCAATGGAACGGCCTCAGCACTCTCTGGTCACGAATGTCTATGCAGTAAGCTGCACGGGTCTTGAAGCCACTGCCGCAGCTAGAGGAGCACTGCGTAGGGAACAGAGAGGGAGATTTCAATGCACCATCACTGAGCCACAGTGGTGATTCTGATGGCAGATCTTGCTTGCACTGAAATGCCTGTCTTGTGCCATTTCCTGCATTGTACAGGGGGTTGGACTAGATGACCCTGGAGGTCCCTTCCAACTCTGTGATTCTATGATGTCACTATAAAACGGCCTTCTGCCCGTTCCAGGTTTAGCTGAGCCCTGGGCAAAGGGTGCCTTCTCCTTCGCTTCTCTGGCCACCACTGTGGCTCCCGTGTGTATCTCCCATGCCCACCTGCCTGTGTTCTCCTCTCCCACTGGCCACCACACATCCTTCCCCCCATCCACGTGCTCATTTGCCAGCCCTCCCAGTGGTTGTTCGCTCTTCCCTGACTGTATTAGACACTGTGTGCAACTGGGAACACTGCTGTTGAGAGTGTCGCTGCCATTCACTTCCTCCAAACCCTTCCCCGGGCAGTACCAGGTAGCATAATCAGACAGGAATGAGGGCAGTAGGAGGTACACAAGAGCAGACATCTCAGCTTGATCTTGCTTATTCCCCAGTATCACCCTCAATGCAGTGCAGGCCAGGACACCAAGTGGAGCTGGGATTGTCAGCTCTGGACAGAGGAATCTCTAGAATAAAAAAAATCACAGAGCTGGAAGGGGCCGTACAGGCCATCTAGTCCAACCCCCTGCTCAACGCAGGATCAGCCTAGAGCATCCCTGGCGAGTGTCTGTCCAGCCGCTGCTTAAAGACTGCCAGGGAGGGAGGGGAGCTCACCAACTCCCTAGGCAGCTGATTCCACTGTGGCACAACTCTGACTGTAGAAAAGTCCTAATATCCAGCCGGTACCTTCATTCCTTAATTTAAACCCATTCTTGTGAGTCCCATCCTCTGTTGCCAACAGGAACAGCTCCCTGCCCTCCTCTAAATGACAGCCATTCAGATACTTCAAGAGAGCCATCATGTCCCCCCTCCCAACCTCCTCTTCTCCAGACTGAACATTCCCAAGAGGTCCCTCAGCCTTTCCTCACAGGGCTTGGTCTCCAGATCATCCTTGTTGCTCTCCTCTGCACCCGCTCCATTCTGTCCACATCCTTTTTCTAGAGATTTTGGGGGTGGAGCCTGAGGAGGGTGGGGTTTGGGGAGGGGAGGGACTTAAATGCCCTAGAACCTACCTCCCAAAGTGGCCATTTTCTCCAGATGAATTGCTCTCTGTCACCTGGAGATAAGTTGTAAAAGCAGGAGATCACCAGCTGCCACCTGGAGGTTGGCAACCCTAAGTGGGGCTCTGCTGGGAAGGCCGGCAAAGGTGATGAAACCAGCACTGGGCTCTGTGAGCCAAATCCTGGCTTCACATATAGTTAAAATAAACCGTATCTCTGCATTATGTCTGAGCTGAGCCCCAGTGAATCCAGTGGTCAGGAATGTTAAGTGCAAAATCCTCCTTTCATCCTGCAGCTTTGATCGTGTCTGGAGCACGTGCCTCTGAGAAGACTCCAAACCTTTCAGTGCTTTTAAATCTGTTATAAGCTGCAAATGCAAAAGATGTTGCCTTAGATGAATACATGTTCTCTTGACAAGAAAGAAAACGCATCAGTGGATAATTGTGAAAAGAGACATTTTTTCTAAGAACCTTGAAGGGTGTGAACAAAGAGCAAAATAAAACACTATAAATAAGCCTGGATGACAGGCAGAAAAACATCTGCATGAAAATTAGCTCCATGCTCAGATTTAAAATCTCTCCGGCGAGTCTTGATTTAATTGGATTCCCCTTTCGGCTCTCTTCCTAAATGATACACCAGGCTTGATGAGTTTGGCCCTGAAATGATAAAGATTGTTTGGTGGCTAAGAAGACTGGGCTGAAATTAGCACAGAGAACTATTAAGGGGTCTTCACAGGATTTCGGGAACCTGAGAGCCACTGTAGCGTAGTAGTTAAGAGTGTTGGACTAGGATCTGGGAGACGCAAGTTTGAATCCCTACTCGTACCATGGAAGCTCGCTGGGTGACCTTGAGCCAGTCACACGCTCTCGGCCTAACTTACTTCATGGGGCTGTTGTGAAGATAATGGAGAAGAGGAGAATGATGTAAGCCACTGTGGGTCTCCATTTGGGAGAAAAAAGGGGTATAAATGAATTAAATAAACTTTTTGCTGTTCTTCAGCACCCTTCATGAACCTTCCCATCTGCAGTTCTTTGGATTAAGGACAGAGAATTGTGCGTCTTGAGATCACTTCTGGAACCTCAAAAGCAAGTTAGAAATAAAACACGTTTTGAGGGGCATTACTTTGCTCCATTCTCCGGCTTTCCACCGGGCACAGGGAGGGAGATAGCACCTTCGGGCTGGGTCAGGTTTCTTAATGTGCCGGCAGTCAGATTCATTCTTGGTGCTGCATTCCACGGCTCTCCAAAAAGCCCCCACGCCACACGTGGTGGAACACTGCAGAAAAAAGGAAAAAAAGGGGGGGGGGAAGCCTTCAGTTGTACAACTTTGTAAGTACATTGCCATGATGTCCTCTGGAGATGAAGTTAGCTCCTCATTTGAAGCCCACAGGGGTAGAGAACAAATGGAATCAGAAGCTAATTTGCACTGTCTTTCACTGGAGGCGACATACTTAATGCAGGCAAGAAATTAACAGAAAATGATGGAGCCTTCACTAGGGGCAGAGGATGGAACATCTGCAGCATCAGGAGCACTGTGAAGGCAGCTTTTGCTGAACTTCGATGACTTTTAAAGATCTTTGTGAAGGCTGCTTCCCCCTCCCCTAGGCCCAGTTCTGCCTCAGCCGTTCTTTCTTCCAAATCCTGACAGCTCAGAAACGAGGGTGTCAAATATGCAGGTCACTCCTCACCCGGCATTAAGCACTCTTTCAAACCCGACAGTTCTTTTATGTGTTTTGTGAATATTCTAATCCACTCCCCCCTTTCGGCCCTGCAGACTGAAAATGGATATGGAGATGAGATCTACTTGCCAATAGAGTTTCAGGGTCACAAATGGAAAGAATTTTCCTCAAACATACAGCGCTTCTGTAGGGGAAGGGGGGGAACCACCCTCTATGGATCACAGCATGTCTGTTTCTATGCGTGTAGACACACAGTGACATAAAATTCTAACGCACATCCAGGTGCCTGCAGCCAAAAGGCACCGACTGGCTGGTTCAAATCAACATGTAAAATAGAGAACCCTGTAGGGCTCACAGTTGCCGCTTCTAACAGCCCGCCCCTGGTAAAAATTCTCCTAGAATGGAGATACCTCTTCCCAGGGCTGGCTCGCCCACTAGGCGAGCTAGGGGCTCGCCTAGGGCGCCGGCTCTGCAGGGGCGCCAAAATGCCCCCCACCCCCCGGTGAAAAGCCCCCCGGGCTGCCCGGCACCGGCAGGCCCGGCTTTCCTGGGCACCTCACGGCTGTGAGGCACCCAGAAAAGCCGGCACCGCCGCTGGGAGGGAAGGGGTGGGCGTTCTAAGCCCGCCCCTTCCCCGGCTCTCCTGGGCGCCTCACAGCTGCAAGGCGCCCAGGACAACGGCGCTGGGCCATCTCCAGGCCCCACCGGGAGGTTGGCATCCCCGGTGGGGTGGGCGCCCCAGGCTGTCCTGCCTAGGGCACCCAGACACCTGGGGCCGGCCCTGCCTCTTCCCTCAGCTCCCATATTGTGCTAAGGTTGTAATCCCAGCCAAACTAATAACTCTCCAATACTTCACCCAAGCTGAACTGTGTACACTCTACAGCCAAAAGCTTTAAAAGCAAGTGGCTTCATTGCCACTAGTGCCTTAAGGTTTTCCTTGCTTGAAAGCCAGTCGAATCTGACTCTAGGGGGCGGTGCTCATCTCCATTTCCAAGCCAAAGAGCCATGGCTGTCCGAAGATGTTTCCATGGTAGTGCGGCCGGCATGACTAAATACCTAGGCACACTGAATGCTGTTACCTTCCCACCAGAGTTTATCTACTTGCAATTTCTTGCTTTCGAACTGCTAGGTTGGAAGGAGCTGGGGCCAGAGATGGGAGCTCACTCCATCACACGGCACTCGGGTCTCGAACTGCTGAACTACCGACCTTCCGGTCTGCAGCTCAGCGTCTTAACTTCTGAGCCACTACGGCCCCTTACTAGTGAAATACAGTATATTTATATAGCACAGTTCTTAAATACGTTCAATATTTCACACTCTTTCTTTCAGCGTTCTCAGAGACCAACATAGGTGTTGTATTACTATCCCTGTTTTACAGGTGACGGGTGGGTTTGAGACCGTGAAAGACAGCAGCTTGCTTAAAGCCACCCAGGAAGCTCATGACTGAGATGAAGTTTAAATTGGGGACTTTCCTGCCCAACACTTCCTATATAGAGCCACATGACGTGGTGTTGGGGAATTTAGCTATAAAAGCAGCTGCATAGATTGGTGCCACAGCACAAGAGAAGGGGAGGGGGGCAAGCTCTTTCTTCCTTGCCATTTCCTTAATCAAGAATGTGTCTCAGATGCTGGCAGGGGAAAAAGACAGGTTGCCATTTTGTGCTTTTCTTTTTCTCCCTACCAGGGTTTCAAGTAGTCCATTTTCAATGGGAGAAATGGCACTGGGAGGAAAATTCAGCCTGCTTTCCCTAGCGCCAAGGTCCATCTTATGAAACAGCCTGACATAGGAGGCCAAGAAGCCCCGCATACTTCTATCATTTTACAGAATGTGCAAAAAGGAAATGTTCTAGAGGACACCTTTATAAAGAGATTAGAACTGTGGTATAACGGAACACTTTAGGAGAGTGAAGAAGGGAGTGTTGACTCTCAAAAACTTACACCCTGCAAATCTTGTTGGTCTCTAAAGTGCTACTGGTTCTTCTGCAGACCAACATGGCTGCCCTATGAAACTGACTGCAGTTTATTGCAATGTTTATCGTATGTGTCTCCTTCCTCTTTCTGCAGTGTTTTCTACTGCATTGTAGGAGGTGTGCAAACCCCCCCACCCCCGGTATTTTTCAGGCTCAGGTATATTGAACCCAAAAAATATCGGTATTTCCTGATAGTCCCAAATCCTGATACTGGTGTGGGTTTGGTAAATATTTGGGATTGCTGAATTTTTTCAGCTCCATAAGTCAATGGTCCCCATAGGGTATAATGGAGAATTGAACTGGGGGTATCTGGGGCTCTGTGAGGACTGTTTTTGGAGGTAGAGGCACCAGATTTGTAGCATAGCTGCTGGTGCCTCTCCTCAAAAAAACCCCAAGTTTCAAAAAAACCCAGGGGGTCTAATTCTATGGGCCCCAGAAGAAGGTGCCCCCATCCTCTATTGTTTCCACTGGAGGGAAAAGGGCATTTAAAAGGCTTTCAGTCCCTTTACATGCCTTTTCCAAGCTGCAGCTTCACCCAGAAGGTGTTTAAAGGGACTGCAATTCCTTTAAACACCCTTTACCAGCTATCTGGTGGGCCTGAAAAATCCTGAATATTTTGGGGATTTTTGGGGGGGCTTGGCCATATCAGATAGCCAGATAAATACCCCAACTGAAATCCGGCTTCTGACAGGCTCACCATGACATAGGTGGTACACAGCAGGACTAGGCTAGCAGATAGGGGGTTGTTGGAGATGTACTGAAGGTGCCATTCTTGAGTGCCCTTCTAAATGGGGTGTGTGTGCCTGAACTTTAGCAGCAAATTCACTGCTTGGAGTTCAGGCAGGTGCGGCCCTGCTTCTTGCAAACAGCATTCAAAGGGTCCCTTTAAAATTTAAATGTGCAGGGGGCGGGGGACCTGAACTCCAGCAGTCAATTTGCTGCTTGGAGTCCAGGTGTGCAGGGTGCTGGTCCCCAATGTGATGATGTCACTTCTGTGTGATGTCATTGTGTTGGAGATGTCCCCGCGCCCTCCAGGAATGCCCCCCAATGTCCCCTGCTGGCCAGAAGATCCACCCATGGGTCCCTCACATAGCCTGGCCCTGTGCTATAATGGACAGACACACCCCACGGGTGACAGAATTAGCATGCTGTTTATATGCCATTTCTCACACACAAATGCTATCAGCGTAAGAAATTAATCATGTGTTAATTTTGAGGCCAACAGGAGGTCAGCCTGAAAATGGTACTTGCAGTGCCTAGGCCTTCAGCCAGCTGGCAGGCATGCCATTTAACAGATAGGGATTTGGCAGCACAAAGGGAGATTAGGGAAGTGTTTGTGAGCCTGATGGCAGATGATGTAAGAGCCATGGCTTTTCCTCCTCCAGTTTGAAAATATTCATATTCACTCATTCAAAACTGGCTCTTACGCTAAGGCTACTCTGAGCTCCTCAAAACCCCTCAGATAGTTCACCTGAGAAGTAAACCCCAAATTTGCTTCAAATTTCACAACAGGCAAAATGCTTTGGGCAACCCTGAGAAATTTCACCAGTTGTATCTAAATTCTTTTGACCTCCTCTGAAAACCCTTGCACATTTGGCCAGAGCCAAATCAGATTAACGTGCTTGAAAGTAAATGGATCAAATACCACACAAGCTGCCTCAAATGGAGTCAGACCATTGGCTCATTTGGGCTCAGCATTAGCTAGTCTGCTGGCAATCTCAGGAAGAGAGAAGACTTTCCTGACACTGGCTATCAAGGTCCTTTGAGTGGAGATCCTGGGGACTGAACCTGGGACCAGGGCTGGGTCCAAGTGTTTTGTTGCCCCAAGCAAGATATACTCACTGCCTCCTCTTGTGCTGCCACCAGCCAGATCCAAGCAGATTCCCTGTGTGCTAAGGCTGCAGGGTCTAGGCTCGGATCCTCTGCTCGTGGTGTGGATTCAAGAGGTAATGCCCATTACTTCCTGCACCGCTCATGCCTGGGCGAAAGTCCAACCCCTCTGGTGACATCTGAGTTCTCCTCACGGTGCCATCTAAAGTATTTGATTTGGCCAGGGGTCCCCAACACGGTGCCTGTGGGAGCCTGCTGACATCTTTTCTGGTGCCCAAGTCTTTTCAGAAAGCATGTGGGGCAAGGTGGGTCTTCTGATTGGCCACTGGAGATTTGATTGGCTGAGCAGATTTTTAAAAACATTGCTTGAACAGCGATAGCCACCACAGCACAAAGATCTTCACTGTGTGACTGAAGGTAAGCTGGGGCGACCATTTTGTAGCTTGGCTCTACCTCCTGCAGCAGCCATTTTATGGCAGCCATTTTGTAGCTGTGCCCACCATGTTATGTCAGAATTCCCAAGGTGCCTGCAGGTTCAAAAAAGCTTGGGGAGCCATGGTTTGGGTGGCTTGGCCAGAGATCTGACTGCTGACAGTAAGTGTGTGTTCTGCCACGGCCCCTCCAGGATGCTATTTACCTTAAGGGGTTCTAAACTGGCTTAAATACTAAGCACTTGGCTTAATAGGGACTGTGGAACTGGCTGCCTCTGGTATTGCTCAGAACGGAGTTCATAAGAGATACACAACAGCTGTACAGAGCTATTCCATTATATTGTAGTCTCCACAGTAATCTTATTCATTGGCTTGACAGTTTTATGATGAACTGCGAACCAGGGCGACATCAATTTCTTGCCTAACTGCGTTCACAAGCTGTTAAGAATTTCTTTACAGCACCTCAGAGTTTTCCAGAAATTTGGAACTTGCTGGGTAACAAGCAATTCTTGACAACTGTCCAGAAAGCACCAACAAATTGCTAACAGAAAGTGTTTCCGTTTCGAGATTGGTCTGTAAAATTAAAGAAGGATTTTTGATTTGGCTGCCATCACACACACTAAACGATCCACTTTCAATCTACTTTCAATGCACTTTCCAACAGGATTGTACTGTGTGAACTGGCAAAATCCAGTTGGAAAATACATTGAAAGTGGATTGAAAGAGAATTATTTAGTGTGTGGGATCGCAGCCTTTGTGTAGCGTTTTAAAGCATCTTAGCATGGTCACAATTTCATTCCTTTTTTATTATCAGGGGTAAAATTCTCAGTTTGGTTTAGAGCTGAGGTGAAACTATGCCCTTCCCCAGTTTGTGATTTTTTAGTAACACGGGGAGAAAAAATGCTTTTTGATTATTTTGACACTCCTTGCAAAAATGTTCATATTCATTTAGATTTCTCTCAGTTGATCTCAGTTCCCTTCAGCAATCCATTGATCTGCTCACCACAAGACACCTGATTATTATTTACTTCTCAGAAATGTATATCCCACTTTTCCATATTGTACAAAGTGGCTTACAAAATAAATTTAAGAACCCAGAAATCTTTAAAAATTAAAGACGCTTAGTTGTTTCCTATGGATGTTCTGCTGACAGTAATGGATCCTTCCTGCCTTGACCTTCCCCCCCAGCATCTTCCTGTGAACCTCCCCAAAGTCCCTGTTGGTGTTTGGCGGCAATGTTCCCTCTAAGCCATGGAGTCTTGTGAGCAAAAATTCTACTTTGTGAGCTCCTGGCATTAAAGTTGTGAGCGAATGATTTGACTATTGCATAAATTAGTTTGCTCTGGAGCCATCCGTCCTGAGCTAAGACAAAAATGTGTGAGCTGGAGGCTAAAAAACTGTGAGCCAGCTCACACTAACTCAGCTTAGAGGGAACACTGGTTGGGGGACTCCCACAGACAAAGCAGCTATGGGGGGGGGGCGGTCAGGAGGATGCACTGAGGAGGAGAATCTGATGAGACTGCTTCTGCTCCATCTTCTGCCCGCAAAACCTATGTCAGACACATCCCATTAAAATTATCAAGCTAAAATAACATAGTCCTGACCTGGATGGCCCAGGCTAGCCTGATCTTGGAAGCTAAACAGGGTCAGCCCTGGGCAATATTTGGATGGGAGACCTCCAAGGAATACCAGGGTGGTGACACAGAGCAGGCAATGGCAAACCAACTCTGAATGTCTCTTGCCTTGAAAACCCTATGGGTTCACCATAAGTTGGCTGTGCCTTGATGGCAAAAACCAAAAAAGCATAAGTTAAAACAGACACAAGGAAATATAAAGCAAGAAATTAAAACAGGATTTTAAAGGCAGCAACGCAAGTAACAACAGCAGAGGACAGTAGGCAATCAACTAATGGAATAATTTTTTACAAAATCACAGGATCACAGGTTAACGGAGCTATAACAAGCTCAACCAAAGGCAGAACAATGTGGGGAAAAAAGCCTTCACACAGTGGCTACATCTAAGCAGTGAAGGTACCAGACAAGCCTCACAGAGGAGAGAGTATTTGGTACTCAGTGGAGCCACCACTGAAAAGGCCTTATCGGTGAACATTGTGGATATCTACAGAAGGCCTTCTGAAGATCTTAACAAATGGGCAGATTAATACGGGAGGTGATGATCTTCAGATAACCTTGCCCCACAGTGCATGAGAGGTCAGAAACTAGCATTGGTCATTTACGTAGCTCAGCCTTTTAATGCAGACCAGAAGATAGACGCATGTTGCTTCCATCTCTGGAAATACGAGAACAAATAGCTTTTGTGGCTCTCAGATAACTGGGCCTGTCTTCCTTGTTCACGCAGCTCTTTCTGTTGAGCAAAATCACCTCTTAAGAAACATTTAGCTGCCTCCAAAATGTGACCAACCTAAGACCTTTCAACTCCCCTAATGGCTACTTAGTTTTACATAATTAAAGCCTGCATTTGTGCTTTGTGGATGCCTTAGTAACACCAAAGCAGAGAAATGTAATTTATGGCTGGAGGATTTCATTGCCTCAGTATAAAGATTTGGACTACTCATATTTTTAATCAATGTGTACAACTGCAGTTTCTACATCTTGCAGAAAGAATATAATGGACCTGATGAGACCCAGGAGGAAGTTAGCACAAATAGGGATATTAAAAGCCGAGCTTTTGTGATGAGGTTTGCAGATAATTGTGTTTGTTGAAGGCAATAATAATTAAGGAGGGGACAGTGTCCTTCTGTTGATATTTTGTCTCTGCAAGTCCTTTCTACCACACGCCTCGTGCCCTCTTTGCTTTAGCATCAGGTAAAAGCATTCTGATACTGACAGGCTATGGGGGCAGTGGTGTATTGAGTATATTTGACACCTGGAGCAGATCTTTTTTTTTTTTAACACCCCCCCTCCTCTATACAACGAAATTATTTTTAGTAATACTCTTGAAATAAATGCACCTTAGAGATCAAAAAGAATATCAGGGAATAAGCTGTCCAAAGTCACAGCTCCTTTTGTCAGACACGGATAGGGAGGATAGGAATGGAGATCCAACTTTTTTTCATCTCACTTCCCCCTACCTCATGACCCAGCGGGAAGTTCTCCTGTGCAATAGCCTGGGTTGGGTTAGGTGCACTTTATGTGAGCTGCTGGCCCTTTAAAGAATGCCTGCCGAGAAGGACAGTGAAACCAATCAGATGCAGGCTCACAGCCAGGATTTTTTAAGTCGAGGGGCATTTAAATTTCTTAGGGGGCACTGGCTGATTGAATTAAAGGAATACCCTGCACCTGCCGCTGCTTGGGGGCCCTGGGCTGGATGGGAAGTCAGGGAGCCTTGCCAATAAGTCAGGGAGCCTAGCACCGAGATGCCCTACTGTAGCTACGGGCCCGATCAGATGTAATGCCTCTGGCAGCCAAGTCCGTCTAAACTGGGACACGGTGTTGCTACTGTGGGTACCTCCTTCAGTTATGCCACATACAGATGCATAGTAATGCATGACCAGACAAGTCCATTTATGGAGGGGTGGAGAGTTTGAAGAATTTTGCATTTGGAACACTCTTGTGCCTTTTTGATTCTTCTCTCCACACCATGTGGCCAGACTTCGAATCTGGGCTATTCAGAGGCAGGGGGTTTCCCTCCACTTCACATTACAAACCCTTTGGACTAATAGATTACGAATCCTTTGGCCTAATAGAAATCATTTCCTAGTTTAAGCAGAAATATCTAAGGCTCCTCTCCCTTTTTTTTTAGACTGGATTGAGGTTTTGTTTTGTTTTTAAAATACCCTAGCCGATGGTGGCACAGGTGGTCTTTGTGCAATCCTGAACAGAGTTATACCCTAAACCCATCGGCTTCAATGGATTTAGAAGGGTGTAACTCTGCTTAGGATGCCTCTGTAAATTCTTCCTTAAGGGCTTTTCCGTTAAAAAGAACAATAATCTTTTTGATTTGCTGATGACTCCTGTGCACCTACGGTATCTATGTACACTGCTATTATTAAAGACACAGTTCTCCAGGGCAGTTCAAGCCAAAATAATTGGGAAGGGGCTGAAATGCTCTTCAATGGGGATTGCGCAGGAGAACTCCTAGCTGGCTTGTGCCCCTTAAGACTCCCAGCCTGATCCTGCACACATTTACACAGAAGTGCGGACCACTAAGGGGGCAATCCTACACAGATCTACTCAGAAACCTACTGGGGTCTAAACAACCCTGAACAGAGAGAAATGCCTTCTTTTCAACTCTTTGCTGTGGCTGAAATCACTACGTGATGTTTGTCTGGCTTACCAAAAATATTTCATATGCATTTCCATAACAATGGAATTCGAACATACGAATTTTGAGGATTTCAATTTCCGTGGGGGCAGGGGGAGATAAAAACCAGAGGGAGCGAGACTTAGCTATACTCAGAGGTAAACTACGTGGGACTCGCTTACCGAACAGCGTCCTTGGGACTGCTGCCAGGGCAACCGAGAGAACAGGCTACATCCACCGTGCAGAATTCAATACAATTAATGGAGCAAATATTTTCTGGAGCAGCAAAATCAGTTCTATTCCGAACCGGGCCTCCAGAGAGCCAGGCTTTAGGGTCCAGTCTTCTGCTTGTTCATTCAGAAGTGAGGCAGCAATCCTAAGAACACTTTGCAAGGAGTAAGCCACAGTGAGTAAAACAGCACTTACTTCTGAGTAGACCTGCTTAGGACTGCTCCCTAAGCCCCACTCAGTACAGTGGGCTTACTCCTCAAATAAGTGTGGGTCCTGGAAGGCCCTTCTGGCGGGGAAGAAGAGCCCATTCCTTCTGGTGCATTTGGAGAACAGTGGCTGCTTCTTTCAAGTCAGTGCACTGAAGGGAAAGACTTGAGGCGATCTGCTAGGCTTCAATGGCAAGTGAATCCCAACTTAAGATGCCAGCAGTTCTGAGGAATGATGGGCATAAGGTTGCCAGGTCCTTAACTTGCACTGGCAGGAGGTGGGAGGGAGCTTTTCAGGAGTGGGGGAGTGGGGCGATATCGCCACACACGATGTCCCCAACATGATGACATCACATGGAAGTGACATCATCATGCTGGGGTAGTTACATGACTGGAGACACTCTGGTATTGGGGCAAACTCTATGGTAAAATTGGTCTCAAACCATAGTTTCGCCCAAAAACCAGAGCGTAGCCATGCAACATCCCTGGTGTGATGATGTCACTTGTGTGTGATGTCATCATGTCGGTGACTCTGTACAGGGTCATAGATGTTGGGGGCAGGGCTTCCCCCTGCCGACCACCTGGCCAGCAACGGACAGGAACCCATGAAATCAGGGGATCCCCCTCTCCCCCCTGGGGACTGGGAACCCTAGATGGGCAGCAGTGGGCCTCTAGCCCCAGCAGCAGTTGGTCCTATGTGGTGTTCAGAATTACCCCACTGGCCACATCCAGTCAGATCTGAGGCTGGCTCAGCAACACCCCCCCCGCCCATATGGTATGCCTTAAACCTGCACAGCAACATGCTGGGCTGGGGCCAGAACAGCATTGGTGCAGTTTGGCCTCCCTGCAGGCTGTGGACCACCAGTAGCCCCAGCTCCCAGCCTCCCACCAGTAATCAGCAGCTTTGTGCTCCTCATGGGTAGCCATGTGTGAAAACCACCCGGGAACTGATGGAGGGGGGTGAGGCTTGGCTCAGCCTCGGGCAGGTCAAGCATTTTGAGCTGGGAAATGGGAGTTTCTGGGGAGGTTTTCGGGCTCATTTAAATTGATATGGAGATTGGCCTTCCGGGCACCCACCTCAGGCCTACACCTGGGGCAGACTGCACCAACCACCCCACCCTTGGTACACCACTGTGTGGTGGACCAGAAGCTCTGTGTGAGTGCATGCATGGATAGTTTTGCTTCTTTATTAAAAGTATTTGGGTCCTGATAAACTAAGGCTGCAGTCACACATGCCGGTTGAAGCGGAGGGGAAGTGAGGCTATTTCCTCCAGAGGAATTTGACACGCAGTTGCAAGATCACGCATCCCTTTGTAGCTGTGGGCTCAGCCCATCACTGTGTAATCAGAAGAAACTGCGGGTGAATCGGGTTGGTTTTTTTGCCATTTGTTTCCCATGCGCATAAATGAGGAATTGCACCTCTGCACTGAGAGCCCCCTATGGAGTATGCGATGATGCACATACAGCAAAGAGGGGAGGGAGGTACCGAGCCAGGATGGAATGATCAGACCATCCTGACAGCATGAGAGCGTGCTTGGGTGACCAGATAGGGGAAAGTCCATCTGTGGCCTGTTGGAACTCATTACAGCTAGACCAGGGGTGGGCAAACTGCGGCTCGGGAGCCACATGCGGCTCTTTCACACATATTGTGTGGCTCCCAGCAGGGCAGCTGGGGAAGTGAAGGGGAGGCATGCATTTGATCCCTTCCTCCCTCCCTCCTCCGTCCCTCCTATCTATTTTCTTTCTTTGTTTCTCTCTCTTTCTTTCCACCTCTTTCATTCTTTCTTTCCACCTCCCCTCTTTCTCTCTCTTTTAGACAAATAGATATCATTATCAATATCTGTTTTTACCCCTTTTGTTTTTATTTTTGGCAGTCTCATTTAATGGTAATAAAAAGCAAATCTGCATATTTTCTAAATAAAAATGTGCGCATAATATTTGTTCATGTCTTGCGGCTCTCAACCATCTGAAATTTATTCTATGTGGCTCTTACGTTGAGCAAGTTTGCCCACCCCTGAGCTAGACTTTCCCCGGTATCTTTTAACTCTGCTTCTGTGGTGGAGCAGCACGGGTTGCAGACAACTGCAGGACGTTTCCCAGATGTTGCTGTCTGATTGTGCCCTTTAGATCCATCAGGTATTTGCAGCTATGTTGGATCTGAAGACGCGTGTGATCGCAGCCTAAGTAATTTTTGTGAGTTTTTACATAAGAACATAAGAGAAGCCAATGTTGAATCAGGCCAATGGCCCATCCAGTCCAACACTCTGTCACACAGTGGCCAAAAATACCAGGTGCCATCAGGAGGTCCAGCAGTGGGGCCAGGACACTAGAAGCCCTCCCACTGCTGCCCCCCCCAGCACCAAGAATAGAGTGCATCACCTGCCCCAGACTGAGAGTTCCTATCTATATCTTGTGGTGATGGACTTCTGCTCCATGTGTTTATCTAATTCCCCCTTGAAACTATCCATGCTTGTAGCTGCCACCACCTCCTGTGGCAGTGAATTCCATTTTATCCGTTCTAACCCGACTGCTCAGCAATTGAAAACTCCATAGGTTTTCAAGGCAAGAGGCATTCAGAGATGGTTTGCCACTGACTGCTCTGTGTGGCAACCGTGGACTTCCTTGGTGGTCTCCCATCCAAGTACTAACCAGAGTTGACCATACTTCGCTTCCAAGATCTGATGAGACTGGGCTAGCTCGGGCTACCCAGGCTAAGACAAAACTAAGTAATATACTTTCTTCTAATCTGGGTATGTCATCAGCTGCCAAATTTGAACCTTTTAAATGCTAAATGCTGTTGCATTGTTCTTAATGTTAATTACTGCTTGTTTTATTGATCACAATTATCTTTATGGATCCTTTTTATTTTTGTACACTGGCTTAAAAGGCTTACAAGGCAGTGCATGAAAAATCTAATACTTACATCACTCCAGTTCCCCACCATCCAATACGCATCAGTATGCAAATCCCCGGACTCTTCCAGATAGTTGGAGGCATTTGGCAACATTCCCATAGAGGTTTCGTCATTGGCAGACGGTTTCAGTTCTATCCTGTTTGAAGACCTGCCTCCTGATGTTTCATTTGACTGCGGTGGGTGTACCAGAACAGGACCTGCTGTTGCAGGTGTACTTATTTGTACATGGAAGTCCTGGAGGCCTACTGTTGTCAAAGAGATACCTGTTCCCGCTACGGGGTCAACAGAAACCTGGATAGCTGTGTCGCGATTGTACACCATTGGTGCGATTTCTGAAGTCTTGCCAGCCATAGTAGGGGAATATTTTGTCAGCAGCTCACTCTGGGCACTCTTTGTTGTTCCTTCACCAGTCTTATTAGACACTGTGTGAGATACACCTTTTGAATAGTTATAGCTTGGAGTTATGGTCAAAGGCATAGGGCTAATTGTAAAAGAAGTCCAATGTATGAGCCCACCTTTTGAGGAGTTGTATAGTTCTTTGGATGCATTCTCCACATTTTTAAAATTTGGAATACTTGAATGATTTGTAGTAGGCCAAGAAGTGCTATTTCGCTGGTGATTGATACCGCTAAATAAAAGAGAATAATTGCTGGGAATGCTCAAGCTGCTGGAATTACTCTGCAAAATTTTTGTTTCTGAGTCTTCTTCTTGAGAGAAGTTCATAAGGTTAAAGGACGTGGGCATCACAGTAACATATCTGGGCTCGGGAACTGTTGGTGTCGTGATTCTTGGGCTTGGTTTTGGGACGGGAGGCTTGTCCATGGGGCCTCTTCTGGGGTTAGCTCCTGTCCTGATTATCTTTCCGCCATGCACTTTGAAATGGGGGAACTGCAATCTTCTGATGGACGGGCACTGCTGGAGCCCACACAGAGCTTTAGAATGTGGTTTCTTTGAAACGTTACATGGTTCCCCACTGTTTTTGGTACATGTCACGTTACGGGTACGTATCCCTCCACCACAGGTAACTGTACACTGCAAAACAAACAAACCATCTTAAAAGAGCACCTCTGATTCCTTTTTGCCTACTCAAGTAAAAAAAGAATAACTAGCACATATTTATAAAAATTGTTGGTGTTATTTAAAAAAAGGTGGAAAACTTTCTGCAAGAAATACATGTGTTAATTAATTAACTAACTAACAGCAATTGCGCTTTGAGTGATACAAATGGATGGACCTCTTGGATGTACAATGGAAAAAGAAACAACTGAATTTCTCAGTCGCCCTAGGTTAAACAACTAGTCATTTCACTGTCATGGAAATAAATTCCAAGGTGGGTTTAGAAAGGCTGTGAACTTTAAAGGACTTTTAAGCTCATAGTTCTAATTGCACCAATGTTTTGAGCAGGAGCACTCTAAACCAGAAAAGAAATCTCGTTGACTCCTGATGTCTAGTGCTGTAGGTCTAAGTTTCTCCTCCTCTACTGGCAGTACTAAAGAGCTGTCTTTTGCCCTGTGCTTGCAGCCTATCAGAAGCTGCAACAATATCACTACGCCTAGCAAGCTGCCCTCACTAAGCCTCTGGCATTTTCCTCTCACGTCTTGAAAATATGCTTAGTATTTCCATCCCAAAAAAGAAAAACCCCACACAATGTAACAGTATTTTAATCTGTCAATACATTTGACTGCCTCTGATGTGCATTTTGCATTCATGCTGAGGCCAGGTGCCATTGGTACTCCACTGTCGCCACATGTCTTTTTAGCAGACACAAACTGTCACTCTAAACCCAGAACTGCTTCACAGGAAATTGACATGTGGCTCCGTTGAGAACAGAGTCATTAGTATAGATGTTACAGTACGTCAAAAACATTACCCAAAATTAACTACCATTTAATCCGATTACTATTAAGCATCTCATTTTTGTTCATACATAAATTAGAATGGAACAGTGAGCAAACAGAGCAGTTTTCGGGAAACTGGGTACACTGGCTGATACGAAAGGAAATCAAGGCTTGTGCTGCTCCCTCATCAGTTTCAGAACTGGTCGGGAAATTATTGTAATATATTCCATGAGCTGGGAAGCAGATGGCAGGATTAAAAACCACACAGCATGCATACCTCCTCCTCAGCCAAATTATAATGCTACACAGCATGTGCACAAGCCCACAGCAGAAACTGGTATTTTTACAGGTGAAAAGGCCCAGAGAATATTCTGAAGGAGAAGAATGTGGTTCTACTGAGGAAGCTAAATCTGAAGAATTGCCGGTATGAAGATCGTTTCAGAGGTTAGCTGTGTTGGTCTGCAGAAGAAGACTAGATTCGAGCCCAGTAGCACCTTAAGAGACCAATGATGTTTTCGGAACGTGAGCTGTCGAGACTCAAAGTTCCACTCATCAGATCTGATTTGGACAATTCTCCCTCTAAGCTGCGGAGTCTTGTGAGCAAAAATTCTACTTTGTGAGCTACTGCCATTAAAGCTGTGAGCGAGCGATTTGGCTGCTGCATAAATTAGTGTGCTCTGAAGCCCTCCTCCCTGAGCTAAGACAAAAAATGTCAGAGGATAAAAAACTGTGAGCTAACTTAGAGGGAACACTGGTCTTGGAGGAGAGTTTTGCAGATACCATGGAGAGCCCGGAGGACAAACCAGTGGGTTCTAGACCGAATCAAGCCTGAACTCTCCCTAGAAGCTAAAATGACTAAACTGAGGCTATCGTGCTTTGGTCAAGTTATGAGAAGAAATGAGGCACTGTAAAAAAAACCCAATAATGCTAGGAAAAGTTGGGAGGCAGCAGAAACACTAGCACTTTACTATACTGTGGTTTAAAGGATTTTAGAATTGTTTTGATCTAATTTATATATTATGTTTTACTGTAATTATAGGTTGGTTTTGTGTAAGCCGCCCTGAACTGGCCTTGGCTGAGAAGGCGGGGTAAAAATTCAATAAATAAATAAAAAGGAAGACCCAACATGAGATGGATTGACTCAATCAAGGAACCTGCGGCCCTCGGTTTGCAAGACCTGAGCAAGACTGTTAAGAAGAGAAGAAAAAGAGAAGAAGAGATTGGATTTATACCCCGCCCTTGACTACCTAAAAGAGTCTCAGAGGGGCTTACAAACTCCCTTCCCTTCCCCTCCCCACAATAAGGGTGTGGGGAGACACCCTCTGAGGTCGGTGGGGCTGAGAGAGCTCTTGACAGAAACCGCTCTTTTTTTTCAAGGACAGCTGTTGTCAGAACTACGGCTTGCCCAAGGTCATCCAGCAGGTGCAAGTGGAGGAGTGGGGAATCAAACCCGGTTCTCCCAGATTAGAGTCCGCGCGCTTAACCACTACACCAAACAAGAAGACATTTGGGAGGTCATTAATTCATAGGGTCACCATAAGTCGGAAGTGACTTAACGGTACTTAATATACACACTCTAAGGCAGGGGTGTCAAACATAAGAACTGGGGACAGGGTCCAGCCCGTCCAGGGCTGATGTGGCCTGCGAGCAACTGGTGCGAGGGAGGGAACAGGAGGCTGCTCGAAGGTGGGTGGGCAGATCCACTCCAATTGTAGCTTCAGCATGGTGGGATAACCTCGTCTGCAGCAGTCAAGCAGAACCCCTTTGCTTCAGGGACTGGTAAGTCGGGAGGCACTGCAGCTGCATTCATACCTCTCTACTCAGCCTGCAGCTCTGGGGTTGCTGTCCTGGATGGCCGCAGGGATCGGCGTTTGCACCTGGGGGTGTGAGTAGACATCCCTCTGTTGGGGGGCATGGGAGCATCTGCCCAGTGTTGCACTGCTGGTTTTCCAATCCACTCATGTGGGTTTTCCTCGGCACCCGCCTCCCAGCCCATGGGGCCTTGCAATGAGAACACACCAACTTGGAGCTCATCAGTTGCTGCCCTTTATAAAATTTATATCTCCGGTACTCTGCATTGTGTTTTATGGCACACATGGTCCAGCCAAACAAAGCGACGTTTATGTCAGATCCGGCCCGCGTAACAAATGTGTTCGACCCCTCTGCTCTAAGGTGCCACTGGACTCGAATCTGCCTGTATGAAAGATCACTTGGGAACCACACGTAAGCTGCCCTGAGCTCTATGAAAGAGACGAAGGATAAAAAAATGTGACAGGGTGGTGAACCGACCTCAGTCCAGTTGCTTACTGTCCAGTCAGATGGGCACAGGATATCTCTGTTGCACGAAAGGTGGGTCTTGGGCTTGAGCAGATGATGGCAGTCCTCTGCAGGCAACGCCTGCTCATCAAGCCCCACCGTCTGAATGCACAGGACCGTTCGTTTCTTCTCTCCCATCGGGCCACAGTCGGTTGAGCACTTCTGCCATTCTCCGGCCCACCACCTGTCATGCCAGCCAAAAGAATGTCAAAAATGGTGTGCGTGCTTCATCCACAGCACGATTGCTGTACCTTTCCCCATCAGTGGGGATGTTATGTTTTCCCCTGTGGCCATATGATCCATGGGCACAATTCCCAGGCACATAGGGCTGGATTGGGATCAGAACTATGGCACATGAGAAGAAAGTGGCTTCAGCCTTCCCCCTGCACTGTTTTCCCAAACTGAAATGGCCTGGTGTTTCCCCCATTGGGGGCTCAGGTATACTGATGGATATGTGAAGGTTATCCCAGTGGGTGAAAGAAGTGCTATCCTGAAGCCATTTCACATTACAGGAAGAAAGGCATAGGCACCCTTTCTGTGTACACCACGATACCCATCCGGCTCAGGCTCATGCACTCCAGGTAATTGATTTCCCAGGACAGAACTCCATGTGCGTGTGATACTGCACAAACCCAGGAAGGATCCAGGAAAAACGGAACACATTGTTAGGCCCTGAACTATGTGAAATTCCATGTAAGTACACTCATGACAACAGACAGAAAAAGAACATCTTGTTACTATCTGTCATTATACAGCACTTTTAGTTTTGCAAACTGCTTCTCATATTTCCTTGTGATAAATGAAGATGGGTAGCCATGTTTGTCTGTTTGTAGCTGTAGAAAAGTGTAAGATTCCAGTAGCACCTTAAAGACTAACAAAATATGTGGTAGGGTGTGAGCTTCCTTGAGTCACTGCTTACAACAATTAAAGTGCTAGTATTTGATTCCTCAGTGTGACAGACAGTCTCTATATCTCCTTCAGGTGTCCCACAGAGAAGGAGTAGGTGCCTCTAAGTTCCTTTCAGATGTCCCAGGCCCTCGGGTCAGGTGCACTTGGGGGACCCAGGGGGTTGGGCTTGCTCTCCATAGCCTATCAGATGTCAGTGGTGGCAGTGGTGGTGGCGGCTCCAAAGGCCTGGTGGAAGAGCTCCGTTTTACAGGCCCTGCGGAACTGTAACAGGTCCCGCAGGGCCCTGATCTCCTCCGGGAGCTCATTCCACCAGAATGGAGCCGCCACCGAGAAAGCCCTGGTCCTCATCGATTCCAGTCTGGCCTCCTTGATGTTTGGGAGGGCCAGCTGATTCTGGGTCCCCGAACGCAGCACCCTCTGGGGAACATATGGGGAAAGTATGCAGGTCCCTGGCCATAAAGGGCTTTAAAGGTCATAACCAGCACCTTGAATCGAATCCGGTATGCTATTGGCAGCCAGTGCAGTTCCTTTAGGGTGGGCTGGATGTGTTCCTGCACAGGACAACACAACAACAGCCTCGCTGCTGCATTCTGCACTAACTGCAGCTTCCGGATTTGAGACAAGGGCAGCCCCATGTAGAGGGCATTACAGTAATCCAATCTTGAGGTGACCATTGCATGGATCACTGTTGTCAAGTCATTGCGTTCAAGGAAGGGAACCAACTGCCTAATCAGCCGAAGATGGTAAAAGGCCAACTTGGCAGTGGCTGCTACCTGGGCCTCCATTGTCAAGGAGACGTCTAGGAGCACTCCCAAACTCCTGACCTCTGGTGCTGGCACCAATGGCGCCCCATCGAAGGCCAGGAGTGGGATCCCTACCCCTGGACTGCCCCGACTCAGGCAGCTCAGCCTCAGCCAACCAGCCATGGCTTGCAACGCCTGGTCCAGATCTTCTGGGTTGGAGCCATTGATACCTTATATGCATGCATTTGATGCAAGGGCACAAAGGATATATGGTAGTCACGTGGTTCTTTAGGCTGATGGCAACTGCGAATGAAACCTGCTGCAAGCCACAGAGGAAGTACCATATATTTCATATATTGAGACTGATACATTGATTTGAAGGTAATAATAGATTCTAGAGAATTGCTCTAGACCAAGGTTTTTGTTTTTATGAACAGGCGATTCCCCCCCTCACACACACCTGGTTCTATGGCAATATAAAAATATAATATATCTTGTACTTATGCCTAAATAATGGAAGAAAGTCCCCCCCACCTAAACAACACAATTCAACCTTTCGAAACTTTTATATTAAAGTGGGTTGTCTCTCTGGGGTAATAGATTCAGTTCTGAATGACAGTTAGCAGTGGGAAACGAGATGTGGTCCTTTCCATCCTCGTTTAATTACTGCAGTTTACACCTTTGACATTTTCTACAAAGTCTGCGTAATCCTACTCCATATATTAACTCTGAGCTGGTAAACCCTTTAATCCACACTGACTGAGAGTCTGCCTTTGGCAATTACCTGCCCAAGGGATATTACTGGATTGCTGGAAAACAGGGACTGTACTGCCTTCAGTCCTGCATCTTAATATTTTGTCCATTAGTCCAACAGCAAATAGACGAACTCGTGGGAAATTATATAATGTAGTGATCTCCCCAGTAAAAAACGTTCCTAAATAGCAGTGCTCCAGCAAGGGGCAGGTACCACTTCATAATAAACTGATAAACGAAGAGGATGTCATTTTGGATTACATTTTCCAACCAGCAAACTCTCCTTAGTTCATCGTATCTTTTCATGTTTCATTTGTCACTAGGGTTGCCAGCCTCCAGGTGGGGCCTGGAGATCTCCCACTTTTACAACTGATCTCGAGCTTGGGTTGCCAGGTCCCCCGGGAAGGCAGAGGTTCCCCCGCTAAAAGGGGTCCCAATCCACCAGACCGGAAAAGGCCAACAGGGAAACCCCACCCCCAAAGTGCCTGGTTCGGGCCGACATGCCCGGTGCGATTACGTCACCCGGAGGTGACATCATCACACTGGGCACGTTGCCAGCTGACGCTCTAGGAACCAGCCTCAAAACTCTATGGTGCCATAGAATTTCCAGGCTGATTGCTAGAGCTGGCCAGGGACCAACTCCCCCCCACTATCAAAGGGTAAGTGACTTGGCAACTCTGTCTCGAGCTGACAGAGATCAGTTCCCCTGGAGAAAATGGCTGCTTTGAAGGATAGATTCCATGGTATTGTACCATGCTGAGACCCCTCCCCTCCCCAAACCCCACCCTCTACTGAATCCACCCCCAAAGTCTCCAGATATTTTCCAACCCAGACCTGGCAATCCTATTTGTTACACAGGTAGAGCTTTTAAAATTCTTTGCTACTTGCCAGCATCCTGGGAACAATCCACCAGATGCCACTATACAGAAATGCCATTCATTTTAAGGGGTGCCTGTAGAATGTAATACAACATAAACTTTCCTAGAATAAATGGAGGACATATGTTTGGGTAGCCTAATGGTTATATTCTGGGTTTTTTAAAGTTGATTGCATTATCTTTAACTACATTTTTTAAATGCCAGAAGCTACTAGTCTGTGATTTTTTAATTAGTTTGCCCGACCCCAGGCAGTAAAATTAATAATTAATTTCTTTTAAAACTGTAACAAAAAACTGACTTGCAGCAGGTGATCAGTGTAGTGGCTATTTGATTTATGATGGTTTTTTAATATGGCTTTATTTAAACGTTTGTTGCAGAACAATAGAATTACTTAGCAAATTTGGGATTTTGCTTTGAATTCTGAATTCAACAATGCTATGTATTTTCAATTTTAAAAGTATAAGTGAAGAAAAATTGGTCTACATGTTTGTGAACATTCTAAATAAACTCTAAAACACTGGCGGAGCTTGCCTTTCCTTTGCAGAAGCCATGCTGATTCTTCTTCAGCAAGGCTTCTGTACTGGAATAAGGATGGTGCTGGTACAGATGTAAAGCTGATATAAAAGTTTAAAAGCAGGCTTGTCAGGTTTCTTTAAAACAGATTAAATCCTGCAAGTGCTCTCCTGAACATATGAAGCTATCTTATACCAAATCAGACCTCTAGTCCATCCAGATCAATATTGCCTGGCAGTGGCTCTCCAAGGTCTCAGGCAGAGGGCTTTCACATCACCAGCTGCTAGATCCTTTTAGCTGGAGATGCCGGGGATTGAACTTGGGACCTTCTGCATGCAAAGCAAATGCTCTACCACTGAGCCACAGCCCCTCCCAGGATAATTGTGCACAATTCCCTTTTATTTTAATGACAATTGAAGAGAAAGGGCTCCCAATAGCTTGTGCCTTAAACAAACATAACATGTCTCCTTGGTGAAGCTTAAACTCAACTTTCACTTCTTTTCAGACTGTGCTGAGAAGAACAGAATGATTCTCAAACTCTGCTTAAAGCTCTTATATTAAATAGGCAATTTGTCACAGAATCGGATTATATGGAAAACTGGCTTCCGGGTAATTTGCACCAAGTTATAAACATCTCACTACATATATATATATATTTTAAATCATGTACATGAGTTTAATCACATCACCCGATTGAGATGTTGTTTTAAGTGGCAGTAGAAGCAGAGCGAGGAGGGCAATAAAATGGCAAATTCCTTGAACAGATGTTCAATATTTACTCTATAAAATCAACAGAATCTGTCATAAAATCCATCACTGAAAAATGTACATTAAGGCTAATTAGGATGAATACTCTCAGCCAGAGAAACCAAGTATGGGCTCTAAGACTTCAGCTGCACCTTCCCTTAGCACTTTTAAATGTTGACTGCTAGACCCCAGTGACCACCGAGCCTATAATAACACACACAGTGTAGTAGTAGTAGTAGTAGAAGAAGAAGAAGAGGTTGGAGTTCTACCCCACCCTTCACTACCCGAAGGAGTCTCAGAGTGGTTTACAGTCTTCTTTCCCTTCCCCTTTCCCTCTCCACAACAGACACCCTGTGAGGTAGGTGAGGCTGAGAGAGCTCTTTCGAGGACTATTCTTGAGAGAACAACTCTGAAAGAACTTGTGAATTACCCAAGGTCACACTAGCAGTTGCATCTGGAGGAATGGGGAATTAAGCCCGGTTCTCCCAGATTAGAGTCTGCGCTCCTAACCACTATACCAAGCTGGCTATCTTGAAGTACGTTTGAAGTGGAAGGATTTGGCACATGACATTTACTTCACAGGAACAGCTAGCTAAAAACAGGGGAGATACATAGGTACATTTAAAACATCTGTCCTCATCGCCACAGCTGGCATTTTGTATGGTTGCAAATGATATTTTGAGCCTTTTGCCAGGTATGTTACTAGAAATATATCCATAAAAATGGTAGGATTTTGCCACAGGAATCAGTTTGGTAGTTTATTTTTGAAATGTGCAAATAGGGATGAGAAGAGAAGGAAATAATTGGTCTCGGAGCTGGTGACTTCACAATGCACTGACAGATACTTTTCCTTACAGTTGTGGCGACCTTGTGGCATCTGTCAAATAGATGATCACAGGTTTCCCAAACATAATGGATTGCTTTCCTCTTAGTTTTTGGATAATTTGACTCCTGCCTCTGTTGGGGAAGCGGTTCAGGAATATGTTGAACAAACTGACTGACATTCCCTTGTGGGCAGACATCTGGGGCATGAAGATTAAAAATAATTATCACTTTGTATTATGGTTTTGTAGACTCTTTAAAATGCTTCATATTTATTATCTCAGTAACCCTATGACTACTAATGACAGGCCATATTACAGATGGGGTTTGCCTTCGAGGACTGAATAGCTAATGAATCTGTGGCGGAATTAAAATTTGGACAGGGGGTGCAGACTGACCAGCCATTCTCTGAACTCTGACTCTTCAACCCCTTTCACATTATTATTAATACAATTAAAAATTATCATCACTCAAGAGTACCTTCCCTTAAATGACATATTTGCTACCTTGGGGGACAGTCCTTTTCAATGCATTTCTTTTGCCTTCCATTGGGCTGAGTGTCTGGATCACAAAATAAGTTTTTCACCACACCTTTCCCCTTTTTCACACAGCGGGCAATCTGTCGTTGGAAGCCTGAAAGAGAAATTCGATTTAGTATTCAGAGGCAAGGCAGCAATACGGGCAGGGGAGCAGATGAAGCGTCAGTCCCTCCAACTCCCTTCCTATTCATGGGGTCTTGCTGTTCACTACTTCTTCAGGACATAGGAGAAGCAGCACCAGGGCTTCATCTTATGAGAGGCCTCTTGCTTGCCTGACACCAAAGGCCTAAGATCGCATGAGACAGAGGGAAACCGCTTGTGGATTGCCTGCCTCCATGATACATTATGCCATGGGATGGTTCCACATCGGAGCCATTCCCTGCAATCAAGTTGTTGCTATCCTCACAATAGCTGTATGAGGAATTACAATAAACGATTAGGGTTGCCAGTCCCCAGGTTCCAGCAGAGGGTCTCCCGGTTTTTGGGGCTTGTGTCCGCCACTAGCCACCTGGCTGACAGGTGAAACCCCACCCCCAAACAGGTGACATCCCCGATGTAATGTCATCACCCAGAAATGATTTCATTGCATCAGTGGCATTACGGCGGATGCTCTGGTTTGAGGACAAAACTCTATGGTAAATTTGCCCTCAAACCATAGAGTTCTGCCCTCAAACCAGAGTGTCACCAACACGATGACATCACTCCGAGGTGACATCATCACATCAGGGTGTCGTATGACATCTCTGCCCCCTCCAGGAATGCCCCGCAAATCCCCCCACCAGTGACTAGGTAGGACCTGGCAACCCTACAAATGATCCTCCTGGACATTCCCATCCACACAGGGAGTTCTGTTCTATTACAAAAATAAATCTGCTATTCCCACTTATTGATGATAGGAGAAGTATATACCATAAGATCATGTTCCTGGTATCATGATGGAATAGCACTAATCAGCACAACCTGAGGAGGGGGGGCGGGGAAGAAGACTTCTGGAGTCTTTTTGTCAGTTTGTGCTGATTAGAGTTATTACATCACGACACCAAGAACATGACCTAATGGTAGAAACAGAAATGGTGCCAAGTCACAATGGTGTAAATTCGCCAATTTCAGCATTTTTTTTTTTAAATGGCAACCTCAGTACGCAGTTTTGGGGGGTTCAGGGCCAGCCCAAGGGCTTTTGGTGCTCCAGGCAACTGACTGCTTCCCCCAGTGCAGGAAGGCTGCCCCTGGTAGGCTGCCCTCTTCCCTGCTGGTCAATGGTGACACCCAGGGGTGCTACACCTGGCCACAGACAGACCCTGAACAAGAAAGGCAGGCTAGATGGATGCATTGGCAGGGCAACTTCAGGGGTGGACTGGAAGGGGGAAACGGTGGCTTCAGAGGTGGACTGGGAGGGGGAAATGGCAGCTTCAGAGGTGGACTGGAAGAGGGAAATGGCGGCTTCAGGGGTGGACTGGGAGGGGGAAATGGCGGCTTCAGGGGTGGACTGGGAGGGGGAAATGGCAGCTTCAGAGGTGGACTGGGAGGGGGAAATGGCAGCTTCAGGAGTGGACTGGGGGGAATGGTGGGTTCAGGGGTGGACTGGGAGGGCCCCTCAAGGGTGTGAGCAGGTGAGCCAACCACTGAGCCAACCTGTTGTATGTAGTTTAGCCTCCCCACAAGCCCCCCCCCCCAGTGAGTCATGCTGCCATGCAGGGCTTAGCTGTGTGTGGCTGGAAAGAGAGAGGAGCAGAGGGAGGGCAAACCAGCCTTCTGGGGCCATCCCATGGGCCACTGGGTAAAACGGGATGCTGGGCTAGTTGGATCACTGGTCTGACCTAGCAGGGCTGTTCTTGTGCTTAAGACCAATCAATCTGGGGGGGGACAGGTTTGCCTGCTAATGTGCAAAGGTGATTTCTATTGTCATTATGAGGGGGAGGCTAACATCCCTCCCCAGCCCCAGTACACCTCAGGGGGCTTTGGAGCTGCATTGAAATTACAAATGATCCCATCAAGGAATTCTCACATCTCTTTTCTAGCTGTGCCTTCAGTTGTACAATAGTCATAAAAAACCTGAGCTATGCTCAACTCGCTCTGAGGAACCAAGCAAGGAACTAATTGTTTATCCATTAATTTAACCAAAATCACAAAGCAGGATTCTTTTTAATCAGCTGGCCAGCTTAACATATCATCAAGCAATTTCCTGCAGGGTAGTGAAGTAATTACCCTCATAAAACGATTCTAAATGGAGCAGAAGCACAGCAGGTCTTTTCACATTATCGACTGAAAAGAAGCTTTGCAAATCTGGATTCAAACATTCAGTGCAAGATATACCCATCATCACAGCTAAGGCCCAGAAAACTTGCTAGAGCATTTCAAATTTTTTTTTTTGGAAGTTTGCAACACAATTTATTTGGAAATGTTATATGCCACCTCTCCAGAGAACCTGCTCGATAATGTAATGTGTGGAAAAAACTTCTCGCAGCCATTAAGCCTACAGTTATGAACGTGAATGTTTATTTTTTCCTTTGCAGAGTTTTTGTGCCTTTTTCAGTTGTGCAACAGGCAGAAATTTAACAGGTGCAACCTTCCCTTGGCCAAGCCAGCAAGGAGATTGCATTTGTGGAATTCCTGCCACTAGGCTGTGTTCACATATGATAAATCATTCCAATAAGTGGGCCTTGGGAAATGATGAATTGTTATATCTGAAGGCCCTTGCCAGAAAACGGGGTGAACCAAAAGCAATGCTTACCCCCTTTTAGAGAAGCTCTTTGCACTGTTTTTTTTTAAGTTAATCTGTCAAATAGTTTCATATCTTCAAGATGAGATAAGAACATAAGAGAAGCCAATGTTGGATCAGGCTAATGGCCCATCCAGTCCAACACTCTGTCACACAGTGGCCAAAAACACCAGGTGCCACCAGGAGGTCCACCAGTGGGGCTAGGACACCAGAAGCCCTTCCAATGGGATCCTGAGCTATATTCTACCACTCTACTTATGTGCACATGGACTCATCCTCTGCCTAAACTCCATGCTTAGTTGAGTGGAGTGCAAGGTTGCCAGGTATCTGGCAGTGATCCGGACAGTCTGTTATTTGACCCGGACGGTATTTGGTATTGACACGGGCAGTCTGGTACTGATTGTCTGGAGGAAAAATCTGAAAAAAATACCAGACATTTAAGAGTCCAGTATTTTCCCCCAAACAGTTTTCCCCAAACAGTCAGTGAAAATTCTGGACTGTCCGAGTCAACTGGCAACCTTACCAACCCCCAAGAGTGCAAAACATGGTATTCGGCCTTGGAGAAGGTGGCACTGAGTTCAAGAGTGAAGCAGCAGCTGCCGGAGAGCCAGCATGGTGTAGTGGTTAAGAGCGGCAGACTCTAATCTGGAGAACCGGGCTTGATTCCCCACTTCTCCACAGGAAGCCAGCTGGGTGATCATGGGCCAGTCATGGTTCCCTCAGAACTCTCTCAGCCCCACCTACCTCACAAGGTGCCACTTGTGGGGGGAGGAAGGGAAGGCAATTGTAAGACTCCTTATGCTGGAGAAATGTGGGGCATAAAACCCAGCTCTTCTTGTTCTTCTACTGCTGCTCTGTGCTTGGACTGGGTGCGCCTCTCAGTGCAAACAGAGTGTTTCATGCTGTTTGCACTGGGAGGAGGTAGGACTGAGTGTTGGTGTGACTGGTATTAAAAACAACAACAACAATCTGGCAACCCTAGGTAGGATACAGCACAAGATTACTGAGAGAAGGTTTTCTACAATGGTTTTTTAAAATACAGGCTTTTTATCTTTTAAAAGCATGGGAAAACATTGTTGATAACTACTACATAGCATGAGTAGATGTAAAATGTTCACTTCTTTAAATCAAGGTGGGGGGAACTCCGCTGCACAGTTTTGTGTAGGACCCCCCTGTTGTTTTATACGAGGTTTAACTAATTGATGATTAGTAGTTTTTCAAGGCCATTCTCAACACGCTGTCTAAGAGGGTGTTTTATCCAAGGGCCTGGGGATTCAGCCAGGTGATAATAAGAGCCATTTCTCTACACTTGAACAATCCATTTGTTCCCCAGTTAGCAGGCTCTTAGGATAATGACTGGTGAGGCCAAAGCAGCTGGGAGTGAGAGACCTATGGCCCAGCACCATCTCTTACCCTTCCCACACGTAACACTGCAACCCGTCCAGCTGCTGTATTGCCAAAAATATTCTAGCTCCTCCACTTCATTCTCAGAGTTCCAGTCTTTACGGACAGTGTATTCGTATTTTATTCCAGGGTTATTCTCCTGAAAAAGGAGCTGCAAAAACAAGAAACGTGATTTGGTTTCGATCGTGTGAACTCATGACAGAGAGCAGGCACCAGACAGACATACAAACAAGACAGCTTGATTTTGGAACATTCAAAAGAAGCCAGGGTAAATTTGGCTTTTGTTGAAATCCAACACAATTGATAACACAAAGCTGTGGAGATTTGATGGGGCCTGTACTGGAAGGCATTGTTCCTGTCCTTGACAGTGTCCTCTATACCTCATTCATGACCATTTGCATTACAAGACTTGTTCTCGCAGCGGGTCAACCCAGACACCAAACCAGATGCTGACGGCTTAATGATAGGAGCTCCCATTCAATTATCAGAAATGTGGTCTCCACTGAGAGCAGGCAGGAAGAGAGGTTCAAGGTCCCACCATGCCATTTTCCTAACTAAACCATCCCAGGGAGCAGCTCCATGTTCTGTTCAGATGTTAACGAGACTGAATCCCTTCCCCACTGAAAAACAGATTAAGAAGAAGGGTTCCAGCCTGGTCATCTTCTTGGCTCCGCTTTCCTATCGGAAGGAGGTTTTTGTTTTAGACAGAGAAGCATGCAATTGCACATGCTCCCACTTGAAGTAGTATAGTATGGACACATGGTTTCTCTACCACCGCAGTGAGAATTAAAGGCTAGCAGTGGCCATGACTGCAGAGAGAACTGTCCACAGCGGCAAGTGTGAAGATGTTGCAAGATTAAGGTTGCCAGGTCTGAAGGATAAGCCCGCTGGGGATTTACCCAGAGGTTCCAGGAGAGGGCAGGGAAGACACATTCTGTGCCTACGTCACCTCCATGTGACATAGGCATGTCGGGGATGTCAGGGGGCAATGCTCTGGTTTTGGGTCAAACTCTATGGTTTGAAGCTAATTCTAACATAGGGTTTTCCCCAAAACCCAGAGTGTCACCCCCTGATGTCACCGACATGTGGTATGACCAGATGAAAAGAGGGCTGGCCTTATGTACCGTTACCTGTTGCAACCAAAAACGGATTGCTGGCAGTTTCACAACAGTTATGAACCAGGCTTTGTAGCTGTGTCTTTAATTGGGCTGCAGGAAACAGTGGGTAGGTGACATCCTTCCTCCCCAGACAGGAAGTGAAAACATCACTACCTACTAAATGACTGCCGATCAAGCCTGTGCTAAAAGTACAGCTACAGAGGCTAGTGTTAGGGTTGCCTGGTTATATATCTATAGTAGGGCTGCCATCTCTGGAACTGGAAATATCTGGAAATTTTTGGGGGGTGGAGCCTGAGGAAGGTGGAGTTTGGGGAGGGGAGGGGCTTCAATGGGGTATAACATCATAAAGTCCACCTTCCGAAACAGGCATTTTCTCCAGGTGAACTGCTCTCTGTCACTGGAGATCAGCTGTAATCCCAGGAGATTACAGGAAGCAATTTTTCTCCAGGCCAGGTCGGCCGGAGATCCTGGAGGGTTTTTGTCATCTTCTGGGCATGGAACAGCGGTCACTGTGTGTGTGTGTGTGGGGGGGTAGTATTTGTGAATTTCCTGCATTGTGCAGGGGGTTGGACTAGATGACCCTGGAGGTCCCTTCCAACTCTGTGATTCTATGAGATCTCCAGCCGCCACTTGGAGGTTGGCAACCCTAGCAAAATATATTCCTGTTAGTTGCCACCTAGTGGCAGAGTAGCAGATACTTTTTGTTGAGCAGTTAAACTAGGCCTGCTTCTGAGGAAGGGGGGATAGTTGAGGCCTGATTCCAAGATGGATGCCTGCCTGAGGCCTTTTGTGCTGCAGTTCAAATAAAGCAGATTTATACCCTTGGCCTGCTGGTGTGGACTCTAGCTTTACAACAAAATGAATAAATAAGCCTTATCCATAATTGCTGACTCAATGGGTGTGTGTTGGGAGGAAGAGAGAGAGAGACAAGTATTTCATGTCAGGCTGAAAACTCATTACAGATGAGAGGCAGCTTCAGTGTCTAGTAGTCCATAACAAACACTTAGTGCCAGGTTCTCATACAACCCCTTGCCTTACGCTACCTGCAGCCACAATGATTCATTCGTGGGTCCAGCTGCGGTGAGGTTTTCCAGGTCTCCTTTCCGGTCATACTGAAATACTGTTCCTGCCACTTTGTAGTCTCCGTTCCACTGGATAATGAACCCTCCATTCAGATAATACTTTTCTGGGTCTTTGCTTCTCAACGCAAGGAAATTCCCAGCTTCTGCCAGTTCTACCACTCTGATGTTTCTTGCGCCTTTTGGAATTAGGCCGACATCGACGTAGCCTATGGAGGTCAGAAAGGCATTTATCAGTTTTAATGCTAATGCACCTTTCTTCTTTTTGCTGTCAAGTCACAGCCGACTTATGGTGACCCCTGAAATCAAGGCAAAAGATATTCAGAGGTTGTTTGCCATTGCCTGCTTCCCTGGTATTCTTTGGTGGTGTCCCAGTTAAATACTGATCAGGGCAAACCCTGCTTAGCTTCCAAAATCTGACAAGATTGGGCTAGCCTTGGCTATCCAGGTCAGGGCGATAATGCACCTTGCAGAATTGTAAAAGCAGTAAGCGCCTCTGTTCAAGAGGGTATGAAGCTGAGAAAGCAAAAGCACTCAATTTGTATGAAGTGTTTATCTGGCAACATCTGCAAATTACTTGAGAGAAAATGCCTGTTCGAAAAGTAGTTTAGTGCCTTTGATTTCAGTGAAGCTCAGGCTAAGAACCAATGACAGTGCTGAGTCAAACCAGCGGGGTGAAGTTTTGCAAACACTTTGCATCCCTTAGAAAGCACTCCCCAGTTATAACAGGGTGGGGACACACCTGAAAAGCACAACAGTGTTTTCATATAGTTTCTGTAATTTTTTTTTAAATCCAGATGTTTAAGAACACCAGAGCACAACTTTAAACATCTTTGTGTATTAGCACTCAGCAATGGACTTTTAAAGTATTTTAAAGCTACCATTGTTTTTAGAACCAACTGTTTTACTGCACATCACGGTATGCTTTTAAAATAATCTTTTAATATATTATCACATATACTGATTCCAGTAATAGGATTAAAACAGGAAATAACTTCAGGCGAATGAAATATTTGAGAGCTAGCCGGAGAAGTAGCTTTTATGGACCATTTCACACTGTTCCAGTTTTTGTGTTCGTTTTTTCATCACATGAGCATGGTAGAGTACTTATTTATTTATTTATTTAAATTTATATCCCGCCCATCCCACAAACGGGCTCAGGGCTGATCAAAACAATAGATTACAATAAATTACAGTCTTCAATAGTTCATGAAATGCTGCCAAGGCTGAATCCGCCTCCCCATTAGAAAGGATCTCACATGGAAGGACTGGACAAAATCTTTGCTGGAGCAGACAGCTATATTTGACTCATGGCTTGAATACATACACACACAGCTTTATATCTCCAGATCAAAACCAGCAGTGCTAAGGGTGTCCCTTTGATCACAGTGCAGATAAACCGAAGCACTCAGATATCTCTGTGTTAATGTTTGATCTGGTATTAGAAATCATGGGTCTCCTTTTGGGTAAAGGGATCCCAGTCCCAGAATTCTGGCAATCCTTATCATTAAATGTAAAACACCGCAGACAAAATGCATCAGCTCCTAAAATAGGTGAAAAGTACTGAGGTCGGAGACTCAGCATAGTGATATCAGCTCAAGTTTATTTAGTTATATCTGAACGAAGATAGATGATAGCCGGTACACAGCCGGCTTATATCCGTGTCAGCACACATTCCCAACACACCCCCAACACCCGTGATAGGTTCTATGTACATGGCCCCAGGTAGGTTCCCTGCAGGATCCTAGCGCTCCCATAGGATCCGCGGTGCCTATCATTCTAAGACCGGAGGTCTGTATGTCCGTTTGACTGCATGGTCAGGTGCACACGGTCGCAGCCATCTTAATACATAACAATAGGGTTCCCAGCATTTCAGTCAGCCACTGCCTTCAGCAGCAGCAGAGTGAGAGAAAAACTGCAGGCAATCAACATTCCCTCTGCCCTCCATTTATTCATAAATGATCTGGAACTAGGGCTGAGTAGTGTAGTGGCCAAGTTTGCAGATGACACCAAATTATTCAGGATGGTGAAAACCAAGGCTGACTGGGAAGCGCTCCAACAGGACTTCTACAAACTGGGTGAGTGGGCGACAAAGTGGCAAATGAGGTTCAGTGTAAAATGATGCACTTTGGGACAAAAATCTCAACTTCAGGTATAGGCAAATGGGACCTGAACTTGCTGAGACTGAGAGGGGAAAAGATCTTGGGTCATAGTGGATAGCTCAATGAAAGTGTCAATCCAGTGAACAATTTATCAGTGTTCTCTCAATATTATACAAAAAGAAATTTGTTTCAGGAGAAAGAATAAGAGAATAATTCAAAGTAGCCACTGAAGTAACCCAGATTCCCACAAACAAGTGACAGTGCAAGCCCACATATGGTGGAACAAAATTATTCTACACACACTACAGTTTCTTCTGCAGAAAAAAATATGCAAGACTAAGAAGCCTTATATAATCCATTCATTCCATCCCATGATTACTTTCAATTAAGATTATCACATGGGAGACGGGGGTCCTGCTCTACTGCTTTTCATTGGAGCCTGAAACCAAGAAATTAGGCAAGTTATGGGAGCTAAGTAATTGCATCTTGCTACATTTTCATGTGCTGCATTGCTGTTAAAAGCACAGGAGTGGGCCAATATAAAAGATGGCAACCCTAGGGTCCATTAAAAAATACTACACTTTTCCTAGTTATCATATATCCTGGACCAATTTCTGACTATGACGTGCAAAACCCCCTCATTTGGCCATTTCACATGGGGCTATGGCTCTTTGGTGGCGCATCAGTTTTGTATGCGGAAGTTCTCAGATTCAGTTTCCCATTATCTCCATTTAAAAAGCTTTAGCAGAGCGGGTTTGGGGAAAGATCTTTGTCTGCCTGAGGCCTTGGAAACCAGTCACAATAGATCCAGGTCCTCAATCCTGTTGAGTCTGTGGGAGCTTTTGGAATTTTGAGAATGAGGAGTGAGTGCCAACACAAAATGAAGAAGAAGAAAAGAAGAGATTGGATTTATACCCCGCCCTTCACTACCCAAAGGTGTCTCAGAGCAGCTTACAAACTCCTTTCCCTTCCCCTCCCCACAACAGACACCCTGTGAGGTGGGTGGGGCTGAGAGAGCTCTTGACAGAAACTGCTCTTTTTCAAGGACAGCTCTTATCAGAGCTATGGCTTGCCCAAGGTCATCCAGCCAGGTGCAAGTGGAGGAGTGGGGAATAAAACCCGGTTCTCCCAGATTAGAGTCCGCGCACTTAACCACTACGCCATGGTCTACTGGGGCCAGTCTAGGGTTGCCAGGTTTGACCTTGTTGCCGGTGGAGGGATTTGAGGGACATTCCTGAAGGAGGCGGGGATGTCATGTGATGTCCCTGGTGTGATGACATCACCTGGAAATGACACATACTGCTCCCATGAGGTGGAGAAAAATCAGGGCTGCTAGGAGCAGGGGCCAGGGCTTGCTGCTTGTGCCCACCCCCTGGGCTCCTTACTGCCGGAGCTTCACTCCTGTGCGCTCCTGCAGGAAATGAGCTGCTGCCACCACCACCACCACCATTATCATCATCATAGATTATTAAAAGAACAAAGCTTGAGTCCAGTACCACCTTTAAGAGCAACGATGTTTTATCTATGGTATAAGCTTTCATGTGCCTTCACACTTCGTCAGATACAGTGGAACAGAACCTCCTCAACCATTAATTGTAGGAGGTGGGGCAGGGGTTGTTGTCAGGGAGGACCATTTAGAGTCAAGATGCATAAGTACTGGGGTGATCATAGCTGAGACTGGATGTAAGAAAGATCTGTGAATGGCAATAAATTAGCATCAATGTGTGCCTGCACACAAGACACAAAGATGAACTAAGTTTTTTAAGGGTAATCTTGTATCAAAATAACTATTATTCTTTGTGTAATTTAAATATTGAACAGATTTTAATTATTTCCTCAAAGTATTTTCATACCAAGGACTGGATTTTCCTATACGGGGCACTTTTTTATTCTAGACACATTTCCCCGAATACAGACACTTTTCCCCAGGGGAGAGAAGGTCAATGGAAGCCTCTTTGGGTCCCAGTTGGGAAGAAACTGCAGTCTTAAAGTTCTGTATTTGCAGTCTTAAAGTTCTGTATTTGCAGTTTTGATATTTCTCAGTGCACTACCTGTTTGGGCTCAGCCTGCATTAATGCAGAAGGCAGATCGGGAACGGCAAAACATTTGTTCCAATTAAACTACACAACACAACAAAAACAGATCCTAAATTGATCTCCTTGAAAATGTATTGCTTTTTTTTTTACGCAGCAGCAGTTTTACAAACACAGTTACTTCTGCACAAGTCATTCATAACTAACTCTCAAGCTTTTGTTTGAATTCACCTTGACAGCTTCATAATAGACTTCTCACTCTCTGGTCTTTGTTCATGTATCTATTTAATCTTGGCTAGCGGAAAACAGCTTTTAATTTCCTAAAACATTGCGCTGTTTTCCAGGGCTTATCGTATAGCTTTTGAATAACAATTTCCAAAGCTAATTAGCTGTAGGGCTTTTACTTCTTCATTCTGTAATAACCTTCCGTTCAAGAGCGCTATAGCTGCTTCCAAAGCACCTCCACAAGAGACAAGGTAAATCCCCCAAAGAAATGGATGGGGGTTCCTGAATGCAAAAAAACCCACACTAGTTTCAAATATTTATAGCCAAAACAACTGGAATGTTGGCTTTGTTTCATTGTGAATCCATTGCTGGTAAATTTAAATACAGCTGGGGACAAAAACGGACTTGAGGCAATTCAACTCTGTCCTCTTCCTTTTATTCTCCTTGAAAGCATCTAAAGGCTTATGCTTGTCGCTTTTCCAGAAAAGAGGCAGGAATTGAAAATGGCCCTGGAATAAGCCAAGCCAAATGGCCCCCGTGACCCTAAAAGCCAGGCCTGCAAGGGCCAACACAGCCCAGCAGTTCCAGCAATGGGCATTACATGAAACTGCCTTACACTGAATCAGACCAACAGTCCATCAAGGTAAGTATTGTCTACTCAGTCTGGCAACAGCTCTCCAGGTCTCAGGCAGAATCTTTTATGTCACCTACTGCCTAGCCCTGAACCTGGGACCTTCTGCATGCTAAGCAGAGGCTCTGCCGCTGAGCCAGGTTCCCGTAGAGAAGCATTAACTGATCCACTGCTTCCCCTTTCAATCTGATAGCAGTACAGGAGACCGTGGGTGAGTTGGCACCAAGGACTATTGCTGGTGGACTGATTTCCCTAGAAGTTAAAGTTCCCTGTAAGTTAAATGGCCAGTCTCCACCTAACAATTTACGCTTCTTGCCAGGATCCATGCCCGTTGATCCTTCCTACACCCGACCCTGCAACCCAGTAAAGCCCCAAGTTGTCTCTCCGAAGTGCTAATCTTTAACCAGATCAAAGAATCACCATGAGTGATTCCACACAATTTGCTCCCCGAAGCTCTCAAGTGACAGCAGGGTTTTTTGGGGTTTTTTTTGGTGTGTGTGGGGTGGAGGTTAGCATCCACTTCTGTCATCCGTCACTTATTCTACTTCGGGTTCGCCTCATTGTTTCCCAAAGCTGATCTTCTCTTTCCAGAAGGATTGGAGTCAAAGCAGGTTGGCTGTAGTGGGGATGGTAAAGGGATGGAACAAGTCTATCTTACAAACTGGCACTGAAGTGGTACACCTAGTGGCAAGAACCAAAACCTGTGATAAACAGTATGGTCACATCTCCTAGCAATTGAATGTATCTCCACAATGGGCCTTAACTGTTAGGAAATGGATCTGTCTTAACACTTGGGAGAGGTGAACTATTTGCCAGAGAAGACAGGTGTTTGTAAGAAAATAAGAACTTAAGAGAAGCCAATATGTTGGATCAGGCCAATGGCCCATCCAGTCCAACACTCTGTGTCACACAGTGGCCAAAAATACCAGGTGCCATCAGGAGGTCCAGCAGTGGGGCCAGGACACTAGAAGCCCTCCCACTGCTGCCCCTCCCAGCACCAAGAATAGAGTGCATCAAGTGCCCCAGACAGAGAGTTCCCATCTATACCCTGTGGCTAGCAGCCACTGATGGACCTCTGCTCCATGTGTTTATCCAGTTCCCTCTTGAAGCTGTCCATGCTTGTAGCCGCTGCCACCTCCTGTGGCAGTGAATTCCATGTGTTTATCACTCTTTGGGTGAAGAAGTACTTCGTTTTATCCATTCTAACCTGACTGCTCAGCAATTTCATTGAGCGTGCATCTGAAGAAACAGCAGTTTAGACTCTGGAAGCGACAGATGGGCAAACTACACATTACATCTACCATGTGATCGCCATTGGGACTTGTAGCAGGATGCCAGTTTCACGCTCCATGTGGAAATTCAATTAGAAGCACCTCAGGGGCCCAATTCTGGTTGGAACAGCTATGCAGAGCAAATAGAAGCTCCTGCCTCCCCAACCCCAACACTGTTCTCTCAAGCTGAAATGGCATGCAATGTGTTATTTCAGTGCATATGCAGCCACATACATTTACTTTTACATTTGCTCTTACCCATTCCTTTCCCAGGGCTTTTTATCCATCTTCTGCTCTGCCTATGATATGAGGGAAATGGTGTCCTGCCTGCTACTGTGGGTTGGAGATGAAGACATAGCCTTACTTTGCCCTCCCAGTTGAATTTAAACAAACTTGTTGCCCAGGATACAACCTAACAAATGTATTTATTGTCCTGTGACTCAAAGGAACTCAAATGTATACTGCATCTCTCTTTAACAAAGTGCTGCAACTGATATTGCCTTCTGCATTATTCCATGCTCCCAGTTCCACAACTAATAAGAGGTTTCATGGCAGCCTTGTTTTGTAGGTCAATTTATTATTGTTATTATTATTAGACAGAGGGCCAGAAACATAAGCTGTGGTTTGTAATAAGCTGGTAATTTTTCAAATATACAGGTCGAATAGGTAGCAAGCAAGCAGGTAGACTGATGCACACTGTTCCTCCTGAAGCAGAATTAAAACGAGAGCAATGCTGTCTCCAGCCTTTCTTACCAGTTTACCAGTTTTGTTCTGTCCTTTCAGTGTAAAATGACAGACAGGCAGAGCTCATTAAACATCAGTTCAGTCATTCATTTTATTCCTCATCCCATCTGTCTGTCTTTTTAAAATTACTGCATGTATATAACGAATATTCATTTAAATGTTTGTTCATCATTTTTTTAAAAAATAGCATTTTAAAGCATCAAATTGGGTTCATGATGGTACAGGCACCAACCAATCAGGGCAGTGCACAACCACCTTCTTGCACAAAACCCTCAGTGAGTTTTGACCAAGCCTGACCCTTGAGACAAAATGATTTTTTGGAACAGAACAAGATGAGCGTGCAATCAGAATGGCCACACTGCTCAAATAATTCTGTGTTTGACTCACCTCTGGAATACTAATCTCATTCTTACATTGCGCTAAACCATCTGAACAGCTTTTTGCAGTCTTGATCAAAATCTAAAACCTTGTCCTCCATAAAGTATAACTTTGTGCTCAGGCTGTTAAATGAAGCCGTCTAGGCATAATAATAAAAAAAATCTGCTGCTGCCTACCGAGAATATTGCTGATCACACATAACAGAGTTCCATCTTTGGAATTTAGAATGCTCCACAGCTCAATTTTTATTGCAGTTTCCCAAATGGTGGCAGTAAAACACGTACAAGTACGTTGACATCCACAGAACTAATGGGCCAGCCAATGCACTTAGGATGGCAGAGTCAGACACTTACAGCCGGTGCCTGCACCGAGTGCCAAAGATAGCAAGAACTGAAGGAAGTAAAATGGACAAGAGGATTGCTTTCCTCAGAAGCATACACAGAGTTACAGTGATGGCAGATCAACACTCTTGGTATTCAACAAGGAAGTATAGTTAGACAGGTTCAACAAGAGGCAAATGATCTGAAGAAAACTGATCATATTATTGGTGCTGGAAAGTGACATCAACTCACAGCTGACTGGTGGGGACCTTGTAGAGTATTCAAGGCAAGAGTGGTTTCAGAGGTGGCTTGCCATTGCCTGGCTCTGTGTAGCAACTCTGGAGGTCTCCCATCCAAGTACTAACCAGGATCTATCCTGCTTAGCTTCTGAGATTCGATGAGATCTGGCTTGCCTGGGCCATCCAGGTCAGGCTTTTGGTTCATTGTGTTTTAGACAACACTAAATACCCTTGTGCTTTATAATGGCTCATGCTGTAAAAAAAAATTCCTTTGTGAATACTGATGTAAAAAAAAATCCTTTGAAAATACTGATGTCAAATATTTTCTATATGGTTTTCTGATTGACCACCAAGTATTTTATATTTGCTTGTCACTTAATTATATTTGATTTCAATAGCTGATATCTCATAGCAGTAGAAAAGAGCACCTTAAAGACTAGCAGAATTTGTGGCAAGGTATGAGCCCACCCTCCCCACAAGCAGGCTGGAGCACCTCCCCTATGAGGAAAGCCTGAAGAGCATCAATGGGACTCAATGGGAATCAATGGAGAAATGCCAGCTGAGGGGTGACATGATCGAGGTTTATAAGATTATGCATGGGATAGAGCAGGTAGAGAAAGAAGTACTTTTCCCCCTTTCTCACAATACAAGAACTCATGGGCACTCCATGAAATTGCTGAGCAGTCAGGTTAGGACAGATAAAAGGAAGGACTTCTTCACCCAAAGAGCGATTAACACATGGAATTCACTGCCACAGGAGGTGGTGGCGGCTACAAGCATGGACGGCTTCAAGAGGGAATTAGACAAGCATATGGAGCAGAGGAACTCTTGGTCTGGGGCAAGGGATGCTCTGTATTCTTGGTGCTTGGAGGGGGGGCAACAGTAGGAGGGTTTCTCGTGTCCTCGCCCCACTGCTGGACCTCCTGATGGCACTTGGTATTTTTGGCCACTGTGTGACAGAGTGTTGGACTGGATGGGCCATTGGCCTGATCCAGCATTGGCTTCTCTTATGTTCTTATACACACCTGTCTTCTCTGGCAAATAGTTCACCTCTCTCAAGCCTTTCCCATTCCCTTCCCAGCAGAATGACCAAAGTGATTTCCTATTTAAAAAAACACAAAAACAAAACAGGCAAAAAATGGCTTTTAAAAGCACAATTATTTCAAATGCAGTTCTTAGAGGAAGTTTCCGCCCTCTCTTCACTTACTCACCCACACTCTTTCTAATCTTCTCTCTCCTGCTTCCATCCTGTTGCAATTAACTACTAAGGCGGGGGACGGGAATTCTTATATTTAACATTCAAACAAAGCTCACAAGGTTGGTATTTGTTGAAATTAAAACAAACTGTTCTTCAGGCAGAACAAAAAGGACCCTTCCAAAAACTCTGGGCAAACTTGGCATTTAGAAGAAGAGGAGGAGGAGGAGGAGGAGGAGATTGGACTTATGTCCTGCCATTTACTCAGAGTCGCAGAGAGGCTTACAAACTCCTTTTCCTTCCCCTCCTCACAACACACAACCTGTGAGTTAGGTAGGGCTGAGAGAGCTCTTTCCAGAACTGTCCTTGAGAGAACAGCTCTGAAAGAGCTTGTGACTGACCCAAGGTCACACCAGCAGTTGCATGCGGGGGAGTGGGGAATCAAATCCAGTTCTCCCAGATTAGAGTCATAGAATCATAGAATGTTAGAGCTGGAAGGGATCTTGCAGGTCATCTAGTCCAACCCACTGTACTCTGCAGGAGCATAGCCAAAAGATAGCCCCAAAAGATGGTCATCCAGCCTCCACTGGAAAACGTCCGGGCACTTAACCACTACACCAAACTGGCTCTCAGTGGATTTAAAGAAGTAAGGATTTGGGGGGATATGAACACCAGAGATAACCAAGGACATCCCTCCCTTTTCTCTTCAGGAACACTGGAACTCCCTTGCTCCTATTTGTTGCAACAAGGCTAGCGGTCACTTGGTTTCCCCCTTGCCTCTTGCCTAGCCTGCTAGGAGTGTTGTCACATGGCTTATTTGCCCTGGGTTCAACGAAGTAAGGAAGTGCCCCCCCCTCCAAACAGCATCATGGTGCATTTGTGTACCTCCTCTGCTTTCCTGTGATCTTTCCCAGAACAGCTTTGCTCTGAAGTTTTGAGGAAAATTGTGGCAAAGCCCGGATGGCTGCTGTATGGGTGGGAAAGGTCAGATCTTCCTGGTCCTGCCCCCACAGCAGCCATTTCCCCTGCCCCTGTCCCTGCAGTAGCCATCCCCCTCCCCTCAGCTTGGAATATCATTATATCATTAAATTGAATAGCATTATATCATTACAAGTGGAGACCCGCAAGAAACTTGCGGGATGGTTATCTCATTCGTCACACCTTTGCTTCCTCTGCTCACCCCCTACCTCTCTCACACTATTTCTCCCCTCTGCTCCCCTTTTCTTACTCTATTTCTGCTCCATGCATGTGATTTCCTCTCTCTTTCTGATCTGTCATCTTTCTCTTTGTTTTTCTGCCTCCCCACTTCATCACTCTTTCTCTCTCTTTCTGCCCCCCACCCCATCATTCTTTCTTTCTGCCCCCAGCCTCCTGCCTGCTTTCTGCCCCCAGCCTCTCTCCCAGCCTCCTGCCTGCTTCTTCCCCCACTCCGCAGAGCAGCAGTAGCAGTGGTGGCAGTGCTCTCAGCCACCCACCTGCTTCCTCTCCCCCCACAGCAGCAGTGGCAGCACTCTGGGAATCACAATGGATCTTCCAGCTACAGAGATCAATTCACCTTAGGGTTGCCAGCGCCAGGTTGGGAATTTCCTGGAGATTTGGGGGTGGAGCCTTGGGACAGTGAGGCTTGGGGAGGCAAGCAGCCTCATCAGGGTATGATGCCATAGACTCAACCCTCCAAAACAGCCATTTTATCCAGGGGAACTGATTTCTGTCTCCGGGACAACAGTTGTAATTCTGGGTGATCTCCAGTCCTCACCCAGAGGTTGGCAATGGTGGTTCTCATGGAGGAAATGGCTGGAGGGTGGAGTCTATGGCATTACACCAGTCCAAAGCTCCTCCCCTCCTTAAATCCCACCCTCTCCAGGCTTCACCCCTCAAATGTCCAGGGATTTCCCAACCTGGAGTTGGCAACCCTATTTCCTTTCCAACCAACAGCCAACCTACCTTTATCTGCCTCTCTGTCTCCTGTTTTCCATCTTTACCCCACAGCCTCTACCTAGGAAAATTACAGTCTTTCTCCACAGTGAGGGCCAAAGCAGCTTTCATTATTCCCTCCTCCTTTTTTTCTGCACAACAACCCTGTGAGGTTGGTTAGGCTGAAATATGTGACTGGTCCAAAATCACACAGTCACCTTCCACTGCAAGATGGGGATCTGAACCTGGGTCTTGCAGATCCTACTTTAAAGCTCTAACTGCTGCACCTCACTGGCTTTCATAGGGTGGCTGCTGATGAATGGTAGCAAGCAGCCGAGGCTAGGTGAGTCATGCAAATCAGGGGGGACCTGGCAAGCCTAGAATGCTGCCAGACCTAGAGTGGCCAACCTGCAAATGTGCCCTGGAGACCCCCAGAATTACAACTGGACTCTAGACAGCAGAGGTCTGTCTCCCTGCAGAAAATGGCTGCTTTGGAGGGTGGAAACTGTGGCATTATACCCAGCTGAGGCCTCTCCCTTCCCAGACCCAGCCCTCCTCCTTAGAGTCCACCACAAAATCTCTAGAAATCCCCCAGCCTGGCCCTGGCAACTTTTGTGAGGCCTGGCCCCAAGGCTTCCTCCCTCCCTCCCCTCCCTCCCTCCCTCCCTCCCTCCAAGGCTGAAAGAGGCCTGGAAAGGGCCCTTCCCCCACCCCTTCCACCGACAGAGCCAGTCAGAAGCCTCTCCCTCCCCCTCCCCCCAACGTTCTAATCTCTCACGGTTGCTGCCTGGAGTCAGGTCCCTGCAGAGGCCATTTCAAAAGGCTTTTTGGGGAATTCAAGAGTTCCTGAAGGGATTTCTTCACTTTTGGGATTTTTCTACAAACCCAGGAAGTCTACTGACTATGCAGGAAAAGCTGTTGGGGGAGAGTGAGGCCCCTGTTGGTGGGAATAGGTATCCGCACTTTTTGGCTATTAGAATAAGGATAACAATCTGCGCATCAGGTTGAATTGAATATCATTGTATCAGTCCTGGAGGTTTTTTGTCATCTTCTGAGCATGGAACAGGGGTTACTGGGGGTATTGGGGGGGCATTTGTGAATTTCCTGCATTGTGCAGGGGGTTGGACTAGATGACCCCGGAGGTCCCTTCCAACTCTATGATTCTAATCATGGAATCTAATACATACAATTATCTCAGTGTATTGGCCATTTTCAGCTCTCCCATTGGCTGTGCAGTGTGGTTCTATCAGCCATTGGGCCATCAGCCATCACTCAAGAGTACTTGCGTGCCATTGGCCAGGTGGTGGGTCTGCTCCTCTTCCCTGCCCATTTTCACTTCAGCCCCTGTTCCCTGTCAGATTTACTGGCAGACAGCTCTCTCTGCTGAGGAAGAAGACATTTCTCCTGGCTCCTGTGTGGGAATAACTTTCCCCTCAGTGGCTGTTGGTAGGCAACCAAGCTTGCTTCTGTCAGTAAAAAGACAAAGGACCTTCAGCATAACCCGCTCCCCTGCCAGCTTGGCCACTTTCCTGTCAGAATAAACTGAAAATGGCTCTCTCTCCTTTTGGCTCCACCATGGCCAGCTGGCTAATGAGGTGGGCCAGCGGCCATCAAACCATTCTCTTCAACCCCCTGCTTTTCAGCTGACTCTCCCCTGGGGTTGCCAATCTCCAGGTAGGACCTGGAGATCTCCTGCTGTTACAATTGATCTCCAGATGGCAGAGATCAGTTCCCCTGGAGAAAATGACTGCCTTGGAGGGTAGACCGTATGGCATTATACCCTGTTGAGTTCTCTCCCCCCCAAAGCTGCAATCCACAGGATCCACCCCTCAAATCTCCAAGTATTTCCCTACTCAGAGCTGGCAACTGTACTTTGTCAGTAAAAGGGCCTTTCCACAGCCCTTCTGCAATATCTTTTTCTCAGAAATGATGACCAGAACTGCACATCGTACTCCAAATGAGGCTTCACTATAGGGACATTCAGGGACATTTGAATAAAGGCCATTTTATTTCCAGTTCCTTTTCTGATAATCTCCAGCAAGGTGCTTCACAAGGTTGATGGATTTCCTTTATATACAGTTAAATGTGGTGCCTTCCGCAGAGACAGATCAAGATGGGTAGCTGTGTTAGTCTGTCTGTAGCAACAGAAAAGAGCAAGAGTCCAGGAGCACTTTAAAGATTAACAAAATTTGTGGCAGGGAATGAGCTTTTATGAGTCACTGCTCACTTGTTCATATACTTCAAGGCCGGTGGATTTCCGTTCTGCACAGGTCAATGTGGTGCCTTCCACAGAGACAGACTGAGATGGGTTAGCCGTGTTAGTCTGTCTGTGGCAGTAGAAAAGGGTAAGAGTCCAGCAACACCTTAAAGATTAACAGAATTTGTGGAAAGGTATAAGCTTTCATGAAGAAGTAAGCAGTGTCTCATGAAAGCTCATGCCACAAATTTTGTTAAGTCTATAAGGAGCTGTGGTGGCTCAAGTGGTTAAGACGCTGAACTGCAGGCTGTGGAAGGTCAGTAGTTCAGCAGTTCGAGACCCGAGAGTGCCACATGATGGGGTGAGCTCCCGTCTCTAGTTCCAGCTCCTGCAAACCTAGCAGTTCGAAAGCAAGAAATTGCAAGTAGATAAATCGGTACCACTTCGGTGGGAAGGTAACAGCGTTCTGTGCGCCTTGGTGTTTAGTCATGCCAGCCACATGACCACGGAAACGTCTTTGGACAGCGCTGGCTCTTTGGCTTTGAAACGGAGATGAGCACCGCAACCCTAGAGTCGGATTTGACTGGCTTTCGAGCAAGGGAACCTTTACCTTTTACCTATAAGGTACTACTGGACTCTTACTTTTTTCTAGTGCTACAGACAGACTAATGCTGCCACCCATCTTAACCTATCTCCGTGGAGGGCATCACATTTAGCCGTACAGAAAGGGAACCATAGCAAGGTGTTTGCCTTTTCCACCAACACCACACACTGGGTAGACATTTTCATTGAGCTTTCTCTTTCCCTCTCACTCTCAGCCAGTTCAGTGGATATTTCAAGTCAGACTTTTTATTCCACCGTGTATCCCCTTACATTTCTCCGCAGTGAATTTACATGCTGCACTTGTTTCTGTTTCTTTATACCACAGTTTCCATCCCAAAACTAGCAGATACAGGTTCTTGATAATAAAATGGTGCATGTTTGTAAAATTCGGCCTTTAACAGTGAAAATCATCCCCAATAACTTAAATTTACCCTCTGGATATGCAGGTAATCGGCTGAAAATAAATTCAAAAGTGGTTATTGCAATCATGGGGGGGCATGCAAGTTCTGGTGGATAAGGAAGGATATTTCAACAGGGGAGGGGAAACTAGGGTTGCCGATTGACAAGAACCACAGACTTGGCATGCTCCTGTGCCATTCGTAGCATTTCGATGTGCAGAAATCAGCAGGATGAAGGTTATCTGACACAGAGGTCAATATTACCACCCGCTAGTTTTTGCTGACCAAGTTGCTCTTAAAGGTATAGCTGCAATGGGCTGTAAAAATATTTAATTTTTTTAATCCTACCCTCCCTCAAAGGAACTCAGGGAAGTGTATATAATTCATCCTGTCTCCATTCTGTCTTCACAAGAACCCTGTAAGATAGGCCAGGTTAAGAAAGTAGCGAGCCTCATGCCTGAATGGGGACTTGGAGCTGGGGTCTGCCCAATCCTTGTTTTCTGTACTAAGCATTCTGCTGCACTAGCTCCCTAAATAAGATTCTTAGGCTGTGATCACACGGGCCTTTAGATCCGACACAGCTGCAAATGCCTGGCAGATCTAAAGGGAATGATCAGACAGCAACAACTGGGAAACGTCCCACAGTCGTCAGCAACCCGTGCTGCTTTGCCACAGAAGCGGAGTTAAAAGCATATTCCTCGTTTATGCGCATGGGAAACAAACGGCAAAAAAAAATGACTCACTCATGGTGGCGTCTGATCACACAGTGATGGGCTGTGCCCACAGCACAAAGAGGATGTGTGATCTCGCAACTGTGGGTCAAATTCCCCTGGAGGGAATAGCCTTGTTTCCCCGCTGCTCCAACTGGCGCATGTGATCGCAACCTTAGAGTGGTAAGACTCATAGAGAGGTTCGATATACTCAGAAGCAAACTGCGTACGTGAGTCTATGTGAGCTTTTGTACCATAGTGACTAAAAGAAGAGCAGGCTTTAAGGAATCTCAAAGTGGCTTACAGTCTCCTTCCTCTCTCCACAACAGACACCTTGTGAGGCAAGTGGGGCTGAGAGAGTTCTGAGAGAACTGTGACTGGCCCAAGGTCACCCAGCGGGCTTCATGTGGAGGAGTGGGGAACCAAACCTGATTCTCCAGATTAGAGTCTGCCACTCTTAATCACTACACCATGCTAACTAAGAGGCTATGCAACAGATTGAAGTTCTCAGTTGTGCCTCTGCCCTGAATTCACTAGATGGACTTAGAAAAACCACTCCATTTGTAATGGAGGTTAGTAACATTCACCTACCTTAAAGGGCTTCTGTAGGGATTAAATCAAAATAACATGGGAAGTCTTTGGGGGCTATACAACTGCTTAGTGTTATTCTCAGTGATAACATTTGTTGAGTTTCCTACCACAGAATAACCATAGAGAGGAGCACCTGAGTAATCACACCACATGTGGTTTGAAACTGAAACACGGAGGTGAGGAGGAAGGAGTGATGCCCCTCCACCTTTCCTAAATGGCACTCCTAATATCACGGCTCACCTGACCTTGTGGTGTCTGAAAATCCCTCTTCTTCGATCCCTTGCCACCTTTTTCCCTGGTAGAAAATATTTCCCACACTGTTGTTTATTGGAATGACCGCAGCAAAGCGATGGGAGAAGAAAAGTGTTCTTTACCTAGTCCTTCGCTTTGATTGAATGTTATCGTCACTGTCTGGCACGAAGTCCCGTCTCCCAGGCAAACGCCACATCGATCTTCAGTCGCGTTGGAATTTATCTCGTAATCACAGCCGACACTCTGAAGGAAGAGAATTGGTTTTTTTTTTCAGAATGACTGTAGCATCCGTAAAGCAATGGCCTGGGACGAACCAATTGCTGACTCTCCTGTTTACTCATAACCAGTTGTTTTAGGAGGGAAAGTGACATAAATCGAAGATAATGTCCCCTGGCTCCACAGATATAATCAGGTGCAACATCCAGGCATAGAAATAGACAGGCAAAAGACCATACTAGACCTATCCTCCATAACTCTGTTGAATCCCCCTTTAAAGATATCAGTGCTTGTGGTCATTCATGGGTACACCCACTGGCTGTGAACTCCAAAATTTAAATACCTGTTGAGTGAAAAAAGTTCTTCTTGTTGTTTCTCCTAAATCTATAGCCCACAAACTTCACTGGGACAAAGGTCCCAATCAACTTCATTTGGGACAGGAATTGTTTAGCCTAGCAACAGTGCAGTGTTAGCGTGTCCTTCTCTTGAGCTTATGCACAAATGTAAGTGCTGTCAAGTCACAGCTGACTTATGGTGATCCCAGCAAAGGGCTTTCAAGGCAAGTGAGAAACAGAGGTGGTTTGCCATTGACTTCTTCTCCAGAATCTTCCTCGGTGGTCTCTCATCCAAGTACTGACCCAGCTTAGCATCCAGGCCTGCAGCTACAGAGGGGCATTTCAGGGCCCGCCCCCTGACTTACTCCCAAGCCCCCTCCCCCGACTTCCCATCCAGCCCAGGCCCCCTGACTTCCAATTTTTTATTTTATTTGTGGTGCTCACTTGGTGGTGTGTGCGGGGTACCCCCCAACTTATTTAAAGGCTAATAATCCTGGCTACAGGCCTGTTAGCATCCAAGATTTGACTATACCAAGATTGGGCTATACTGCGGAGCCTTTCCTCCTGTCCTCTCAAAATGCTGGGTTCCTCTAGGCAGGTATCATTCAACTACGTTCCAAGGAACCCTGGGCCCCCTTAGAAGTTTAACCGGTGCCCTTCGATGAGGAGGTCACTAGACAAACTTCCTTGGAAGACAGCTTGCAGCCTCACCCCTATTTTTAAAAAAAACACGCTTGTGAAGCATTGCTTCAGGGGATAGTTTATACCTCAGGATGCCTAATAATCCAGGCTTATTAGACTTCACTGTTGCTGCATGTGAACAAGCTCCATAACACTCTGTAAAATACTGGGGATCTGCAGCAGACATGCAGGGTTCTTTGATAGATAAGCCTTTGTGGAATAGGGTTGCCTAGTCCCTCGGGGGGGCAGGGGGGGAACCCCACTCAATAGGTCCATCACCCGCCGGCCTGGATTGGGCTGCCGGGGGGAACCTCACCTCCAAAATGCTGGGATTGTGGAGATGTGCCTGGCATGATGATGTCACCTGGAGGGATGTCATCATGCTGGGCACGTTGCGGGGGGACATGCTATCATTCGAGGGAAAACTCTATGGTGGTCCTACCCCCAACGTGCCCGATGTGAACTCCAGGAGGGGGGCCGGGACTCCCCTGCTAAAACTAAGGTAAGACTTGGTAACCCTACTGTGGAATGAGTTCTTTGATGGTGCAATATCCTCCACACTGTGTTTCCTCTCTTTTTGCACCTCTGTATTCTTGAATGCCTTGCATTTCAAAGTTCAGCATTCTAACAGCCAAACATCTCAGCAATAAGAAATTGCATTTATGGCAGGTTGAATGAATGTCAATGGGAACACATTTTCCATTCATTTTGATTCTGTTAGGAACACCCTCCTTTCCCTTGAGTTCAGCCATGCCCCTCTGCTCATAAAGAATTGATCACTCTTTTACTTTCTTAATCAGCAGGCCCTGCATCCAATATTAAAGGACACTTGAATAGAATTTAAAGGACCCTTTGCATTCAGTTTTGTCTTCTTTTAAGTGAACTGACACCAGCCATTCTGTAGAAGGGCAAAAACAAATCTTTCAAGATCGGTCTGTGTGGGGGTGTGTGTGTGTCAGGCCCATAGCCAGGATTTTGTGGCTTGTGGTGTAAATTTTTTTCTGGTGGGACTGCCATAATGAAGGGGGGTGGTGCATGCCCCTCTCCCTCTCCTCCTGCTAGATTTAAAGGGCCCTTCAGCTGATCAGCAGGGAGCATGTGGCCCGCTGATCAGCTGGAGGGCCCTTTAAATCTTGCAGATGGGAGAGAGAGGGCTGTGCACCACCCCGCTTCTTCTCAAAAGCATTTGAAGGATCCCTTTAAATACTTTTGGGAAGAAGCAGGGGGGCTTTGAGGGAGCGGGCTGGCCCTTTAAAGAAGGGGGGCAGAGCCCTCAATAGCCCCTCTGTAGCTACGGGCCAGGTGCGTGTGTGTGTATGTGTGCAACCTGCACAATTGTTAAATTTTGCTTGAGGTTTCTTGCCAGGGTCTGAGCTAGAGCTGGACCCAGTGATTTGGGGCAGGAGCCCCCCAAAGATGGGAAAGTTTGTTCCCTGGATGCCTTTGAGTGCTCAATGGGTGCCTTTTCTGGGGTATCATGGACATATGGGGGTGGGGGGAATGAGTGGTTAAGGCAGGCTGGCTACAGGGATGCTGGTGGCAGGACATTGGGAATGGGCACGAACCGACTCACAAAGTTCCAGTCTGACACCCAACACTTGTTAATGATACACCTCAGTCCTTTCTGGTTCACTAGGAATACAGTCTGTAATTCTAGACAGAGGTTCCAAAGGGAACAGTCTTCCACGTCAAGCTAAATCAAATTCTTTGTCTTCCCTGCCACCGGGCTGAGGATAATGCCTTTGTTTATGATTGCATTCAGACCTGTGGGAGAAGAATCACCTGTGAAATGGAGTTTTCCAAGGTGCCCGGCCTATCATAAACCCTGCTGTCTAATTGAACTGGATGAGGGCAAGTGTTTATATGCTCCTCACTTAATCAGATTACGTGAATCCTAATAAATTATTCACCTCTGATAGAATGGTGCTCCCTCATTTAAAATGGAACACTCACTTAGCTCTTTTGTCTCTGAGCCTCACATTATATGAGACAACTCCGGGAGGCAAACCTTAATCAGTGGTGTCTGGTATCTACCAGGGCTGGTGGGGCAGAGGTCAAGGAGGCCCATGGGAGGCAGGTCTGGGGTCAAAAAAGCTGGGGAGGCCCTGATTTAAGCACTGCATTACACTTCCTTTCCAGGTACAAAATGTCTGAAAGGAAGCTTGCTCACATCTAGGTCTAATTGCCTTATATGCACTCCACGTGAATTTTTTATCATGTGTCAAAATTCACATGGCCATCCAGGGTTGCCACATCAATGCTCCCTCCAAGCTGTGGAGTTTTGTGAGCAAAAATTCTACTTTGTGAGCTACTGGCATTAAAGCTGTGAACAAGCGATTTGGCTACTGCCTAAATTAGTTTGCTCTGGAGCCATCCTTTCCTGAGCGGAGACAAAAATGTGTGAGCCGGAGGCTAAAAAACTGTGAGCTAGCTCACACGAACTCAGCTTAGATGGAATACTGGTTGCCATGTTTTTCACTAACCTGTTCCTGTGCTGGCTTGATATGTGGAAATGTAGAGCTGGTGTTTTGCTGTTGGTTGATGTAAATGCTGCCACAAAAGGCAGTTCTTCTGTCAACCACAAATTGTTACTGCTGTCTAGAAAGTGAAGCAAAGGAGCACTCTGCGATACTACCACATGACTTGGATGGGGTCCTTCCTCATGAGGAAAATCTTGGGGATATATTCTTGGCTTACTGAAACAAGACATAACCCTTCCTGAATCAATCTTGTTGGTGCCTCAACATAGCTCACCTCTGTTCCTGTAAATGCCAAATCGAATTTGAGAATTGATTTCAATCTGCCTTTCTTCTGATTGTTTCAGATCATATTTTACTTTACAGTAAAAGCCAGCACTCTGCCCCAAAGAACTTACAATGCAATTTAGCCACAGTGCTAATGTTATGTGTTGGGGAGACGAAAGGGAAGGGTGTACCACACAGGGCCTTCTATGCTGTGGCACCTTGACTCAGCAATTCCTTCCTCATATGGATTCACCAAGTATCAATCAAGCTTATGAAATAGTAGGTGCCCGCTAAAAAAGCTGTTCGCCCTCCACCCCCAGTCCCTAACTGCCACTACTATGTGACTCTGGTTTCGTAGTTAGATTATTATAGATCTGGTATGGCTGTCAGATCTTTTTCCTCTGCTCTGTTTTAAATTATGAAAGGCTGTGTTTTGTTACCTGCTGCTGTTTAAATTATCTCCTGACACTGGCCACTATCTCTTTTATTGATATGTCTAATGAATTCGTTATGAGCCACCTCAAGCTTTTTTAAACAGATTAGCAGGGGGGTCACCAAAATTTTAAACAAGCATTCATCTGGCAAGTTCTCTTGCTACAAGAATAACAAGAAGCTGCTTGTAAGTTAATATCCGTGGAATACATTTCTCACTTGTGTTTGGTATCTTGTTGACAAGCAGCAGGTAGGATATCTTTTGTGCCTCCTCCTGCCATTATCAGGAGGGGGAAAACCAGTTATACTGATAGGAGGGCATAACAGTGAAAATCTTATTATCAGAAATAGCTGGGCAGTTTGCTCGCTCACAGACCACAAAATTGCAGGAGTCAGATACATGAATTACTGCAGTGCTCGGCTTCTGTTTGTCTCTATCTCCCCCTGTTGGCAAGAAGGGTTGTATCAGCTTCAAGAGACCTAAGAGCAGGGTGACATGTGTCAAGGGATATGTGTGTTTCCCAATCACATTATTGTGTGTGTATGTGTGTAAAGTCCTGTCAAGTCACTTCCGACTTATGGAGTCCCTATGAATTAATGTCCTCCAAAACGTCCTATCATGAACAGCCTTGCTCAGGTATTGCAAACTGAGGGCCATGGCTTCCCTGATTGGGTCAGTCCCTTTCATGTTGGGTCTTCCTCTTTTCTTGCTTCCTTCGACTTTTCCTAGCATTATTGTCTTTTCCAGTGACTCTTGTCTTCTCGTAATGTGACCAAATTAGGACAGCCTCAGTTTAGTCATTTTAGCTTCTAAGGAGAGTTCAGGCTTGATTTGATCTAGAACCCATGATTTGTCTTTTTGGTGGTCCACGGTATCCCTAAAACTCTCTTCCAACACTGCATTTCAAATGAATCAAGTTTCTTCCTGTCAGCTTTTTTCATTGTCCAGTTTTCACACCCAGACATAGTAATGGGGAATGCTATGGCACATAATCACAGTATTAGACTGAAATAAACAGGAACCTGATACAGAAATCGTAGCCAGACTAGTTATGATGAGGAGAGCCTAAGGAGACATTAGGTATGGACCACCATAAAAGCAGAAGAAGGTGCTAAAAGGGTGCCACCCCTCCATTTTCCTTTCTTTCCTCTTCCAAGTAGTATATAATACCACAGACTGGCCTGTATCCTACTCAACTCCACCAGGTTATGGTTGAAGTTTTTCTCAGGCCTACAGAGCCTTTCTCCAACTTAAGTGGATCTTTCTCCAAAGGAAGAGCCACGTGAGTTGGAGGAAGGTCACTCCTAAGGACTGTTGGCTGAGATTCTCCATCCAGTTTCAAGAACACCTCCTAATCTGGACATTTTGACCAATAGAACAACATTAAGTGGTCTCTCATAATGTGGAAAGGCAGTTCTACACACTTAGAAGGAACACGGAGATCTGAATGGAGTAAAATCAGAGATAATGTTTTTATCTATTCATCTCCGTTCTTGCAGACCTTTCCACCTCCAGACAGGCTTGCCATTCCCCCGGGGGGGGGGGAGTCGCCCACTTTAGGGGCCCCAATCCACCTGCCCAGATCCAGCCGGTGGGGGAACCCCACCCCCAAAGTGCTGGGATCACACCGGGCACATTGCTGGGGGCATGCTCTAGCACTCAGCCTAAAAACTCTATAGTACCATAGAGTTTCTGGCCAAATGCTAGAGCATCCCCTTGGCGATGTACCTAGTGTGATGATGTCACTTCCGGGTGACATCATCGTGGCACACACACATAGTGCGAGCACCAGAAGATCCCGGGGAGGAAGCTCTGTCCCCCCACTGGCAGCAGGTAGGGACCTGGCAACCCTAGATCCATATGGAGAAACAGCCATGTGGGTTGGTGGACTAGAGTGAGAAGGGACTAGGGGATGAAACTGACCCCTATCTTCATCTGAGTGGAACGTGCAAAAAAGGAAGGAGTGATTTCGCACCTTAGTCCCTCATCCCCTCCAGCTCTCTCATGCTACACAGCTGTTCCTCCACGCAGGTACTGAGACCCTGACAATGATCTTTCCAGGCGTCCAAACTGGCTGCAGGAATGGAGGGGAATGCAGGATGTGGTGCAGAGTGGTAAGAGACAGGCCAATGCAAATTTCTCTTTGGGGGAATTAGAGGCACAAGAAGTCAAAATAACATTGAGTATTCTGTTCATAGCACTAGAAAGTCCACAAAGAACCAGTCCTTTCAGCCATCCCAATAGCAAGCAAGGTAACTCCACTCAAGATGGGGGTCAAAAGGACAGAATGAGTGCTCCCCCGCCCCTTTTCACGTGACCATTTGGGCAGGAACAGAGCCTATGACGCTCCTGTGCTGAGGGGAGGGGGAGCACTCAGCTTAAAAATTCTAGAAGCCGGTAGAAAACATCTCTGTGGCAGGCCTGCTCTGAGGCAGTCCCATGTGGGACTGCACAGAAGACACGAAGATGAACTTTCCTTCCAAGCAGAGCTCCGAACACCAAGGGAGAGGTTCAAATGCTTGGGCAGCCAGTACTTCTAAAGGCAGCAGTTGAAGTCAACAGATGGGAACTTGATCAGCTGCACAAACACAGGTGGCTTGAATCTGGTCAAAAGTATGCCCTGGAGCCACGTTCTGTGTTCAGTTGCAAGACAGGCAGCAAACTCCCCCTGCCCCACAAGAATGTTTTTCCCCCTGTCACTTTCCCAGGGGAACAACGCAGATCCCAAAGGAAGACTTCAATAAAGCCAGCAGCTGCAGCATCCAGTGGGCATCCAGGTGCTCTGCTTTGGGGGTTCCAAAGGGCTCCTCCTCTGGGGGTTACTTAAGGTAAAAAGCAAGGTTTGGCTTCAGTGCACGAAGCAGGACTCAAACCCCCCCCCCAATTTCCTGTTTCTTATTGCAATGTTTTCCCCGCTCAGTGAGGAACCTGCAACTGTGTCTTCCATTGCTGCTTCTCCTAGTACCTCAACTTGTCTTGTTTTGTAAAATAGGTTCCTTCCCTTCAAGGGCTGCTGTTCCTTCAGTGGAGCTTAAATGCTTAGCTGGGGAGAGGCCGTGGGATTAGCAAGTGAGCTCTGGAGGTAGCTACCCGAGCTAGCCCAGATACTGGCGCTTCATGTCTCCTTCCCCTCCCCTCCCGCAACAGACACCCTATGAGGTAGGTGGGGCTGAGAAATGCTCCCTCTAAGCTCTGGAGTCTTGTGAGCAAAAATTCTACTTTGTGAGGTACTGGCATTAAATTTATGAGCGAGTGATTTGGCTGCTGCATAAATTACTGTGCTCTGGAGCCATCTTTCCTGAGCTAAGACAAAAATGTGTGAGCCAGAGGCTAAAAAACTGTGAGCTAGCTGAGGTGGCTCAAGTGGTTAAGACGCTGAACTGCAGGTTGTGGAAGGTCAGTAGTTCAGCAGTTTGAGACCCGAGAGTGCTGCCTGACAGTGTGAGCTCCCGTCTCTAGTTCCAGCTCCTGCCGACCTAGCAGTTCGAAAGCAAGAAATTGCAAGTAGATAAATAGGTACCGCTTCGGTGGGAAAGTAACAGCGTTCCATGCACCTTGGTGTTTAGTCATGCCGGCCACATGACCACGGAAACGTCTTCGGACAGCGCTGGCTCTTCGGCTTTGAAACGGAGATGATCACCGCAACCCTAGAGTCGGATTCGACTGGCTTTCAAGCAAGGGAACCTTTACGTTTACCTAGCTCACACTAACTCAGCTTATAGGGAAAACTGAAGAGAGCTCTTTCAAGAACTGCTCTTGAGAGAATGGCTCTGAGAGAACTGTGACTGACCCAAGTTCACCCAGCTGGCTACATTAGGAGGAGTGGGGAATCAAACCCAGTTCTCCAGATTAAAGTCCGCCACTCTTAACCACTACATCACACTGGCTCTCCATAGGTGCAGAGGGGTCATGGGAAGGTGCTACCTTTTAGGCACATGGTACTGGGAATTCATGCATGGTGTATATGATATAGGTACTGCTCCAGCCAATTTATGGCAAATAATTTAGTTGCAATCTTATAACTGGTGGCCGCACATGGTTCAGAAAAGAAACAGAGCAAAGGACACATCTAGACAGTTAAAAGTGTCCAGATGAACATCATGATGCAGATGTGGGGTCAGGGTGGGGATGAGCGTCCAAATATACCATTGTATCAGCTACACATGTTGGATCCTGCTTGTACAACTGAGACATTTTTTCTGTGTTCTGAACTATTACATATTGAACTAGACCAAGAGTTGCTTGAAGCCATTTCATCTTGAGATGTGCACTGTATATATTCATTTTAAACCAAGATATGTTAACATTCAATAAAGCACTTATACTGGTCAGCTCCCCAGCATTTATGAACCATAACGCGAATGCCAATTCATTTCAAGGGCTCTGGAACAACGTGCTCCCATGGATCCATTAGGATAAATAAGCTTTTATTCTGTTGAACTGTTTCCCGTCATGCCTTAAAATCATACAAAATGAAATGGCGTTTCATTACCCTGCTGTGATCTTTCAGCAGAGATGTGCCAGTTCATCCTCAATGGAAATAAAAACCCCAAACCCAATCAAAACCTTTGCTGTGTATGACTTGACTAGGCACTCTTTCTATAGATGAGTGAATTTTCAGCAGCTCTTAAAAGGTTCTGCAAGGACAAATAATAAAAAGGCCCGCTGATAGGGGCTATTATCCAAGCCAGTGTCTTGGAAACAAAAACAGAAATCCGTAACAATAAATCTTTTTTGTTCCCCAAACAGAAAAATTCCGTAGCTCCCTCCCCAGGGAGATTTGTCTCGTCTCCCTTTATTGTTGTCTTCTGCCAGAAGACTTTTTTGTTTTGTTTGTCATACCCTCCTCCATGTTTCTTATGTGTGCTTTTATTGTATTATTTTACATGTACTTAATTTTAAAGTTGTTTCCATGTTGAAATCTTTTAATGTTTTGATGTTTGCTGCCTTGGGGACCCTTATTTGGGTGGACAGGCAGTGCAGGAATGTTTTAAACGAATAAATGAAATAAACTAGCCTCCCTGAGGGCCAACTTTCCCCCAAATCTAGAACCTGGTGGATTTCCAGGGCATGGACACGTGGAAGGATAAGGTTACCAGCTCCGGGTTGGGAAATACCTGAAAATTTGGGGCCTGAGGAAGGTGGGGTTTAGGGGTCGGAGGGACTTCGATGGGTATAATGCCATAGAGTTCACCTTCCAAAGTGCCTATGTTATCCAGGTAATCTTACCTCTGTTGCCTGGATGTTGGCATCCCTTAAAGGACCAGTGAAGTTATTGCTTCTTAAGCAGGGCTGCAAGGTTACAGGCAGTCCCTTGAGATCCGTAGAGATGGCAAGAACAGATCCTGAATGTGTTCCCCTTCTGGGCTATGCATGACCTTTTCTCATTCTCTCCTTTCAATTTCCCATGAGCCACCATTCACCTTCCTCTCTGTACTGTCTTTCACCTCACCCCCACATCTTGTTTTCAGAATTCTAAACCCGAGGGAATCCTTTCTAAACTCATTTGCCTGCTGAGTTTCCCTAGCCTGCCGGTGCTCAGCCAATATTCTGCAGGCTTAAGTTTTTCCCCTTAAAAGCAGAGATTTCAGGTGGGAACTAATCCCACCTCCAACAAAAGCCTTCAGTCTGACCTGTTTCATGATTGTTCCCAACTGTTCCCTACACAGTTTTCTTCTGCTTCATTCCTTTTCCCAACGATCCTAGACAGTAGAGAATCACAGACAGGAAGTGGTGGCATCAAAATACTCTGTAGCTGATCAGCTTTAGCTATGGGTTGACGTCTTTAAGAGAGAATTAAGCCCATTAGGACAGTACTTTCATATGACTAGTAGTGGAAGTACCCAGTAGGCGTTGTCCATTTGTGTTCCTAATAATTCTGCCTTTAATTACAGTTTCTACTAATTGGCCTGAAGACAGACGTTAAGGTAAATGGCCTGTAATTTCCTGGTTCCCTTCTGAGTGAGTGGGCAACAATGGCAAATGAAGTTCCATGCAGGTAAATGTAAAGTGATGCACAATGGAAAAAAAAAAATCTCAGCTTTAAGTATATGTTAACGAGTTCTGAAATGACTGAGAAGGAAATCAATCTGCGAGCATCTAAAGGACAACTTGGTGATCCAGGGAAGTCAGCGCGGATTTGTCCCCAAGAGGTCCTGCCAGACCAACCTCATTTCCTTCTTTGATCGAGTGACAAGCTTACTGGATCAAGGGAATGCTGTTGATGTTGTTTACCTGGATTTCCGGAAAGCTTTTGACAGGGTCCCCCATGATGTTCTGATGGGTAAACTAAAGGACTGTGGACTGGACTGTTAGGACAGTTAGGTGGATAGGGAACTGGTTACAGAACCACACTCAGAGAATAGTTGTCTAGGGCATTTCATCTGAATCCAGTGAGGTGCCACAGGGCTTGGTTCTGGGCCCAGTACTTTTTAATATTTTTATAAATGATCTGGATGAGGGTGTGGAGGGGCTATTCATTAAATCTGCAGATGACACCAAATTGGGAGGAGCAGCGAACACACCAGAAGATAGAGATAGAATTCAACGAGATCTGAACACACTAGAAAAGTGGGTAGGTGTGAACAGTTCCATGCAAGGATAAGTGCCGAGTTCTCCATCTGGGTAACAAAAATGAGGAACACACATATTGGATGGAGGAAACACTTCTGAGTAGCAGTGTGTGTAAACAAGATCGTAGGGTATGGGTAGACCATAAGTTAAAAATGAGCAGCCAGTGTGATGCAGTGATAAAAAAGTCTAATGCTATTCTGGGGTGTATCAACAGAGGCATAACATCCAAATCGCAAGATGTCATAGTCCCACTGTACACTGCATTGGTCAGGCTGCACCTGGAGTATTGTGTGTCGTTCTGGAGGCTTTACTTTAAAAAGGATGTGGACAGAATGGAGCGTGTGCAGAGAAAAGTGACAAGGATGATCAGGGGCTTGGAGACCAAGTCCTATGAGGAAAGGCTGAAAGACTCTGGAATGTTTCGTCTGCAGAAGAGGAGGTTGAAGAGGGACATGATTGCTCTCTTTAAGTATCTGAAGGGCTGTCACTTAGAGGAGGACAGGGAGCTATTCCTGTTGGCAGCAGAGGATAGGACTCTCAATTATGGGTTTAAATTAAGGGTGGGAAGGTACTGGCTAGATATTAGGAAATACTTTTTTCCAGTAAGAGTTGTGCAATAGTGGAATCAGCTGCCTAGGGAGGTGGTGAGCTCCCCCTCACTGGCAGTCTTCAAGCAGCAGCTCGACAAACAGTTTTCAGGGGTGCTCTAGGCTGATCCTGCACTGAATAGGGGGTTAGATTAGATGGCCTGTATGGCCCCTTCCAACTCTTTGATTCTATGAAAGAGACCTTGAGGTCATAGTGGATAACCCAAAGAAAATGTAACCAGTGTTCCTCAGTGATGAAACAGGCAAGCTATTTCTTGTCACCACACCTCAAAAAAAATATTATTGGAAAAAGTGCAGGAAAGAGCAACTAAAATGATTCAGGGGATGTTAACACTTTCCCTATGAAGAAAGGTTAAAGAGGTCAGGGCTCTTTAGCTTGGAGAAATTACGACTGAGGGCTGACATGATGGAGGTTTACAAAATGATGCATGGGATAGAGCAGGTAGAGAAAGAAGTATTTTTCTTCCTTTCTCACAATACAAGAAATCGGGGGTGCTCAATGAAATTAATGACCAGTAGATTTAGAACAGTTAAAAGGAAGTACTTCTTCACCCAAAGAGTAATTAACACATGGAATTAACTGCTGGAAGATGCAGCTACAAGCATAGACAGCTTCAAGAGGGGGTTAGATAAACACTTGGAGCAGAGGTACATCAGTGGCTATTAGTTGTAGCATACAGATGGAACACTCTGTCTGTGGCAGGGATGCTCCGTATTCTTGGTGTTTGGGGGGCTTCTGGAGTTCTGGCTCTGATGATGGACCTCCTGATGGCACCTGGGTTTTGGCCACTGTGTGACACTGGTGGACCTCCTGATGACACTGGGTTTTGGCCACTGGCCTGATCCAATATGGCTTATCTTATGTTCTTATACTCTTATGTTCAAGCCCTACGCTGGGAATTATTAAGAAAGAGACTGAAAATAAAACAGCCAATATTATAATAGATCCATAGTGTGGTCTCATTTGGAGTTCTGGTCACTGTATCTCAAAAAGGATATTGCAGGGTTGGGAAAAGGACAGAAGAGGACAACCAGAACACATTTCTTATGTGGATAGATTAGGTGGGTAGCCATGTTGGTCTGAAGCAACAGAACAGAATTTGAATCCAGAGGCATCTTTAAGACCAACAAAATTAAATTCTGGGTATAAGCTTTTGTGTGCGTACACACTTCTTCAAGCAGGCTTTGTCCCTGTAACTGAAGAAATGTGCATGCACACGAAAGCTTATACCCAAAATTCAACTTTGTTGGTCTTAAAGGTGCCACTGGACTCAACCTCTCCTATGTGGAAAGGATGAAGAGTCTGTGACTTTTCAGCTTAGGAAGACAGAGGTTTATAAAATTATGCACAGGGCAGGGTGGACACAGAGAATTTTTCCTCCATTTCCTAAAATACCAGAACTCTCTGGCACTCAATGAAGTCAATGGGCAGTAGATAAAGAATGGACAAAAGGAAATATTTCTTTACTCAACAAGTAAACTGAAAATGTGGAATTTGCTGCCTGAGGATGTAATGATGGCCTTAGGCACAGAAAGCTTTAAAAGGGGTTAGATAGATTCATAGAGGCCTTAGCCTCTATGCCCTGCTGTTGGCTCTCCAGAGTAACTGGTTGGCCACTGTGTGAGACAAGATCACTGGTTTAATTTGGCAGAGCTCTTCTTAAGTTCTTATTTAAGACTGTTACGTTTTTATCCTATATCTCATGTTTTCATCCGTCCCTTTGTCCAGCTTACATGGTTCTGCTCTTCTCCTTTTTATCTCCCACCTTCTGAGATCAGTTAGACTAGGAGACATTGAATGACCCAAGGTCACCTGGTGGAATAGTGGAAGAAGAAGAAGAAGAAGAAGAATTGGAACTATACCCTGCCCTTCACTCAGAGTGGCTTTCAATCTCCTTCCCTTCCTTGCCCCACCACAGACACCCTGTGAGGTAGGTGGGGCTGAGAGAGCTTTTTCGAGGACAGCTCTGAGAGAACTTGTGATTGACACAAGGTTACACCAGCAGCTGCATGTGGAAGAGTGGGGAATCAAACCCGGGTTGTCCCAGTTTAGAGTCCGCACTCCTAACCACTACACCAAACTGCCAAGCAAGGACCTAGGAGACCCAGGTTTGAATACCCACTCTCCCACGGAACCTTGCTGGGTGATCTGGGGCCAGTCACTCACCTTCTCAGCCAGACCTGCCTCACAGGGTGGTGGTTGCAAGAATAAAATGGAGAAGACAAGAATGATGTAAGCCTCTCTGGGTTTCCACTGGGGAGAAAAGTGGCATATAAATATAAATGTGCCTCAGTGGAGATTTAAACCTGGGTCTCCCCAGTCATGGTAAAACACTCTAACCACTATGCCAGACTGGCTTGAAAACTGTGATGGTCTTTTTGAGCCCTGTAAATCTGTAGTCCCATGAAGTGTTACAAGAAGGAAACATACCCAATACCTGACACATGCCATTAACACAGACGTCTCTGCTGTTGTTCCCTTCAAAGCAAGGCGTACCATCGATAACAGCATCCAGCATTTTCTCTGAGAAGTGGTAATTTGCAGGACGGCAGTGTAGTGCACAAGGATTACCTAGAGCGAAACCCAACAGTTGATGTGCATTTTCAATGAAACTATTTATAAAGACAGCAGTGTAAGATAGCACTGCAAACATACAACGCTATATCTATGAAACTAAACCAGTATCAAGGCTACAATTGGTGGGAAGTCTTTGGGGCCCGGGAATACAATTCTAGTTTGGTGATCTGTGGGTAACAAATTACATGTACACCCCAGCTACTGTCACCCTGCAACTAAACCCAGCAGACTGGCGACAAGCCTGGCACCGGTAGGTCTACCTGAATCATTTCAGAGGTCAGATAAAACTTTATGCCAACAAGAGCCTGTAGTACTGACTGACTTTCCCCAACACCTTCATAAACTGCCTGATTCTGTTTAATCTCAGTGGTGTTCAAATTAAAAAGAGGGGCAGGTTATGGTACATGAGAGGGTTACTCTTGGCAACTGAGTATAGTAAACAGGGTGAAAGAACCCAGGGAAGGGAAGACATACATTCCCCATTTGTTACCAACACGGAAAAAAAGGGAGATAAAAATGCTGTTTGTTTTTCCTACAATGATCATTTAAGAGAGTATGTTATAAACTGTAATGGTCACTTATAAGATGTTTTTTTTCCTTTGTGTGGTTAGGCTGTGTATGTATGAGTTTTAGGTCAGCCTTAATGCCAGTTAATGCTTTATTTCTCACAGTGGTGTATGGATCATCCTTTTTGTATGAAGCTCAGACTTGCTGTGTGACTCCCAGCTGTTTCCCATCCAGGCATTACTGGGTGGAGACCTTCTGAGCTTCAGCAATCCATAGCATTTTGTGCCCTCCCTCTAGAGTCTAGACCATTCCAGGCCTGTAGCTACAGTGGGGCATTTCGGGGCCTGGCCCCCTGATTTCCTGCCAAGGCCCCCTGACTTCCATCCAGCCCCCAGGCCCTCTGGCTCTCTGGGCCACCTGGAGGATTCCCAACCACCACCCCTTCCCCAAGCATGGCTCGCTTCCCCATGTAGACAAGCAGAGTGTGAACGCCACAAAAGTGCGTTTTTAAAAATTTATTTTTATTTAATTTTTTATTTTGTGACATCAGTGCCCCCTGACTTATTTAGAGGCCCCCTGAATGACAAAATCCTGGCTACAGGCCTGGACCATTCTGGCATTTAACACTGCACTGGTGTATTAGTCCTTCTCTGAAAGAGACAGCAACTGTTTACCACCATGGAACCATTTCTGTACTGGATGTCTGATGGTGACCCCTCTCACCCACATATCTGCTATCCATTATCACTTCCGATCCTAATTCCAAAGAGCCATGGACTAGATGACTCGGACTAGCCTGTTCTCATCAGATCTTGGGAGCAAAGTGGGCCAGTCCTGGAGAGTTGGATGGGAGGCCACCAAGGAGGTCCAGAGTTGCCATGCAGAGACAGGCAATGGCACACCACCCCTGTTTATTTTGTTCCCAGTTTACATGGCTCTCCTCTTTCCCATTTTATCCTCGCAACAACCCTGTGAAGGTTTACCCAGGGCTACTTTTGGGCAGGAACGCACAGGAACGGAGTTCCAGCTGGCTCCCGAGTTGGCCATGCCCAGCAGGAACTCATTAGCATAATAGGCCACGCCCAACAGGAGGAACTCATTAGGATTGGCTACATTAGGGGCGTGTGGCCTAACATGCAAAGGAGTTCCTGCTACAAAAAAGCCCTGGGATTTGACAACAAACAAGGTAAACAGAATAAGAAACAAAAGGTGGGTGTGGCTGGATGACCACACTTCTGGTAACATGGGGGTGTGGCCTAATAGGCTAATGAGCCATGCTGTCAAGGGTGTGACCTAATATGCTAATGAGTTTCTGCTGTTGGATGTGGCCTATTATGCTAATGAGTTCCTGCTGGGCTTTTTCTACAAATGAAGCCCTGGGTTTACCCTTCACTGAAGCCTCTAGTAACAAGTAGATTTTCATACCTGTGTTATAAATTGGAATCCACTGATAGAATTCATTTTTGTAGGCGACTGTATCAAACTCGCTGCATTGCATTTGACGGAAATTTGGCACAGACTTGGGGCACGGTTTGATGTTACACATGTGGTAGCGTTTCCTCTCTCCTGTGCAATACTTCCCTCCAAACTGTGGTCTAAAAGTGAAATAAGCAGTTCTGAATTCAAGGCCATAAGCACATAAGAACTGAATTCCTAAATCAGACCCTCTAGTCTGGCTGGTGCACTTTTCCCAGTAGCAATCAGTCAGATCTCTCTGGATAGTCACAAAAAGGGCTTGAAGTTTGTTGCTCAGTGACTACCCTGACGTTTGTCCTCAGCATCTGGCATTAAGAGGTAGACTGCCTTTTTACATGGAGGCTCTATTTAGCTATCAGCAGCTATCATCAATAGTAACAATATCCATTGGGGATGGCCAACCTTTTTATTGGCTCTGCTTTGGGGTCTTTAACGGTAGTCTGACATCCAAAAATACAGCATTTTTTTCTCTCTGCTACATCCCAGTATATCTCACAGAGGAAAAACTCCAGCAACTGAATTTCTGCCTAATTGGTTACTCTGAATGGTGCAGGATCACTGGAAAAAATCTGGAAACAATACCTTTAAATAAGTTTGGGAGCATAGGACTAAAGCTATAACAATTGGGGGAGGGTTAGACTGAGAAAATGGCAAAGAGGGAAGGTTAATCCCATTCCCAGTGCCACTGTCTTGATTGAACTGGTAGCCCACTTGGTGTCTTCTCTTAAGTAAAAGTCTAAACACAAGGAGAGCTGACCATGGATTTCCTCTGTCCCATATTCTTGGGCCTCAAACGCACTGGGTAAAAATGGGCAGTCCTTACAAGAGTGGGATCCAATCCTCCCAAGGAGTTCCACCTCCTGACCAGCCAATTAACAGAACATTCAGCTTTCTGAAAGGATTCCACTTGCTCAGTGATGAGAACGGCAGGCATGGCTCGGCTCGTTTGTGTATGCATATTCCTAGCCAACTAGGAATATGCATGCAAAAGTCTTTCTCTGCACATATAGTGCCCCTATCAGGATCAAGGCATTACCTTCTTCTACAGTCAAAATGGCCAATCTGGACTGGAGGAAAATTCCTTCCTGACCCCAAAGTGGCGATCGGCATTATCCCGGGCATGTGAGAAAGGGCCACGAGCGCCAAGCAGTGGCTCATCCCTTCCTGCCCTCCCTCTTGTGAGCCACTCTGAACCACAGAAGGCTGACTGCAATTTGTTCAAGTTCAATTTTAGATTTCCCCCAGGTGTAAGGAAGATGGTACAGAATCGCCTTCAAACTGTCAAGAGGTTAAGAAAACAATCATGTCTGAGACTTACTCTGGATTATTGCATTGTCTCTCCGCGGCCTGAATGCCAGCCCCGCAGGTCCGTGTACAGTGTGACCACGCTGACCATGATCCCCAGGCACCGTTCACTGGCTCAGGGCTCTTGCCTACGGTTATGCACTCGCCTGATAAGCACCACTGAACAATAAAGCAGCAAATGCAATGTGTCAGGAAATGCACACTCACACACATTGGCAGTGATATGTATGAACCCCTCTCCCCAGTGACTTGCTGAAGACTGGTGCAATATAAGAGTAACTGCCTCTCCTGGTTTCTACCTGTATGATCCACTGGCATTTATTCAGATGTCCACAGTCATAGGATTTCTTTTTTTTTACACAGAACAGTGTGGGTAAGTGGGATAAAGTGGAACCCTGAAGCAACCCACAGGTCAACGGCCATGGGGAAGAGAAGGAAGCCCCCGGTACTATTTTTTGAGACCAACCACCAAGATAGGACTTGAACCACCATACTATGGTGTCCCTTAGTCCCAATGCCAAGAAGGCTGCTCAGTAGGACACCATGGTTGATAGCACCAAAGGCCACTGAGAGATCCAGCAGAACCAGCAGTGTCACATTGCCGCCCACCAGCATTATCATTGAATGCCCCTGAAGCTAAAAGTAAAAATTAGGTTAAAAAACGATTTGATAAGCCAAATTTATTTATATAGGTACACTCCTACTATCTGGGATAATTGTCCTCTTCCACCAAGCATGCAGCTTTGGGAAGAAGGTACGTGGAGCAGTGAGGGAGGACGGTGGCACCCATGTGGTCCAGCCAGATCAGCCCTGAAGATCAATTGGGTGACAGATGTGGCAACCAGATCGCCCTCACACCTATGCAATAACTGTTGAACAATTGCTAAATTTTGTTTTAACAATTGTATTACTGAAAGTTCTGTTGACTTTGTACTAAACTTCTTGTTGTTGTATTTATATAGGTATATTTATAATACATGCATGCAATACACAGAACCAGGTCAATTAGATTCTTGTCCAAGATATAAAAAAGTCCATGTGAATAACTAGTAACCCATAACTAACTAAATTTAATAATATCATAATATAAATAAACTATAAATACAACACAGTGCAAAAATCAATACTCCATAAATTCAATGTAATACATACATTACAAACGTCCCCTATAAAGTGTTTCAATCATAGAAAAAGTTCTTGCCAAATTATTTGTATTTTATGAAAAGCGCAATTCCCAGACTAAAGTCTCTAGACTAGCTGCAAATAATATATGCGTATTGGGTTCCAAATTATGCATGCGACTCCTTTAAGTAAACCTAGCCAAATTTCACAGATTGCAATATAATGTAATCATGCTTAACAATTAGATTCTTGCGTCTGATGGCCATCAGCCAACTTCATAATGCTAGGCAAGTGGGAAGCAGGGACTGCCTATGTTCCTAAGATCCCAAATGGCCCCCATTAGTTCCAAAAGGTTTTGGATGTGCCCCCAGTTTGTAAATCACCCCCAGGGAAGCGATACGAATCCAGTTAAGGATAATTTTTCTTTCATTTCTATCTCTATGTATCAAAAAACTGATGTGAACCTCAGAACTGCCTATTGTTGCTAGTAAAGTCAGTAAGTTTGGACAAATCAGACAGAAATTCGTATTTTCTGAACAACTTTTCTGATAAGAGTATCGTGCAATCACCTTCTTTTCTCCACACCTTGTTCCATCTGCTGCAGCATCCAGTTTTGACCTGCAAGAGCCTTTCACAGCACACCAAAGTGTCTGGCAAATGTTCTGTAACAGATCAATGCATAAACAAGCAAAAAATAAAATGCTATATAGAAAAACAGGATGTTGATAAAGCAATAAATCTCAACTCAGCCGTCTTGAGCCTAACTAAAAATAAATAAACTGGAGGTGTCTTCGATTTCAGACTACAAGTGGGTGAGACTTTTGGAAATCAGAAGCAATGATTAGCTTATAGATAGCACAGAATTAATGTGGTGATATCTCTGCAAGAGACATGGGTATACTTTGGATGAAAACCAACTGGCATGTGGGAGTCAAAGGACGGCACCAAAGAATTGGGGAGCTGAACAGGAGATAAGACTCTGGAGTCAAGAAAAGAACTTAATTGATACGCAGATCAATACTGTGTTGAATACTGTAAGTAAAACTTCATTATATTAAAGATGGAGTCATCTGTTAATATGTGTACAATCAAAGGAACTCACAGGTGGCCCCTGGCCTGAAGGACGTCTGTCTTGCTTCGACCAGGGCCAGGGCTTTTTCTGTCCTGGCCCCAGCCTGGTGGAACATGTTCCCTATTGAGACCAGGGCCCTGCAGGATCTCCTTCAATTCCGCAGTGCCTACAAGACGGAGCTGTTCCGCCAGGCCTTTAGTTGAGGCAATGGGCGCCCATATATGCCTTCCTGGGGTTGCTGTCACCTGTCTATTTACTGACCACCAACAACTGGCCTTTAACTCACTGCACTGTCGGGCCAGAACTTTATAGTTAACTGATGCTGTTTCAAGCTATACCCATTGTTTTAATTGTTATAATGTTTTATCATGTTTTAAACTGAAATTGTATTTTATAATGATGTTACCCACCCTGAGCCCATCCACGGGATGGGCGGGATATAAATGCAAATAATAAAGAAATAAAGTTCAGAGACTCTCATGCCCTGTCGTATAGCATTTCCCCTAAATCACTAAAACTATCTGAGACTGTACCAGCACTTTCCTTTATGACCAGTGGCCAAATCATGGTGGACAGGAAATAGTAAAAATAAATCTTCATCCTGTCCAGCTTCGAAATACTGTCCTCCAGGACACCATTCAAATGTGAGACAACAATGACCCACGTAGCCATCTGCGTCCCACTGGCTGGGGAGAAGAAAATAAATACTCCTCCCCCTGTCCAGACTTTCAAAAATGCAATGGGGGGGCCCAAGAGAGGAGCTCTGCCTTGGTGCCTTGCTGTTAATTTTTGGGTGAAATATAAAAAGGATTTATTTTTGCAAAAGGAAAGTTTGGGTTGAGAATACGAACTTTCAGTTCTCATAATTCCTTTTTCAGAGCTGTTAGCTCAGCTGACACAATTCTCACCTACTTGCTGTATGATTAAAATGGATGTGGCATGGGATTCATGTATGTGGATAATAGATGCAATAGAGAGAGCTACTAATGTGGTTATTAGGTTTCACTGCAATTATTTTCCTGAAAGGCATATTGTCAAGGGTGTATATAGTAAAGAGGTTTTGTTTTTCACAGTCCACCTGATGCTTTTGAAACACTGTTCTTTGCTTATTATGTATGCTTCAATTTTTATTCCATTTTAAGAGTTCACTCGTAACTCTTTCCACTGAATTTGCAAGGCAGCAGTTTCCTAATTTAGTCTCCTGAGGGAATACTTCCACAGTGACTTATGCTCTGAAGAAATCCCCCACACATCCACCATGAAACTCATGCGTGTCACAAAGCATTCTGGGATTTTGGAGCTATGGAAAGAAATAAATTAGATGTCTCTATAACTGGATTGTGATCAGTACATTGGACTTAAAGCTTTTGCTTTTCTGCTCCTTTTTGGGGGGTAAGTGATACTCTACTTCTATTTTTATGCAGAGGAATCTTGAAATGTAATCAGGGGTTACTCAGAAGTTTTGACAAGCACCTAGAGACAAAGCTTTCCTTCCTTATCTATCTTCTGCTACAATGCACTCAACTGGGGACTGGTGTGTGTGTTCTGGGGCATAGATTTCTAGCAAGCCTCACATTAGTGCATGCCACAATATGTGAACCAGGACTTTCAGGAAAGCATGGGGCTCCATGGTATACATGCAGGGGCTCCTTAGGGGAGAAGTCAATTTGGATAGCATTCCCTTTAGTCAAAGAATTTGTAAACCACATTTGTAAAGCACTGCTCCCCACTCTGACAGAGCAGCTTCTTTATAGCATGTTTCTGTGATAGAGAAGTTATTTGGCTTTAGCCCAGGCCAGAGATTTATTTGTAAACCACATTTGTAAAGCAACATTTTAATGTAACCTGATGTTCTATTGAAGGAAGATGGCCTATTGAAGGAAGTATGGGAGATCACTAGTGAATTGCGGTTTGAGGTAACAAGTATCTCTTCTATGAACACATTCACATGATGGAGGTATATCCACTCATGTCAAGATTGAATTCTGCCATGGAAGAAAGGGCAAGGCTATGACGGACCCCTGCTGCTTCTTCTCTGTGAGGCAGATTTTCCCGCCGAAACACTACTCCCCACTCTGACAGAGCAGCCTCTTTATAGCATGTTTCTGTGATAGAGAAGTTATTTGGCTTTAGCCCAGGCCAGAGATTTATTGTAACTCAGCAGGAGCCCTTTTACAAAAAGGGATCAAGAAGTTGAGAACAGGACAGGGGACAAGAAGTTGAGGTAACTGTTGTTGATTATACAAATTAGAATATTTTGAACAGGCAACAGAGTATAATTGGAGCTTATATTATACTAGTGAGGAAAGCCCGTTGTGGCAGTAGACAACGGGCCCTAGATAGGAAGGAAGGGCGGGTGGAAGGAAGAGAGGGAGTGAGTTAGAGGCGGAGGGAGGCAGAAAAAGGGGGGGAGAAAGAGGGGGGAGTCAGAGACAGAGTGTGGAGGGGGTCATGGCCATAAGTTTGAAAGAAAGAAGGGAAGGAAGGAAGGGAAAGAAAGCCAGGAAGGAAGGAAGAAGGGTAGAAAGAGAGAGATTGAGAGAGAGTAGAAGGGAGGAAAGAAGGGAAGGAAGCAGAGGAGAGAAGAAAGGGGGGGAACAGAGTGAGAGAGAGAGAGAGAAAGTGGGGAGGGGAGAGACAGAGAAAGGAAGACAGAAGAGGGGCAGGGAGGAGGTGCGGGGTGGGAGAAGAGGGGGGGGCCTGCGGGAGCTTCTCCCGTGTGGCAGGATTGGTGGGGAGGGGGAGAAGCGAAGGGGAGGCCAGGCGTGCTGCGGCTCCCTTGCCGCCACCGCAGGCCATCTCCTGGGCGGGTGGGGGAGGAGGACGGCCTGGAGGTTGGTGCGGCGGCTCCCAGGCCGTCGCGGCCGGCCTCATCCTGGGCGGGTGGGCGGGCGAGCTGGAGGCCGGCGCGGTGGCTCCCCGGCCGTCGCGGCCGGCCTCGTCCTGGGCGGGTGGGCAGGTGAGCTGGAGGCCAGCGCCACGGCTCCCCAGCCGTCGTGGCCGGCCTCGTCCTGGGCGGGTGGGCGGGCGAGCTGGAGGCCGGCGCGGCGGCTCCCCGGCCGTCGCGGCCGGCCTCATCCTGGGCGGGTGGGCGGGCGAGCTGGAGGCCGGCGCGGCGGCTCCCCGGCCATCGCGGCCGGCCTCGTCCTGGGCGGGTGGGCAGGTGAGCTGGAGGCCGGCGCCGCGGCTCCCCAGCCGTCGTGGCCGGCCTCGTCCTGGGCGGGTGGGCGGGCGGCCTGGAGGCCTGCCTGATTGACAGTTCGAGCGGCCATACACTGTTGGCGCGCATCGAACGTTGCCAAACCAAAAGATAATTATATTATAAGGAGAGATTAGAGGCTCAGTTCTTGACTGTGAGAGGTTTGTTTGTCTTGGAGACTTCTTCCAGCAACAATGTGTCTTAATAACATTTCATAAAACTATTTTTGTTTCCTGGAAGTTAGTACTTTCCTCCTGTATTTAAATACTTCCCTTGTGAGGTTATAGCTTTCCCTTTTATACTCTTGCAGAGTCTAAGACTGTTTCCCTTTTCCCACAAACCAGGGTTCCCTTCTGATTTGAACCCTCTGAATAACTGGGTAAGAAATATCCTCCTCTTTCTAGGAGCCATAATCCTTTTCTGTTTGGATAGACTGGTGGTTTCCAACCTCCTGCCCAGTCCCGTCTGTCAAACCTAAACCCCGGTTCTGGAGACTGTGAATAAGCAGAATTCAGCTAGGACTGACACTTAAAGTTCTGATTTTTGAAGTTTTCCTCAAATGTGTTGGTACACAATAAGAGCAAGGAGCTGCGTCCCTTCCCTTCTCGAGTGACTTGTCTGTTTCCCTCAGACCAACTCACACACTCCTCCTGACTGGCAACTCCCAATTCAAAGTCTAAATGGCAAGACTGACCAGACTTTTGAAAACTCTCCTCAGCTAGCACTGACCAATCAGAAAGCAAGGAGTGCACGCAGGCCTGTCAATCAAACTGTGCTTTACAGTGAGACAGTAATAACCCCTAATCTCCCAGCTCTCTGCTTTTGATGCAGCAAGCATCTTGGTTTTGGAGGTCAGTTCGTCATAGAGGGCTCCTGGGGTTTAAAGTTTCTCCTGACTTGTAGAAGAGAAGAAGAGAAGAGATTGGATTTATACCCTTCACTACCCAAGGGAGACTCAAAGCAGTTTACAAACTCCTTTCCCTTCCCCTCCCCACAACAGACACCCTGTGAGGTAGGTGGGGCTGAGAGAGCTCTGACAGAAACTGCTCTTGAGAGAACAGCTCAGAAAGAACTTATAACTTACCCAAGGTCATCCAGCAGGTGCAAGTGGAGGAGTGCGGAATCAAACTCGGTTCTCCCAGATTAGAGTCCGTGCACTTAGCCACTACACCAAACTGACACTGTTCTTCTGTCATATGGACAAAGAAGGCCCTAAGCAATTTTAGGAATATGCTAAGAGGTGGCAGAAAATGCCCCCAGCAGGGGCTCCAGTTTGGGTTGGCGGAACCTGCTCTGCTATATGTTTGGCCTAATGGTTTATCTGCTGATGATTGCAGCAAATCATCTGTTGTTCAACTAGTATCACAAATGTAACCTCTTCAGAAAGCAAGCCTCCTCCCCACTCAAACTTTCACATGTCTGTGCTCGACTTGTCTGTGGATTAGATGAATGGGAAGTTCCCTATTTAAAGGTAATCCAACAGTTGAATCCGGAATAGGGCAGGGGATGAGAAATTGAGGTAACTGTTGTTGACTATTCAAGGAAATGGGAGAACTGTGATGAACTGTGGTTTGAAGTAGCAAATATCTCTCTTCTATTGGCAGCAAGCCTATACAGTTATGTACACACAGATGATGAATGGGAAAGAACCACACATGTAGATGGAGGTGCCTTTCATAGTTCTGCTGTAGCCACATGCATGACTGAATACGAAAGCCACCAGACAGTTTTAAATGAGGCGGCTTCTTCAGCCAAGTAAGCAACTGCAGTAGGGATGCCAGATTCAACTGGTATGCAGAAAGAGGAAGAGGTGCTGGCTTTGAATGTACTTTTCTCACCCATGCACACAAATGGTTTCTTGGGATTATAATAATGGTGCTTTGCATGTTCAGTAACCTTGTGGGAAACATGGGGCCATTATTATTCCAGACTTGATTTCACAATCATTCAACCATCCGAAAATGCATTGTTTTTCATGTTTGTTGTGAGTTTGTTGAATACATACTTCAAACCTAGTTCCAAGACAGAGCAAATTTTGGGCTGACTTTGTTTGGATGAAATGAGGCTCCTGCCTACTGAATGGGGGGGGGGAGGTTAAAAGTTCATCGGTTATCAAAAGCTTTACAAGTCAAGCAAATGCGAGTCACCATGTTGGAAAGGAGACAAAAGACATCCTGTCACAGTTATAACATCGATAAAAAGTGACATGTGGTAGAACAGCAAAGGCAGAATAATTAGAAAATGGTTCTTTTCATCCTTCCAATTAAAAAGACTTTATTGTTTTGACTGGGGAATCTTTTTATACATGCAATTTAGAAACCTGCTAGAGCCAGTGATATTGTAAGCACTATTAACAATAATAGTGCATACAGGTAAAATAGAAAGAGAGCTGTACATGGGTTCACAGTGCTGGATGCTTCTTAAAAGATGCCTGTAGCAAGCCAACATATAGCATCTCCATAGCATATAACCCCTGGAGAGCCTTCGCTCCTCTGAGCAACATCTACTGGTTATCCCTGGCCTAAAGGACATCCATCCATCTAGCCTCAACCAGGGCCAGGACATTCTGAGGCCTGGCTCCCACCTGGTGGAACAAACTCCCACTTGAGATCAGGACCCTGTGGAACTTATTAGAGTTCCACAGGGCCTGCAAAATGGAGCTGTTCCACTAGGCCTTTGGCTGAGGCAATGGATGTCCAATCGCACGGCCTCCCCTGCAAACTGGTCCTACTGAAATTGCCTATGATTGCCACCTACCAGCTGTTGGAGCTAGTATAGAAAGTCACGTCACCATTTCTAGTTAGATTTTAATCTAATTTTAAATTTTAATCTGACAATTGATTATATTGATTAGATTGTGTATGAGATTTTGATGTTACCTGCCCTGAGCCCATGTGCAGGTTGGGGGGGGGGGGAATTACAAATGCAATAAATAAATAAAATAAACACATGGAATTCTGGTATATCTTCTTGCTGCTCCTATTGGCTAACTGGCCCATCTGCTTCCAGTTGCAACCAGCAGCCCAGTCCCCACTTCCACTTTGGTCCACTTGTGTGGACTCTAATCTGGGAGAACCGGATTTGATTCCGCATTCCTCCACTTGCAGCTGGTGCATGACCTTGGGCAAGCCATAGTTCTGTCAGAGCTGTTCTCTCAAGGACTGTTTTTTATTTTTTTTTTAATTAAGGACCGTTCTCTCAGAGCTCTCTCAGCCCCACCTACCTCACAGGGTGTCTGTTGTGGGTAGGGAAGGGGAAGGGAAAGGAGTTTGTAAGCCGCTCTGAGACTCTGAGTGAAGGGCGGGGTATAAATCTAGGCTCTTCTTCTTCCCTCTTCTCTTTGGCTCTTCTTCTTCCCTCTTCTCTTTGGGGAATAAAGCCCTGCAGTGGTACAAATGGACCACTTTACTCTCAAACATTCACCTACACGGTGCCTTTTTGCTCTGCTTGCTCACCTGTCCCCAACTCTACCACAAGTACCTCTTCCCCTAGTCTTACAGATGAACATCTAAAAGTGAAGGTCTTGCAGCCTCTTCCTGGCTTAGACAATTGTCTGTGGGGTACTTCATTCCCCACCTTGAGGAAGAGCAATAGGCAGCAACCAGGCTGCCAAGGTGATAATCAGCATTCAGCTTAGTCTGCCTGCCAAATGACAATAAACTGCTATGTATGGAAATTCCTGTTGATGATCTTTGGCAGGTAAATTGTCCTTACTTGCATTTCCCAAAAGATGCCTGTAATACATTGGAATGGGAAGTACCTCTTCACCCAAAGGAAGTACTTCTTCACCCAAAGAGTGATTAACACAAGGAATTCACTGCCACAAGGGTTGGTGGTGGCTATAAGCATGGACGGCTTCAAGAGGGAATTAAATAAACATATGGAGCAGAGGTCCATCAGTGGCAATTAGCCCCAAGGTATAGATAGGAACTCAGGGGCAAGTGATGCATTGTATTCTTGGTGCTTGGGGGGGGGCAAAAGTGGGAGGGCTTCTAGTGTCCTGGCCCGACTGGTGGACCTCCTGATGGCACCTGGTATTTTTGGCCACTGTGTGACAGAATGTTGGACTGGATGGCCCATTGGCCTGATCCAACATTGGCTTCTCTTATGTTCTTATGTTCTTATCAGAAGGAGTCATTTTCAAAGCCTATTTTCCAATACTGTATAACCTTATACAGCTTGAACATTCTATCTGTCATAAAGTCAAGATGATTTCTCTGACCAATGTCAAATCTGGTTGAAAGAAGCACTCGGATGAGCGGTATCATCCAGGCCACACTCAGAAAAATCCGATGAAATACAGCTGAGTTGCAGCAACTTTTACAAAAATGCACTGAGTTGCAATATTGCAGCATTTTATGACCAATGTTTGGCCCATCCAAACCATATCTAAGCTTTTCCCAGTGGGGTCAGGAAGCAATTTTCTCCAGGCAAGTTTGGACAGGGATCCTAGAATGTTTTTTTGGCCATCTTCTGAACATGGAGCAGGGGTCACTGGGGGTGGGTGGGGGGAGGTGGTAGTGAATTTCCTGCATTGTGCAGGGGGTTGGGCTAAATGACCCTGGAGTTCCCTTCCAATTCTATGATTCTATGATTCATTGAAGATTCAGTAAGAATACATTCCTTGAATCTTAGGCTTACTGTTTTAGTGGAAATCTGTTGCACATTATTAAAGTATTGAGGTTTCACAGTTCCCTTTCTACCAACAGCAACCTAAGTCAGAGCTACCTACGTTGCTGGCAGAATGAAGAGCATGATGAAAAACAGCTAGCAGTAGCATGATTGTTAGATGGAAGAGGTGGGCATGCGCACAGTAGACTTCTCCATTAATAATTTGGTATCCTAGTTCAACGTGAGAGTTCCCTTTTCAATGGGTGTGCCTTCTGGCTTCCCATTTGAACATAAGAACATAAGAGAAGCCAATGTTGGATCAGGCCGATGGCCCACCCAGTCTAACACTCTGTATCATACAGTGGCCAAAAATACCAGGTGCCATCAGTAGGTCCACCAGTGGAGTCAGGACACCAGAAACCCTCCCACTGTTGACCCCCCAAACACCAAGAATACAGAGGATCACTTGCCCCAGACTCCCTATCTATACCTTGTGGCTAATAGCCACTGATGGACCTCTGCTCCATATGTTTATCTAATTCCCTCTTGAAGCAGTCCATGTTTGTAGCTGCCACCACCTCTGTTCTTGCCAAACTAGTGCTCTCATCCCACCCCAGTCCTCCATCCTCCTTCCGACCCCTCAGCTTTCCTCTGCTCTCCCACTCACCCCAATTTCCAGTACTGCCATAACTCATTTGTCTCTTCTGTCTGTGCAGGCTGTAGCATCCATTCATTCTGAGCCACTGTGCTGCTGCCCCATCATAGCTACAGGCCTGCTTGAGTGTATGTGTTAAACGCACAATGTTGGTCTGCATCCAGTGGAATTGAGTTTTTGTGTTTCTTATCATCCACTGATCTTTGTTTTTTGGTATCCTACATGAAGGTACAAGCATGGGGGTGAGTGTACACAGATAATCCATGTGGAGCAGCAAAATCAGTGAAATAACTCCCCCCAGCATGGTTTTTATGTGAAAAAACTGTTGGAGGGAGGCAGGAACTCTTCCTTCCCCCCACCCAGGGCCATTCTGAGCCTGTTTGGGCTCTCCCTCTCTCTCTCTCTTGTATATTTTTCATATGTGCATGTTTGTGTGTGTGCATGTGAGTGTTTGTTGCACCTAGAGGGTGCACCAGTAGGGGTGACTGACCCCTACTGGGGACCTGGAGGCTATTCAGAGAGGTGGCTGAATAAAGCCTGCCCCCACCTCCCGCCTCTGGTATTTCAAGGAGGTCTCCCATCAAAGTACTTGCCAGAGCTGACCCTGATTAGCTTCCGAGATCTGACGAGATCGGGCTTGACTGGGCTATCTAGGTCAGGCGGCTCTCCTTTGTTTTAGAAGCAGTTCCCTGCAGCTGGTGTGTGGGTGTAGGGAACACATGGAAAAAGGTTACACATAGTTTGGCCCTGAGTGGAATACAGGGAGCTGCCTTTGAATTTCCTTGGGGTAAGCTTAGTAAACATTACTTTTGTATCCAAAGACTTACTGCCTGGCTTTCTCTCTGTCTCCCACCCGCCCCTCCTGGGAAAAGTCCTGCTGGGTCCAAGTGTGGGCCAAGGACTGATCACTCTTGTAGCTCATTTGCATCAGGCCTGGGCTTATTTTGGCCCTAACAGCCCCTCCTAAACACACACATGAAGCTGCCTTGTACTGAATAAGACTATCAGTCTGTCAAGGTGGGGCTGAGGCCTGTGAGGGAAGCTAAGGGCCCCCTGTCCTTGTCTATTCAGACTGGCGGTGACTCTCCAAGGTCTCAGACGGAGGTCTTTCACATCATCTGCTACCTGATCCTTTTAACTAGAGATGCCAGAGATTGAACCTGGGACTTTCTGCACACCAAGCAGATGCTCTACCACTGAGCCATGGCTCCTCCCTCTCCTGTAATTCAGCAGGGAACCCAGGAAGAGATAATTCCTTGCAAGAGGGCAATAAATAGCTGGTTTCCAGGCCTAGACTTTCTGTTCCGGAGGAGGGCCTGGGCAAGCAGCAGCTATGTTCAAAATCTATGGAATACCCACAGATGCAGATAAATAAGTTCGCATAGCTATTCATTTGAAGTCATTATTCGTCTTTCTTTACTTGGCTGGTTAATTAATTCACTGGCATGTTGCGAGGCAGGTGTGCATATCAAAAGAAACTGCTGTGAATGCTCTTTGAGATTGCTTTATATTTGGTTTAGAGGCACCCACAGTTATAGCACACAAAATGGATCCCCACCCCCAAAAAACAGAGCTGGATAGGTTGGTGAGTTGTCTGTCAGATTCTCCCTCCGATTTACTTACACAGCTCTGGCATTCTGGTATCTGCAGGAGTTGAGCACAATTAAACTTCACATTTCGGTACAAAAGTGAAATTTCACAGCCACTAAATACAAGATGGTAGAAGGGAGAGAACGAGCGCTGGACTTACATCTACTTGATCACAGAACGTCGCATTGGGTCCGTACTGCAACTGGCACTGGTGGTGCACGTCATAGATCACACCAGGCGCAATGAACGGCGGCTTTAGGTCTTTCTTCTTGGGGACATCATCCAGGCAGAAGCCCCATCCTCGGCTGAGGGTGACACACAGGCATCATTGTTCACAGTTTTCGTCATATTCCGCTGAATCTGTTTGAAATGTTCACTTTGCAACTTGTAAGCAACACTCATGGAGCAGCCTCACACTGCTTTGAGGAAAGTCAGAATTACCAATCACTTCCCCCACACCACATGCCAACAGTGGGAGGACAGGACAACAGGAAAATGGGTAGAGCAGAGGATGCCCTGCGGGACAGACTGTCATTGATTGGTTGTATCAGGCTGTTTTCACAGGCGTACTTTATGCGACTGTGTGTAGGAGGTGAAATCAGTGTTCTATTCAGTGCCGGTCAGGCACCAGCTTGAACACAGTATCCTGTTTTGATCGCTCCATTTTCAAGAAGATTATCAACCAACGAAGATGATTCAGTGAATGACGACAATTAATGGTTTGAAATGCATGGCATATGAGGAGGAAGTCTAAGGATATGGACATACTTAGCTTCTAGAGAAGATAATTAGCAATTTTTCAGAAAAAATAGGTTGGGAACGAAATGTTATAAGGAACACAGGACTGCCACTCACAGTCCTGAGCTGAGTTACCCCCCATGCCCCCTTCTAACTTATAGTACAAACCACTGTTATTAGGCTGTATATGTCCTTGCCTTGGATAATGGAAGCCAGTAATAGAAGAGAAGAAGAGAAGAGGAGAGTGGATCTATACCCCGCCCTTCACTACCCAAAGGAGTCTCAGAGTGGCTTACAATCTCCTTCCCCTTCCCCTCCCCACAACAGACACCCTGTGAAGTAGGTGGGGCTGAGAGAGCTCTCTTGAGAACTGCCCTTGAGAAAACAGCTCTGAAAGAACTTGTGACTGACCCAAGGTGGCAGCTACAAGCATGGACGGCTTCAAGAGGGAATTACATAAATATATGGAGCAGAGGTCCATTAGTGGCTATTAGCCACAAGGTATAGATAGGGAGTCTGGGGCAAGGGATGCTCTGTATTCTTGGTGTTCGGGGGGGGGTCAACAGTGGGAGGGCTTCTGGTGTCCTGGCCCCACTGGTGGACCTCCTGATGGCACCTGGTATTTTTGGCCACTGTGTGACAGAGTGTTGGACTGGACTTGCCAGTAGGTTGCCGTCAGATTTGACTCCAGTGAGGCTGAGGGAAAAGTGAAGAGAAGACAAGGTGTTCTGGAACCGTCAGAAGCAGAAACCTCTAGCAATCTGCTGAGATCAGTGAAGAAGAGCAAAGGAGCCATGACTCCGCAGTACAGTCCTTGCTCAGCATCCCTTGGACCTCCAGCTCCACTACAAGTATGGGTTTTCTGATCCTGCCCACTGAAATTAATCTGTCCTTGTGATGGACCACGTTGAGCATATGATCACATTGCCATGCCGACATCCAGTCTGTGGTGGGAGATAAACTCTGCAGCAAAATTTGAACTGTTCCCCAAATTATGGCAAGATGATAGCATTCACTATGGCCCGATCTGCATCTAGCATTTGCTCCGCTGTCTTACCAAACCCACATTGGAATAGAAATTCCCATCTACATTGCATGTCACTTTCACTTTGATTGAGTGTCGCATTCTATGGCCGTGTCCAGACTGCATACTGCTCTCACTTCGTTTGATCTCTTGGTTTAATGGTGGCTGTCTGCAAAGATTTATGGCTGTTTTATGGCCATTCGGGGGTGACTCTGCAGTTAGTACAGTGTTGGCTCGGGATAGTTGAATGTGGTTTTGAACTGCATCTTTTTCTGTTCCAGTGTGGGTTCGGTAAAACAACGAAGCAAATGCTAAATGCAGATTGGCCCTATATCTAGTGAAATCGACTGTTGTAGGGATTGGATTTATGCCTGCAAGGTTAAAGCAGGCAACCATTCATCAAGTTGGTGCAGCTCTGAGACAGGGGCTGTCACTCAAGAAAGCTTATCTCACAAAAAACTTGTTAGTTTTAAGAACCCCAAGAGTGTGTTGTTTACCAAATAGTAGCTTATCTTGTGCACATGTAACTATCATGGGGAACTGGTCATTAGTTGTATCATAAGAACATAAGAGAAGCCAATGTTGAATCAGGCTAATGGCCCATCTAGTCCAACACTCTGTCACACAGCAGCCAAAATATACCAGGTGCCATCAGGAGGTACAGCAGTGGGGCCAGGACACTAGATGCCCTCCCACTGCTGCCCCCTCCAGCACCAAGAATAGAATGCATCACCTGCCCCAGACTGAGAATTCCCATCTATACCCTGTGGCTAATAGCCACTGATGGACTTCTGCTCCATATGTTTATCTAATTCCCTCTTGAAACTGTCCATGCTTGTAGCTGCCACCACCTTCTGTGGCAGTGAATTCCATATGTTAATCACTCTTTGGGTGAAGAAGTATTTCCTTTTATCTGTTCTAACCCGACTGCTCAGCAATTTAATGGAGTGCCCACAAGTTCTTGCATTGTGAGAAAGGGAGAAAAGTACTTCTTTCTCAACCTGCTCAATCCCGTTCATAATCTTATAAACCTCGATCATGTCACCCTCAGCCATCGTTTCTCCAAGCTAAAGAGCCCCAAGCGTTTTAACCTTTCTTCATAGGGAAGGTGTTCCAATCCTTTTATCATTCTAGTTGCCCTTCTCTGCACTTTTTCCAATGCTATAATATCCTTTTTGAGACGTGGTGACCAGAACTGTACACAGTATTCCAAATGAGGTCGCACCAATGATTTATACAGGGGCATGATGATACTGGCTGGTTTGTTTTCAATTCCCTTCCTAATAATCCCCAGCATAGCGTTGGCCTTCTTTATTGCAGTTACACACTGTCTAGACATTTTCATTGAGTTATCTACTATGACTCCAAGATCTCTCTCTTGGTCCGTCTCTGTCAGTTCAGACCCCATCAACGTGTATTTATATTTAGGATTTTTGGCTCCAATGTGCATCACTTTGCACTTGGCCACATTGAATCCCATTTGTCACATTGATGCTCAGTCACCCATCCTCGACAGATCCCTTTGGAGTGCCTCACAATCCTCTCTGGTTTTCACCACCCTGAACAACTTTGTGTCATCTGCAAATTTAGCCACTTCACTGCTTACTCCCAATTCCAAATCGTTAATAAACAAGTTAAAAAGCATCGGACCAAGTACTGATCCCTGTGGTACCCCACTGCTTACCACCTTCCACTGAGAAAGTTTCCCATTGATACTCACTCTCTGTTTCCTATTTATAAGCTAGTTTTTGATCCACAAGAGGACTTGTCCTTTTATCCCATGACTATTGAGCTTACTTAGGAGCCTTTGATGAGGAACTGTATCAAAAGCTTTCTGGAAGTCAAGGTAAATAATATCTATTGGGTCCCCCTTGTCCACATGTTTGTTCACTCCCTCAAAAAACACTAACAGGTTAGTGAGACAAGATCTTCCCTTACAGAACCCATGCTGAGTCTGCCTCAATAGTTTTTGTTGATCAATGTGCCTACTAATTCTTTCCTTAATAACAGTTTCCACCAACTTACCCGGTATCGATGTCAGACTGACTGGCCTGTAATTTCCTGGATCCATATGTCCATATGGCTGTCCATATGGCTGGATGATTTGAAATGCAAGGAAGTGTACTCTTATCACTTGGGCAGTTTCAAGATGATTGACACTTCCCACAACAGATATCCTGTGAGGTAAGTGGGGCTGAGGTAGCTCTTTTGAGAACTGCCCTTGAGAGAACAGCTCTGACAGAACTATGGCTTGCTCAAGGTCATCCAGCAGCTGCAAGTGGAGGAGTGGGGAATCAAACCCAGTTCTCCCAGATTAGAGTCCACTCACTTAACCACTACACCAAACCAGAAATATTGTACCAAGGCAGGTTTGATAAAATTTGCAGTGCTGCCAGGGAAAACCTGGAAGGACAACAGCCAGATGATGGTGTTGGGCAGAAACCCCCAGAAGAACCGCTGAAGTTGGTTTCTCAGAAGGAGAAAGGCCAATTGCAGGCTCCAAGCAGTGGCACAACCTGCAATCAGTTCCACCCAACACTCCATCTACTCAGATCGGACTGACATTCTGTACAAGATGCAGACAAAAGGCCTAAGGGCCATCGCCTGAAACGTCTGCCCCCTTTTTTGTTATGTATTATTTCGGCTGGTCTTAATAAAGGTATTGCGTAGGCTTTTTTGATATGTAGAGGTCCCCACACTTCCTCTGGGTTTCCCTAGTTTGGATCCCTGAAAGCTCTGAAGACAGGACCAATTCCCTCCTCCTGCGGAACTGATTTCATGAATTCCCTCCTCCTGCACAAGACCTCTGACTCCCTCAAGCCATTTCTAGGGATTCAGTTTCTGCCATCTGTTTTGCTCTACTTGGTAATCATTGGTTATGCCCTGGTAAAGTGCTAAAAGGTCATCAAAGGAAAGAAGGGGAAAAAATATTCTTCTAAAGCGGCCCTTTGTCCCTGTTGCAGAACTGTCATCTTCACTTACTCGAGGAACCGTGTGATGTATTCCCTGCTGCATCGTGACCAAGTGAGCGGAGAGGGGTCATACTGTAGCTGCCGGGACATGATGTATGGGTGTCTTCCCACGGACTCACAGTCATTCTCCTTTCCGTCATGCTGGATGCCAAAACTAGGAGATAAGGAAGCAGAGAGAATGTCCTATCTACAAATAGCCAAAGGCACTACAGAAATCTGCAAGATTTGCTTTTGGTTATCTGTTAATAGAAAGAATGTTATCTCACTGGCCTGGATGGAGGCTCATAATAAGAGCGATATATTTCAAATGATAACGAGACAAAAATTATGAACTAAGATTTTCACAACATCTTTCTAAGCAAGGGTTATACCCTTCTAAGGCCATTGACTTCAATGGATTCAGAAGGGTGCAACTCTGTTCAGGGCAACACTTAATAAAGAATAAATGCCACTGAGCTTTCTCTTCAAACTGACATTAAGAAAAAAAAAAGACAGGGTAAGGGTAATTAGAAATAAGGAGCAGGCCGGAGACTTTCTGAATAAATTCAGGCAGAAGAAGAGAAGAAGAAAAGAAGGTTTTTATACCCTGCTTTTCTCTACCTTAAGGAGTCTCAAAGCAGCTTACAATTGCCTTCCCTTCCTCTCCCCAAAACAGACACTCTGTGAGGCAGGTGGGGCTGAGAGAGTTCTGAGAGAACTGTGACTGGCTCAAGGTCATCCAGCAGGCTTCATGTGGAGGATTGGGGAATAAAATCCTAGCTCTCCAGATTAGAGTCCGCCCCTCTTAATCATGACACCACACTGAGGAGCTATATGAAGAACCTCAGAAGAATATCTGCAATCAATGTTTTAGATAAACATCGACAGTTGAAGCTTCAAGAGATTCAGACTAAGACTGGGTGTGGATACAATTAACTGGGATAATTAATGCATCCTTCTTTGAATTAAAAAAAACACATCTGTCTCTGTATTTTTAATTTTCATTTTTTCTAAAAAAAATAGGTTTTTTTTTAAAAACAGAGATAAGGGGGGGGGAGGAACCAAAACAGGCAGCATTCTAATCAATTACTCTGTAAGAAGTAAACCAGCTTCTAAACATTATAAAAACAGACAACTTTAACAATATTTTACTACTTGCAGTTGAGTGTTTTCTGCTTTACATTGACTTAACATCCCATTCTTAGGTCCCCTTCTACCCCTGCAGCAATATACAGGCCGATCTCCTCCCCATACAGCAAAGAATTAATGCACACGTTTCAACTGAAGTTAGTGCTCCATTCAGACACCACAGCAAACAGAGGTTTGTACACGGTGATCACGGACACAGCTAGGTGCCATGCTAATGTGCTCACCTCACTCCTCACCCACTTCTTGCCTTCGGTACAAAGTATGATTTAAAAGCTTCTAGAGTCATAAAGCCTTGAATCAAATCCCAATTCACCGTAATGTCTGAATGTTCTGGGCAACTTTAGCTTTGTATCCTCCTCAGAAACCAGGATTCTCAAATGGGATTAAACTGAAGTTCAGACTCCTGGTTTGTCTGGGCAGAACAAATTCCACTTTGCCCAGGCCCCTGCATGGGGAACCGGAACTTGATTCAAGGTTCCCCAACCCTCGAAGCCTTCAATCACTCTCCATGTGTGACAGTAGAGAAGAGATTGGATTTGTATCCCACTCTTCACTACCCAAAGGAGTCTGAATAGTTTACAATCTCCTTTCCTTCCCCCTCCCTACAACAGTCACCCTGTGAGGTAGGTGGGGCTGAGAGAGCTCTCTCAAGAACTGCTCTTGAGAGAACAGCTCTGAAAGAACTTATGACTGACCCAAAGTCACACCAGCAGTGGCATGTGGAGGAGTGGGGAATCAAACCCGGTTCTCCCAGATTAGAGTCCACACTCCTAACCACTACAGTGGGTCTCCTCTGGGAGGGGGTGGGAGGAGAAAGAGGAGCATGTGAGCATGGGAACAAGCTATAAGTGCTTTGCTTGTTGCCATGTTTAAATGTGGCTGGTATGATCCTTATGTGCACCAAGGCTCCTGATATTTGCGTTCAACCATACCTGTGTCCAAGTTCATGGGCAATCGTGAATGCCAAAGGTAAGCCGGAGTCTTCGTTGATATTGCAGCTCCGGTGAGGTTGACACATTCCCGAGAGATGCGACAAGCCTAAGGTTTCACAGGGACGGTTCATGCCAGCACAAATGTCTTTTCTGTGATTAGATCAAAAGCCTTGAGATTAAAAGAGCTTTAATCACCTCGGGTCACATGCTTTCCTGGCTGGCCAATCCTTGTGTGTGGCACACCTAAAGAAAAAAGTGGTACGGGCTCCATGCAGTAAGGGCCAATTCACACGACTGATGGATGGACTGACTTCATGTATAATCTTCCACCATTTTCTTTAACTGAACGCTACTGGAGCACACATCACAGGTGCATGGTGGATGAAAGAGGCACCTGTCCTAGCACACAAAGCTTACAGTCAGACACCCAGTAAATGCCTGGGCACTTCAGTGATACAGCAGCCTCACTGAAGGTAAGCAGGCTGGGACTGGACCATGCTGAGAGAGGAGACCTCTGCGGAACCCTAAGTACTTTTGAGTTCTGTTATGGAACGTTCAATCAGATAAAGGAGAAACATGGATCTTGCGTTAGCATTCACAGTACTTCCAACTTTAGAAAACTCGGCTCACTAACAGCCAGCCCCACCTTAAACCTCAAAATATCTGGAGTTACACATTTGCTACGGCCAACGTACCTTAAAATGAGGTTTGCTATTTAACTTGAAGTATGTATTGCAGGAATATTTTGCCAGACTTACATTGCCTCCTCTGAGTAAGGCTGTTACAAAACTGTATTTCCAAATTACACCACAGATATGCTTAGATCTGTGTTCACAAAAATCAGCAGTGGTGTATGCATGGGGAAAATTATGTGTATGATGCGGTATGATATTGATCTCTTTTGTGATATAAGGATTCTGGTACCATTTTGGAATTTGCTGGTGGATTTTAACAAAACATATTTAGAAAAAAAGGATTATTGTTTCATAGAAACTGAGAAAACTAGGGGGCATCTTTTGCTTTAACCTGTCAAGGTGATCGCTTGCTGTAGAACTGTCATGTCAAGAAGATGTTAAGTTTTTTCTTATTATTTGCAATCACCTTTTTATCATACCTCTTGGATTTGTTGTGCAGAATCTCACCTGGATTTTATTTTCCTGTCATAGACTTCTTTTTTTGTGTCTGAGTTTTTTGGTTTCGTCACATAAAGTTTAAATAAGGTGGAAAATTCGGACACAAATTTAAAAAACACACACCTGGAATCAGAAATTTTAAATTCTGAAATAATACTGACGTGCACATGCCTAATGTTTTCTGGATTCAAAACACTGATTACAACAGGTTTGATTGCTGATCTCAGAGTTTGACTACAAAATTCACTCCATTGTTCCATTCGTTCTACAGATCTTTTTGTTCTACATACCTTAACTATTCCACACCAGGCATTAAAAAATTACCAGCATTACAGTGTCATCCGAAGCAGGCTTGGGGCCTGGCAACTCGACCCTGCAGTCTTGCTTCTTCCAGTTAACGCATTGTTAATTTCCCCTTCTCTACTGCTAGAAACACAACTGGGCTATTTTTGGGCAGGAACCACAGGAATGGAGTTCCGGCTGGCTCCCGAGTTGGCCACGCCCAGCAGGAACTCATTAGCATAACAGGCCACACCCAACAGCAGAAACTCATTAGGATTGGCTACATTAGGGCCTAACATGCAAAGGCGTTCCTGCTACAAAAAAAACCTTGGGTTTTGACAACAAACAAGCTAAACAGAATAAGAAGCAAAAGGTGGGGGTTTCGGTTTCGGCGTTGCGAATGGCGGCCGCCTCTCGGGACGCTCCCGGAGGTGGCCAGCCCACACGCAGTTAGGGGAGGTCTTCGCTCATGCGAAAGACCCTAGTGAGCCTTAGGTAAAGGCTCCGAACCGGGGGCGCTTTGGGGAGTAGCCTCTTTGCCGACAGACAGCCGGGAAATTGAGGCTTTCTCCCCGCCCCAATCAGCCCCGCTGCGTCGTGCCCGTTATGGGACTTAGCAGCGCCACCGACTTCCAGGAGTGAAGACAGCGATACGATTTAACATAAAAAGAAGAAGTGGCATCGAATCGTGAGTTGAAGATCTATTTTGAAGTGTGAATTTGAACCCCCCCGCTAGCGTTTAAGCGTATGGGAGGAGGGAGGAGTTCCCACCCCTTTTGAGAAGCAAGATTTACAAAGGGAGTGCGGAGGGGGGAAGAGAGAAAGAACTGTTGGTGAAAGTACCATCGGGGTTGTATAGAAGAATATGACCTTATTAGCTTCCTGGGGGATGCGGCACGAACTTTGTAAAAGTAAACAATAATACAAAATGTCGACAACGGGGAAAGTCCTGCAGAAACCGGAAGAGAAGAGAGGAGGGACTTCCGGTCCGGGTAGCCCCTCCCCCAGAGCTTGCTGTCAATCAACAGGAAAATGAGATTCTGCGCCCTCTGCTGGAGCAAATGCAGAAAATCAATGAAACTTTGCTTAAAGTGGAAAGTGTCTTCATCAGTCGACAGAAATTGATATTGGAAACATCAAGGAAGATGGAGGAAATTGAACAGAAAGCGTTGATTTTAAGTTCTCAGGGCGTAAAAGAAGAAGAGAAAGAGGATCTCGGATTTACTTTGGCGAATGTATTGGCACCCCTAACTGGCAGTGAAATGAAAGAATTAAAGGAAGAGGTGGATATGGCTCCCAAAGCCTATTCCGCTTTTATAAAAGAAATTACTCTGCCAGTAGAAGGGGAGGTCGAGCACAGCAAGCAAGATATCGGAGATCTAATTTTATGTGAAGTGGTTATGGCGCCCTGGAAATTTGAAGGCCAGAAATATAAGGAAAAAGAGAAAAGAAAGAAGAAAGATTACATCCTTGAAATGCAAAGACTTCTGAAGAGGCACGCCGGCGTGAGGGAAGACGCAGTACTCAAAATTGCGATAAGCAGTGAAGAAGACAGCAGCCCAGGGGAAGGAGGTGAAGGAACGGAAGGCATCAAGGTTAAAAAGGACTTAATCCATAATTGGAAGAGATTTAAAAAGAAGACACCTTGAGGACTGTTTGTGTTGCATTTGTAAGGAGCTGTTTAATTACTAACCCCAATGGACTTTACTAACTGTATTAACAGAGTGTCTTTGGACTTTGCAAAGTTAAAAAGAAGATCTACTAACCATGATGGATGCCTAAAAACGGTATTAATTACTAACTAAAACTAACCCTTTTTAACAGAGAAAACTTCACTCCATCTTTTTTCTTTCTCCATCTGTCTACCCTTCCCTTTTCTTATAAAAAGAATAAAATTCTCTCCTTTTCAGGAGAGTTTTACTACAAGAGCAAAAGGTGGGTGTGGCTGGATGACCAGGCTTCTGGTAACATGGGGTTGTGGCCTAATATGCTAATGAGCTGTGCGGTCAGGGGTGTGGCCTATTATGCTAATGAGTTCCTGCTGGGCTTTTTCTACCAAAAAAGCCCTGTGAAAAATTATCTGTCTAAATAATGAAATATGATGTGACATGGGACAACCCTGATCTTTTTCAGACACCAGTTCACACTTTCTCTGAGGCAGCTGCACTGGTATGGAGCATTCCATGTACTAAGCTGTCTAGAGCCCCACCCATGTTTATGTAGTTTTACATGTCCAACCATTGTACTTATGGGTAACACATTTGAATTGAGATTCCCCAGAGGGACTTTGGACCCATGAAGGAAACACTGTACAGGCCTCGTTCATAGTCACACAGATTCTTGTCTTTTTGAGGATACACAGAAGCAGCATAAATGCCTCTGCATGTTCTGTGTACACTATTACTTCAGCCAAACTTTGCCCCCTCTGTGCCAGTTTCTTTCGTTCTCTGAGCCTAGTTTGGTACACGGGCTACTTTTCATTCTGTGCACACCTCTTTTTTTTTAAAAAAAACACCCCTATATATTGTGTTCAGAGGCTGAATCATTATTCCCTAAATTAGAATAAGCCAGTAACACATGGCAGCTTCTAAAAAGACTTGGCAAACTGAGTCACAGATTCCTGATCATTATGGCACTATTCAAAAGCATGCAATTATCGTAACAAGTGCCGTTGTTGAGGAAGTCACAAGCAATAAAGCCCTGTGATTTTGTTGCAAGCAGACTGTAACATTAACGACCAATAATATTTGGTTTTGTGTTTGTTCTCTTTGGAAGGGAGTTGGTGGAGAGATTTTTAAAAAGCCGTTTCTAAAAGTGTCCGCATTTCTTTCGGCACAATAGATCAGGCCCTGACTCACAAAACGCTCCTCCGTATAAAATCAGTGCGATCATCATTACGGACAGCCTGTTACATGAGTCGTCTGTTACAATAGCTAGGAATGCTATGAACAAAGGAGTGCTGAGCCATGACGCTAGCCTTTTCCTCCCCTGGTTGCGTTGCTGTTGATAAGATCAGGTCACGGGGTTATTAGATTTAGGGCATGGCAAAAAGGGGACACAATTAGTCATTCGATGCACTGCTATATTTCAACTGGCAAGCATCAGGCCGCTGACTCACATTCAGCTTGAGATGGGGAGATAGGGTTGCCAAGTCCATCTTCGCTCCCAGCGGTGGACTTTGGGGGCCGTTCCTGGAGGGGGTGGGGCATCCTTGACGTGATGATGTCACATTGGGGACCTCCACTCCCACCCCCCTGTGCGCCCCTTGCGCGCGGGAAAATGCTGTGCAGAGAGCTGGCATTTCCCCACTCACCTGAATGCCAGCTCCACTTAAGCATAGGCAGCCTTCCCTGCGTGCTCGATCTTGAGCGGAGATTGGGCTTGCGGGGAAATGCCAGCTTCCTGCACTGCCCCTTTAACAGCAGTTTCCAGGCACCCCGATCTCCGCTTGAGATCCAGCGTGCAGGGAAGGCTGCCTTTGGAGCTGGCGTTCGGGTGAGCGGGGAACGCCAGCTCTATGCATTTAAAGGGAGCCCTTCAAGAGAGAAGGGAGAGGGGTGGCTGTGGGTGTTGGGACTTGGGGGGTGGATAGAACCCCCCCAAAGCGGGGACCCCTGCCAAACCGGGGGTTTGGCAACCCTATGGGGAGAGCAGCTATTTCATTGTTTCCCTTTGTGTTCTTTTCCCACCAAAAGCTGTTCATTTAGTGCATTTTTAGGCCACTTTTCTTCCAAGGGGCTCAGGGTGGGGCACATCTTCTTCTCCATTTCCTTAACAGCCCCGTAAGGTAGGCCAGGCTGATATAGAGTGACTAGCTTAAGGTCATCCAGTAAGCTTCATGGGAGAGCAGAGATTTAAACTCAGGTATCCCAAATCTTCGTCCAGCACTCTAACCGCTACATAACGCTGGCTGCCCCAAGCTTCTTTTAACCCCTGCTAGGGAAAATATCTCCTGCCAACCTAGCAGTTCGAAAGCAAGAAATTGCAAGTAGATAAATAGGTACCACTTCAATGGGAAGGTAACAGCGTTCCGTGCATCTTGGTGTTTAGTCATGCCGGCCACATGACCATGGAAACGTCTTCGGACAGCACTGGCTCTTTGGCTTGGAAACAGAGATGAGCACCGCAATCCTAGAGTCGGATTCGACTGGCTTTCAAGCAAGGGAAACTTTACCTTTACCTTAAGGGGAAATATATGGGTAATTGCATTTTATTCTTCAAAGGAGGTAAAAGATGTTTGAGTAGGAGATATTGGGCAGGAAAATGGCACAAGGGCAAGAAGTCAAATAGCCTTTCCCCTTGAGGCCAGCCAGTTTAGCCTTTCAAATCACAGTCCCAACAGCTGCATTCCACTGAGGGGGAAAATGTACAGAAAACTAATTACAGAACTACACATAATGTGTGATTTTACCATCGTTTAAGCAAATTGGAAACGAAATTGCATTTGCTTCATTGGCCTGCTCATAATCACACCACAGAAGGTGAAGCTCATCTTTTAGGAACATTCATTTCAGTCTATTTCAGAACCTTTATTAGGCATTTGGTACAAATACTAGAGAATCCAAAATTCTATGGTTAACAGAAATACGTGGATCAGAAAGCACAAAGTTGTGAAAAGAAATCTAAAATGGTTGTGAAAAGAAATCTAAAAACATGTTCTTCATACCCCCTCTCAGCCTATTAGCAGATGAAGCTTTCTTCACTACTTTTTCACTACACCAGAAAAAGCGTTAGCATTACCTGCTACATTTATCCATTTCTCCATTGTGGGTTACTATAGGGTAGGGTTGCCAGACCCCTGCTGGGGGCAGGGGAACCCCTGTTTTTGCGGGGCGCTTCCCCCAGCAGGGGGAAATCCTGCCTCCAACTGGCCTGAAAGGTGACGTGATGACATCACCCAGAAGTGGTGTCATCATGTTGCTGCTGTTGCGCAGCGACACTCTAGTTTTTGGGCAAAACTCTACGGTAAAATTGGCTACAAGCCATAGAGTTCAGCCCAAAAACTAGAGCATCACCCCTGACATCGGTGGCATGATGACATCACTTCTGGGTGACATCATCACACCGTGTGTGAACAGAAGATCCCAGAAAGAACCAAGGATCCCCCCACCAGCTGCCAGGTAAGACCTGGCAACCATTCTACAGGGGCCCCCAATCTTTTTGAGACTATGGAATATCTGGAATTCTGACCCAGCATGGTGGGCACAGCAACAAAATTATGGCTGCAAGAGGTAGAGTCAGCCACAAATTTGTACTACAGCTTACCTTCATTTACACATTGAAGACCCTTGTGGTGTGGCGGCAACTGCTGCCACACCAACATTTTTAAAAATCTGCACAGCCAATCGAATCTCAAATAGCCAATCAGAAGCCATCCTGGGCAAAAGCATTTGGCAGGAGCCAGGAAAGGTGTCTGCGGGTGCCACGTTGGTGACCTCCAGGTTACTTTGTAGAAGGGCCAGGACAAAAAATGTTTATAATCCAGGATCAGTGGGAACGGAGCCCCATGCTGTATGCAGAGCCTATGATCATACTGTTTGTGGGGCCAGTATGTGTAAATGGCACGATACACTTCACCCAAAATCATGCTGAATGTGCAAGGTATTGTACACTTATGTCCCCGAAATCTACTGTGCAGAAAGGAAATGAAGATCTGACAGACTCAGGATCAAAGGAAACCGCATTATTTGTCAAAATGAGCCAAGTGACTGACTCAAGGTAACCTAAATTATTTATAGGACCTTAACTGACCCCAGGCCTAGAGGTAAAGGTTCATTTGAGGGCTTCCTTTCCTTTCTTTCTCACTGCACCCTTACTGTATACATTTTTGCCAAGCCAAACTAGATATTGTGTGTGCATAGTTTGTATTTTACAACAGAATTATGATTATGTGTCTTAAAAACTGAAGGACTAAAAGTACTATCAGATTCCCCTGCAAATGAACCCCTCCTGCCAAAGGGTCTGTTCCACTGTCTTGTGGGGTTTTCCTCCATCTCAAATACTGAGGAAATTCTGAGGAAATTCTGAGGAAATTCTGAGGAAAAAGTGTTGGCAACTTTGCCTGTCAGGAACTTGAGCTGAGTCAGTATCCCCTTGCTGCTGTCAGTCAGGAGGATGTCAGTTCCATTGTCCTGACCTCCGGCCAGCCTGTCAGCTAAGCGATTATTCTACCCGGGAGTCTGGAGAAACGCAGTTGGAAAAGAATTAATGGGCTATATACTGGCTTAGAAGAGCAGATCCCTTCCTCTGAAGACGATGACCCCATTAATGGAGTGCAGGTCAGACCCATCGCACTGAAAACATTTCTGATCCTGGGATTACATTTGCACAGACCACTGTTACTTCTTTGGTAGGGAGAAGGGCCCGGCCATTTTCAGCATTATGTATTATGCTGTAACAAAAATGGGGACAGTTTTTTTTCTAAAATAAATAAATCCTGTTTGCCAATGCTGATTAGGGTTGTCAGGTCTTACCTGGCTGCCGGTGGGAGGAGGGGGGTTCCAGTCTTCCTCTGGGAGTCTCCTGGTGACAACATCGCTCTGGGCACATTGGGTGGGACGCTCTAGCATTTGGGGGAAAGCTCTATGGTCACCACAGAGTTTTGGCCCAAATGCTAGAGCGTCCCCGTGTGACGTGCCCAGCACGATGACATCACCTCCAGATGACGTTATCACGCTGGGCACATCAGGCAGGATGGGGCTCTTCAAGGGCAGGGCTCCCCTGCTGGCCAGTGGTGAATTGGGCCACCCAAAATTGGAGGAATCCCTGTCCCCATCAGGGGGCAATCCTAATGCTGATGTACCCCCCTCTTCAGACATGAGGCTTGGCTCACTTGCTCCCCACTGTTCCCCCTTAACAAAAGGCTTGGACTTTAAATGTATTCAAGCCCAGTAAAAGCTTTGTTATCCAACATTTGGTTATCCAGAATACCCACTGGGCAAGTGGGAGGTGAGGCAGCTGTGAATTTCCTGCACTTGTCCAATGACCCTGGGGGTTTCTTCCAGCTCAATGTTTCTGTTTCTCAAAGGGCACACTCATCGCCTTCAGCTAGTATATCCCTACTGTTGTATGTTAATCTCCAGTAGCTAGATCATTAGGATCTAGGATGACAGCTACCTGTCAGCTAGTGTCAGCTGATGTACTCAGAGGACAAGTCCCAACTTGTTCTGCCTGGCACTGAACAGTGTGCAGTCACTGTGACTCAGCAGTCCACTGATTGGTGGAGGTTTGTATATAAGTCTTTGTACTACTGCCATACTCTCTCCTTCTGTATATTGGATGCCTGACATAGCACTTTGCTTGTGAATACCGTGAATAAAACTCTTGTATATAGTGTACCACTGGACTGCCTTTGTGTGGTTACTATAAGAGGTTCCTCTGCTGGATCTACAGTGCAAGCAGGCGAGAGACTGGTGGCTGGGAAGTCCTAGTAAAGGTTTGGGGGCTTGAACCGTTAAGACACGCACCCCGCATCACCTACATGTTTCAGAGGGCACACACCCCGCTCTCATCTCTACAGCTGACTAGCTGGGCTTTCAACGGCCAATGCTGCAAGACAACATCCTCCTTGGGTGCCTCCTTCCCATTCAGTCTGCTTTGGACTGTCAGTTGGCCTGCTTGTCTGCCTGCTGTATAGGATGGCTCCGTGACTCAGTGGAATGGTCCCCCCAGGTTTGCAGGTTGGGGCCATGGTGTTCCCCCAAAATGAGATGGGATTCGGTGGCAGAGGATTCCTCTCTTTGGTGGCATGGCAGAACAATATGTTTGAGGATCTAGCACATTTGATTAACCAGCAACCAATGCTCCCTCTAAGCCGTGGAGTCTTATGAGCAAAGATTCTACTTTGTGAGCTACTGGCATTAAAATTGTGAGCGAGCCATTTGGCTGCTGCCTAAATTAGTTTGCTCTGGAGCCATCCTTCCTGAGCGAAGACAAAAATGTGTGAGCCAGAGGCTAAAAAACTGCGAGCTAGCTCACACTAACTCAACTTAGAGGAACACTGCCAGCAAAATGTTGGATAACAAAGCTTTTTTCACTGTACTGCAAATCTGCATTGGACTGTCATTGTACAATGGTGTCATTTGAGGAAGGCAGGGGAGTTTCATGTTTCACTTCTCAGATGCACCCATTACTCTGGGTCTCACTGATTCTGTGTGTGTATGTGTGTTGCCATCAAGTTGCTTCCAACTTATGGAGACTCTATGAATTAATTACCTCCAAAATGACCTATCAGGATTACTGCAATGCTGGGCTTCCACTTGTCTCTGTCTCGCCCCTGTCGGCAAGAAGGTTGCTATCAGCTTCAGGAGACTGCTAAGAGCAGGTTGACGTGTATAAAGCGATTTGTGTGTTTCCCACTTAGGAAAGATCTCAGAACTTGGGCAGATGATGAGAAGGAATGCGGGAAGGGTTTGCATCAGTTCTCGTGGCCGTTTCTTACACGCCCAAAGAAATTCTGATTGCCACTTTGGGGTCAGGCAGCAATTGTTCTCCAGGCCAATTTGGCTGGAGATCCTGGAGGCTTTTTGCCATCTTCTGGGCATGGAGCAGAGGTCACTGTGTGTGTGTGTGGGAGTATTTCTGAATTTCCTGCATTGTGCAGGGGGTTGGACTAGATGACCCTGGAGTTCCTTCCAACTCAATGAAGAAGAAGAAGAAGATTGAATTTATACCCCGCCCTTCACTTGGAGTCTCAGAGCAGTTTACAGACTCCTTTCCCTTCCCCTCCCCACAACAGACACCCTGTGAGGTAGGTGGGGCTGAGAGAGAACTGTCCTTGAGACAACAGCTCTGACAGAACTATGGCTTGCCCAAGGTCATCCAGCAGCTGCAAGTGGAGAGTAGGGAATCAAACCTGGTTCTCCCAAATTAGAGTCCAGTCACTTAACCACTGCACCAAACAGTAATGATCCCATTATTGTATGTGTGCGTGTGTGTGTGTTAAGTACCATCAAGTCACTTCTGACTTATGGTGACTCTATGAATTAATGACCTCCAAAATGTCCAATTGTTAACAGCCTTGCTCAGGTCTTGCAAACTGAGGCCCTTTTTGGCTTCCTTGACTGAGTCAATCTACCTCATGTTGAGTCTTCCTCTTTTCCTGCTGCCTTCAAATTTTCCTAGCATTATTATCTTTTTCCAGTAACTCCTGGAATGTGACAAAATTATGATAGCCACAGTTTAGTCATTTTAGCTGCTAGGGAGAGTTCAGGCTTGATTTGATCTAGAGCCCACATACTGGGTTCGTCGTAGCTACTGCTAATGAAACGGACAGCAGATAGGCACACCAAAAGCACAATCCTTTTGCTCATTTGTTTTTTTTTTTAAGTGATGAATATTTAGTCTGTTCTGATAATATTCTTTAACACAGAGAGGTATAACAAGTAACTGCAGCAAAAGATCTTAAAAAGCACACTTTCTTTTACCATATAATCAAGATTTATTTCTGTCCCTTCAAGAGTGCACCTTGATATTTTGCTAAGAATCTCATTCCCACCCCCAAAATCTCTGTGTCCTTTGCTAGAGTAGAATCCACGTCTCAGTCACTGCCATCCATACCTGGTTAGAAGAACGGCCACATCGTGATGCAGCGCATTGGCGTCACTTTTGGGGTTGATGCTCTTCTGCCATTTACAAAAGCTGGCTAGCGTCTTATCTGCATGGTGAACTATTTTCAGTCCTTGCTAAAGAGAGGGAAGGAGAATAGCGTTACAAATGCAGCAATATATTGCTAGAACTCTGTGTCAGACTAAATTACCAACTCCAGTGAAGTCACTGAGTTGTAACAGATGATACTTTTGCTCGAAGCAAGAAACATCATTATGAGTCAATAAACAGCTAAGATTAAACTGGCACTACTGAAGATACTAAGCCAAAAATTTAAAAAAAGATAAATGGGGAACATAACATATTAAGAGACCATAGAACTTTTTTAAAAAATAGCTAAAATACTTGTAAACACTTAAAGTGCTGTTTAATTAACCCATCCTTCTCCCTCCCCCTCTTTTTTGCTCTGAGTTCCCTTTCCCCCTGCCCAGAAAAGGGGCCAGTAGTCCGGAACTGGGACAAATGATATTATAGGGAAATCACCATCTTGGATCTTTTATTCTGTATTGTAATTTTTATTAAGTTATATATTGAATTTTAATATTTTTATAAATTTTATGGCATCATGCTGGGATAGGGCAATTGATAAACAACAACTTCTTTGGTTTTCTGCTTTGAAACTGCTTTGAATCATGATAGGGTTAAATAAATTTAACACTTTGAGAACAGTGAGGCTGATCTGGAAACACCTCCCCTGCACTCTGTCCAAACCCTGGTTTCACAAAACATCAACAAGGAAATTTCACCTGCCCATATACAGATTTCGTACTTCTAAAGGAGGTCTCATTTTCTTCATTAACAGGGCAACAAATGAATCAATAAATGTACATATGGTATGTAACGACATGTAAGAAAAAGTGGGCATTCCACTTGAAGTAGGGGCTTGGGAAAAGATTGAGAGCTGAACCAGGATTTCATTTGCTACTCCATATGTCTTATCAAAAAGGATATCAAAAAAGGATATTGCAGAGCTGGAAAAAGGGGAGCAGAGGGCAATCGCGATGATTAAGAGATCAGAGAACCTTCCTGGGTGGGAAGGCTAAATATGAGTTTTTAAACTTTTCATTTTAGGGGGAAATTATAACTGAAGGGGGAACCGATGGGCAGCAGATATGCATGTCAAAAGCACAGGTTCAGGATAGACAAAAGGAAATACCACTTTACACAGAGAGTGATTAAAATGTGGAATTCCCTGCCAGAGGATATAGTGATGGCCACAGGAATAAACAGTTTTAAAGGGGGATTAGATAGACTCATGTAGGATAAGCCTATCAATGGTTATTCGTCATGGTGGTTGAGGGGAACCTCCACATTCAGAGGCACTAATCTTCTGAATCCCAGAGCCAGGGGGCCGCATCAGGGGAAGGCCTTGGCCTCTATGCCCTGTCATTGGCTGTCCAGAGGAACGGATTGGCCACTGTGTGAGACAGGATGCTGGATGAGATGGACTACTGGTCTGATCCAGCAGGGCTCTTCTTATCTTCTTATGTTCTTAATCCCTTTACTTTTAAAAAAGTGATTAATATTTGACACTGTTTTGGGCTGGGAAGATGACATGGAGGAAAAGGAACCATCTCCACATGTGGTGATCTCAAACCAAATTGGGGCCCCACACACTTGGAAGACAGAGAATTATACATCATATCTTCATAATATGTGGATAAGCCCTTTAAAAACTAACCAATGGGAGACGATGCCCTTAGCATTGCCTACAGACCTTAACACCACAGCTGCAGCTACATTGTACATTACAAAGTAAATTCACTTTTTTCTAAATGGCCCATATGCTATCCTTTTTGGTTAAAAGTTAGAAAATTAAAAAGGCACCACAAAGTTAAAAGATACAGAGGCAGAGCACTAAAGCGTAGATGAGTGCACTGAAATGCTGTCTTCTTCCCCTGTCTGTCTTGTGGACAGCGACCTTAAAGCCAAAAGCTTCTGTCATGCCTGCAGCTCTTGAAAATGCCCACAAGTCTAAGCAAAGCTAAGCAAGCCTGTATGCATTCAGACATTGACTTTAGCTGCTTACAATTCATTTTGGTTGAGGCCAGTAAGTGTAGCATTACACTTTTTAAAAAATAGTTGGATCCTTATTCTGAATTGGCCATCTCATTTTTAAAAGGTCCCTTCTAGTTTGGGGTCAACCCAGACCTTGAAAGAATGGTACAGGTTAAGTTTGACAACTCACAAACCAAAGATTTGTCCTGTACCTTTAAATTAATCCATTGTGTCCAAATTACACATTTAAAAGTATATGAAGAACAAAAGAAGAGCCCTCTCCTTCCCCTGATGTTTCCTCCTGGCACTGATATTGAGGTTTACTGCATCTGAATGTGGAGATTTCCTTTAGTCACCATGGCTAGTAGCCACAAACAGACTTCTCCTCCATTAATCTGTCTAATCACCTTTTAAAGCTGTTTATGCGTGGAGCCATCACTACATCCTCTGGCAGCGAATTTCACAGTTTAATCAGTCATTGTGTAAAGAAATATTTTCTTTTTTTCATCCCAGATTTACTTCCCATTGAGAATCCCAATCCATGTGCTGTGTAACAGTTAAACATGGGCCGAGGACAGACTGGCAATTTGCCGCGGGATGGGACCCAGGCTGACAACGACTCAATATCGGATTAAATGGAATGTTCACACAGGCACATCTGCCTGGCGTCCCCCATCCGTAGCCTACCGGTGCTCTCGCGCTTCACTGCCGGATTAAAAAAACACCTGATAAAAGCCGACGCAAATCTTGAAAGCCTGCGTTTGTCGCGCGTTTCTCCGCTTCGGGGGAGTCTGAACGCGCAGCCGAAAAGCCGGGAGCAACCCGCGTTGGGCATGAGGCAGCAGCGGTGTGATTGGCTGCGCTCCGCTCCACTGCCCAATGCGGTGCCGGCGTTGCAGGGCAAAAAAAAAAATCGCCAAAATGCGCTTATGCAAGCGCTCATGCGCACATACGCCCACAGCCGAAATAATGGGAAAACAGCGAATATAGCGCGCCTCCGGCGCGGCAGTCTGAACGCTCCCGCACGCCTCCGTCCAGTATCTTCCGGCAGAGGCCCCCGCTGTGTGGACGGGAAAACCCGGTATCGTTTACTCCGGGGTTTTTTGCCGCGACTCGATACCGGGGCAAATTGCCAGTCTGTCCTGGGCCATGATTTACAAATTCTGGTCAACCCAATATGGATCGTCACTGTGATTCATATAGAGAAGGAGCTTCACCTTTTCCCCACACTGTTTTCCTGACCTGAAATGATTCAGGGGGGCATTTTTCAGTCAATTGAGAAAACCTATGTGTACATTCATGGTTTTCTCATGGTTCTTTCACCTTCCATCACCAATAGTGTGGCATACCTGGAATCCTGCCTGTCATTGGAGGGGAGGGGTGAATGAAACTGGGAGAAAAATAAGTGGGAGATAAGTTTAAATTTTAGGGGACTTTCGATTTTTTTCCACATTCAGCTGCAAGTGGAGTTCAAACAGAAATTCCACATGATGCTTCATATATCACCATTCTCAATAACAATTCATCCCCATAGGAAAGAGCCTAGTATGTATCTGTGACATCCCTTTTTTACGTACACAGAGAAGAAGTTAACTTTTATTTATGGTTTGAACACAACTCTGAGGAAAGTCAGGTAGAGGTTGCAAGGTTTCTTTTCCATTAAACTTTTGAACTTTTCCCCTATTTCAGCATTTAGGATCTTTTGTTACAAATTAACTCTTTCTTTCAATCAGCTTTAAGCTGCTCTTCACCACAGCTTCCCTCAGCCAGACACAATCTCAACTCCCCAACTGCGCTCCTCGACTCTCTTAACTGCTGTTTTCAACTGTCTCTCTCACTAACGTACCATCAGCTCCCATTGGCTGCTCTTAGGGAGACCTAACCTGTATGTCACAGTGTCTTCTTAGAAGTAAGTCCCTTTCTGATCTGGATTCTCAATAGAAATGCATCCCCACAAGAAAGAGCCTACTATATGATTACTTAGTAGTAAGTCACCTTTAGCACTGGCATCACTTTTTCCAGCATTCTTTCATTTGTTCTTTTGTCTTTAGTTCCACTAATTGCTTCTTTTTCCTTCCTGGTTAGTAGACTTTCTTTAGGCATGTGTGAATAAATACTTAATGGTTAGCTCTTGTTTCCTCTGAGGGAGGAGGGCTTAAGTAATGATTTTTACATAATGGCAAGCCAAAGTCATTGCTCATCATTTTTGTTCACAATCATAACAGAACAATTATAACATAATGATCATGATTGCTTTTTTAAAAATCAGTAGGTTTAGCTAACTACAGTAAAATGGTAATCAGAGCACCTGCTAGCTGCAGGAGAGAACAGGAAGTAATTAATTAAACTGGAAGGAGAAGGAAGAGATGCAATATTAAAAGGGGAGTAGCAGTAGGAAGACTAAATAGTCCTTTAACAGTCCATACAGGACAGACTGGCACTGTGGTTACATTTTACATTTAAACATTACCACGAACAGAGGTCTGGAAAAAATGCAACAGAAAAAACTGGAATGCAACAAGTTAACTACAATGTCTTCTGGATTGTCCATACAAAAGGAAAGAACAGATTATGGCAATCCCAGCCTGAATGGTTACTGTGGTACCAACCAGCACATACAAGGGGAATCTCTTGCTGTGTCCACAGTAGTGAATTCCTCGCATTGACATTTTTAAAATTGCGTGTTATGTGAAATTTTCTGCAGTAGATTTTTCCTCACCGGGCACAAACCCAGAATCCCCAATTTTAACGTGAGAAGGAGTGAGAAGGAGAAAACTTCGGGTTTGCACCTGGTGAGGAAAAATCTACTGCAGGAAATTTCACATAACGTGCAGTTTTTAAAATATCAATGCGGAGAAATTCACTACTGTGGAAATGGTCTCTGAGTTGCGAACTGGCAACCTTCATTCAGCTTCTGTTATGGTTCAGAGAAAAAATAATAAAATGTGCGGTTTTAGATTTGGGCTTCATTTGTCTTTTCTGACATGCCAATGCAGACCAGAGAACCCTGAGGTTAAGGCAAAATCATCTGTCTCAAATGTTAATCATCAAAATGGTAATTGTCATGCTAAAAATCCAGTTCCAATCTTGTAGTCAGGTATTGTTCCCATATTTAAATTACAGCATGAAGCTATGACCTTGAGGAATCCATTTCAGGTATCTAGACACGTCACAATTAAAGAGAAGAATTTTATCGCTAGAAAATCATGTAAGACAAAGAGTTCTATATTCTTATTGGATTCCTTAGGCTGCAGTCCTAAAAAAACACATTCCAGGGAGTAAGCCCCAATAAAATGGGACATACTTCTGAATAAACCTGCCTAAAGGTAAAGGTAAAGGTTCCCTTGCTCGAAAGCCAGTCGAATCCGACTCTAGGGTTGCGGTGCTCATCTCTGTTTCAAAGCCGAAGAGCCAGCGCTGTCCGAAGACGTTTCCGTGGTCATGTGGCCGGCATGACTAAACACCAAGGTGCACGGAACGCTGTTACCTTCCCACTGAAGTGGTACCTATTTATCTACTTGCAATTTCTTGCTTTCAAACTGCTAGGTTGGCAGGAGCTGGAACTAGAGACGGGAGCTCACCCCGTCATGCGGCACTACTCGGGTCTTGAACTGCTGAACTACTGACTTTCCACAGCCTGCAGTTCAGCGTCTTAACCACTTGAGCCACCGCAGCTCAACCTGCCTAGGATTGTTCTAAAGGGGAGAAAAGCAGGACAAAATTAATAAACACACAAAAGAGATTCTCCAGTTCTTCCCCTTTCATCCTTCTCTAAAATTTGTCTGGCCCAATCAAATAATTCCATAAAAGAGAGACTGGGATCTTACCTCCTCTTCCTCAAGGAGAATAAGGCGAACCAGCACAATATGGATTGCATTACCAATGCTCGGATCATGGAACACGCCTGACACCTGGGCCAAAGCCAGACAATAGGAAGTTAATGGATTCATCTGCAGCAAGATGCTCCAAACAATGGTGATGATGATCTGTTACCACAGTGCCAAGGGAATATGTGACCCTTTGCCAAGTTACATAAAGGATAGGTCTTTGCCTAGAGGGACTTACAGTCTAAATTTAGGCAGGGGAAGGCAGACCAGAACAAAGGGAGGGAAGGAACAAAGGGAGGAGGAGAGGAAGAGGGAAGGGTAATAAACCACCAAAACAACAGAAGGAACGGAAGATGTAAGATGATGAAGGACAAATATGAGCAAATGCAGTTTTGACTGAGGGATGAGGAGGCCAATCCAAATTAAGGCTCTAGTAACATTGTGTAAAAGTATTCTTGGGGTTGTGGGAAGATCGCAACAGAACTTTCCCTATTCATCCTACCTGCAGTTTCTTGCTTTTTCTAAGGCAACCCTAGTACGAGGAACCATCCTGCCCCAAAGATATGCCTCCACCTCCTCTCCTGTTTCACACTCTTTCCCAAACTGATGCCTTTTTGCGTATAAATGCCATAAAATGCTGTTAAAATAGTGTACTGTAAAAATGATTTTAAAATGCCATTATAATGTTATCTTAATGGGACGAAAGAAATGAATGAATGTCAAACAAGAAAAGAACGTAGGTGGGATGAAAATGCTCACAACAAATACATATGAAAATTGAAAATAATAAAAATGGCACATTCGTATGTCCCTAATCATCAGTATCTTTCATTATCTCTGGAAGCTAATATGACCCATCACTCACAATATTTTTAAAACAAAGGGTTTTTTATTATTAATGAAGGGGATACAAAGACATACATGCTAGTTAACTAATGGAACTTAAGTGACTTAATATTGTTAAGACAGTGGGTGCTTGATAATTCTGAGGGTAGGGAGTAGGTGCTACCACAAAATAGCTTCCATGGGAGCCAGCCATGAAATGTTGGTAGGTTGCAAACAAACCACCTGCCTATGATGGATGCAGAATAGGGATGGGCTCAAACTGAAAACTAACAGATTTTTTACTTGAAGTGGGGCAGTTTGTGGTTTCTTTTGACCAGGTTCGCTTCATTGAGCTGTTCCCAAACCAACAGTGAACCACCATTTTTGGGGTGGTTTGTTAGAGCAGTTTGTTAGTCAGACAGCCTGGTCCCTTTTCAATCAATTCCTAGGCAACACGGGGGGTGAACTTGTGGAGAGCCCTAGAAACACCCATAGTAGTTGCCCGTAGCTTGATTGGCAGCTCTGGCAGCCAACCACGGAGCTCCCATTCTGCTCTGTGGTAGCAGATTGTACCACACCCTGACTCAGGTGTTTTCACTTTGCAGCAGGAAGAGAGAGAGAGGAGAGGAGGTAGTCATTGAGTGAGAGAGAGTTCGGAGAACATGATTCAAGGGGAGGCTTTGAGGGACTCCTTTCTCCCCCCACACAGTGGGAAAATGTTTTAAACACCTCTCCTGGCTGGGAAGGTGCTCCTTGCTCTGGTCCCACGGTCCTGAGCCACACTCTTACTAGCCTCTCTCTGCCAATGCCAGGTGGGGCGGCTCTTTTTTTAAATCTAAAAATCCAATCTTTGCCAGACTTGGAGGATGGGTAGAGCAGAGCCTACTGAAGACTCCCTGTGAGTTTGGCATCATGAAGGGCTGTTCTACCACCTCCTGAACCCACAAACTGCATGAATCATACACCGGTTCAGCAAACAGAAAAGTTTGTGAAAGTTCGTGATTTGTGGAACTGAACGAACCACCATGAACCACCATTTTCCTGGTTCGTGCCCATCCCTAATGCAGAAGTCTCTGAATGGGGCTCCCTGAAGACACAAAGGGGATGCCTCCTGGCTTCTTCTGAAGCATCTCCAATTAGGTAGAAGAAAGCCAGGACCAGCTGTTTGCTTTGGGGAAGAGATGCTTTCTTGAAGAATCAAATGGGCACCAAGAAACCCACCGGTGGATGCCATAGTGCCCATGGGCACTGTGTTCCATTCTATTTTGGTGGCCTCAGCAAGGAAGGAAAGAGAAGACAAATGACATGTTATTCCTGTTTTCTCTCTGTTCGTGCAACAGCTGTATGCGTCATTTTAGGTGGGGATACGCAAGATTGACTTCCATACCCCAGAAAAGCAACTGATAGGAGACACCATTATGTCCACTCCAAACTGTCATGCAAGTCAGACTGGAAATGAAGAAATGCCTGCATCAAAGAAGAGGCAGGAGTGGAGATATATGATATGGTGGATGTGGTGATGTCTGGTGTGAGTGTTTATTTAGGATTCTGCTGCTGTAAAGGAGTCAGCATCTTGAAAGGTTTGCAGAATGCTGTTGAGTGGGGAAGCTAGAGTTGTGAGGAAATAAGCATTGATTATTTCAAGCTAAAATTCTTTTTTTGCCTGTATTTCATTATTCCAGGGTTTATGATACATTCTGCAGATGAAGTTCTGCAGAGGGCAGTATAGTCAAATGAATATACTGTCTGCCATTATCAATGCCTTCAGGGAGAGGTTGAGGGAACATTCATAAAAGCATTTTGCAAACTCTAGAAATGACCTGGGTATAGTTCAATTTAAACCTCACTTAATTGAAAGGAACCACTTTGGAATTATTAACCAGGAGTTCTTTATGTTTTGCTGGCATTCATCTATTTTATTGGCAAGGGATTAATTCACCCTATTGACAGTGTTTTTCAGAGGTATTTCAGACACAGTTCATCTAAACCAGAGGTTCCCAAACTTATTTGGCCTACTGCCCACTTTTCAGAAAAAAAATTACTCAGTGCCCCCCTGGAAATCTATCTTCAAAAAGTGCAGTGACAAATTTGCACCCAAGGCTCCTACCGCCCACCTGCATCATTCCAGCGCCCCTTTGGGAACCATTGCCTACTTTGGGAACCAGTGCTCTAGTCCTCAGATGGGTTGTCATGATCTGGGAGGCTGGCTAGCAGTTGGGGAGGCTGGGCCTACAAATCCCAGAAGGCCTTGGGAAGTTTTGGTACCAATTTTGACCAATAGGGAAGAAGAGGGGTGGGGAACAAAAGAACTGGTGCAAGAAAAAAACCTGTTCTTCTTCCCAGGGAACAGGGCCAGAAGGGAGGCTGCTGTGGGGAAGAAACCCTCATTCTGAGGGAAGGGTGAGTAGTCTAAGGCCACTTGAGATAGTGAGTTAGGGACAGTATATATTTAGACATGTTAGGGCATTTGATTTCTTTTCTTTTCACCCACTTACTGTTGTTATTCTGCACCTTGGCCACATTCACACGGAGCATTTGCCCTGCTGAATGCATGGGAGCCCTACGGATTTTCTGTGCGCGATCATACGAGCACATCTGGGAGGCATAGTGCTCCCATGGCCAACCTGCGGCTTCCCTCCAAAAATGCAGAGTAAAAAACTACTAGGGTCGAAGTACTAGTTTCCGGAAACCCTGGGGCAAAGGCCGGCATCTGATCGTGGGAGTGCCAATATCCCGCGGCTTCCGACACTGGCCCATGTCCCGGGGTTTCCAGATATTGTAAGTTTCCATGGGATGCGCCCCAACGCCGAATGAGGCATCACATATGCAAGACACCGGCAGGGGCCGGCCCCCCCCCAACGGCACATGCCTACTTCTCAACAGCACGGCTTGTATGGTCTGCTGCTCCACTTTTTTGCCGCGCTGCAGCAGCGCGGTGTGATCAGCACTTGGAGCTGGAGCGTGGCAACCTGGTGGCCCGTATGATCGGACTACCGCGCCTTATTTTGATCCAGGGCGAATTGCCACACCTCCCCCCCGCGTTTTCTGGCCCATATGACCGGGGCCCTTGTTTGTTTGACCTCCTATAAACTAAACTACTTTCATTGTTCACTCTGCCTGGTCCTCATGCTCATTTTGGCTAAAAAGGAGGTCTAACGGCCTGGGAGGGTGCTCTGGGCCTTCTCAGAGGAACCTGAAACCAGAGTGGTGGCAGTGTCAGGTGATACCCCACCTGAGCAGTGACATGAGTAGATTATGGCTCATGGGGCCCTACATCAAGCCTCCAGGAGCTTTTCATCCAGCTCTCAACAATCAGAGAAGAGCATCAACTCACCGGATTGCAGCATCAGCCTGCAATCTGAAAAAACTGTTGAACAACTTGAGAGCAGAGGGCCAGCTACAGCCATTAACAGCAACTAAGTGAGACAGAGGGTCACAGCTTGGTTTGTGTCTCCTATTGCAGGCTCTGAGTTGCATGAAACCTGAGCTGAAAAATTTGCTTACTCTTGCTCTAGGCAGAGGAGGCATTTCTGTCAGGTTCTGACCCCAATGGAAGGCACTAGAGAGCGAAGAAGTAATATTGTTGTCAGGCTTCCTGACAGGCCCAGCTCTCCATCATCTCAGGCAGTGACTTCTGTCCAACTCCGAAACATCAGAGCCTTGGACCAGAGAGAGCAGGTACTGAATAGCTAGATTCAAGTCTACCATCACCTTAGAGACCAACAAGGTTTTGGGGTGTATGAATTTTCAGCAGTCAAAGCTCCCCTCTTGAAAGTTCATACCCCACAAAATCTTTTTGGACCAACTGTGGACCAACACAGTGACCCTCTGAAACAGTACTGAACCTGGACTACCTACACCGAGGGCAAATACTCTGAGACTGAGCTACATCCTTTCCCTGAAGCCACTAAATTGTTAACATTAAAGCGGTGGCGAAACATAATATATTACATAACACATATTTGATGAAGTGAGCTCTGGGTTGTCAAAGTTTATGACACAGTATATTTGTTAGTCTTTATAATGCCTCAAGATAACATTATTTCGATCACACACCATGTTTAGGATAGTGAGAATATATGATTCCACATTCTCACTTCCGTGGTATTCAATCATCTTCCTGTCAGCAACCACCAGAGTCTCCACCCATCGTTCTTTGCTGACAGAGCGCCGGGAGGTTGCTTTGGTTCTCAAGCGGCTTCTTTCCCACTTTTCCCTTCGCAGCTCTTGCTGTCTGAAGAAGCTTAAAGTTTCTGAAACAGATAACAAGAGAGATCAACTTTGTTTCCTGCTGCGGTATTATTATGGGACATGCTATTTGACTGTGTCAAGTGAAATAGCCTTCTATTTCTAGATTATTCTATAGCCAGTCCTTAATGGTCAGTGCCGGACTCCCACACAAGTTTTTACCTAAAGGTCCATTATGGAGGGTTATTGGAGTCACACTCAGGATGGAATGATATATTACAGGTGGGCTATTTAACTTTTTTCTCACAACTTATTTTTCAACTGACAGTTGCTGCCACAAGCGACTTTTGCCCCTACTGAGATAAACGTCTGTCGGTTTTCTCCAGCTGAGGTAAAAGTGGTTTGTGGGCGGCAATTGTTGGTGGGGAAAAGGCCAGAGGGAAAATAATACTTGACCTTTCCCCCCCACTTGCCAGTCTGTCCCTTTCACTGTAGCTCACACAACTACATGCTGTATTTTAAAACAATGCCAGGAGCAAAAAATAAATTCTGTCATGGTCACAGGGTGAAAGCTGAAGAGAACAGAATTAATTGCTTAACGGGCATGAAGCTATGGGATGGAGGGGGTGCAAGGATGCTGTGGTTGTTCTGAAGACTAATGATGCTCCAAGACAAGTCCCAGCTGCCTGGGAGTCCTGTTTGCTTCCCACCCGCTCCCCCTGTATATTTCTAAATATAACACAAGCCTCCAGTGACTTCCCCCAGTCCTCACAGTAGACCTCCCGAAGAACTTCCCACCACTTAGGAAAGGGGAAAGCATGAATGATATTTTCATCCTCTGTAGTAGGCAAGTTTCTCCTTCTAGAAATTGCTGCTATGTGAGGCAGAGTCTGAAGAGAATATATAATCTCCATGCATGCAAAAACTGTCCCTGTCCCTGGTCACACGGAGAATTTGCTGCACGGAAGGCACAAATGTCAGGTGGATTTTCGGAACACAATCACACCGCAACATCTGGGAAGCGTAGCACTCCCATGACCAACCTGTGGCGTCCCACTGAAGATGCAGAGTTTAAAAGTACCCGGAAAGTGCACTAGTATCCGGAAAACACGGGGAAAGGCGGGCATCTGATCGTGGGAGTGCTAGTATTCCGTGGCATCCATTGCCCATCCACCTGGCCCATCACAAACCAGATTTTTTTTGTAAGTCTCCATAGGATGCGCACAAATGCCGAACTGTGCATGCGCACAGACGCGACCTGTTGCACCAACTCACCATAAAGCAATCCTTCATTCCTCGATCATGCATATGCGGGGACTCCGTTGGAAAAAAATTGCCCGTTTGATCTGGAAGCGGTGGCTTGCGATTGCCGCTTGTGTGATTGCACCACTTATTTGCCACGCTTCAGCATCACTGTGTGATCGGTAGCTAACAGCCTAAGTGCGGAGACTCGGGGGACCGTGTGATCAGGCTACTGCGTTTTATTTTGCTCTGGGGCAAACAGTCACACCTCCCCCCCGTTATCTGGCCCGTGTGACTGGGCCCCCTGGAAAGCTTGCATAAACTTGAAATTGGTATGTTCATTTGAATTCAGAAATTGGGTGGTTTTATCAACAGTATGGCATACAGGTGGGCATGTGTATTAGGGAAATGAAAACAGGCAATGAAATGAGTACTACTGAAAATTTTTCAGTACTTAGAAAGTTATAGGCTTGCTCCTATACAGGGGTTCCACTGGCAAAGCAGTAGCTCTGGTTATGGAGGAAGGGAGGGAAATTTTTGCTTATTCCCTCCTACTGCTGCAGACTCCTGATTTGCCCACTCACACATTTTGGGGTCCACTGCCTCAAACAAGCATGATTTCAGGGGGCAAAGCAGGCTGCAGTGAGAAGGGTAGGCGAGGAAGTCACCTTCTTCTAGCACAGCTCCACTTGTTCTGTGTAGAATACAAGCCAATTTTTTTGCTCATCGAGAAAAAGAGCTTTAAAGAAGGTTTTTTCCCAAAGGTATTAAATGTCTTCCTGTAAAATCAGGATACACACACAAGAAATCAACCCCGTACCCTGAAATTGTACTTTTCAGTGAAAATTGGGCTGCCGTTTCAATATCTTGTGAAAACTTCAAATAGACTATTGATTCTTCCACATGAAAGGGCACCAGGCACCGCTGCTGGTGTGAAGGAATACGGTGAGCAGCCAGGAAAGAGCAGAGGACTGAGTCAATGGCATGCTGGATTTGTCAGCTGTTTGTAGTCAGAAGAGAAATGCAAGGCAATTACGGCCATGAATTATTACTTCAACAATGGCAAGTAATCGTCCTTGTTTCCCCTCTGCTTGAACAAATAGCCCGAGGATCCATCATAGCCTTTTCCCTGCCCATTATCTCCAGCTGGCGGAAGGAAGGCAGCTCAGAGGACTGACCCAGTGTTCGTTATGTCCTTTCAGCATAAAACGCATCACCTGTGTACTGAAAAAGGCCGTGCTCCCTTCCCTCCCACCAGCAATTGTCTATGTGTCTATGGCATGTGTCCCTTCCTTTGTGTACCTAGCTAGGGTGACCACATCCTGCAAATTTCTTTCTTTTTTCACAAGTTGATCTTCCTTGACGATAGCCTCTTCTTTACTTTTCACAGACAGCCTAGTTATGTCTTTGCTTTTTAAAATGGCTATGCAGTTCTTACTATTTATTTTATTTATCGTTCGGCAGAGTTACACACAGGAAGCATATAATAATACAAAATATGTAACCAAGTAAATACAATGGTTAGAAAGACAGATCGGGCAATGTCCCCAAATACTAATATCTAAATTTTCAATCCACTCAATCACAGCTGGGAAGAGTACAAAGAGCTCCATCACATCTCCCCATAAAGCATGACGCTCACATTCCTGTGACAGATGGAAAATAGTTTGGCGGGCTGTACCACAATCACATTCGGGTCCTAGTATTTTGCCCCATTTAAACAACAGGTCTGTGCAACTGCCGAAGCCTGTTCGTATTCTATTAGCCATCTTCCATACTTTACGTGGCAAGTCAAATCTGTGGGCCTCTCATTGGTGTTTATCAAGTTATGGATATCGAGTGGAACTAATTGCATCCATGTTTGCAACTGCCCATTCCCTAGATCGAAATTTTGTGATTGCAAGATTTGTGTAGATCTTATTGCCAGGACTTTAGTCTGGATAGGCCCCCATCAGCCATGTCTTTGTGGCAGGAGGAGAGCCTCATCATAAATCTATCCTCCTGACCTCTCTCTTCAGATGAATTACTCCATACCCCAATTAGGTTTAGGGTTTGTTCCAGCTTCTTATTATGATTCTTTCCGTACAAAGGTTGACATATTTTTTTTCTCACTAGACAACTGAGGTTAAGAAGTTTTTTTTGGAGAGTCACAAGGTATAGAAACACACAGGTTTTGTCCTAAATCTACATTCATGCCTCCTCATTCAGATCCATCTATTGCTGTCTTTGAGAAACTTGTCCTTAGGGAAATTGAAAAATTTGAAACTTCCAGGCAAAAGGGAACTACGGGAACCTTGGAATGGAATTATTTTTCTCTTGTTCCTTAAGCGTATCCTGGGTGAATGCTGAAGATTGATGTCACAGTTGTATACCCATTCAGCCTTCTCCTGTGTGGATATTTGTACCATTATTATAGATATTTTGAGATTATAAAATATTCCTATTGTATAAATGCTACCTTTTTTGAAGATTTTTGGCAAATCATTTTGTACACAGTTTTGTTCTTATTGCTATTTCTCACGGTGTGTCTCTGGTTTGTTGTACTGTCATGTCTTTGTGGATGGGCAACTCTCTGTTTTCAGTGATATTTCTGTATTCATGAAGAAGGGCATCTTGCCTTCAGAGATGCAGGGGAGCAATGTGGCACAATGTAGGTAGCCAACAGGTTGGAGTGCGTTTAATACATCTGATGGTGGTTCTCATTGTTGTATTGAGTTGGCCATCAAGTTTGTGGACGTGGGGGCTGTTGAGCCACACTGAAGCACCATATTCTGCAGTACTATACATCAACCCCAAAGCTGAGGATCTATGTGTTGTAGTAAACACACCCCAAGTTGTACCACATAAATTTTGCAGAGTGTTGTTTTGTGTGTGTATTTTTGCTGCTACATTGGTAAGATGGTGTTTATAGCTCATGATCCTGTCCAGGGTAATGCCAAGGTACTTAGGTGTATGGTTATGTGTAAGTTGGGTGGCATTAAGGTAGACATTCAGTTCATGATTGGCATGATTGTTATTAAGATGGAAACAGGAGCATTCTGTTTTTCCTGCACTTGTGATGAGCCACATTTATGGTAGTATTCAGACCAAATTTCAAGGTCCCTGATCAGTATTTCTTCTGTCTTTTCAATTGATTTGTGGCTTACTGCAATCGCCATGTCAAGTCTTACTCGTTTTAATGGACAAACGGGATCGTGTTGTTCTTTTTCTGCAGGAAAATTTCTTGTTGATCATGTTATGCTACTATTAGATCCTCTTTAAGCTAGTCAATAAAGTACTGGATGTTGTTGTATGAGGCCGTGGTTATACGGTCATTTTGATCGGGTTTTACCACTGTTCCCTCTCACATTTAAAATTGCTGATCAGACACCCACATCTGCTTCCTGCACCAAAGTGGGCTCACTCACACAATCCCCCTGGTTCCCTAGCGAGTTTTCCTACACCTGAAAAATCAAGTACTTTCCAGATATTTGTGCTTTTAATCCGCAATTTCACCAGTCTGGGCAGCCATCTCTCACAATTATAGTGATTAGGTCATCTGAACTTCCTTCTCACGATTTTTTTTTACAAGCTTCCATTGTTGTGCGCATGAGCAATCTTGCCCTGAATAAATTCAATGTATAAACATTCAAGTGCACATATAGACTTTAGCACTCAGTTGTATGTCACCGGTTATTTTTGTTTGCTGTGTCAGGGGGAACCTGCAAGAACAAGGGAGTACGGCGAGTCCCAGTGGGAGCAGTGATTTGGCCATGTGTATACGTGCATGTGCAAAGCCAATTTTTTTAAAAAACAAGCCATGCCACCCAAGCGGCAGCACGGCCATCTGAATGGTGCCTGGAACCTCGTTGTGTGATGCAAGCAGTTCAGGGAGGGATGTGTGGTCATCCCAACATGAAAATAAATATTCCCGATCAAATCTATAGTGGGAACAAATTGGGATAAGCTTGCCGTGTGACCACAGCCTTAGTAAGCAGCCTCAAATCCCAAATGAATGCACACATGTCACTCAAATTCTGTATCAGCAAAACAGTGGTTTACCTTCCAGGGCTGATGTGAGAACAAAAGCATCTAAAGAACTGCACAATAACAGTACAATCCTAAACAGAGTTACTCCCTTCTAGGCCCATAGAAGTCCATGGATTTAGAAGGGTGTAACATTGCTTAAGATGGCACTGTAACACCAGACACTAACTGCTTCTGTGCTCCTGGCAAAATAAGCAATTTTGTCTATGACTGTCAAGCCATTTCCCTTGAAATGCTGCCAGCAATGATACTGGGCATGCTATGTAGGAGGTGCTTTGATTACTACAACCTTTGGCTTAATTGCTAGAATAATTTGCCAAATGCTAAATGTTACATCTGGGGGTGTTTTTGGTCTGCTCAGAGCTCCTAACATCCCAGACTGCCGCCTCTTTCCCACATGGCCATCATTAATCCACCATTTGCAGCAGGCTGTATCGGGTTTCCTAGTCCAGCTTTTGAATAATTTTCAGAACTGCAGTCATTTCAACGTCTTGTCCCCATGCATCTTTATTCCAAGACCAAATGTCGGAATGGCCTCAGGCTGAAGTTCCAGGATTGTACACCAAGTAACACTGAGCTCAAAAGGACTGTGATCAATAGCCAAGCCTTACAAATTGCAGAGAGCTTAAGGCTTCTTTGCAGAAAATCTTTGGGCATGTGGTATCCATAGTAGACTGACACTGTGGAATCCATTCACACCAAGATTCAACACAAAGATGGACTGCAAACCCTCTGGAATATCATCCCTGCTGATACTATGGGACTTCTGGCTGTTGATATTTATGATTTCCTCATCAACAACAACAATTTCAGATTTGGGGGATATTCTATAACTTCAAGTCAACCCCATTGCCACCTGGTCCCCCAGAATGCCAATATATTTACAACAGATCTCAGCACCAGCCTACAGGTATGTCTCTACTACTTGAGATTCACTGACCATATTTTTTATTACCTGGATTCACAGCAAGGAGAACTTCAAACTATAGAGATTCCAGCTATTCCTACAGTAGGCCAATGTTAGTTCCAGGTTTTCCCTGGAAACGACATCATGACCGATTCCCCACAAGCAGCTATGCTATCCTCGCTCTTCCGTTTGCCCCAGTTGCATTGGTCAATTTCAAACTATTCACTGCACGGCCACATTTTTACTTGTGTCTCCCCCCGATTTTCCCTGCATCTTCTCAATCCTTGTATTTTGAGATTGAGAAAATGTGGGAGAAAACATGGGAGATGCAGGTCAAAATGTGGCCAGGCAGCTAATAGTGTGAAATTGACCAATGCAACCGGGGCAAACAGAAGAGCAAGGGCAGCACAGCTGCTTGTGGGGAATCGGTCCATGTCGTTGCCTGACAATGATTTTTTAATGGTATTTTCCCATTCTATCAGCTGCTGGAGCAGTGGTGGTAAACAGGAGCAGGGGATCCCCTGTCCTGGTGGAGACCCAGGAACCCTAATACAAAACACAACCATCTTAGTCAAAATGTGAAAACACTAATCTGGAAATCTGTTGGGAAAAGAAGTGGCGGGAATGTCCATGAAGTTCTACATCTAAACACCAGAATTAAGCACTGGAGCACTATACAACATACAGAATGAAGCTGACTCACTGGACATAGGAGGGGAGATGTGGTGGTGGTGGTGGTGGTTTGAAAACCATCAGCTGATGCGGTAGACTGGTCACAAGCTCATTTTCTTTTCCTTTTTGAAAAAAGATTCCGGATTGACTGGCTGTTTTGTTTTCACGGAAAGCCATTTCTCTTTTGTATAATACACAAAAGTCAGCGCTGCAGTTCTGTGACTAGCTTCCTTCCCGTTCCCCTCTTTGTGGGGGCCGGCAGTCATTAAAAACTCAACTTCAATAAGGGAAAATGCTGCTGGCAGTCAGCAGCTTTCTCCTCTGGAAAATGATGGGCAATTAAAACAACAACAAACCAAGTTTACAAGGAGGGGGATAAAAACCTCTTTTCATTAGTACACGTTATTATTCAAGTAATGTCAGTCCCACAACAGGGAACATCTGTGGGCCATCAGGTGGAGCATTAAGCCCCAACTGTTTTCAATTCATTCTCTCAAACAATGATTAGTGTTGCCAGCCTCCAGGTGGGGCCTGGAGATCTCCTGGAATTTCAACTGATCAGCTCTCCTGGAGCAAAAGGCTGCTTTGGAGGGTAAACACTATGGAATTATCCCCTGTTCAGATCCCTCCCCTCCCCAAACCCCTGTCTCCCCGGGCTCTACCTCCAAATCCCCAGGTGTTTCCCAGCCCAGAGTTGGCAAACCTACGGGTTAGGTGAACATGCCCCATTGTTATCAGTTCAGCACTCTGAATCTGATTGGCAGCAACTGTCAAGGTTTCAATCCTGCTTTTTGCTGTCCCTTTTCAGAGATCAGGAATTTGACCTCGGCTGTTTGACACAGAGAACATTAAGAACATAAGGAACGCCTTGAAGTGGGGTGCAGGGAAAGATGGAAACGTTACAGTCAACTCAGGCCAAGACAAACAAGCAAAGGGAGTTTCCAGTCAGGAGACACCAGTGATTATTTTTTTTTAAAAACTTAGGATGGGATTATGGCATTTGGGGAGGGGAGTTTTAAGCCTTCTGCCCATAACCTTTTCCTAATCTCAGACTGTTGGGGGAACTGCTATTTGCCCAATCAGGGTTAACAGACAGATACATATATAAGCATCCCGCCCATCTAGACAGACATATCACTGCTGGTGAATGCGTATACATCATCCGTTAGCAACTGAGCTGTGAAGCGGCGTGGCTACTGCTGTTGCCTTCACCATGCGTGACTGCATTCCCCTCCCAAACCCCACCACCATTCCAGGCTTCATTGGGCTGAGTGAGGAGAAAAAGGACTGGGGACAGAAGGAAAGACGAGGACGAAGAGACGTGATTTATACCCCGCCCTTCACTACCCAAAGGAGTCTCTGAGCGGCTTACAATCCCTTTCCCTTCCCGTCCCTGCAACAGACACCCTGTGAGCAATGCTCCCTCTAAACTGTGGAGTCCTATGAGCACAAATTCTACTTTGTGAGCTATCGGCATTAAAGTTGTGAGCAGGTGATTTGGCTACTGCATAAATTAGTTTGCTCTGGAGCCATTCTTCCTGAACTAAGACAAAAATGTGTGAGCTGGAGGCTAAAAAACTGTGAGTTAGCTCACACTAATTCAGCTTAGAGGGAACACTGCCTGTGAGGCAGGTGGGGCTGAGAGAGCTCTCTCGAGAACTGCCCTTGAGAGAACAGCTCTGAAAGAACTTATGAATGACCCAGGGTCACACCAGCATATGGACGAGTGGGAAATTAAACCTGGTTCTCCCAGATTAGAGTCTGCACTCCTAAACCACTACACCAAACTGACTCTCAGTTCTGATACGAACCTCTGCTTTCTGCTCCCTGCTGCTTTCATGCCCTCTGCTTTCTGCTGCTTTTCATGAGAAGCAGAAAGCAGGGGTTTAAGTAACTCTGAGACATTTAAACCCCTGCTTTCTGCTCTTCATGGAAAAAAGAATCTGAATGGTGGGGAGTAGAAAGCAGGGGTTTAAATGGCTCCAAGCCATTTAAAAAGGGAGGGAGGGAGAAAGGAGAGTAGCCCAGATAGTTGTATAAATATCATGATTTTTTAATCTCTGGAAAGAATCAGCTCTTCAGCAGTTGTCGCAATAAACACCATTATTTTCCAGCCCCATTAGCTTGACATACTACCTTTTTGTGCTTTTCAGTCAAAATCAGTTTAACTACAAATGTAATTATGTTTGCCCTTCTTTGTGAAGTACTTTACAGACAAACAGGCCATTTACTAGACATAAACAAATTATAAACTGCAAATTATGGAATATAGCAGCAATTCTTAGTAAGTGGGTCCCAGAAAAATGCAGCTTTTATCATAGCCATGTAGTCAATTAAAAAAAAAAGCCTTTATGTTTAAAGACCAGTATGCAAACCATTCCAAGCGCTGAAGATACTGCAGCATACATATAAGAGGCAAATTGCCATTCAAGTCGATATTCAAAAAAGGAGTGGAGACAAATTTTCATTATTGAGATCAAGGGGATACAACCCATAGGAATAAGGCTTTGTACACTCAGAGGCAGAACAATGGATTTTCAGTGGATTTTCTCATTGAAAGGCAAAATAGAGCAGAAGGCAAAACAAATCAGAGTAGCACAAGGGTGCTGTGGTGGAGCTTGTGCAGAACTGTGTTGTGCATTGAACCCTTTGTGTCATAAGTCAGTCTGTGCTCAGTGACAGCAAAGATTCCTCAGACAAAAAACTGCCTGCAGCCAGCCTTGCAGCTCTGAAGCAGTAAACTTCAGAAGCCACTCCCAGCCCACCTAGCTCACCCACGCCCCTGCAGTGCCAATGGTGTCAGAAGTGTACAGAGTTGCAGGAAAGGAGAAGGAGTGTGAGCCGACAAGTGTCAGCCGACGAGATGGATGAGTAGTTTCAGGATGACTGCCAAGGAATGGGCTGGGAGTGTAGCTCATTAAGACTTGACTATAAAACCAGCCGGGAGAAGCAGCAGTTTTGTGGATGCAACAAGTACACATTGCTACTGAACCACTAGCCGGACCACTGGAACCTTGACCCTCAGACAGGACCTGAGTATTGGCTTTTCTGGAACCCTTGGACTTGAACTTGCTGCCTGGATCCCTTGACCCTAGAGTGGACTTGCTCTCTGAATCCCTGACTTTTGAACTGGACCCTGGTTACTCTTTGCAACCTTGCCCTGCCCTGCCCTACTGAACCCCAGCCCCTGTCTCCCAGGAGGGCTGCACCAGTACACTTTGACGGAAGTGAACAAGGGAAAGTCACAGAGTAGATTGGACCGAACTGTGCTCTTTCCCAAGCTTGATTTAACTATTTTGCTAAGTGGTGGAATTGGCTGTGGAACAATTCTGCAGCCTCATTTCTACTGAACAGTCTTATATATTCAAAAATAGTCCTCCATCCACTTTCCTTCTTGGCCCATTTCCTGGCCAGCTGTTGTTGACCGTGATTCTATTTCTCAGCAAGATTTACAGCTGCAAGAATGGCAGATATAAGGTTGGCTATAAACGTCTGGGTGACAGCCAGACAAGATGATTGGTAGACATGTTTGAGTCCGGTTTCAGAAGGTAGCTACATTAATCTGCAGTAGGACAGCTGGACTCAAGTCCAATAGCACCTTAGAGATCAACAAGGGTCCTGATCACACACAGAAGTAGCCGCGCGATACGCATGAATGCCAGGTGGATTTTATGGGCATGACCACATGGGAACATCTGGCAAACATCCCGCACCCATCACCAACCCATTTCACCTCGCTGAAGAAGCAGAGTTAAAAAATACTGGGGAAATGGCAGTATCAAATGGGTTTGCAATGGGCTGCAGACGGACTTCCCTGTGTGATCACTCTGGCACACTCACATTGCATCACTGATACCTTGTTAGAGCGCACCGGAAACACTCGGCAAAGGAAAAAAACCAATTCACCCGCCGCTGCGTCTGATCACGCAGTGGCAGGTCAAATCGATACGGTGCAAATAGCCTCGTTCCCCCTCTGCGTTATCTGGCACGTGGCCAAGATTTCTTTTTTAAGAGACAGAGGCTGCGATCACACGCACTAAACAATCCACTTTCAATCCACTTTCAATGCACTTTCCAATGGGATTTTACTGTGTGAACTGGGTGTGTGTGATGGCTGCCAAAGCTCATTTTGTCACATATTTGACCCTTGAAAGCTCATTCTCTAAAAATCTTGTTGATCCCTAAGGTAATCCTGGACATTGGACTTGAATCTAACTTTTAAGTCCTGTTGAGTTCCGTGGGAGAGGTTTAAGGACATGGTTCACTGTCTCACTGATAACAACAGGGCATGAAAGAGTTTGGGCCCTTTTAATTGCAGAAGCCTCCTCCTCCTGTACCAGCCTCCAGTCATTTTAAGCCAAACCAGTGACAAAATCATTGCCTTTAGAATGTAGAACAAGTTCTGAGACCAGTAGCATCTTAAAGACCAGCAACGTTTTCCAGGATATAAGCTTCAGTGAGCAGCTAATGAAGTGAACTTTGAGTTACAAAAACTTATACGCTGGGCAATTTTGTTTGCCTTTAAGAGGCTACTGGACTTGAATTTTGTTCCACTACAGACTAATGCAGCTTCCCACCTGAAATTACCTGTAGAATGGTGAGGCTAATTTGAGCTTTGCCTTTGGGCTGGATCAAGGTTTAGACGTTTTTGTGCTTAGGAAAATACTAGGCAAGTATAGATGGTTGGATTGCAAAGGGTTCTATGCCATGCTAATTATTTATTTAGATTTATACCCTGCCCTCCCCACCAAGGCAGGCTCAGGGCGGCTTACGTTAAAAAATTAAAAAAACATATTAAAACCATAAAATGGTTATAAAGTGCTATGTATAAATATTACCTGTATGAAGATGAAACATAGTTTTTAATTATTAACCATAGCAGGTATCCAGTCAGCGATGGTTGTAGGACTACCGTCCGGCCCCATAGTATGTTGAATATCAGAATGGTACAATAGCCAATGATGGATTCCAGGTCAAGGCTCTAGATTTACATTAAGTTGTTAAATGCAGCTCCTCAGTCGAATGCCTGGTGGAAGAACTCTGTCTTGCAGGCCCTGTGGAACTGTAATACATTCTGCAGGGCCCTGATGTTATTGGAGATCTCACTCCACCAGCACGGAGCCACCACAGAAAAGGCCCTAGCCCTGGTCATAGCCAGCCTGGCATCTTTAGGGCCAGGGAGAGCCAGGAGATTTTGTGTCCCTGAATGTAGTACTCTCTGGGGAACATGTGGGGAAAGGCAGTCCCTCAGGTATGCTGGCCCTGCCAGTGTTCCCTCTAAGCTGAGTTAGTGTGAGCTAGCTCACAGTTTTTGAGCCTCCAGCTCACAGATTTTTGTCTTAACTCAGGAAGGATGGCTCCAGAGCAAACTATGCAGCAGCCAAATCGCTTGCTCACAACTTTAATGCCAGTAGCTCACAAAGTAGAATTTTTGCTCACAAGACTCCACAGCTTAGAGGGAGCATTGGTAAGGACCAGCACATGCACCAGGGTTTTTTGGGCGCCTTTTTGCACTGCAGCCTTGCACACAGCTCTTGTTGGAGGACAGGGCACTCTTTGGGCCAGCATTTGGTATAGTATAAAGGCACTTAAGGACAGCGGTGGCTCAAAGGACAGCGGTGGCTCAAGTGGTTAAGACGCTGAACTGCAGGCTGTGGAAGGTCAGTAGTTCAGCAGATCAAGACCCGTGAGTGCCGCATGACAGGGTGAGCTCCCGTCTCTAGTTCCAGCTCCTGCCAACCTAGCAGTTCGAAAGCAAGAAATTGCAAGTAGATAAATAGGTACCACTTCAGTGGGAAGGTAACAGCGTTCCGTGCGCCTTGGCGTTTAGTCATGCCGGCCACATGACCACAGAAACGTCTTCGGACAGCGCTGGCTCTTCGGCTTTGAAACGGAGATGAGCACCGCAACCCTAGAGTCGGATTCGACTGGCTTTCGAGCAAGGGAACCTTTACCTTTACCTTTAAAGGCACTTAATTTATGGGAGTCACAGCGATGGTAATAGGCATGGATGGCTTTGAAAAGGGGAAGGAGACAAATTCCTGGAGAAGTTTATCAGAGCAAAGATGGCTAAATGGAACCCCCATATTCAGCAATTGTGTGCTCAGTGCCATAGTAGATGGATGCTTTATTTTTCGTGTCACTTCTGTGGGTTTCCCAGAGGCATCTGATTGGCCACTAGGGGAAACAGGATGTTGGGCCAGTTGGATTCCAGTCAGATCCATTAAGGCTGTTCTGTTATTATGCCAATGGAAAATCTGCACATGTGAAAATGATTTCTAATTGTGTAAGCAACTCTGCTGATCATGGCAGGTCTAAGTAGAGCGGACCTGGGAAACACTGAATTCCAAGTATGTGACATAAGAATCACATGATATGAAGACAGGAGTTTCAGGGGTATGACCTTACCTTACCAAGAATCATTGAGTTCTATGGGAGAAAGTAACCAGGTGGCAATTAGACACACTGTTTATATACAGACAGACTTGGGCCAATGATGTCCCAAAATCCCATTCACTCCTACGGGAAAAACTAAGTGTTACACTAAGAGATTGTTGTGGGGCCAACAAAGCTTCTACACCCATGCCAATGACAATTTACGCCTCCACTGATATGACCTGGGCTGAAGCCATGGCTCAGTGGCAACTAGGGGTATGCACTCAGTATATATACTGGTATTTTCGGGTCATAAAATGCTTGCTGAGTTCTCTTGAAGAGTCATGCTGCCGTGGCGACACAACTTGGTGAGTGAACTCAGCAAGCATTTAAATCCTTTCTCCATTATACCCTATGGGGACAGTCCCCAAATAATATAATGGAGCCAAACAGAGTTGGGTTTCCTGAATATTTACCCAAATCTCAATACAAAACCAATATTGGCATTTGGGAATATTCAGGAATACTGATATTTTTTGGGTTCAATAGGCTCAATTAAAAAAACAAAACTGATTTTTTTTTGCACACCCCTTGTGGCAACATGTCTGCTTTGCATAAAGAAGATTCGAGGATCAAGCCCAGGCATCGTCAGGTAAAAGGACTGGATAGAAGGTGGTGTGAAAGACCTTGCCCTGAGACCCTGTAGAGCTGCTGTCAATCAGAACAGACAACACTGACCTTAATAGACTAAGGGTCTCTTACCTATATCAGCTAGGGCTGCCATCCTCCAGGTGGTGGCTGGAGATATCCTGCTATTATAACTGATCTCCGGGTGACAGAGAACAGTTCACCTGGAGAAAGTGGCCATTTTGGAAGGTAGATTCTGTGGTATTGAATTCCCTCCCCTTCCCAAACTCTGTCCTCCTCAGGCTCCGCCCCCAAAACTCCAGATGTTTCCCAACCTGCAGCTGGTAACCCTATGAACGTAGTCTACCCCCCAACCCCTTGTGGGTCCCCTGCTCATTCTGATTTTAAAATGAACCTGATGATGTTGATGAATGATGACAACAACAATAATAATACCAATACAAGAACAACAACAACAACGTTACTATAAGCTCTCTGGCAGAAACATTTTTAGGAATTAGGAAGTCATTAAATATATACATGCAAACACCCCCTCTGGGCAACAATAACCAAACTCCCTCCTACAGTTCAGAAGAGCTCTCAAAATCCCTTTTTAATTTAAACGTGCACTTGGCATCTCAGTGTGAGCCACTCTTATTAACTGTTAGTTGATTTGTGCTTTTTTTGTGTGTGTTCTTATGATTCATTTTTCAATTGTTGTTATATCTTGGTAGTCGCTGAAAAAAGTCGTTGGGCTAGGTGGTGGGGTATTAAATGCTGGACATAAACAGAGCAATGCCTTTTAGTTTTATTCGAGTGTGTGCCTCTTGCCCCGCTGGGATGTTCAATACGGCTATAAAATGTCTGATAAGGAATTTGAAGCTAATATATCAAAGTCAAAAGACAGAAAGGCAAGTAAGAAGCCCTGGAGGGGAAGAAAGGGGGGCGGCGAGTGGACGGAAGGGTTGGATCAACTTTCCATCTCTTTTTGATGGAAGAGTCCAGCTGGCAAGCGAAGTTTAAAAGCGGCAACATTTTACACTGTGGAAATCAAAGCAGTGATTGAGTGGAAGCCCCGCACGCGTGCACCGCACTGAGATATAAAAGTGTATACAGAAGACAGAACACAAGTTGCTGTAACATCTTGAAACAGGAATGAAAACCCCCCACAATGAGGCCTGCACAACGTGACCCGTCAAGAGAAATGAGGCCTGCTCTAGCCGCGTACAATGGAAATTTCTTGGCGCTGTACGACTGCTGGAGAGGGAACAAGGAAATCCAAGTAGACTAATCTCCAGAAAGAACAACTCCTGTTTGTAATTCTGAGATATTTACCCCAAATGGTGACGTTGTCTGTGGGGAAGATGAGTCGGTCGTCTCTTCCCCCATTGAAAGTAGGAGGAAGTTAAGTGAGAAAGTTGGGGTGAAGACAGGAAGAATTTGGAGACACAGAAGGAAGACAGACCCTGAGGGGAAATCAGCTAGGAAGTGACTCAGTAAAGAGAAAGGACACAGAGTGGAGGAAGATAAAGAAGGCTGGTTCAGTTCTTTTGAAAGGTTTGCTTTATATAAATTCCTGACAGACTGCCTCTTAACTGCTAACAGGCACTTTAACCATTGTGAATCTCTCCATCATGTAGATTCTAACATTGTGTGATGCAGGGCTCTTAATGGGTGCTTAATCTGGTTTGATCTGACGTGATCTGGTCCATGGGGTCGCGAAGAGTCGGACTCGACTGTGCGACTGAACAATAACAAAAATCTGGTTTGTGCAATCCTCCCCCCCACTTTTTCGAGAAGAGAAAACCATGAAAATCAGGCATCCACAAGGTTTTGGCATCGGCACAGAGGACCCGTACAATACACAACATTGTCTGCCTGAGGGAGCAGTGATGTGTGAAATCAACCATCCGACCACTGCATAAAGAAGTTAATCCAAAGGGCAGCATCTGAAGCAGGTCTCAAATGAGATAAGGAACAGAACAACATACAGAATTGAGGAAGCAAGGCAGTACACACCCAGGGGAAATTAGAGGGCATCAGTGCTCAGAAGAATCTGCAGTGTATCTGACTACAGTATCCTGATCTAAAGTATTAGGGCTGCCAACTCAGGACTGGGAAATTCCTGGATAGTTAGGTGTGGAGCCCGGGGAGGGAGTTCAACAAGATATGATGCCTTAGAGCCCAGCCCACCCCTGGAAGCTGATCTCTGTAGTCTGAAGGTCAGATGTAATTCCAGGAGAACTCCAGACCCCACCTGGAGGTTGGCAAGCCTAGCTTTAACCAGGACACCCAGGGTGTGTGTGACAGTAACTTGCATTTCTCGCTGATACAGTTGCATCACCTACCCACTCAATCGCTCGTTAACTTAACACAATATGTCCATAAGGTAAAGGTAAAGGTTTCCCTTGCTCGAAAGCCAGTCGAATCAGACTCTAGGGATGTGGTGCTCATCTCTGTTTCCAAGCCGAAGAGCCAGCACTGTCCGAAGATGTTTCCGTGGTAATGTGGCCAGAGTGACTAGGTGCCAAGGCGCCCGGAATGGTGTTACCTTCCCGAATTTATCTACTTGCAACTTCTTGCTTTCAAACTGCTAGGTTGGCAGGCGCTGGGACCAGAGATGGGAGCTCACTCCATCATGCGGCACTCGGGTCTCGAACTGCTGAACTACCGACCTTCCGGTCTGCAGTTCAGCGTCTTAACCACTTGAGCTAATACCAATACTGTAGACTAAAATATTGGGATTACAGCCAGAACTAGCCCTTCAACGACTTCCAAGTTTGCCTGTACAGCCATGCAGTGCATCCCAGCAATGTTTCCAATAATACAGAGGAAGCCTACACGTGTACACTTCACATGCACATAAATGCCACGCTCACGAGCTGGCAGTTGTGAATAGGTGAGGCTCAGCAACCCTGAATTTGTGCCTGCTCTCCCTCAAACACATTCATTTCTACATGCCTCATGTAATTTTGCAGGGGAGTCAGGCAGAGGTAAAACCTGAAAACTGATAGGGAGAAGCAGTTTTTCCTGGAGTCTATGCAAAACACATTTAATTAAAACAACACATCTGGGTTTTGTTAAATCTACGTTGCTTCCCCCCCGGCCTGGAGAGCCCAGGCTAGCCTGGTCTTATCAGCTCTTGGAAGCTAAGCTGGCTGGTATTTGGATGGGAGACCTCCAAGGAACAGTAGGTTGCAATGCAGAGGCAGGCAATGGCAAACCATCCCTGAACATCTCTTGCCTTGAAAACCCTACAGAGTCAGCTATGAATTTATGGCACTTTTTAACCTCCATGTTGCTTCTACGTGGAGGTCTTTCTCTACTTTGGTTTCCTGTCTGAAACCTTTTGGGGGTGGGGAGCATCCATATGACTTTGCACATTAACCTTGTGTTTCCCAACCTGTGGGTAGGGTTGCCAGCCTCCAGGTGGGGCCTGGAGATCTCCCACTTTTACAGGTGATCGCCAGCTGACAGAGATCAGCTCCCCTGGAGAAAATGGCTGCTCTGAAGGGGGGGGGATTCTATGGCATTGGACCATGCTGATGTCCCTCCCCTCCCCAAACCCCGCCTTCTCCTGGATCCACCCCCAAAAGTCTTCAGGTATTTTCCAACCCAGACCTGGCAACCCAACCTGTGGGTCCCAACATGCAAGCAAATGGCAAAGCCTAAAGTGGGTCACAGCCCGGGCTCCTATTGGCTTATGGAGACTGTTCCCTTTCCCTCGTCCTCTCGGTGCCCAGCTGAGCTCACACTGAATCTTGAGGTGGAGTATTTTTTACAGGAGTTCCTTGCCTTGTCCTGCTGCGTTTTTCCTTTGATTTAGCTGCCCCCTCCCTGTTTCCTTTGATGTTAATACCACCTGGCTGTTTCTCAGCGGTCAGTCACTGAAATGCATTTTAAAAGCTATTTGTGGATTGCCTGCCTCTTAGAACATAAGAAGAGCCCCGCTGGATCAGACCAAAAGCCCATCTAGTCTGGCATCCTGTCTCACACAGGGGCCAACCAGTTCCTCTGGTCAGCCAGCAACTGGGCATGGAGGCCAAGGCAGTTGCAACAAATAGCCAAAGGAATGACCAGGAAAGTTGCTGATATGCTGCTCCTTCCTGCTTCAGATGTGGCATTTCTTTGCTGCTGTGGAGGAACAGAACAATCTCCTTGTACTTTCCTCTCATATTAGTCTCTCTCATGTGCCCTCCAAGTCTGTATCTCACAAGCTTAAAATGCCAGTTTTGTTCCCTCCCTCACATCAGCCATGGGCAGAGACAGAATGTGAGGACTCTGGATAGGATCCACTGGTCTGGGCAGATGATCAGAAGAAAACAGAAGGTGCCTCATGTTTAGGAATAGATATGTTTCCCAAAAGGAGAAATGTTCTGTAAATAACTCCACAGCACTTGGTACCAAAACAGAACAGAACGTTAGTAGCCCATAAGTTTAGGCCATAGCCAGCCACAGCCAGCAACCAATAAAATAAATGAAAAGTGAAATTAAAGCAAAGGCTTAAGGGATCATGTTAAAATAACTATACCATACAATAAGGTTGCCAGGTCCTACCTGGCTGCTGGTGGGGAGCTCCAGGATCTGTCCTGGGACCTTCTGGCGCATGTGTACCCCACAATGATGTAACCCAGAAGTGATGTCATCATGCCACTGAAGTTGGGGGGTGATGCTCTAGTTTTTGGGCAAAACTCTATGGTTGAAGCCCAATTTTATCACAGAGTTTTGCCCCAAAATTAGAGCATAACCCCCCAAGTTGGTAATGTGATGATGTCATTTCCAGGTGATGTCATTATTTAGTGTTCAGGGGCCTTTGTGGGTGTGGTTTCCTCTGCTGGCCAGCTGGCTGATGGCAGAAGGGGCCCCACAAAAAGGGAAACCCCTGCCCGGACTGGGGGCCTGGCAACCACACCATACTTTAGGGCAGGGATCCCTAATGTGATGCCCTTGGATGGCATGGTACCCACAGGTACCTTTTCTGGCACCCAACAAACAATGCTCCCTCTAAGTCGTGGAGTCTTGTGGGCAAAAATTCTACTTTGTGAGCTACTGGCATTAAAGTTGTGAGCGAGCAATTTGGCTACTGCATAAATTCTTCCTGAGCTAAGACAAAAATGTGTGAGCCAGAGGCTAAGAAACTGTGAGCTTGAACACACTAACTCAGCTTAGAGGGAACATTGCCAACAAGTGTTTTGGGGAAGTGGGCCAGTCCAGGTAGGGCTTTTGCCCAGCAAGTTTTCTGACTGACTACTAGAGATTTGATTGGATGTACAGATTTTTTTTAAAAAAAACATCGGTTTGGCAATAGCTGCCACCACAGCACAGGGATCTGCACTATGTGACTGAAGGTAAGCTGTGGCAGCCATTTTGTGGCTGGCTCCACTTCCTGCAGCAGCCATTTTGTGCCAGACATTTTGTTGTTGCACCCACTGTGCTGTGTCAAAATTCCACATGTGCCCACAGGATCACAAAGGTTGGGGGCCACGGCAATAAGGGGATGCCAACAAATTCACAATTGCCCACCAGATAACATGTTCCACTGAAGTTATAAGGAATATTGGGGGACAGGAAGAAATGCTTCAATTCTAAAACAGTATGGTAAGAGAGAGGAACTTCAGGTTTGGAATCTGAAGCTTTCAGTTAAACAGGGAGCAACCCAAGTCAACCCCCAAGTAAATACCAACCTCTTTTCCATGTTTTGCTTTCTCAGTCTTTACTCTAGAGAAGAAGTAAACGTGGTGGGACTCTGGCTCTGTATGCCCAGGTGAGGCCAAATCCCTCCCCCCTCCTTCTTTGGCTTTCTTACAAAGCAATCCTGTGCCTACTTACCTGGGAGGAAGCCCTGTTCAATAGAAGGACACTAACTTCTGAGTAGACACGCAAAGGATTGTGTATTCTGACAGGGATGTGGAAGCGGTGCATTAATTCTTATTGCCATTTTTTAAAAATTAAATTGTAAATAGCCAAAGGGAAAAAAACCCAGACTTTCTAACCTTCAAGGCTCAACAAGATCCATTTGCTGTGTCCATAACTTTTGTAGCTCATGAAGCTATAACCTGCAATCAGACAGTTGTGTTCTTACATCTGCATAAAAGAGCTGTGAATAACTTGTGTAAGTGCAGTAAGTATTTCAACAAATTCAACATTAATTGGTTTGTTAAGTATATTTTTGTTTGGGTAATTTAACTTTAAGTAACAGTTATAAAACAGACAGACTGGCAGCTGAAATGCACAAAAACCATGGCTATCAAAAAGCTATGGTCCAAAATTCATGCGACTATAAATCAGCGGGTAGGCTCAGTAAGTAAATTTGAACTTGTGGGTCGCCATAACAGTAAGTTGGAAACCAGTGCTCCAGTCATCCTCTCCCTGTCTTCAGTATGCTCTTTCTAAAACACGCTTTTCTCCAGTCTTTTTTGGGGGAGGAAAGTGTGAGTCAAGCATGTGAACATACCAACTGGATGGAAAGGGTGGGTGCTGTTTCCCCTACTGTGCCACAGGATGGCTTTTTAAAGGCATTTTAAAATATTTTTTTTTAAATAATATATTGTATTGTGATAATGCTATAACATTATAGTATGACAGCAATTACAGGTTTTCCAAAAGCCCTCAAAAAGTCCTTTGGTGGTACGGTGGAGGAAAAATTCAGGAAAAAAAGTTGTGCTAATGGAAGAAAGTGTACAGCAGACTCCTGTACAGAAGCTTTGTTGCCAGTATGCATGCTGCTTCAGTGATTAATACAGAACAAAAAATTCTCATCAGGCAAGAAAGCCCTAGCCTGTTTTATGTATTTTTACTGAATGTTTCAGCTACTTTCTTACCAGTACTCCATAACAACCTGTACCAGTTTGCTTTCACCCCTGAGGCCATCCGGATGACTGAGTGCCTTGTAGACTGGGTAGCAGGCATGGTTGGGTTCTCATGGATGGGTTTAACATGAAAGTACCTTGTGGCAAGAGTCTCAGAAAGAAGAAGAAGAGGAAGAAGAGATTGGATTTATACCCCGCCCTTCACTTGGGGTCTCAGAGCAGCTTACAACTCCTTTCCCTTCCCCTCCTCACAACAGACACCCTATGAGGTAGGCAGGCCTGAGAGAGCTCTTTCAAAAATTGATCTTTCAGGCACAGCTCTTACAGAACTATGGCTTGCCCAAGGTCATCCAGCAGCTGCAAGTGGAGGAGTGGGAAATTAAAGCCGGTTCCCCCAGAGTAGAGTCCGCGCATTTAACCACTACACCAATAGAAAACTGGTAACCTTTTAAAGCTTGAGCTGACCAAGATATGCAAGCTCTTGGCCTGAAGATCATAACCTGTAACTGGGACGAAGATCTGCTGGCACACAGAGGGCTCTTCTGCACTTTCATTTTCATCTCTTGTGTGTCCCTGTTGCTTAAGTTTTTTCCCTCTTCCACATGTGTTGGGCTCCCTCTAGTGACTGATTCGATATTACCTTGCTGTATGTCCGGCATTTTTCCTTACACAAAACTGCAGAGAAATGTGCCAGACATACAGTAGTGTAATACTGAATTGACCACTAGAGAGATCAAAACACATGTGGAAAAAGGGGGGAAACCCCAAAGCAATAGGGACACTCAAGTGACAAAAATGAGAGAGCCGAAAAGCCCAGATAAAGAAAGACCGGCTTTGTACTTGGAAGCCTTATTTCCCCCTCTTCTTTTGCTTGTTTGTTTCATTGTATTGTTGTGTTTTGTACTTTGGATCCCAAACGGGGAGATAAGTGGCATGTGTTTGTGTGAACTGCTGTCAAGTCAGGGACAACTTATGGTGACCCAATCGGCTTTTAGAGGCAAGAAATGAACAGAGATCGTTTGCTATCGCATAGCAACCATGGACTTCCTCAGTGGCCTCCCATCCAAGTACCAAACAGGGCCAACCCTGCTTAGCTTTTGAGATCTGATGAAATCAGGCTAACTTGGGCCATCCGTGTCAGGGTGAGTGGTGGCAGATACTTGCTTAAATAAATAAATAAATAAATAAAATTGGTACACATGGGTGGGGCTGTCTGAGATGAATGTAAAGAAGAAGAATGTGGTCTTGTACCCTGCTTTTCCCTACCATAAGGAGTCTCAAAGCGGCTTACAATTGCCTTTTCCTTCCTCTCCCTGCAACAGGCATCTTGTGAGGTAGGTGAGGCTGAGAGAGTTCTGAGAGAACTGTGACTGACCCAAGGTCACCCAGCTGGCTTCGTATGGGAGTGGGGAATCAAACCCGGCTCTACAGGTCAGAGTCCGCTGCTCTTGACTACTACACCACACTGGCTCTCAAAGTAAAAGTTTTGCTATGCAACAGAACCTTCATATGAGGAGGAGGAGGAGGAGGAGGAGGAGGAGGAGGAGGAGGAGAAGAAGAAGAAGAAGAAGAAGAAGAAGAAGAAGAAGAAGAAGAAGAAGAAGAAGAAGAAGAAGAAGAGGAAGAGGAGGAGATTGGATTTATACCCAGCCCTTCACTACCCAAGGGAGTCTCAGAGCAGCTTACAAACTCCTTTCCCTTTCCCTCCCCACAGCAGACACCGCGTGAGGTAGGTGGGGCTGAGAGAGCTCTGACAGAAACTGCTCTTTTTCAAGAACAGCTGTGCCAGAACTATGGCGTGCCCAAGGTCATCCAGCAGGTGCGAGTGGAGGAGTGGGGAAGCAAACCCTGTTCTCCCAGATTAGAGTCTGCTCACTTAACCACTACTCCAAACTTAACCACTACACCAAAGCAAATCAGAATTTTGAAAGAAAAAAAAAACACCCCCAAAAAGGGTTAGGAGTCAATCAAGGCCGCTAAACTGGAGGAGGAAGAAAAGAAAAGAACGAGTTTTGGGAGGCAGTGACCAGGCAGGCGAACAGCTTACGCATTTACTTTGAAGCACTGAGTGAATGGCGCAGCTGCAGTTTCTCTGCCACAGCCTGAAGACAAAATGCGGAATAGAACTGGACAATGATTTCATAGGTTCCTTTCATATAGACTCTTTAGTCCATGTCAGCTTCTGAAGGCAAACCGTTTTTCTTTCAAAAGGTTTCGTATGCCTTGTGGATAAAATCCTGTCCTCCTGCAGTTAAAGAAGCCTTTAATCCAGGTTTTCCAAAGCCTGTTATGATCCGATTTACTTCTTTGTTATTTCTTTATTCTTAAGGTGCATGAAACTTCCTTTAAAAATCTGTTTGCCTTCAGAAACCAAAGTGCCTGTATGAAAGGGATTATACTGAAAGTAGCTGACTTTGTGATGCCAGCAAAATGTGTAATAAAAAAATCTAACATTTCTGAGTCCACTGAGGGACTAACAGGATAAGGAACAGCTTAAAATAACCTTAATATGAACAACAACAAAACTTCCTGTACAAAAGTCTTTAAGCCCCTATTCTAGAGCATGCTAAGGACATCTTAGTGCAAATCCACAAACCGTCAGCACTGCAGAAATCTAAAGGGATGATTCCAAAGTGTAAATTTTATCACCACACAATCTGTTTATGTGTGTACAACAGAATGCAATAGTATTCATACATAGGATATAGGTGTTTTTCAGTCTGCAGCCACCTTTCACATTTTCGTGCGTGTTGTGCCACTTCTGATGATGCTGCCATCAGTACGATCCATTCAGACTTCCCCTCAGGAGTTCCATCTGTTCTGGATTTATTTTTTGCGGGGTTTGGGTTTTTTTTGCAAATGCATTGAAGCACTGGAGCATTTCAGCGGCCTCGTTCACTCTGCCTTCTTTACAGAGTAGCTTCATTGACTCTTGTGTAAAGTATAGTCGCTGAAGCACAAAAGATCATTTATTTGCTGAGACTTTCAGTTTCGGCGGAGCGAATGGCGGCCACCTCTCGGGACGCTCCCGGAGGTGGTTAGCCCACACGCGGTTGGGGGGGTCTTCGCATATGCGAAAGACCCTAGTGAGCCTTAGGCAAAGGCTCCGAACTGGGGGCACTTGGGGAGTAGCCTCTTTGCCGGCAAACAGCCGGGAAATTGAGGCTTTCTCCCCGCCCCAGTCGGCCCCGCTGCGTTGTGCCTGTATGGGAAGTAGCAATGCCACCGACTTCCAGGAGTGGAGAAGCAGCGGAATGAATTAAAATAAAAAGAAGAATCAGCAGCAAATCGTGAGTAGGAGATCTATTTTTGAAGCAGCACAAGTGCACTCCCCCCGTAAACGTATAAGCGCATGGGAGGAGGGAGGAATCCCCACCCCCTTTGAAAAACGGGACTGTTAAAGGAAGAGTGAAGGGGGGTGAAGCAAAAAAGCGGCTTGGTGAAAGTACCTTTGGGGTTTTACTGAAGATTAAGAAGCTAGCTTGTCTCCTGGGTGACGCGGCACGAACTTTGTTAAAGTAAACAAACAAAAATGTTGGGGCAGAAAAGGGTCCCTGAGAAGCCGGTAAAGAAGGGGGGAGGGACTTCTGGTCCTGGCAGCCTCCCCCTAGAGCCAGCTGTCAATCAACAGAAAAGCGAGCCACTGCGCCCTCTGCTGGATCAAATGCAGAAAATCAGCGAAACCCTTTGCAACATGGAAAGTGTTCTCAACAGTCAACAAAAACAACTAACAGAAACAGCAAAGAAAATGGAGGAGATCGCACAGAAGTGTCTGGTCTCAACGGAAGACACCAAGAAAATTAAGAAAAGGGTCAACAAATTAGAAAAACATCAAGATATGCAAGAAAAAAGAATTTTAATGCTTCAGATGGAGAAATCAAACCTGACTCTCCGCTTTCAGGGCATAAAGGAAGAAGAGAAAGAAGATCTCAGAGCTATACTGGCGAATGCCTTGGCACCCCTAACTGGCAGAGAAGCGCAAGAATTAAAGGATGAGATGGATATGGCCTATAGAGCCTATCCCAGTTTTACAAAGAAAAATAATCTGCCAGCAGAAGTGGTTGTCAAGTTTATCAAGCAGCGTACTAGAGATCAAATTTTGCATGCAGTTTCAGCAGTGCCCTTGAAGATTGGAGAGCAGACTATCAGAACTTTAAAAGATGTTCCATATGAAATTCGTATGAAAAGGAAAGCATATAAAGGATTGACCACGTTTTTACAAAGACATCAAACCATTTACAGGTGGTGCTTTCCCAAAGGACTCACGTTCAAATTCAAGGATAAAAGAGAGAAGATTGACTCCGTCTTCAAAGCTCAAGAATTTCTGAAGAGACACGCCAGCTCAGAGGAAGATGCAGAACTCGCCAATTGGACAGAGTTAAGCAGCGAAGAGGACAGCGGCCCAGAAGAGGGAGGTGCCGGAGTGGGAGACGAGAAGGCAAAAGAGGGCCCATCATACAATTTGAGAGACTTGAAAAGAAGACATCCCAAGATATAGCAATTGTTCGTGAGGCGGCAGAAGGGAGCTGATCAACAACTAACCCCGAAGGACTTTACTAATTTAACTAACAGAGTTATTTTGGACTTTCGGTAGATGAAAAGAAGATCTTCCAATCACGGTGGATGCCAAAAACTGTATTTGTACTAACTAAAACTAATACTCTAACAGAAAATTCACTCCAATCTTTTTCTTAGTCCATCTATATACCCTATCCTTTTCTTATAAAAAAAAGCAATAAAATTCTCTCCTTTTTAGGAGAGGTTTTTACAAAAAAAAAAAAAGATCATTTATTTGCACCTTTATTGGCTTTGATATTCAAGAGGGGGTCATGATCCCAGCTCAGGCTGGAGAGAGAGGCAGAGAGAGGACATCAGAGCAGACTGAGTGGGGGGGGAGAGATTCACTCCCAAGCAGTGTTCCCTCTAAGCTGAGTTATTGTGAGCTAGCTCACAGTTTTTTAGCCTCCGGCTCACACATTTTTGTCTTAGCTCAGGAAGGATGGGTCCTGGGCAAACTAAGTTATGCAGTTGCCAAATTGCTCGCTCAAAACTTTAATGCCAATAGCTCATAGAGTAGAATTTTTTGCTCAGAAGACTCCACAGCTTAGAGGGAACATTGCTCCCAAGGCAGAGCAGAGGAAGCTGCCCCAATGCAGGCATCTTTATTCTCTGAAACCTTATATGATTTTTTAAAAAACCACCCACATCAACCTGCCCTTTCTGAGTGGGTTTTGACAGGGTGGTGGGGTTGCTGGAAGTCACCAATGCAAAAAACTAAGTTCAGATTACAAAGCAGAGGTTTCATTGCGAATACATTTCGCATTCCCAGAAGAAAGTGTGGGAGAAACCAGTTTTATTAGGAATGGGGGAAAAACCGGGAGGATATGAAAGAGGGTTGGGGTGTTTATGCAGTTGTGTGAACACGATAAAAAACATGTTTACCTCAGGTGAGGCAAGTGGATTTTTCGGGTAATGTGAAAGACTCTCAGAAGGCACCTAAAGCAGAAATTTTGTAGAAGCTAAACAAGTCCTGGCCTGGTCAGCAGTGTTCTTTCTAAGCTGAGTTAGTGTGAGCTAGCTCACATTTTTTTTAGCCTCCAGCTCACACATTGTTGTCTTAGCTCATGCAGGAGGGCTCCAGAGCAAACTAATTGATGCAGCAGCCAAATGGCTCACTCACAACTTTAATACCAGTCGCTCACAAAGTAGAATTTTTGCTCACACGACTCCACAGCTCAGAGGGAGCATTGCTGGTCAGCGCCTTGGGAGGCTTCTTGTGGAATAATACCTGAGTATTCCTGGGGAATAATACCTAAGTTCCAAGGAAGGTGGGCAATAAATGAATAAAAAATTAGCCTTTTAAAATTTCTCATTAAGTATCTCAGCTTCTGAGGTGACAATGTTAATTGCTCTCATTGTGTCACCAATAACAAATTAGCAGCTTACATATTATACCTCCCGACAAGAAGACACCTCTACCAGTAGAAGCAAGGGACTGTCTGTCTGGGGATGCAATTAGAAAAGGAAACGGGGAGATGTGCTGGAGAGCAGTTCTAAATCTAGTCTACTCAGAGACGGACCCTCCCTGTGTCAGTTACAGGTGAGTCAAGAGGTTATGATAGAAATGTTAATAAACAGCTATGTGTAAGGATATTTTAGGCACTGTATTGTTCAGCACATTTCCTCTGAGGAATCTGCAGAGAGACAACTCTTTTATTACAAGCTCTGCCAAGATCGTCTCGGAGACAGAGCTGTCACTAATTAAGTTTTCCTTATCGGTGTGAAAAACAGCTCCCAGGGAGAGGTATTTTCATTAGGAAAATCAAAGGGAGAGGTGTAGTAAGGCACAGAAAGGGTTAACTAATTAGGCAATCATGGGATGCAGAAGCAGATCCTAAACAGCTAAAAAGGTAAAACCCTTTAGTTAAAAGTGTGGGTAAAAAGATGTTTTGGCCTGATGCCTAAAAGACAATCAGGTGAGCACCAGGTAAACATCAAGTAGAAAGGCACCAAAGGTGAGGTGCTGCCCCTGAAATACCACATCTCTAGTTGCCACACATTTCACTTCTGCAGGTGGAGAGACAGAAAACAGGGCTTGGGAGGTAGATCCATTTAGGAATCTCCAGTATCATGTCCGGTTAGGCTCTCAGAGTGCTACAGAACTATTCTGAAACTCCAGTAAAGAACAGTGCCGAAAAGTTGTAATGAAATGCAACAGTGTGTGAACAGCAAGTGGGGGGAAACACGTTCTAAATTGAATCCAGTTTAGACCACTGCTGTCCATTTCTACCACTGACAAGAGAGTTCCTGATTTACACTGCAATCCTAAGCAGATCTACACAAAAGCCTACACAGGGCTATTCAGTGGGGATTTCTCCCAGGATGGCACAGCGTCTCTTGATGGCCTGTGCAACAGAATTCTGTTGTGGACCCAATAAAACATGCTCTGTATGGGTTGGATCCTGCAATCCACAGGCGCACAGATCACAGGATCTTCTCCACCTCCTCCTTCGCCAGGACTCCTTTCCAACCCCTGGAAACTTTGTTCCCAGTGATGCACAAATCTGTGCCTGCGTGCTCCCGTTGCTGAATTGGAAACACACAGTCGAAGTCCAATGAGTTAGATGAATATCTGTCTAATGCATTTAAAACAGGGAATACAGGACTGAGTACCTTAGCACTTCAGCAATTCCAAAACTGTATTCTGCAATAACCAGGAAGGGCAGAAGGTCTTATACCCCAAACGACATCACATATAGTTTACACATTAAAGGGCCTCTGATTGGTACCAGGCAGTTAACATCATACAAGCATCATTTGATTCAGTGCATCTCTCAGTGGTGTCAGTATTTCACTTGTTTATCTTGTCTTCAGAACACTGGGAACATTAGAGAACTGGGTCCCTTCCTGGGCTCGCATGTGGAGAGCTAGCTGATAAGGGCTGTGAATCGCATTAAACTTCGTTATCGGCAGCCTTGCAACTTCTGAGTAGCATTCTTGTTGCATCCTAATTCCTTCTACAGAGGCTTCTTATACAAAAAGTGCAGTTATAAAATATATATAGGGTGTGGTCACACGTGACAGATAAAGCGGGGGGGGGAGGCGAGGCTTTTGCGCCGCATCAATTTGACCCGCCACAGCGTGATCAGACGCAGTGGTGGGTGAATCAGGTTTTTTCCTCTGCCGCATGTTTCCGGATGTGCTCCAACGAGGGATCAATGACACAATGGGAGCACGCCGGAGCGATCACTCGGGGAAGTCTGTCTGCAGCCCGTCACAAACCTGTTTGCTACTGCCCTTTCCCCGGTATTTTTTTACTCCGCATCTTAGGCGGTACAAAATGGGTTGGCAATGGGTGCAGGACGCTTGCCAGATGTTCTCATGTGATCGCGCCCAGAAAATCCGCCCATCATTTGTACGTATCGTGTGGCTACTTCTGCGTGTGAACGGGACCAGAGTTTCTCTAATCATAAGATTCTAGGTTACATACCAAGATCTGGATCTATTACGATTAAACTTTGGAAGGCACAGTGACAGCTGTACCAGGGCTAAGGGACTCAAATGTACTAATAGCTGCAGGGATCAGGCAGTGGGGAGGGAGAAAGGGGGGGAATTGCTCCTTTCTCTCTCTTTCACAAACAGAGCTCTGCTCAAGTAAAAAGCAGAAAGGGAGATCTTATTCTCTTCCCACTACGGCCACCTGTCTGGTATGGCTATTAGTACATATGTATGTGAGTATGTATGTATGTGATTTATTTTTACTGATTTATTTGCTTTAAAAGAATCCCAATAGCTGGCAGCTACACCGCCTCCCTGCCCAGTCCAGGCTGATGATTCACGGAGTAGCCTGGTGGGCAGAATTGAGACAGGTTAACTCCTCCTGCCCCCCCCCCGAACCAGATCTCCGTGATACAATCCTGGTCAGCACATGTATCCAGAACTAAATTCTAGCTGGCTGTTGCTTTATCTGTGACTGACTTAGCGAGCACATGAGTCACTAGTCTTGAACCCAGGAATAAAGTTTCCAGGGGTCAGAAATGGCTCGGGGCGGGGAGAGACCCTACACAGTCAGCGTTTTCCTCTGGCAATTCGCAGCATCCAAGCCTGTCTGTTTAAGATAAAGCTCTGTTCTAAGAATCTAATAAAGCCTTCTTCTAAATGAAAAGAGACTTATTAGGAAACTGGCCTGCCTTAATCAGTGTTTACTCTGTTCCGTCCCAGCACTGCTGCTGCACTCCTGGGCTTTTTTTTGTTAGTAACAGGAACAGCAAACAGGAAGGCAGAGACAGGCATATCGAGATAGCATGCAAAATAAACACATTTTGGAAGAGTGTCAATCCAATTCCCTTGGAAGATAAGCTTGTGATAACAGCACACCGCCAGAATGCCATTAGCTCAAAAGACTATTTGCTCTGGCAGAACTGCACCGAACAAAAAGGCCAATTTTTGAGACTCTGATATTCTTCCTATCTAGAAAATTATTTCTCTGTGAAAAGCTAAGAGGAAAAAATCCTGATGAAAAAGCACCAATGGGGGGGGGGGGGGACTTCCAGTTCAGGAAAGGAGAAATGTCATAGCCGTGGTTAAGCGGGTCATTTTATAAAGAATTGCAGAAAAGATTAAACACCTGTTTGCTGTTTAACTAAGAGCCAAACTACTTTTTTTCACTTGTTTACGCTTGTTTTCTCATGTTCCCCACAGGCACCCACCAGCTGCAGGGAACTGCTTTTTTTCAAGAGGAGAGCCAAAAAGCCATCATGGGGAAGGGAGTAGAGAGGACTCCTACCTCCCCGCCCCCAGCAGTTTTCTTGTGTGAAAACCATTCTGGGCATGAGTTATGTCACTGGTTTTGAGACTTCTGTGTGGAACAGCGGAATCATGCTTTTTGAACGAGAAAACTGCTGGGGAAAGAGGCCGGATCCCTTCTTCCCTTTGTGGTGCCATTCCCAGCCCATTTGGGCTCTTAAAAAAATAAATTAGTTCCCTGCAGCTGCTATGTGGCTGCGAGGAACACGTGAAATAGGGCTGGTCTCCTGAAGAGCTCCGAAAGAAGGAACACAGATGTGTGTCAAAATATCACCACTACTTTATCAGCATATATAATCCTCGCAATGTATTAAAATTGCTTTTTGCAGTTTGGGTGTCTCTCTTTCCCTTGAATTCAGGAACAAGCAGCAAGACTTTCTTGAGGGAATTTAGAAGTTATTATCTGTACCCATATAAATCTCAGCTTCCATGGATTAATGCTGCTTGGATAATAGTTATTTTGAATAGCTATTTTGATTCCAGCCCCCTACTGATCCCGAGCCTTTGGGAAACAACATCAGGCAGACACTGAGTAGGGTTGTCAGCTCCGGATTGGGAAATATCTGGACATTTGGGGGGTGGGGCCTGGGGAGGATGGGATTTGGGGAGGGAAGTGACCTCAGTAGGGTATAATACATTAACTCCACCCTCCAAAGCAGCCATTTCCTCCAGGGGAATTGATCTCTGTTATCTAGAAATCAGTTGTAATTCCAGGGGATCTCCAGGCCCCACCTGGAGGTTGGTAACAGTAATCAGTCTGTGCCGTCTCGTCAAAAACTCTAGCCAAAGGAGTTTAGAACAGAATAGCCACCAGCCAATCAGTCCTTTCACAGAGGCGGGTTATCTGATCAGCTCTGAACCCATTCCCATAAAAAGTCAGGCTCGCTTTCTTGTCGTTTGTTCTTTCAAACTCTCCCAAACTTAGCCTTGACTCTCTCTGTGCTAAGGTTACCAACTGGACAGGGGGGGAAAGTCCTTTTCGTTGAACAGAGGCTTAATGAATGGAAATGGTCGGCTGAAGATTTTTTTTCATAGCATGAAGTTAAATCACATCGCTTGATAACTGCTAGAAAATCAAACTGATCTTAAAAGGATAGAGGAACTCGTTGGACAATTGGCAGCCCAAAAACCTGCTCCAAAGACCTTGCTCCTCTGCAGGGCTTTTTTTGTAGAAAAAGCCCAGCAGGAACTCATTAGCATAACAGGCCACATCCAACAGCAGGAACTCATTAACATATTAGGCCACACCCCCATGTTACCAGAAGTGTGGTCATCCAGCCACACCCACCTTTTCCTTCTTATTCTGTTTACCTTGTTTATTGTCAAAACCCAGGGCTTTTTTTGGAGCAGGAACTCCTTTGCATGTTAGGCCACACACCCCTCATGTAGCCAATCCCAGTGAGTTTCTGCTGTTGGGTGTGGCCTATTATGCTAATGAGTTCCTGCTGGGCATGGCCAACTTGGGAGCCAGCTGGAACTCAGTTCCTGTGTGTTCCTGCCCAAAAATAGCCCTGCTCCTCTGACTTGGCTGGAGCAAGATGGATGGTGAAGTTGGAAATAAGATGGGGGTGGGAGGGAGGATTGACTTTATCTGTACGTTAACATGGTACCTTTTTTGGGGGAGGAGTCAACTCATGTCTGACTTGTTGCCACCTGCTGGTGGGGTTTTCAAGGTAAGAGACATTCGGAGGAGTTTCGCCGTTGCTTGCCTCTGCATAGGGTTGCCAACCTCCAGGTGGGGCCTGGAGATCTCCCACTTTTGCAACTGATCTTCAGCTGACAGAGATCAGCTCCCCTGGAGAAAACAGCTGCTTTGAAGGGTGGACTCCGCGGCATTGTACCCTGCTGAGGCCCTTTCCCTCCCCAAACCCCACCCTCTCCTGGATCCACCCCCAAAGTCTCCAGGTATTTTCCAACCCAGACCTGGCAACACTACCTCTGCATAAGAATCCCAGACTTCCTTAGTGGTGTCTCATCCAAATATTCACTAGGGCCAGAACTGCTTAGCTTCCGCAATCTGATGAGACTAGGCTGCCCTGGGCTGTCCAGGTCCGGGCACCTTTAATTCTCTGGGTACCGTTAGGGCATCCAGCATGTAAATACCTAGATGAGAAGTCAATAGCAAAGCTGAAGAAAAGAGCAAGAGTCCAGTAGCACCTTAAAGACTAACCAAATTTGTGGCAGGGTAGGAGCCGTGGTGGCTGGAAGGTCAGTAGTTCAGGAGTTCGAGACCCAAGTGCTGCATGATGGAGTGAGCTCCCATCTCTGGTCCCAGCTCCTGCCAACCTGGCAGTTCAAAAGCAAGAAATCACAAGTAGATAAATAGGTACCACTTCGGTGGGAAGGTAACAGCGTTCCGTGCGCCTTGGCGTTTAGTCATGCCGGCCACATGACCACGGAAACGTCTTCGGACAGCGCTGGCTCTTTGGCTTGGAAACGGAGATGAGTACCGCAGCCCTAGAGTCGGATTCGACTGGCTTTCAAGCAAGGGAAACCTTTACCATTACCTAGGAGCCTTCACGCATCACTGCTCACTTCTTCAGATACTGAATATCTGAAGAAGCGAGCAGTGACTCCCGAAAGCTCCTACCCTGCCACAAATTTGGTTAGTCTTTAAGGTGCTGCTGGGCTCTTATTCTTTTCTGCTGCTACAGACAGACTAACACAGCTACCCATCTGGATCTAACAGATCAAAGCTGCAAGGCTGATTCTCCGGCCAAGCCCAGCCCCACCCCCCCAGCTGACTGCAGGGGCCTAGGTTGCTCACGACCATCAGAAGCATAGAAGGCAACTGCCATTCATTCCCGGGCCCACCCTGTCTTCAGCCAGGTACAAGATTGCAAGGGCTTGGCTTGGACTCAGCGAGCTTCCCGTGAAACGATGGGTGTATCATGCTTCAGCTGCGGGGGGAAATAACTTGAACTGTCCCCGGATAGTTGGGTAGTGCGCTCTTATTTTAAAAGTCACCCCAGGGCTGGGTCTGAGTATATGGAGATTGTTGTCTGAACCAGGTCAGGCCCCGGGGCTGCAACATCTTGGAAGTACCCTTAAGCACTGCAATGTTATAGGCCGAATTGGGTTACTCTGCTGCCTTGGGAATAATGAGCTGTCTCTCCATCTCATCTGGCTGCCTCGAGCATATGAAGTCTGTAAATAGGGAGGGAAAAAACCCAGATGCAGCTGCCACAAACAGAAACGTTCCTTTGCTATTTTTCAGTCTTTTGCATATTCAGACAAAAGTGATCAGAAAAGATGATATTCAACAGGTCATTTCATTCCCTCCCTCCCCCGTCCCTTTCTACAGCAAACCCAGCAATTGTGCAGCAAGCTATAAACTCGGCTTTCGTTCAGCTAACCGAACTGGGCCATCTTACTAAAAGAAACAGTCACAAGGAAAGGAAAATGTATTCCAACCAAATGCCCAAGCTTCTTATTGCCATCAGTTTGGTGTAGTGGTTAAGTGCGTGGACTCTAATCCGGGAGAACCTGGAGGACCTTGCAGCTGCTGGGGGCAAGCCATAGTTCTGGCACAGCTGTTCTCTCAGGAGCAGTTCTCTCAGGAGCTCTCTCAGCCGCACCTACCTCACAGGGTATCTGTTGTGGAGAGGGGGAGGGAAAGGAGTTTGTAAGCCGCTCTGAGACTCCGAGTGAAAGGCAGAGTATAAATCCAATCTCCTCCTCCTCCTCCTCCTCTTCATCCTCCTCCTCCTACCACCACCTCCTTAGTTTCAAGAGCAGATTGCCTTTTGCCTCACAATAAGAAGATGATGGGGAGGGGGGAGTGTAGAGCAGAGATTATGTTAACCCGAACATGAATTAATTTTCGAAAGCACAGGAATCAGGTTTCCTTTCAAGGTGGCCAGACCACTTTTTTTAAAAAACTATCGAGAGCAGAATTGGTGGGAGAAACACAAACTTTGGAATACATACGGTGGCTTAGATCCCCTGGAGTTTTTCCACAGGTGGGAGGATTTCTGCTCGCAGAGTACCATTTTTTGCCTCCCCCCCTCCCACGGCAGGGTGAAATGCCCCCCAAATCTTTTCCCTGGGAGAACATGAGAGGGAGGAGGTAAGAAAGTCACACTGCATGAGCAGGTATCTTTCTGCCCATGGAAATTTTTTTTTGTGGGAATCTAATGCCTTTACCACAACTTTAATAATGATTAGGCTAGTTAGCTCAGGGGTCCCCACACTTGTTCAACCTGTGGGCATTTTTGAAATTTTGAGAAGAGGAAGTGAGTGTCACAGCAAAATGGCTGCCATGGGAAGAAAGTGCAGTCACAAAATTTTGGGAATTCCAATGGTTTCCTTCGCTTTGCTTCCCAAACTTGGTTTGGGAAAATTGCAGCCAAAGTGCCTTTGAACACCATCTGGACAGAAGGTTTGCATTTTTCCATCTGCTATCTACATCAGTGCCATCTTCCCTTACCTCAGTCTCAATTGCTTGCATCAGCCACCCCAACACATTCCAGAGGGCTATGATCAATTGCAACAATGCACTAAGTCCCTCCCAGCTTTCTTTCTTTCTTTTTTTTTAGTAAGTCTCTATCCCTTTTGGTTGTGGAATCAGAAGGGGAAGGGTACTGGCTGACAGTGTTAAAATAGTGATATAGCCATCACAGATTTTTTTTAAAGCCTGAAAAAAGCCCTCTGGTGGGAGGGGGAGGAATGGCAGTCACAGAGGGCTAAGACAAGGAAAGGCAGGGAATGTGTGTGTTCCATTAGGACTGCCATTCCCCAGGTCCAGGTGGAGAATCAGCCAGTGTTGGGGGGGCTTCTGCCCACTGCCAGACAGCTGGCCAGAGGGGGAAACTCCACCCACAAACAGCAACATCCCTGATGCAATGACATCAGGCGGAAGTGACATCATCATGTTGGGACGTTGCGTGGGGACGACAGTTTGGTGTAGCGGTTAGGAGCATGGACTGTGATCTGGGAGAACCGGGTTTGATTCCCCACTCCTTCACATGCAGCTGCTGGCATGACCTTGGGCCAGTTACAAGACCTTTCAGAGCTGTTCTCTCAAGGACAGTTCTCGGGAGAGCTCTCTCAGCCCCACCTACCTCACAGGGTGACTGTTTTGGGGAGGGGAAGGGAAGGGGATCGTAAGCCGCTCTGAGACTCCTTTGAGTAGTGGAGGGTGGGGTATAAATACAATCTCTTCTTCTTCTCTTCTGGTTTTTGGGCAAAACTCTATGGTTTGACCCTAATTTTACCATAGAGCTTTGCCCAAAAACCAGAGTGTTGCCCCCAAAGGCGCTGATGCCATGACACCACTTCTGTGTGACATCATCACATCAGGGACATCCCCACCCACTCCTGGAACACTTCCCAGATTCCCCGCATTGGCAAGATGAGAGGACCTGGCATCCCTAGCTCTGAATGCCTCTGCATTTGCAGCAGTAATGAGAGTGACATGGAGAATCATTTCCATGTGGAAACAGCCATAATTTAGGCAGGGTCCACACCCTGTTATCATTCTGCCGCTACAAAAAAGACAGTGGTTTCTGCATACAAAAGAAAAAGAACTCCCTCTCCCCCCTAAAAAATAGCCAGATGACAGAACATATGCATGAGATCCAGTATGGCATAGTGGTTAAGAGTCTTGGTCCAGTATCTGGAAGACCTGGGTTCGAATTTCCATTCATGCCTCGGGAGCTCGCTGGGTTACCTTGGGCCAGTCACACTCTCTCAGCCTAACCTACCTCACAGGGTTGTTGTGAGGATACAATGGAGGAGAGGAGAAGGATGTAAGTTGCTTTGGGTCCCCACTGGAGAGAAAGGCGGGGCATAAATGAAATAAATAAATAAATAAATAAATAAATAAATAAATAAATATGCATTGAAATGTATACCACAGGCACTCACTGTCAGGTTGCCAACCTTCAGTTGGGGCCTGGAGATCTCCTGCCATTACAAGTGTTCTCCAGATGATAGAGATCCGTTCCCCTGGAGAAATTGGCTGCTTTGGAGGGTGGACTCTAATGGCATTGTACCCTGCTGAGGTCCCTCCCCTCTCCAAACTCCACCCTCCCCAGGCTCCACCCCCCAAATCTCCAGGTGCTTCCCCATGCAAACCTGGCAACCTGACTCACAGCCATATTGCAGCTGTCAGTTCCCAGTGGGAATGTCATTGAAAAATGCTGCAGGGGGCCCCACAATTCGCATCAGGGCCATGGCACAGGTGGGAAAGACAAGACCTCTTTCTCCCTGCATGTAGCAGTCCTGATCCAAAGCAGCACTCTGCAACTCTTTTAAATGGAGTTCCCACCAGCAGTGTGGCTCGCAGTGCCAGTGAACTCCCATACATTGTAAGGTGTTGTTTGGTCTTGATCTAAAGGGGAAAGGTGGGGGGACTCATCTTAATTTCACACACACGGGATAATGCACTTTCAATGTGCTTTAGCAATCCTTTGCAGCTGGATTTCCCTTGGCGAAACAGGAAAATCTACTTGCAAACAATTGCTAAAGTGCATCGAAAGCGCATTATCCAACGTGTGCGAAATTGGGTTCAGTCTGCTCGGCCCCCTGAAAATTTAAGAAAACCCTGGAGGAGACGATGAGGGGACGGATTTCTGAAATTGTTGTTCTCCCTGCAGTTCCCCACAGGCCCCCAGCTTGCTTAGACCAGTAGCTCCCAAGCAGCATACCTTGACAGAATGGTCAGTAGTATATGCCACAAATAACACACCAGCCAAAGAATTAACAGCTCTTCTAAGGCCACCCAAAGAGTGGCGATGCGGCCAGCTGTGATGCTGTAGGTCTCACTGCTCTGGCTTCCTTTGTTTATTTAGAACATTTCTACCCCCACCCTTCAGCTAAACAGATTCTCGGGGTGCATTATGAGATTAGAACGTTTCAATTAAAAAGCCTCAAAACGTTCTCAGAAAAAAATCCAAACAACAACAAACCATCAAAACATTCTGGAAAGGAACTTTTTAAAAACAGAAGTACAATAGATGTAGAGATGGCTTTAAAATGTAGAGGACGGAGGAATCAAATACATAGGCATAAAGGTAAAGGTTCCCTTGCTCGAAAGCTAGTCGAATCCGACTCTACGGTTGCGGTGCTCATCTCCGTTTCAAAGCCGAAGAGCCAGCGCTGTCCAAAGACGTTTCCATGGTCATGTGGCCAGCATGACTAAACACCAAGGTGCACGGAACGCTGTTACCTTCCCACCGAAGTGGTACCTATTTATCTACTTGCAATTTCTTGCTTTTGAACTGCTAGGTTGGCAGGAGCTGGAACTAGAGACGGAAGCTCACTCCGTCTTGCGGCACCCGGGTCTTGAACTGCTGAACTAGTGACCTTCCACAGCCTGCAGTTCAGCGTCTTAACCACTTGAGCCACCGCAGCTCCTTACATAGGCATAAAACAGGTCAAAATGTTCCAGCAAGACCTGCTTCCTTTCAGTCAGGTTCCAATGTGGGAACAGGAGACTCTCAGCCATATCAGATGCGACTGGAGTAATTAATGAGGTTGGTAGTTGTCAGTGTAAACCTAAACAGAGTTATACCCTTTCAAGCCCAGTGACTTCCACAGACTTAAAACGGTGCAATCTTACTTAGGATTCCACTGTTGAACAACCCCAGTGCAGAAAGAAAACAGAATTAATCATCTTCAGAAGAAGCTGCCCATATCTGGGAATGAGATGCTCCTCTGGACTTCCTTTCTTTCAGTCAAGAGACAGGCTCACAACCTTCAACTCATCTCTGACTGTTTAGTCAGAGGAACGCAGACCTAACCCATGTAGCACATCATGCGTGGATCTAGTTGAGATGCAAGACTGCCATGTTCCTTCAGTTCCTTCAGTTCAAACAGAAATATCTTCCTTCAGTTTCTTCAGTTCAAACAGAAATAAGTCTCCACTATCGGGAGTTTGGGAAACTGTGAATTGTCGCTGTACCAGGATCTTTGTATTCCAGGACCTGATCCCGAGCCCGTTGAACGGATGCATTACACAAACAGCCTTCGTGGGAACTGGGAGTGGGACGGGGAGCATGCAATCCGAAACATTTATCTTGGCAATAATACATTTAAAACAACACAAGCCCAGCAGAACTGCTGTTGGTGAGCTCAGAGCTTCCAGCTCCACAGGCAATTAGAAAGGAACAGCTGGTGCTGGCAAATTCTATCCATGACTAAATTCAGAAGGAATCTGACACAAAGAAGCTGGAGAGTCTTAACGGAGAAAACGATATATATTTTTTTGTCGTCCTGCATGAAGCAGGACTGGCCTTTGACCAACTAGGATGAAGAGTTTTGACCGCATTTAAACAAAACCCCCTGTGTGCTACTTCTTTTCTTCTCCAAGGACTTCCAGGCAGTGTATATGCCCCCCCCTTTTATCCTCACAACAACCCTGTGAGGTTGATTAGGCTGAGAGAGTTACTGCCCCAGGGTCACCAAGAGCTTCAGGGAAGAGTTGGGATAATTTGAATCCATGTCTTTAACGGTGCAATCCCAATTAGGTAAAGGAAAAGGTTTCCCTTGCTTGAAAGCCAGTCGAATCCAACTCTAGGAATGCGGTGCTCATCTCCGTTTCCAAGCCAAAGAGCCAGTGCTGTCCGAAGACATTTCCATGGTCATGTGGCCAGCATGACTAGATGCCAAGGTGCACGGGATGTTGTTACCTTCCCACCAAAGCGGTACCTATTTATCTACTTGCGATTTCTTGCTTTCGAACTGCTAGGTTGGCAGGAGCTGGGACCAGAGATGGGAGCTCACTCCGTTATGGGCACTCGGGTCTCGAACTGCTGAACTACTGACCTTCCGGTCTGCAGTTCAGCATCTTAACCACTTGAGCCAATTACACCCTTCTAAATCCATAATTTGAACCCACATCTGTAACAGTGGAATAGCTAGATCCAAATCCAGTAAGCCCCTTAGAGACCAACAAGATTTTCAGGCTATAAGCTTTCAAGTCTCAAAGCTTTCTTTGTCTGCTAGCTGTGTCTAGGGTTGCCAGGTGCTTACCGGATGCCGACAGGGGGCTCCAGAATGCTCCCCAATGCTTCTAGCATGCATGCTTTGTGCGTGTACCACAATGATGTCACCTGGAAATGATGTCATCACACCAGGCATGTCATGCAGAGGATGCTCTAGTATTTGGCTAAAAGCTCTATGGTCACCATAGAGCTTTTAGCCAAATGCTAGAGTGTCCCCTACGTGACATGCTGTCACCTCTGAGTGATGTCATCGCACCAGACCGGTTGGGCGTGCCAGGGCTGTTTGGGTTAGATTGGCCCCCTCAAAAGCAGGGAAACCCCTGCCCCCATCGGGGAAATGGCAACCCTAGCTGTGTCATATACCAGATACCTGAGAAAGGGAGTTGAAGATCTGAAAATCTTTCTGGTCTCTAAGGTGCTCCACAATCTAGTTGTTCTACTGCTGACCAACAGGGCTACCATCTAACACTATCTACAGCAACGCAATTCCAAGCAGAGTTACACCCTTCTAAATCGATTGGCCAAGAGGGTTAAAAGGGCATAATTCTGTTCATGGCTGCAGTGCCAGTTCTTATTCCCAGACTCCAGCCACCACACCAACTCTCAAATTTTAAGGCAGAACAATAACATCCTTTCAACTATCAGGAGTTTGGCAAACACTGATGCAGAGGTATCGATATCCTAGTGTCACAGTTCACCAGTTCAAAGCTACCTGGACCACATCAGGTTCAGAGCAGGATGGAGAAGGGAGAAAGAGAAAACAATGCGAACTGCTGAAAAGAAAGGGTGGACCTAGGAGAGGAGAGAGAACTATGATATCTGTGCCTTTTATTCTTTGCATATAAATGCTCAGCCTTCCTGGAAACAAATATTTGGAGCATGCTTTTCTTGAACCCGGTCCTTATACTGGAACATATGTTCAACCAAGAATATTTTCCCCTTTACTGTGGCTTTTAAGCAGGAATAGCCGGAATAACTGAGCCTTTCCAAAGAAGACTCTTATTTCTGGGAACTGTGCTGTCCCAGAAGGGTCAGTCTGGTGTAATGGTTAAGTGTGAGGACTCTAATCTGGGAGAACTGGGTCTGAGTCCCCACTCCTCCACTTGCAGCTGCGGATGACCTTGGGCAAGTCATAGTTCTGGCAGAGCTGTCCTTGAAAGGGCAGTTCTTGAAAGAACTCTCTCAGCCCCACCTACCTCACAGGGTGCCTGTTGTGGGGAGGGAAAGGGAAAGGAGTTTGTAAGCCACTCTGAGACTCCAAGTGAAGGGTGGGGTATAAATCCAATCTCCTCCTCCTCCTCCTCCTCCTCCTCCTCCTCCTCCTCCTCCTCCTCCTCCTCCTCCTCCTCTTCTTCTTCTTCTTCTTCTTCTTCTTCTTCTTCTTCTTCTTCTTCTTCTTCTTCTTCTTCTTCTTCTTCTTCTTCTTCTTCTTCTTCTTCTTCTTCTTCTTCTTCTTCTTCTTCTTCTTCTTCCTCCTCCTCCTCCTCCTCCTCCTCCTCATGTGACACTAGTGCTCTGGGACCTGATCCCAAGCCTGGACAGGTTCTCAGTCAGGCTTTTGCAATGTGGTCAGGGTGGTACATTTGACAGACCATTGTTCTTCAATTTGGCAAATTAGCATTATGAATTTAAACCAATTACAAATCTAGTGTAACAGCCCAGAATATGAACCGTAAGACCTCTAGCCACCCCACCCCCCTCACCTCAGCCACAAGCTCCCTAAATGGCAGTAGAGAACAGGGCTGCAACTAGCACAGGGGCAAAGCCCCCTACTGAATTTCAACTCTCCCCCACCAAAGATGCCCTCTGACAGGCAGGTTAGCCCTTCCCTAATTGGCTTGTCTGGCAACATGTCCCACCCCAGTGCACACCCCCCAGGCTGGCGTCCCCCTTTCCCTGGAGGGCGTCCTCTCCCCCTGCCCTCCCCCAAAAACCCCACCTGCCAGGGGGCACCTACTAACCCTAGATTTAACAAGGAAGAGGGGGAAGGAGGCTGGGAGCAAAAGCTTCAAATCCACATGGGGCACTGCCGGCATCACCAGGAGGATGCAGTAGAGGAGGAGGAGAAAGCTGTGAGACCCTCAGGAGTATAACTAATTAAATTAGTTCAGCTAATTACATTTGGGGCTCCTGAAAAATTCCTAGCTATGGGCCTGGTAGAGGAGCTGTCTGTGGATAATAATAGCAACACACACATGTAAAGCTCATACCTCCCCCCCAACATTTCTCAAGCAAAAAGAGCACAGAGGAGGGGTCACTGGGTGAGTTGCGGGGGGAGGTAGCTGTGAATTTCCTGCATTGGGTTGGACTAGATGACCCTCATATCAAGCTTCCCCCCCATCCCAAACTGCTGAGGGCTTTCATTTGCCTCAAGTCCACTGCCTGTGTTTACTCTGCAATTGCCTTGACTCCCACAAATTTGGAAGGTAGGCGCTCTCGTGTAGAGATGTCGTAGCAAAGCGTAGCTGACCTACCGAAGGCTGGTCAAGGTTCAAAAAGATACCTCACCTGCTGCAGTGTGTGAAATGCCCTGTGTGATGTTTTCATGACTGCATGCAAGCAAAGCAGAGACAATGCGTCCATGCCAGGGTTTAAGTTAGAGGGAGGGAGATGAACCCTGGAGAATGGCAACCCTGACTACTCCAGGAACATTTCAACAAGCAGCCCTCCCTTACTCTCAATCAGTTCTTCCCAGGACTCAAGTGTGTGTGTGTTGTGGGGGGGTATATGTGGAGGCCCCGTGGAGCCTGCAAACCCATTCCCAGGATATTTATCCATTCTCTTTATTTATAGCCCACCTTTCCTGCTGAGACTCAAGACAGATTACACAGTGTAAGACGATGCAATCAAATAGCATGAGATATCCATAGGGTTGCCAAGTACTTACCGTAATTTGGCGGGGGATACACAGTCCCCAGTTGGAACATTCCTCCTTGGAACACCCATGCTGCACAATGCTGTCACCAGGAAGTTTCCAGCCCCATTGCCAGATCATCACCCGGCATCACTTCCTGGCGATAGCATCGTATGCCACGTCTACCTCCCCCCCCGAGAATGGTCCTGCCAAGAATTATGCGTCCCATGCTGAATTACAGTAAGTCCTTGGGAAGCCTGGATATCCAGGAAATAATACAATAAGAGCAGTTCCTCAGTGGAACAGGCTTCCTCAGGAGGTGGTGGGCTCTCCTTCTTTGGAGATTTTTAAACAAAAGCTAGATGGCCATCTGATGGCAATGCTGATTCTATGAACTTAGGCAGTTCATAAGAGGGAGGGCAGGAAGGGTTGCCTCAGTGCTCTGTTCTCGTGGCCCTTTCTTACTCGCCCAGGGAAATGCTGATCGCAACTTTGGGGTCAGGAAGCAATTTTTCTCCAGGTGTTAGCCACAACACTGGGTCTTAATTAAGTTATGATGGGGGGATTTAGCTAAGCTAAGGATTGTCCTCCAATTATACCAGCGTCAGAACACTCAGAGAGGCACAGATGACAGACAAGAATATTTTCTATGGAATTTATTAAGTAAATAACCCTAATATTTTCAAAGAAATATCACACACACATGCATCAGAGAGCTAGGAAATAAAGAGGTGAAGAGGTGATCTTAAAGAGATCAGTGACAAAAGAGGGCAAAGTGTTGAGGGGGGAAGGGGGGTATAGCTACCTGTCCAGATGTGTAGAAATCCATGGAGAAGAGATTATGGCCCAGAGTTTGCGGGTGCACTGCCAGTTGGCATCAGGGCAAAGACACACCCTGAGGCCTTGGGCTTTGGAGGATATAGACATTGGAAAACAATGTGGACCAATGAGGAGTCTCAGGTGAAGACAAAAGGTTACCTGGACCAATAAGGGTCCCAGGGGGTATGACACCAGGAGGAGCAAAACCTAGGTTTGACCAATGAAGTCCCAGAGGGGCAGATTCTACATTCACAATAGTGTCAATCAGATCAGCCAGGTGCTAGATGGCTCTACTGGAGCTCCTTGAATGGGTCTGATGATTGCTGATGGTCCTACCAAGACATGTTGAATAGGTTCCCAGATTCAGACAAAAGGTGTGAAATGGGTCCCTGATAGACACACGGAAGTATTGCTATACATTTGAATGTTTTATTGGTTATCTTGGTATCCTGAGGGATGGAGCAGGAAGGACAGTTGTGGAAGCAAAGCATTTCCACATAGACATAGGTATCACACAAAAGGGCTCTGTGAAGTTCTGGGGACAGAAGGGCTATTCACCAGGTGGCCACTGAATAGCTTTTAGAAATGCAGATACTGTACTTGGTAGAGCTTGGCATTGTTTCATATGCATACCTTGCTGGGTGGAGGGGGAAGGCTGGAGATTGTCTTGGAGGGCTGCCTTGTGCAACCTGAAATTGAAACCCTTTAGCAGAATTGTGGATAGCTCTCTGTTTCAGAACCAAGAGTGTCTTCCTTGGCCTGAGCTTGTGGGTCTCTGGTTCAGGTTACAAGTGGGGTGCCCAGGGCTATTTTTGGGCAGGAACGCACAGGAACGGAGTTCTGGCTGGCTCCTGAGTTGGTCACACCCAGCAAGAACTCATTAGCATATTAGGCCACACCCAACAGCAGAAACACATTAGGATTGGCTACATTAGGGGTGTGTGGCCTAACATGCAAAGGAGTTCCTGCTACAAAAAAACCCTGGGTTTTGACAGCAAACAAGGTAAACAGAATAAGAAGCAAAAGGTGGGTGTGGCTGGATGACCACACTTCTGGTAACATGGGGGTGTGGCCTAATATGTTAACAAGCTGTGCTGTCATGGGTGTGGCCTAACATGCTAATGAGTTTCTACTGATGGGTGTGGCCTATTATGCTAATGAGTGCCTGCTGGGCTTTTTCTACCAAAAAAGCCCTGGGGGTGCCCCTGTTGTTGGGGCTACCGTAGAGTAAGGCAGCACCTCTAAGTAACACAGGCCAGTTTGGCCAGGGATCCTGGAGGTTTCTTGTCATATTCTGGGCATGGAGCAGGGGTCACTGGATGTTTGTGTGGGGGAAGTATTTGTGAATTTCCTGCATGGTGCAGGGGGTTGGACTAGGTGACCCTGGAAGTCCCTGCCAACTCTATGATTTTAAGACTAGGATCACAAAAAAGTTGCTTCTGACATGCAGAAATCTTATGACTTAATAACCTCCAAAACATCCCATCATGGACATCTTTGCTCTGGTCTTGCAGACTAAGGGCCATGGCTTCCTTTACTCAGTCAATCCATCTCATTTTAGGTCTCCCTTTTCCCGGACTGCCTTCAACTCCTCCTGGCATCATCGCCTTTTCCGGTGAGGCTTGTCTTCTCATGTTGTGACCAAAGTACGACAGCCTCAGCTTAGTCATTTTAATTTCTAGGGAGAACTCAGGCTTGGTATGATCTAAAACCCACTTATCACAAACCATAGATAGGTGCATATATAATTTCAGAAATGAAATAGTGGATTTTTTTTTCTTTCTTTCACGGCTCCACATATCACATTTATGGAACGGGGAGTCTAATGGAGGAAGACCCATATTGGCAGTGTTTTCTGGGCTTGCTTAGAGAACTTGTGCTCTGGTCCTGGTTCTCCCTCTTGCCGAGATAACACATTATTTGAGTGACTTGCCCTGAACTGTGAAGAACGGTGGTGTGAAGGGAAGGGGGATAATTTTATACCACCTAAGTGATGGGTTTTTTTAAGAAAAGGTGCCTTTTCTATCATTCAGATTCATTTGTGCACCAGACTTCCCTCCCACACACACATTATTAGAGGCATCCAATAAACCTGGGATTAGCAAATTTCATTTTTAACTCAGCACACCATCAATATGAACACCTCCAAAAGGTTCCCTTGCTCGAAAGCCAGTCGAATCCGACTCTAGGGTTGCGGTGCTCATCTCCGTTTCAAAGCTAAAGAGCCAGCGCTGTCCAAAGACGTTTCTGTGGTCATGTGGCCGGCATGACTAAACACCAAGGTGCACGAAACGCTGTTGGTATCGCCTTGGTGCTGAACACCTCCAAGGTGGTCACAAATAAGATGACCTTTGCTGAGCCTGGGAACTCTTCCTTCCCCATCCTTATTAAAAGTATGAATTGTGAAACAGTTCGAGTTACAGAAGACAATACTGAGGAGAGCCACAAGACCCAGAACTGTGACACTTTCCACGTCTAGAAACGCACGCATTACAGACTTATTCATAATTGTGGGGTTTTTGTACATGACATTTTTTTTAAAAAAATTGAGCTTGGCAGGAGGGCAGATTTGGACTTTGCAAATATGATTCAGCCCACTTAACACACAAGATTGCTCCTTCGAGATGATCATTACTTCTTTTATAACAGTATTCACAAAGCATTCCTTTTCACATGCTTGGGTGACAGAAGCTTCATGAAATGTGCTTGTTCAATAATAAAGAGTCATTATATTTGAATAAAATGGCATCAATGGGGAACGTAACATTCAAGTTGCTGAGAAAAATATCCAGCGTGCTGAACAACACAGTCATTCAAAGGGCACCGTGGGTCCTGAGTGAGAAGATAATATGAACCGTTATACTATTTGACCCCTCCGCATTCAGTAAAAAAAGCTTTTCTAGTCTTCCTTTTTTTGACAAGTAAAGTTTTAGAGTAGCAGCCAAATGCCTTACTACGTTGAATGTAGGGCTATCAACCTCCAGGAGGAGGCTGGAGATGTCCTGGAATTACAACTGACTTCCAGGCATAGGCATAGAGAACAGGGGGGTGTGGGGGCACGGGCCATCCCCAAATATTTGTCAGAGATGCTTTAGGCAGGTCCTGCATCAAGCAGGAGGTTGGACTAGATGGTCTGTATGGTCCCTTCCAACTCTATGATTCTATGATTCTGAACTGCTGGCCAATTTGCTGGGAGCGAGTTGACACAGGAATAGTCCTTGTTTCTTGATGACATCAAGCGATGACTTGAACACATGGACACATCAAGTGGCCTTCTACTGAATCAGGCCTTATGGTCCACTGAGATCAGAATTGTCTTCTCCAGGGGTCCCCAACTTGGTGACCCTGGGCACCTTGGTCCCCCACTGACACTTTTCTAGGCACCCAGGTGTTTTTAGAAAGTGGGTGGGGCCAGGTGGGGCTCTTACCCTGCAGGGCTTCTGACTGGCCACTGAAGAACTGGTTGGCTGTGCAGATTAAAATAAAGTTGTTTTGGTGGGACCTGCCTCCAGCAGTGTTGGTTAAATTCTCGCTCACCCCTTTTTCCCAGTGCCTTTTTAAAATTACTGCTCTTTTCTCCTGCATTTGAGCTTCCTCTGCGTCCGTGTCTCCATCTTCTACAATAGCCACTTTGTGGTTGGCTCTATCTCCTGAGGTGGCCAAGGTCTCAGGCAGAGATCTTTTATATCACCTATTACCCGATCCTTTAACTGGAGGTGCTGGGGATTGGACCTAGGACTTTGTGCATACCGAGGTGATGCTCTGCCACTGAGCCTGGCTTAGGATTGCCAGTTGGGGGCAGGGGATTGCTTGGTTTTGTGGGGTCCTGCCTGCTGCTGGCCAGCTGGCTGGTGGGAGGAAATCCCCCCCCCAGCAATGTTGTATGGCATGCCTACATCACCTGGAAGTGATGTGGGCACGCCAGGGGCAGCGCTCTGGTTTTGGGGCAAAACTCTATGGTTTGAGGGCAATTTTACCATAGAGTTTTGTCCAAAAACCAGAGCTTCACCCCCGATGTGCCCATGTCACTTCCAGGTGATGTAGGCATGGCATGTGATGTCATTTCCAGTGATGTCAGCATGTCAAGGGAGATGCTCCCAGCTCCTGGAATGTCCCCTACTACCCAATGGCATCTCTAAAGGACCTGGCAACTCTAGCCTGACCACCATGGGCACATTTGGAACATCCATTATACTCAAACACCACATGGTTTGCACAGCAACTGCAGCAAAACTGCTGTGTATCAGGAGGGCCACCCCCTAGTACAAACCTCATCTCCAGCCACTTTAGGCATCAGAGTATTTCTGAGTCTTGGCCTCTCATGCCCCCAATATGAGAACAATTTTACAGGACTCTTGTAAGGCTTACTGAGATAATGTACGTCGGGCACTCTGAACGCCTAAAAACTCTTAAGCACTAGGATGGCTCTTACAATATCATCATCATCTCAGCCACAAAACAGCTTTTCAATAGCAGTAATTCGCACATTCCTCTGTGAGACATGAAGCAATGAGAAATAGGACATGCAAATACAGATTATCCCTATCTTACTTCTCTATTTACAGTTTCCAGCCTACTCCAGGGATGAACTAATTGTTCAGCAGAGAAGGATGCATCGGTGATGTAGCCTACGGCAGAAGCTGCAATTAAATCCACTTGTACCGCCCGTGCATTTAATTCTTGATGTCATTAACACAGTTTGAGCATCTTATTAATGGGCATGGGAGGTACAGGACCACAATGGGCACATTTATTCTAATTTTCTTATCCAGAAGCTATTTTCCTGAAATATGAACAGATCCAATTCAGCCTTACAAGATTTCTTTTAGTATTAATTTGGGCCACTTAGAGTTTATTTGCCCCAGCTTCAGTGCTGTGGGGAAACTGACCCCCCCACACACACACACTTCCCCACATTTGTGCACCTCTCAGGGTTCTCTCAGATCTTTCCCAAACCTGTTTTGCTGAGAAGTTTTGAGAAAGATCACAGCAAAGCCTGGGGGGTTGTCCTGTAGTGTGGGTGGGAAAACTTGGGCTTTCCTCATCCCACCCACATAACAGCCATTTTCCCTGCCCCTATTTCCACAATGGCAATTTCCTCCCTCTCTCTCACCAGTGGGCCTTTATGGGTTTTTAACTCAAAAATGGCATGTCTATATCTATGAATCAATCTATCTATCTATTATATATTATTTCATTTATACCCTACTATTCTCCCCAGTCGGGACCCAAAGTGGCTTACAACTTCCTCCCCCTTCCATTTTATCCTCACAAAAGCCCTGTGAGCTAGGTTAGGCTCTAACCCAGAGGTGCCAAACATGTGGCCCATGGGCCAAATCAGGCCTTCAGAGGGCTCCAATACAGCCCACAAGGCCCTGGCTGTTTCCTGCTTCCTTTTCTAGTTCTGCTGCTACTACGTCGCAGCTTGCTTTACCAGACTCTCTCAGTCACACAGGTGAGATAGATAGGCAAGCCTCTCCTGTGTGATTGAGAGCAATGTTCCCTCTAAGCTGTGGAGTCATGTGAGCAAAAATCCTACTTTGTGAGCTACTGGCATGAAAGCTATGAGTGAGCGATTTGGCTGCTGCATAAATTAGTTTGCTCTACAGCCATCCCTTCCTGAGCTAAGACAAAAATGTGTGAGCCAGAGGCTAAAAATCTGTGAGCTAGCTCACGCTAACTCAACTTAGAAGGAACATTGATTGAGAGCTCAAACAAGGCAGTGGCTGAGGCTCAAACAAGGGAGAGCTTGCTTTGCTGGGCTGCCTCAATTGCTGGGCAGAAATACCAGGTGCCTTTAAAAACCAACAAAGTTTTGTTCAAGGTATGAGCTTTTGTGTGCCTTGCTACAGTGTGTGTTTTGTTGGGCTCCTTATGCCAGGGCTCTCCTGGGTGCAACTGGGTTCCCACCCCCTTTCCACTGAATTCATGCCCTCATGATCCTGAATAAGAAAGCAATGTGAAATATTTTAGAGGAGGAATAACAACAAGCCAGTGAGGTGGATTAGGCTGAGAGTTTATTTTATTTATTATTTGTATTTATATCCCACCCATCCTGCAGACGGGCTCAGGGCAAGTAACACCATTATAATAAATACAATTTCAGTTTAAAACACAATAAAACATTATAACAATTAAAACAATGGGTACAGCTTGAAACAGTGTCAGTTGGCAATAAAGTTCTGGCTCAGTGATCAGTAAATAGATGGGTGGGCGCCCCAGTGCGAGGCTGGCATCAGCAAGGAGGCCAAGGCGGCGCTGGAGACGCGCTGCGCCGTCCTCTTCTGGGCTCTCCAGGCAGCCAAGGAGCAGCTTGCCCGGCAGGGGGTGCCCCCCTCCCCCGGGAGGCCAGACTACAAGCGGCGCTGGTGCCAGGGCAATGGCTCGGGCTCACAGAGGAGGCAGAGGCGGCTCAGGAGAGCATGCTCAGTTTTCCCGGTGGCAGCAGCCGGAGTGGGAGCAGTCTTGGGCCACCGGGATGGATCCGCCCGGAGCTGGGGGGCCATATATGGGTGCCTGTTGCCTCAACCAAAGGCCTGGCAGAACAGCTCTGTCTTGTAGGTCCTGCAAAATTGAAAAAGATTGTGCGGGGCCCTGGTCTTAATAGGGAGCATGTTCCACCAGGCTGGAGCCAGGACAGAGAATCCCTGGCCCTGGTTGAGGCAAGACAGGCATCCTTTGGACCAGGGACCACCAGGAGGTGTTGATCTTTTGAATGTAATGCTCTTTGAGGCATGGATGGGAAGAGGCGGTCCCTTAGATATGTTGGTTACAGGCTGCATAAGGCTTTAAAGGTCAAAACCAACACCTTGAAGTGAATCCAGTACTCAACTGGCAACCAATGCAATTGGTGGAACATGTACCTAATATGAGCCCACGCAGCCGTTGACGTCAGCAGGCATGCCGCCACATTCTGCACCAGTTGTAATTTCCGGATCACCTTCAAGGGTAAGCCTGCATAGAGTGAGTTGCAGTAATCGAGTTTGGAAGTGACCATTGCATGGGTCACTGTCACTAGGTCTTGCGGGGGAAAGATAGGGCTTCAGTAGACCAGTCTGCCTAAGGTGGAAAAACGCAGATCTGGCAACTGCAGCAACCTGGGCCTCCATGGAAAGAGAGGCATCCAGTGTTACTCCCAGTGTGAGGAGCCCGGTGCCCACATCCAACCCCCCTCAACCCAGGTACAGGACCTCTGTTTTCGATGGATTTAACTTCAACTGACTCTGCCACAACCACCCAACCACAGCATCCAAAGCCTCAGTCAGGTTCATAGGAATGGAAGACGGATGGCCGTCCATTAACAGATAGAACTGGGTGTCATCAGCATACTGATGACAATCCAGCCCATAGCTCCAGACTAACTGGGTGAGGGGGCGTATATAGATGTTAAATTACACTGGTGAAAGGACTGACCCCTGCGGCACTCCGCATTCCACATTCCAGTGGGTACCTCTGGGAGACCCTCTCACCAAGCGCTACCCTCTGTCCCCAACCATGGAGGGTGTGTCCAGACCAAGTTCACCCAGCACTATTTCTTCAAACCTATCCCTAGTAATCACGATGACTAGATGAATATCTTAGAAATGAGGATTCCAGTCAGGCTAGATGCATATGGACATTTTCCTCTGCTTCGAGATCCAAATTGGTTTTCGAAGCGTCCACACAATATCGCCCTTTAACTCTTCAGTTTCCAGGTTTTCCACCTACTTGGTATGCACTTTCTCAAAGCTGCCTTGCTAAATCTTTTTAGAAAAAACATGGTCCAAGCATGGTAGCACGTACTTTGGACAGAAAGGTGCTCACTTTCAATACTGGTAACAAAAACAAGGTAGAAAATCCCTGATTAACAGAAAAAATGTGGGTCTGATATCACTTGTATGGAAGGTATTAAAGGTGCCTGTATAGTATCCACATTACAGCTATCGAATTGCAAAAAAACCCCAAAATTAGTTGTAATTACAAAATTATGAAAACATCAACCTGTGTCACAATAGCACAGTAGCACAATAGCACAGTAGGACAATAGCACAGATTAAGACCACAGTAATAAATATTCCTTTACAATATTAGCAATTATAGACTTTAACAGTTGCAATAACAAGAAGCCACAAGAGACAGGATACTGGCTATATTCAGAAACAGGATGCTGGCTATATTTTGATAATAGAATATTATTTAACAGTACTGGAGAAAAAAAAATACCAAGCGTTCAACCAACTCTGAGCCATTTGGTGATGTGTCAGGTGAGATGGGCAGCTGGGCTTGTTTATTTCTTACAACACAATTTCATAGCATTTTTTCCAATTGCAAGGGTTTTTGCACATGTTATTGCAATTGTTCATGTAACTGCTAATGCTGTAAAAGAATATTTATTACTGTGATCTTACGCATTGCTATAGTTTGATGTTTTCACAATTTTGTAATTACAATTTAATTTTCATATTTTCGCAATTTGATAGTTGTCTTGCGGTTACTATACATGCATGCACCTTTAATACCTTCCATACAAATGATATCAGACCACTCACACTGGTGCCATTTCCTGCCGTCAGCCTCTCATTTTCCCCGCTGTGCTACCAAAGGGCTTTTTGAGAGCTTTCTTTCTTTCTTTTTAAAAAAGATGGGTAATCGCCATAGTGCTACAGCAATTACTGATTTCTTAAAAACCTCAGAAAGCTCTCTGGTAGGGCAAGGGGGCAGAAAAACGGCAGCTGATTGAGGGAAATGTACAGAAAACTCCTATGTGGGCAGTCCATTGCCAATGTGAATGCCTCTGCATTTACAACACCAATGAACGCACAATGGAGACTCCTCACCATGCAGATGCAGCCCAAGGGTCCGAAGCCTGCGTGAAAGGACACATGGGCCTTGAGTAATGCCCAGACTGTTCACTGCCCCTCCCACCCTTCACAACATCTAATGGCTCAGATTTGGTTGAGCACTTAGAATCACAGAATCATAGAGTTGGAAGGGACCTCCAGGCTCATCTAGTCCAACCCCTGCACAATGCAGGAAATTCACAAATACCTCCCACCCCACACCTCCAGTGACCCCTGTTCCATGCCCAGAAGATGACAAAAAACCACCAGGATCTCCCCACAACAGATACCCTGTTGCTTCATTTTTTCCTTTCCAGTTATGTTAAATTCTATGATAAAAATAAACCTCCCATTTAAGAGAAGACTTAAGTGGCTAAAAAATTTGGCTGTGCTCCAAAAAGAAGTTGCCACTCTTAACATCCGTGCCACGTAAGCAGTAAACACATTTCACAGTCTCACATTTAATGCCTGCTTAGAAATTAGGCTTCTTGCACCCATACCTTGCCTTGGTCATCCAGATAGACACTGGACTTGGGGATATATCTAGGCAAAGATTCAACAGGAGCTGCTTTCCCAAACATTTGCTACACACACAGTAAATGAACTGCTCTCCCACAACAGACTTGTAGTAAATACCCAGGCAGAAATTCTACAGCCATGATGAATGCTCTTCCAGTACCAGATAACTTCCCGGCTAGAAAGCCCTACTGGGCATGCTCTGTATAATTTGCAAACACTTTAGCACACATTTTCAACTCTGACATCACACAATTTTTATACCAGCTGTGAATTTTCACCAAACAATGACCACACAAAGAAGGTCTCCATCTTTCACCACGGAGGCTGGACATGCATCCAGTAGCCAACACCATCTTACCCGCACTCTCAAGCACATATTTCCCTTAATAAAAGTTTCTTATTAGTTTTAAAACTGACAGCTGACTCCGTGTAACTTTGTAAGTCTGTCGCCACACCTAGCTCAAAGCTCCGCTGCATTAAAGCCTTTGAGTACTCTGCTATCTTTCCATGGTTCCCTGGCAGTCAGGGCCGGCTCGCTCACTAGGTGAACCAGGCGCTCGCCTAGAGCGCGCCAGCCTTTAGGGGCACCAAACTGGCACCCAGCCCCCACCCCATGCCAAAAGCCCCGCAACTTCCTTGACTGGGTGGGTGACCACCGCCACTGCCGCGTCTTTCAGTGCGCTCAGAGAAGCGCAGCCGTCTTCCTCTCGGAGGAGCAGAAGCTGAGGAGCTCTTGGAGGAGGGGAAACCAGGGATTGGGGGTGGGATTCCGCACACAGCCCGGCGGCAGGCACTTCCTGGGGAAGAGCTAGCCTGGTGGAGAAGTTGGCGCTGAACTAGATTGTGGCCCGGGGGGGCAGCGGGGGTTGAGGCTTTTGTTGGGAAAGCCAAGAGGCTTCGGTTGTTTTTCTTGTTGGGAAAGCCAAGGAGGAGCTCCCATGTCTACAGCAACTAAGGAGCTCTCTGCTCTGGAAGTCGAGGTACTGCAGTTCCCAGCTCAGCGATTTCTCTGGATTCCTCCCCCTCCCCGGCATCAGCTGTTGATTAATCTGAATTGAGAGCGGGGCTCCCATTTGGTGGGCTGCTGAAAGAGGAGAGGGGTTAATGAACAGCTCCCTCCTTCCCGACCAGCCCACTTGTAAGCCAGGAGTCCCCTTGGTTATTCTTTTGTGTCACGCAACGCTGAGCCCGCAGCTCGGTGGAAAAATGCTCCTCCGACCAGGCAGCTCGATTCAAGTTAATGTTTGCTAAATAAATGTTTTCTCAGGCTTTCTTGTTTAAAGCCCCCCCCAAGCTCCAGTTTGCCACGTGAGGAGGGGAAACGAGGTTTGAACTTGCCAGATGTCCCGGTCCTTCCTCATGGCCCGTTCTTCCGATTCACTGAGGGCCCCCCCCCATACACCCCTCTCCTGAACGCCATGGGGGGGGCTTCCTGGGCAGCTTCAGTTCAGTTGAGGCGAAGGAGTTTCATTCAAATTCACTGAGACTCGCGTCTCAAATCTACACATTGGTTTCCAGCAGCCAGATTCTACGCGCATTTAGTCCTCAATCAGACCCGTCGAGTTCAACAGGGTTTACTCCGTGGTGAGTGTGATCTGACCGCATGCAGCAGTGCTGGCAGTAACGCTGAACCAGAGCGTAGTTACTTTGAAATATGTTTCTTTTCCATTCCTAAACTGTGTAGATAAGCGCAGGGTTGCATCCCACCCCCACCTCCCACCGCGCCCTGTACTGGGGGATCCGCTGCCATAGCAGAGGTGCACACCCAGATCCATCCAAGCTCTGCAGACAGAGACAGTTGGCAGCTGCTGGAAATTGGTCACTCCTGTGTTTAAGAGAGGTCGGCATGGCTTTTTCCTAGCAGGCCATGCAAGAAAAAAGTTCTTCCTACCTCAGGTTGCCAACTTCCAGGTGGTGGCTGGAAATCATTTATTTTTGAAAATTGGTGGGCGCACGCCGGGGGGGGCACCAGAAGGGTTCCTCGCCTAGGGTGCAAAATAAGCCGGGGCTGGCCCTGCTGGCAGTACTAAGTCCAGAGAATCCAACATATACCAGGCTGGATCTCAGAACTGGAGATGCTGGGGACTGAACCAGGGATTCCTGCATGAAAAGCAGATGCTCTACCACTGAATCCCTCCAGGGCTCTTTTTGTAGCAGGAACTCCTTTGCATATTAGGCGACACACCCCTAATGTAGCCAATCCTCCAAGAGCTTACAGTAGCCCCTGTAAGAAGAGCTCTGTAAACTCTTGGGGGATTGGTTACATTAGGGGTGTGTGCCCTAATATGCAAAGGAGTTCCTGCTACAAAAAGAGCCCTGAATCCCTCCATTTTGAAGATCTGTGGAGTGGGGGACATCTAAAGGATCACCAGCATATATGCCCCAGATTCTCCAAGGAAAGCTAAATTTAAAATGCCTTAAATCTGTAGTGTAGCCAATACAGTGTAAAAGAGCCACGTGGGACATTTCTGTGTTGGCATGTATTTTTGACAGACAAAGAACAGTTTTGACAGACGAAGAATATTTAAGCATGTACCGTTCACTCCACAAGTCTGTATGTTCTTCTCCCAGGTGTCCCGTCGTTCCCGTAAAGCCTTCTGAATGAGGTCTGTCCTGTAGATGATGTGTGGTTGTGAAGTCCCTTCTTTGGACAGGTATTTCTTTACTGGCTCAATGAAGTAATCTCCATCAGGCAGATGGAAATATCCAGTCTGAGGATAAGAACAGCAGAATTTGGTATATGTGGAAACAGTGGAAGATATATCTGAATTGCACTACACTTTGGCTAGGCAGAATGTTTTTTGTTTCTGTTATCTAGCAGGACTTTTGGAACTCAGTCCTGTGGATTGTATTATTGTCACATTTTGACTACACTCCAGGATAAGAACGTAAGTACATAAGAGAAGCCATGTTGGATCAAACCAATGGCTCATCCAGTCCAACACTCTGTGTCACACAATGGCCAAAACCCAGGTGCCAACAGGAGGTCCACCTGTGAAGCCAGAACTCCAGAAGCCCTCCTACTGTTGCCCCCCAAGTACCAAGAATACAGAGTGTCACTGCCCCAGACATAGTGTTCCATCTATACGTTGTGGCTAATAACCACTGATGGACCTCTATTCCATATGTTTCTCCAATCCCCTCTTGAAGCTGTCTATGCTTGTAGCCACCACCACTTCCTATATATGTAGATTTGTTTGTGGAAAATTTGCTTATTCTTTTAGGGATGTGGAGAGACTAGTGCCCTGCCTTCCTCACCCTGCTCTTGAACTTGCACATCTGCTAAACTTGCCTATTTATTCCCTTGTTCCAGACACTTTGTCACTGGAGCTGGGACACATCATCATGGGAGTCTGCGCATAGGAACTCTAAATAAATAGCTTGGGTCAAAACTCCACCTCCACTGGAGCCAATCACACTGGTTGGGAGCTAACCAATAAAGGAGGAGGAGTGAGTCAGCCTCTGGTTTATTAACAGTAGTTATTGCTGAAAGGGAACTGCTCAGACAAGAGCTCCTCTCCTTCTCAGGCTGCCTTTTACTCCAATGCTAATTTAATTTCAAATGTTAATTTAGCCGTTATGGTCAAAGCAATGGTATTCCCAGTAGTAATGTATGGCTGTGAGAGTTGGACCATAAGGAAGGCTGAGCGCTGAAGAATAAATGCTTTTGAACTATGGTGCTGGAGAAGACTCTTGAGAGTCCTTGAACTGCAAGGAGATCAAATCAATCAATCCTAAAAGAAATCAACCCTGACTGTTCCCTGGAGGGCCAGATACTGAAGCTGAAGCTCAAATATTTTGGCCACCAAATGAGAAGGGAGCACTCACTGGAGAAGACCCTGATGCTGGGAAAGACTGAAGGTCAAAGAAGGAGGGGATGGCAAAGGATGAGATGGTTAGACAGTGTTATTGATGCAACAGACATGAAATTAAGCAAACTCTGGAGGAAAGCGGAAGACAGGAGGGCCTGGCGTGATGTGGTCCATGGGGATGCGAAGAGTCAGACTTGACTGTGAAACTGAATGACAATGACAACAACAACAACAAAAAGGCTTGGGTTAAAGGGGACTCCAGCTGAAAAGCCTCAGCAGTTACAGGAGGTATGTAACTGCTTGTGTTCTTATAGGAAAAAACCCTTCTTTAAAGACTGTGAAAATCAGATTAAATTTTTAGATTTAGTTTAAAATTGGACCCCCTGTTTTTAAAACCCAAGATGTATTTAAGCCCTAGCTACAGTTTGTTTTGCCACTTACCCTCTCCTCGCATGTCTGCTAAACTCATCCATTTATTCCCTTGTCCCAGACACTTTGTCACTAGAATTGAGACTTTGTCATTGGAGCAGGGCTTGCTACCTTGCAGAGGGTATGGTTCCTGACCCATGCCTGGCAACCACTGAGAGACTGCAGTGGACAGGGACTTGTGTTTTTGGCATTGGACTGATGCTGTGACCTCACTTCCAGTGCAATCTGAAAGTGATGTCATTGTACCAGATGGACACTCTAGCATTCACCTCAAATTCTCTGGTTTAACCATGGAGTTTGTGGCAAATGCTAGATAGTTGCCCAATGCGATGGCATCACTTCCAGGTTGTGCTGGAAGTGATGTCATGGTAACAATGCTGAAACACCCCCCCCAGTTTCCCCCAGCATTTTCCCCCTGCCACCCAGCTGGGCAACAATGGGCAGAGCTGGCAGGAATCCTTCCACCAAAGCAGAAGACCTGGTCTCCCTGCTTCAGGGCAATCTTCTTTGGTGAGTATCATATAATAACTATCATCAGTGGTTCTCAGCTTTTCCATACTCAGAACCCACCTTTAACACTCAGGTGGCAGGATGGGCTTGTTGACTGCAATCATATTAAGAGCCTCCCAGTTTACTATTAGATATAGTGTAAGCTGGGGGCCCAGGAGGAATTGCATGAGGGGAGAGCAGTTCAGAAATCCCACACCTTAAAATCTGCATCTCCGGGACTCTAAGCTCCCAGGAGCTTTCAGCAGTCTGATTTCTCCCTCTCTCTCTTCCCCCCTTGAACGGATGTTTAAATGATGTTGTTCAGCTGTTCTCAACAATCCATACCCTCTGGAGCATTGTCAGTCCTCATTAAGAGATTCTTTTTAAAAGACCCAGTTTACAAAGTCTATTTTTGGCAGATCTGCAGACGCTTGCCCAGTTACATAAAGGACCCTGCCTTGTCTGCTGGTGGCCCCAGTGTGTGGCTTTCATGATCCACATTTATACAATATTAATACTGTAAGAAATTGCAAGTAGATAAGTAGGTACCGCTTTGGTGGGAAGATAACAGCATTCTGTGCGGCTCAGCATCTAGTCATGCCGGCCACATGACCACGGGAATGTCTTTGGACAGTGCTGGCTCTTCGGCTTGGAAACGGAGATGAGCACCGCATCCCTAGAGTCGGATTCGACTGGCTTTCGAGCAAGGGAAACCTTTACCTATGCAGTTTTACAGCTCTTAACTTGATTTTTTGTAATTGTGTTCAGTATATCTCAATAAAGTTTCTTTGAAAGTGGGGGGGGAGATCCACATGGGGCCCAGCCAATTTGCTATTAGATATGGTGATAGAAAGTGCCCATCCCACCCTGCCGTGCGGGACAGAGGTGTAGTCAACACAGGAGGATTACTTTATTGCCATCTTGATTGGTTTCAATCTCTTATTTTAGTTTTAGTTATCTTAACTATACATTAACTATATTTTAAATGTCTATAATGTTGTAAATTGCCCAGAGCCTGCTTGCAGGGTGGGCAATTTATAAGTCTAATAAATCATCATGATCAAGTCACAGTTGACTTCTGGTGACCCGATAGGGTTTTCAAGGCAAGAGACGTTCAGAGATAGTTTGCCATTGTCTGCCTCTGCGTAGCAGCCCTGGACTTCCTTGCTGGTCTCCCACACAAATACTAACCAGGGCCAACCCTGCTTAGCTTCCAAGATCTGGTGGGATTGGGCTAGCCTAGGTCTAGGGTTGCTAGATACCGGTAGGGCCATTGAGGTCAGGGCTACTATTAGATAGCAATATATCAACCGGGGCCTATTGCACAGAGGAAGTAGTCTAGCAAAAAGTGTCTTAAACAAAGGGAAACTTGTAACTTATAGAAAACCACCTACATTTCCAGAATGCTGATTTTAGTTGTTGCTTTTTAAAATACTTATAGCCTATAAAATAGGTTTTACTTGCTGAATCTCAGCTATTTTAAAACTTTTTAGCAATTATAACACATATTTCATTCTCATTTTTTCCCCTTATGTACATGTGAGGACTAGAACGTTTGTTTTTTAAAGACAGAACCCTTGAAAGTTTTTCCAATCTTATGTCAACAGTTCCTAGGCTAGGATTAGTCACTATCACCTTCTGTTTAGCATTCATCTTTCAAGCCTACATTGAATAATTGCATATAAAAGGTATCAGGGAAATTGCTTTTCTACTCATTTGTTTACAGGCTTTGTTGACCTTTCTTTCTACTCTGTGCAAAAATATTATTATGCAAAAGGGCAATTAAATTCTTGCTAAGAGCCCAGGAAATAAAAATGCATGACAACAGCTTTGGAAAATGCCAGCCTGTAGCATTGCCCCAGTCGTCTGAAATACAGCTGGAATTTCTTTCAGAGGAAAGAAAGGAACCCTGGGTACAAGATCTCACCAGCGGCCACACACATTTGGCATAGGAAAGCAGTTTGATTTAAGCCCAGCTGTGTGAGGCAAAGAGGCATTTGACAAAATCACACATTGTTATGATGCAATAAAACAGCGTGAAAACTTGAAAGCGCACCACCATGAAAAGGCTTCCTGGAGAAGCTGCCTCTCTGAGACGAAAGCTCCTTTCTTTTTGACGTCCCTCATCTTGACATCTCCCTTCAGAACTAAAACTGCAGTCTCTTTGAGTCAGAGACCTGCCCCTTATTGCTTAGGTTATTCTGTATCACACCAGCTACATTAAGAACATAAGAGAAGCCAATGGCCCATCTAGTCCAACACTCTGTCACACAGTGGCCAAAAATACCAGGTGCCATCAGGAGGTCCAGCAGTGGGGCCAGGACACTAGAAGCCCGCCCACTGCTGCCCCCCCTCAGCACCAAGAATAGAGTGCATCACCTGCCCCAGACTGAGAGTTCCCATCTATACCCTGTGGCTAATAGCCACTGATGGACTCCTGCTCCATATACTTATCTAATTCCCTCTTGAAACTGTCCATGCTTGTAGCTGCCGTCACCTCCTGTGACAGTGAATTCCATGTGTTAATCACTCTTCGGGTGAAGAAGTACTTCCTTTTATCTTTTCTAACCCGACTGCTCAGCAATTTCATGGAGTGCCCATGAGTTCTTGTATTGTGAGAAAGGGAGAAAAGTACTTCTTTCTCTACCTGCTCAATCCCATTCATAATCTTATAAACCTCGATCATGTCACCCCTCAGCCGTCGTTTCTCCAAGCTAAAGCGCAGGGGATGAGCTTCCGTGAGTCACTGCTCACTTCTTCAGTTCATCTTGTTCATCTTGTTCATCTTTAAGGTGCTACTGGACTCTTGCTCTTTCCTGCTGTTACAGACAGGCTAACACGGCTACTCATCTTCACCCTTTTCTTACCATTTTAACAGAAGAATACCCTGGCACTGCATACATCTGATTCCCACAAAGCTGAAACTGGAGTGTTTTTTATGTTATGTTCTGCTATTTCATTTACTTTATTAGACTTCCATTTGCACCATCCAAAGTGGGGCTCTTTGAGCAGCTGACAAAGACAGAACAAAATCTATAAAAATCAATAAAGCACCACATATGGAATAAGTCTATAAGGAAAGAAAAAGAAGACAAGAACTCCCGCTGAAAATCTAGCTCAATCCAAAGTTCTTTGAAATGAAAAGACTTTCACCTATGACCTAAGAGCATTTAGCAAGGCTCCCTGAGCATGAAGTTCTATCCTTTGAGCAGTTACTGGCAAAAAGGTAAAGATTTTAGAGCCATCTGCTGTACTTAGGTGGCAGCAGGGGCCACCATCAAAGAGTCTCCGCATCTCAAATGCTGTCAATGCATTGGGAGGGGAGAGGAAAAGATATGTGAGGAAGTTTTCTTAAGGTATTATAAACATTATTCTCCCCAACCCAATTTCCATTGCAAATGCTGTTCTTTAAGAACGTTTGAAGTTCTGCAGTCTACTAAAAATGTCAAAAGTGGCTTCTTCTGTCTTTTGATGCTCTAATTAGCACTTAAAAGAACACTGGCATTCATTGGAAAATTGTTCCCAAACACAAAAAAACATTTCAAAATCTAAATTTAAAATTCAGTTTAATGGACTCAGAAGTGTTCAAATCCCATTAAAAATTAAGGTGAATATTTTAAAGTTTCCATCTTCTGCAGAATACAATCAATGCCTCCTGATTCCTTTTTACAAGCCCATTATTCATAGGAATGTCCAAAAAAAACACAACACCCCATAAAAGAAATATTTCTTTACTTCCAGGGAAGAGCAGACCCTCCATGCTATAAGGAGGTTTAGAGAAAGCAAGTATCAGCGATAGCATAATAAACCTGAGTTTGCAGTACACAAACAAATGTAGAGTCTAATGAGGAAGGAGCAAACTCCTTAATGTTCCTAGTCCCTTGCCTGGGAGAGGTCATAAGTTTCCCCTGGGTTTCCCCCCTCCTAAGTAGACTTTGAAGGAGGCTGAGTGATATGCCTTCCCTGCGTGCTCATGAGAGTTGCCAGGTCCATTAGAGACGCCAGTGGGGGTGGGGTGGGGACATTCCAGGAGCTGGAAGCATTGCTTCCGACATGTCGACATCACCAGAACTGACATCGCGTGCCATATCTACATCACCTGGAAGTGATGTCATCACATTGGTGCCATTGGAGGTGATCCTTTAGTTTTTGGGCAAAACTCTATGGTAAAATCAGCCTCAAACCATAGAGTTTTGCCCCAAAACCAGGGCATTGCCCCCGACATGCCCATGTCACTTCTGGGTGACGTAGGCATGCCACATGACGTTGCTGTGGGGGGGAATTTCGTCCCACTGGCCAGCTGGCCGGCAGTGGGCAAGTGCCCATAAAATCAGACAATCCCCTGCCCCCAACTAGGGAATGGCAACCCTAGTGCCCACCTGTCAAAAAGGTAGCTGTTTGCAAAATGGTAATTTTAACCTCAATCCACCTGGACCCTTGGAATATGACTAGCACGAGGCTCTTAACTGGGTGCAACCTGTACTTTACGCAACCAGGGCTGACCCCTCCACTAGGCAACTCTAGGTGATTGCCTAAATTGCCAGAGGTGGAGGGGTGCTAATTGGCCCAGCTGTCACCTCCACCCATCCACAGCATCATGGTCTGGCCTTGGACCAGTCCTGTACACAGCTAAGTGCGCTGTGTTTTGCTTGCGCCTTCCATGCTCTGCTTTTTGTCTATGTGTATGATGGGTATGGAGACGGTGTGTCAACTCAATTGGTTCCCTCCATATATAGCTAAGATAGGGGCACTGTCAACATGCTACTTCATGATTGATGTTAGATGATTCTGGTGCTGTTGCTATGCTCTTAGTTCTTTAACATAATAAGTTTTTCCCCCTGTTGTTTGTCCTCTAGGAGATCATAGTTGGTATCATAAGACTATGCTGGCGCCAGAACACCAGTTCAGCAGGACATTAGCACTGGGTAACAAATCTATTTAGGCCTTTATAAGCACCACAGAAAGAACATGACTAGGGTTTTTCTCTCATTAGACCCCTGTATGTGTTTGTACATATTGCTATTTTGAGCACAGAGAAGCCTCCTGCAGAGAAGGCCTCAAAGGGAAACTACAATATGATATTGTGGAAATAGAATTCATTAACAAGTTCTGGACAATGAACCACTTGAGTTGGGGGGGGAGCTGAATAGGAACATAGGTTTTTCACCTCATTATAGATGCTCATTTTCTGCATTTCTCACCTGTGTGAAGAAATGCATCTTTTCTTTGAAAGCATGAAATGAGCAAAACCATCAAAATTCTCTCTGGACAGAGAACAGGAAGGGGGAAGTGAGTTCAATTGGTTTCCAGACTTACCTCAGCCCATCTTCATAAAAATAAAAATAAGTCTAGACAACGGGATGGTTAAGCTCTCCCCCTCCAAGTGGGAAACAGAGATTTGGAGGAACTAAATACTAGAGAGACTTCAGGAAGGAAGAAACCAAAGATCTCCAGGAAATGCCTCTTTGACCCAGCCTGACCTGGTCAGTGGGTGGGGAAAAGAGAGGCGATAAAACTCAGGGGAGCAAGGAGGAAGTCCATCATAGCAGACAGAACTCTTAACTGAGGTTTGGAGGAAGCAGCCATTAACCATGTGCTGGCTTGAAGAGCTGGGGGAAGCTGCAAGGTAATGGCGACTCTGTAAAGATCTATAACATCCTAAGCTAAGGAGCCTGTCCTATATTTTAACAACTGATAGGGCATGTAGAGAGAGAGAGAGACAGAAAAATTGCATTTTACCCATTTCTTTTGAATCCCTTGCTCAATCTGGTTCTGTGCTAAAAGTATGCTTGTGAACACTTTCTCTTTATAAATACTTTATAACTTTTGATGCTGGTAGTGGTTCTCCCTACCACATAGACCTCCACCATCTTGGACACACTATTTTAAAAGGAGCACCAGGGGGATGGCAGTCAATTGGCAAATGGCTATTCCTCCAAGGATGCAAAAGGCAGTAAATAGTCCACGTGGTGGTGACCAGGTGCTGGACAGCAGGAGACACAGAGGCAAGGCCTCAGAACTTGGAAGGGAAGCTGTGAGTCCTGACCCTCCCTGCAGGCAATTGCATACAAAGGTCAGGTGGTGGCAGTGGTTAGCTGAGAGTAGAGTTGCCAGCCAGCCCTCAAGTCTCAGTGGGGGTTCCCCCGCTTTTGGGGGCTTCAACCCACTGGCCAGCTGCCTGTAAGGGGAAACCCCACCCCCAAACAGGGATGTCTTCGTACAGTGTCCCCGACATGATGACGTCAATTCTGAGTGATGTCATCGTGCTGGGGATGTTGTGTGGCAACGCTCTGTTTTTTGGGCAAACTGTGGTTTTGAAGGGAAAAAACCATAGAGTTTTGCCCAAAAACCAGAGTGTTTTTTTTTTTGTAAATACAATTTATTATTGGATATATCACAAGTTCATACAATTTAAACATACCAATACATACCCATTTTTCTTTTTTCCCCTCCTCCCCCCACATCAGGCTTCCAGCACTGCTCCAACCCCATTAATATCTCTCTTATTCCATTACAATTACTTCTAAACTTATTTTCTCTTACTAACGGTAACAATACAAAAGTCTAATTCTCTTTCCGTTTCTTCTTAATAACTGTCAAAGCAAATCAAACCACTTTTAATGTCCCAATTTTTCAACAAATATTTTTGAAAGTCTTTCCAATCTTTAAAAAAAGTTTCATCTTCTTCGTTGTTTAACTTTCTTGTTAACTTGTCCATTTCCGCCAAAAACAACGTTTTTTTTATCCATTCCCATGTTTCAGGTACTTTATCTTGTTCCCAACATTGAGCAAAAGTCAGTCTTGCTGCTGTAGTCAAGTACCATAATAATATTCTCTTGGCTACATTTATTTCTTCCATTTTAAGACCTAACAATAACATCTGTGGGTCCCCAAAAACCAGAGTGTTGTGTGCAACGTTGCCTGGAACATCTCCCAAATCCCCCCACCATGACAGTGATGGGACCCGGCAACCCTACTCAAGAGAGAATGAAAAGCCTCTCCAGGTGTTGAGAAAACCTTGGAGGTCAGGGTGGAACATTCCACCATACCACCTCTGTACATATCTCCCAGCTCCAATCTAACTGATTATGTTTTTCATTGTACTTCTGCATCCTGACCCTAACTGGCACTTCTTTGAGATACTCTCTCCCACCTTCTGACCGGAATATAAGGGCTGATGGATCTTCATTCTTACTTGTGTTTGATGAAGTAAGCTTTCACTCATACAAGCTTATAACCTGGAAAATTTTGTTGGTCTCTAAAGGGCTATGGTAAAGGTAAAGGTTCCCCTTACCTGAAAGCCAGTCGAGTCCAACTCTAGGGGTGCGGTGCTCATCTCCGTTTCCAAGCCAAAGAGCTGGCTCTGTCTGAAGACATCTCCCTGGTCATGTGGCTGGCATGACTGGACGCCAAGGCGCACAGAACACTGTCACCTTCCCACCAAAGTGGTACCTATTTATCTACTTACAATTTCTTGCTTTCGAACAGCTAGGTTGGCAGGAGGTGGGGCCAGAGACGGGAGCTCACTCCGTCATGCGGCACTCGGGTCTCAAACTGCTGAACTACCGACATTCCAGTCTGCTGTTCAGCGTCTTTTTTTTTTTTTTTAAACAAAATTTTATTGGGATGTGTTCAACATTTTCAACAACGTTACCAATACAATTTAAAAAACTTTCCATCCCATCCCCCCACTCCCCCTAATAGGCTTCCAACACTGCTAATAACAAACAAGTATATATTAGACGGTAATCAAGTTTAGATTTATATGAATCGACAAACCAGGTAACACATTTCAGATATATAAAACACCTCACAATTTCAACATATTTTCAAATAACAGTATAATACAGTTCAGCATTCATTTCATTTCTCATTCAATATCCATACAGATCTAAGTTATACATTTTCCCCTTCATTCTGTATTCAGTTTCCAAATACTGCTGTTCAGCGTCTTAACCACTTAAGCCACCGCAGTCCTTATTTTAAAAAATGTACTAAAGGGCTACTGGATTCAGTTTTTGTTCTGCTGCTACAGTGGCCCTGACCTGGATAGCCCAGGCTAGCCCAATCTCATCAGATCTAGGAAGCCAAGTAGGGTCAGCCCTGGTTACTGTTTGGATGGGAGACCCCCAAGGAATACCAGGCTCTCTCTACACAGAGGCAGGCAATGGCAAGTCACCTCTGAATGTCTCTTGCCTTGAAAACCCTACAGGGTAGCTGTAAGTTGGCTGCGACTTGATGACAAACAACAACAAAAAACTACAGACTAACACAGGTACACAACTGAAACTAGCAAATACCATGGAGGCATACATGGTAACTTTTTACATGGTATGAGCTATGGATTTGAGAGAGTACCACCACCTAACCATGCTTCACCACCTTCTTCCAAGCGTCATCCATACTTTGGGCTTCACCTGTTGGGCAGACAATAGAGAACTGTGCCAAAACTTGCACATCCTCTCTAGGGAGTTGCAATGAAACTCTGCCTGCAGTTTCTGTTTATGCTGCTCAGTTGGGACAGGTGAAGCCAGTGTTCCCTCTAAGCTGAGTTCATGTGAGCTAGCTCACAGTTTTTCACCCTCTGGCTCACACATTTTTGTCTTAGCTCAGGAAGGATAGCTCCAGAGTAAACTAATTTATGCAGAAGCCAAAGCGCTTGCTCACAACTTTAATGCCAGTCGCTCCCAAAGTAGAATTTTTGCTCACTAGACTCCACAGCTTAGCGGGAGCACTGGAAGCACAAAATGTTCCTCCTTTATTTACGTATGCTGGATGCCCAACTGAGGGAGGGAAGTGGAGATTCCTGTTGGATGTTTGCATACCTATACCTCTTGAGAGTCTCTTGGACTGCAAGGAGATCGAATCAGTCAATCCTAAAAGAAATCAACCCTGACTGTTCCCTGGAAGGCCAGATACTGAAGCTGAAGCTCAGATACTTTGGCCACCAAATGAGAAGGGACTACTCACTGGAGAAGACCCTGATGCTGGGAAAGACTGAAGGTCAAAGAAGAAGAGGACAGCAGAGAATGAGATGGTTAGTGTTATCGATGCAATGGACATGAAATTAAGCAAACTCTGGAGCGCGACGTAAGACAGGAGGGCCTGGTGTGATGTGGTCCATGGGGTTGCGAAGAATCAGACTGAACAACAACAACAACAAAATACCTATAAAAATATTAAAGGATGGTGGAGTACCTGTAAGGATTCTGAGGAGATAAGTTTTAGCAATAGGCTCATGTTTGTCATCAGCCTTGGTTATCCAAAGTGTTCCCTTATTGTGCAAGTCTCCCTTTCTCCAGTGACCCAAATTCCTGTTTGTGGGTTCCAAGTTCTTTTTTCAAGCAGTAATTACCACCCACCCACCCACCCCCAGGTTTGCGAGGGTTATTTGTACAGTTCATGCAGACATGTTCCCACTTCACTGAGGGGCCTGTTGATGCTGCGTGCAATTCTCATAATGTATTCATTAGTTACTGTACTGTCCTTTGAGGCCTCGCCAGTCTGAAATGTGATAGTGAATAGATGAGAATTTTAATTATCTGTCTACTTAAGCATTACCTTGCTACATCCGGACAGACTGTATTGAGAACCTGCCCTCTACTATACAATAACCCTCACTCTGCATTTTTGTAGGCTATTATTATTATTAGTTTATTCTCCGTCTTCTCTTGTTTTATAAAAAACCCTCAAAAACCAGACTAAATTAGAAAAGAGAAGACTGCGTATTTTATTTGCTTGACAAGCTTGGCAGAATCAAAGGAAGGGAGGCAGGCAGGCTTAAGTTGAAGGGATGTTTGCATTAGGTTATATAAGCAAGAGACCCACAAGGACTTGTAGGGGGCATCTCATTTTCCTTTCCTCTGTATTTCCTCCTTCCCATCTCTTGAAAGCCCCCATAGTCTTTCCTCTTTACCTGCTTCTTTCTCTGCTTCTCACCCAGCAGCCAACCTCTCTGTCTTTCCCTTCTTCTGTGCCCCTGGCAATCTCTATCCAGGAAAACTATGGGGCAGTTTTCTGGTGCCTTATTTCTTCTCTATCTCCCTGGCCCGCTCTTTCCTCTTTCATTCTTCCTGGAAACCCCATATCCTCACCTTTCCCTGCTTCCTTCTCTCCTTCCCACCCACCCACCAGCCTGACTTTTATCTGCCCCCCATCTTCAGCTGTGTTTATTACTTATTAGTTTAATTTATGTAATGGTTTTCATCAAAACAGCTTACTTCGTTCTCCTCTCCTCTATTTTATCCTCAAAACAACCCTGTGGAGGAGGTCAGGCTGACAGTATGTGACTGGCCTGGGGTCAACCAGTGAACTTCTATGGCAGAGTGTTGATCTGAATCTGGGTCTCCCAGATCCTGAAACCCTAACTGCCATGCCCAGGGGTCATTTGGGACTGGAGCCTGCTGGAGCACCACTCTGGCAGCCCCGCCCCCACACTTCAAGGAAGGCATGGGGAAGCATTTAAATGCCTCCCCGCTCTCCCCCCAGCCCTTCCTGGCTTGCGTGCTGAGGCAGGCGAGCCAGGAGAGGGCAGGGGGCTCCAGAAGCTTGGGCGGGCGAGATGAGGAAGATACAGGGAGGCATTTAAATGCCTCCCTGCTCTCTCCCTGGCCCCTCCTGGCTTGCGCGCCAAGGCAGGCAAGCCAGGAGAGGGCAGAGGGGGCCTCCAGAAGCAGGCCAGCTGGGGGAGCAGAAAAGGTGGAGGAGGCATCTTCAAAAGCCTCCCCTTCCCTTCTGCAACCCGCCTGCCAAGGCAGGCTGGGGGGAAGTGAAGAGTGAAGGGGCTTAAAGTTTAAACCCCTTCTTTCTCTAGTTGCGCCGCAATGTCGGCGTGATCTTTCCATTGTATTCTATGGCCCCATAGAATATAATGGAATGATGACTCTAGAGAGAAGGGGTTTAAACTTTAAAGTGGGGGATCAAACCCGGTTCTCCCAGAATAGAGTCCATGCTCCTAACCACTACACCAAACTGGCTAGAACCATTTCTATAAAACCATAACAGCTGGCCAGAATAGCTTCTTTCCCTAGAACTTGGAGAGCACTGAGTTTGTTCCCGGTATTATTCCCCATATCCTGTTCTTGCTTTCCCCAGAACCACACTAGATTTAGAAAATAACAAGTTTAGTCTACTTGGGAAAAATTCTCCAAATCTCTCTTCTCCATAGGAACTATATACTAGCTACATATACTGGTTTTATTTCCTTTATGATACCAGCAGCCCATACCCAAACGGCATTCCTTATTTCACACCTATTTGCATGATTACAATGCCAGAATTAATGGATATGGCATATATCCCAAACTGCTAGATCAAATGTTTCCCTGGCCCTTACTTCACACAGAGCGCTTGACTATGTGCTATGTGAGTGACGATGACTTCATTCTCTTTTGTACACATCCTGAGCGAGACTACTTTGATTCTTCCCCAACAAAACTGCTTTCAAGGCATGATTCACATCCTTACAAATTATGGGACGCTCCAGTCTCATCAGAGTGAGGAGAATGGAAGTGTGGATTGGGGTGTGAGCGCTAAGATCTCAATTCTAAGTCAGCATTTGATTTATAAATTTTAAATCCACGCTATATGAAGGGACAGAGATAAATTAGAGCCTGTACTATGGAGAAATGACAAATCTGTTGGAAATAAATTGTGTGATAAGATGTTAAGACCAGTTGTGTGATGAGATGTGCTCATACCTGCTAGGTATTACCACATTGTCTTAGGAAGTTCTCTGGGAGAAGCCATGACAGACAAGCCAAAGAGTCTGAAAAGATTAGCTATTAGCTAACAGGGCTATTTTGGGGCAGGAACGCACAGGAATGGAATTCCAGCTGGCTCCTGAGTTGGCCACACCCAGCAGGAACTCATTAGCATAATAGGCCACACCCAACAGCAGAAACTCATTAGGATTGGCTACATTAGGGCTGTGTGGCCTAACATGCAAATGAGTTCCTGCTACAAAAAAAGCCCTAGGTTTTGACAACAAACAAGGTAAACAGAATAAGAAGCAAAAGGTGGGTGTGGCTGGATGATCACACTTCTGGTAACATGCAGTGTGGCCTACTATGCTAACAAGCTGTGCTGTCAGGGGATGTGGCCTAATATGCTAATGAGTTTCTGCTGTTGCGTGTGGCCTATTATGCTAATGAGTTCCTGCTGGGCTTTTTCTACCAAAAAAGCCCTGGCTATTAACATCTATGATATGCAATAATATTTGTAACAGCAAAATTCAAAGAAAGAGAACATGTGCACATAATACCTCTACTATGAGCAGAGAGAAAATCTCAGCCACCCCCGGCTGTGTTGTGGTTTTGAATACCTGAGACCATGCAGGCCTTTCATGGAGGACAAAATAATGAATTTTCTCCTTAGTGTTTAAAGGAGCTCAGAAAGAGTCCTCATTTGGGCGACATCCCATCCCCACATAATACAGAGCACTTGATGAGGAAGCCTGGCGACTGAGAGAGAGGCATTGTGGGGAAGAGACTCAGGGAACGCATGAACTGGCTCTGGGGAAGGTAAGAGTATCCCTTCCTCCTATCAAAAGTACAGGAGGAAGGAAGATCCATGAAAGACCCATCCCTAGCACTTGTGGTGCTCCTTCTGCCTCTCTGCCATCTTGCCACAAGCCCTGGGTCTATCGTTGCCAGAACCCCGCCAGGGGCAAGGGGGTGCTTTTCAGGGGTGTTTCCCCACCACCAGCCAGTTGGCCGGCAGGGGGAAGTACCAACCCCAAATGAAATTTTTGGGCCACTTTCAGCCAAATTTACCATTGAGTTTGCCCAAATACCACAATGTCACCCTCAGATGTCCCCAATGTGCCTATGTCACTTCCGGGTGATGTCAGTATGTCGGAACGGGCACTTCCAGTCTCCCGGGGGTAGGCCAGGAGCCCCTCCCCCCGCTGGCCAGGTAAGTCCACCTGGCAACTAGGCTTCCCAAATACTTACCTTGTGCCAGCAGGGGATGGATACGTCCTGGCAGGGCCATCCCCGGGGGAAGGAAAGACGCACCGCATGATGCCGTCGCCAGGAAGTGACGCTAGGTGACGCTCTGGCAATGCGGCTGGAAACTCGATGGTGCGTTACAGGGAGGAATGGTCCAGCTGGGGAGCATGTTTCCCCCGCCCCCACGCTGTAAGTACTTGGGAACCCTACTGGCAACCCTATCTGTGTCCCCCATAGGGCTCAGAACTGACAGTAGAGGGGGTAGCTTCACCTTGTTCCACTCTTCCACAAGCAGCAGCTGAGCCTGTTTCTCCTCCCTAGCCATCATCCAGCCTCCCTTTTAATCTCTGCTGTCTCCACCAACTTCCCCACTGGCACCCAATCCTGGACTGGGTTCCACCCAGCTTCTGCCTTGGCCAATCCTGGCTTAAGATGCCAGTGAGCTTCATTATCTCTTCCCTTTGCTACACTTGTCCTCATCCCACCCTTCTCTGACTCCTCCTCCCAAACAGACGGAATAGCCAGAGGGCTGCTGGGTCTCTGGGCCCTTCTCACCTTACAGCAAGCCTGAACTCCATTGCTTCTAGCAAGCTTGGCCTTCTGGCTGGACTGTCACCTGCTGGAGCCTCCCCAGTGGCATCATCCCCACCAGTCCTGGCCTTGCTGCTGGCCTTGTTAGGTGAGGCTGCTCTTGGCTGTTTTGACCTCTACCCCACCCACCCCAGACACTGGGAAGGACTTGCTGGTTTTCTGAGGTAGGCTATTTACTATTTAAGTTATAGCATTCTATCAGTCATCTATTTCCCTGAGTCTTTGTTCAGGCAACTCACCCTTTGTTAAGTATATGTACTAATGGTGGCCATGAAGATGGAGTCCAGGTGTGAGACTTCCCTTCTGCAAGTTATCTCCAGATGGAATCAGCCAGAACAGACCTCCAAAATGGACCAGTGCAGTGTGGTGGTTAAGAGCAGACTCTAATATGGAGAAGCAGGTTCGATTCCCCACTCATCCACATGAAGCCTGCTGGATGACCTTGGGGTGCCAGTTGTGGGGAGAGAAAGGGAAGGAGATTGTAAGCCACTTTGAGACTCCTTAAGGTAGAGAAAAGTGGGGTATAAAAACCTACTCTTCTCCTTCTACCTCATTCCACTTGTGTCAAGGGAATTTATCTCCTCTGTTTGCCCATCCCCCTTGGGTTGGACTTTCTCCCTGCAGTGTGAGGTAGCCTAAAGTGGTGGGTATTTCTCCACAACTGGTTTACACCAAATAATCATATCACACCTGTGTTTTAACAGATTCACTGGTTATGTGCCTATTTTCAGGCACAATTCAGGCTGCTGGCTGTTGCCTTTTAAAGGCCTTCACAGCCTGGGATCCAGATTGGTAGTGGACCATATGAGCCCTTGCACCCATTAAAGCCATCAGGTACCTCATGTTCAGTGGTTCAGGGGGTCTGTTGCTCTACAGCCCGTGCAGATTCATTTCAAGGGCTGCGCCTGCCAGACATTACATGGAAAGATCCCAGATTCCCTCTCTTCCGTAGAAGGTGCAAAGCAGAATTATTCCAGCATGCCTTTGGCAGAAGTACCTAATGAATGGCTCCGATCGGCAGCTGGTGGTGACATATGTTTCAGTTTTAACTTGATTTGTGTGTTTCAGCTATGTTTTTAACTATATACATTTATGTTTTATAAGTCACCTTGGTTTTTGTGGAAAAGCATGATGTAAATATTTTAAGTAAATAAATATAACACAACTGTTCAAATGACAAATGGGAAGGACCACCTTACTGCTAGCTCTACAAAACTATCACCTTGCAGCAGTGTACATGCAATGGTTAGGGTTGCCAGGCCCCTCCTGGCAACCGGCAGGAGATGGCGCGGACTTACCAGGAGCAGCAGGGAGGCCCATCTGATGTGCAGCAACACGTCTATGTCACTGCCCATGTGAACCGGAAGTGACATCATCACTTTCAGGACATCAGGGCGACACTCTGGTATTTGAGGAAAAACTATGATAAATTTGTCCTCTACCATAGAGTTTTTGCCCAAATTCCTGAGCATTGCCCCAACAACCCAGATGTGATGTTACTTCTGGGTCATTTAGGCAGTGATGTAGACATATTGCTGCATCTCCCTCTTTGGGGGGTCAGTTCCCCCTGCTGGCCAGCTGATCAGCAGCAGAGAGGTGGGGCCCAGCAGTGGGGGGCTGCCTCCACTGGGGGGGGTCTGGCAACCCTAGCAAGAGTACACCACTGGAGTATTGTATTGTCCCACCTAAGATCACATGGTGTTTCTACTTTAAAATACAAACTTGTTTTTATAACAGAACAAACAATCTTCTTGTCCACCCCCCATTATTATGAGCATGAGCCAGGCAAGATGAGAAAATGGGCTCAAGAAGAGCTAATGGTTAGAGTGTCAGACAAGGATGTGGGAAACCCAGCTAATCTCCTCTATGCCATGGAAGCTCGCTGGGTAACCATGGGCCAGTCACACACTCTCAGCCTAAATGATCTCATAGGGTTAGTGCCAGGATAAAATGAGGAGAGTGATGTAAATTGCTTTGGATTCTGTCATGATCTGTGTAGGACTGGGAGACAAGGCCTAGTGAGGCCTAGGCCCAGGGGACCTGTGTGGGAGTGGAAAGCAGATACCACCTATAATCCTTACAATGCTTGGTGCCGGTTGTAACCAATCGGTGTCCGGGGATTGCATAAGGAGGCTGTTACTTAGATTTTGTGGGCTGTGGAACTGCGTTCTTTGCTTTAACTTAAGTTGAGAGGACAGTCTGGTCTGAGAGAAAGATCCCTCACTTGGGACAGAGTGAGTACAGGCACAGGCCTGGTATAAAAGGCTGTGGGCCTTGAATAATAACCAGTTAAGAGAATAGGTAGCCCCGTTAGATTTGTTTTATTTACCTTCAGACACTGTTATATATTAAGCACCTTGTCTTGTTTTTCCTTGCCCCATTACTGTATTAATAAACCATTTTAATGTTCTCTGCCTGGTCATCACACCTATACTTCTTGGCTTAAAAGGGGGCATTTTTGGTTTGGCTTGGGAGGGTACTCTGGGCCTTCCCAAGGAACCCTAAGTCCAGAGAGGTGGCAGAGGAACATGGCAACCCATGGGGTAGCATGACAGGTTTCCAATACAAAGTATTATTGGGTCCCTACCAAACTAAAACCCAAGAAAAGTCACATGCAAGCAATGTACGGAGTGCACAGATGTTTGGCATCAGAAGCAGGTGTAAGGACAGCATTGTGAGAAATGAGGACTGAGAGACAATCCCTGAGAGAACCCTGCCCAGAGTCTCGGACATGCTAACATTGTGAAACTTCGTGAATGGGAAGAATATATGTTAGAATCCATGGTGTCATTCTACAGTTGGAAGTGCTGCATACTAAAAAGCCAGTTATAAATGAGGCACCAGGGAAGTGCAAAAGAACAACAAGGGGTTATACCCCTGCTTGTAATATCTAAAGAAATCCAATAAGGAAGAGGAAAGTTTAGAGAGTTTCAGTCCCAACCAGTGGGGAAAACATCATCATCAACCTTACAAAAAACAGAGATCAAACCCTGCTACAGCCTCAGTGGGAATGATTTTCCACATAGAGGCACAAGAAACGGTAACGAAGGAATGGCACTTGCTACTTAGAAAAATTTGAGGCTATGCTACAGTGCAGGAAAGGAGCTGATCAAAACTACTGATCAGCTTTCCCTTTTCTCCCTTTCTCACAATACAAGAACTCGTGGACACTCAATGAAATTGCTGAGCAGTCAGGTTTGAACAGATAAAAGGAAGGACTGCTTCACCCAAAGAGTGATTAGCACATGGAATTCACTGCCACAGGAGGTGGTGGCAGCTACAAGCATGGACGGCTTCAAGAGGGAATTAGATAAACATATGGAGCAGAGGTCCATCAGTAGCTATTAGCCACAAGGAATGGATAGGGACTCTCAGTCTGGGGCAAGGGATGCTCTGTATTCTTGGTGCTTGGAGGAGGGAGACAACAGTAGGAGGGCTTCTAGCGTTCTGGCCCCACTGCTGGACCTCCTGATGGCACCTGGTATTTTTGGCCACTGTGTGACACAGAGTGTTGGACTGGATGGGCCGTTGGCCTGATCCAACATTGGCTTCTCTTATGTTCTTATGTTCTTAAGTCATCAGTGGAGTGAGAACAAGAAAATCTGCACCAGAAGAATGAAAGCAGTGAAGCAGGCCCGACGTGGCCAAAGAAAGGATGGACCGCATGCACCATAAAAGAACCTCTTGCAGCTCACAGCAAAATGCCTGGGGGGGGAAACATAAAAACAGATTGTATCAGGGTTGCCAATCTCCAGGTGGTGGCTGGAGATCTCCTGGGATTAAGACTGATCTCCAGGCGATAAGAGATCAATCCGCCCGGAGAAAATGGCCTCTTTGGAAGGTGGACTCAGAGGCATTACACCCCATTGAAGTCCATCCCCTCCCAAACACCACCCTCCCCAGCATCCACCCCCCAAAATCTCCAGGTCTTTCCTAACCTGGAGCTGGCAACCCTAGATTGCATTGCCAATCGATTAGAAAGGCATTCCCCAGTGACTGGGTGTCCCTGGCAGCAAAGAAGCATGGAACGTCCCACTCCTCTGCAGACCAAATGGCCCGAGCTTCTGAGATAAAACATAATTGCAGTAGCTTTCATGACAATGTGGAACATTTGCACAAAAATAAAAGACAAAGTAAGGCCCATCCAGCAGTCTAGGTGAAAGTTACAGTATGACAAACTAATTTTGCAGAAGACCAGAAGGCATCACTGGGAGACAGGAACTCACAGCGGGGGCCCCAAACTATACAAGAGGTATCTGAGTCAGCACCAACTTCCAGAGGCTCAAGGTCAACAGGAGTGCCATGAGAAAAAAATGCAGTGCTGAGAGCACCAGAACGGTGCACATTTGCTCTGTTTTGGAAAGAAAGAAAAACAAGCCTGGGCATCCCCTGAAGGGTAAAACATATGCCAAAAACCAACTTCTGTCACAGTGCCGTACAGAGGTATGTAAAAATGCAAGAAACTGCAGTTGTGGATGCCAAAAACACTAGCAATTCTAATAAAATCAGGATTGACTGGAGACTGAGAAAGGCAAAGGGAAACTCTCTCAGTTAGCAGGAGAAGAAAAGGTTGCCCTGGAAAGGATCAACTGCCAACCATCAACAGAGCAGAGAAAACAAGACAGCAAGCCTCACACGGGCCACCCTGATTGCTGTGCACCTCATAAAACAGCCAAGGTACAATCCTAAACGAAAGGGAATATTGGAATTCTGCCACCAGTGGCTTGCTCCCCCCAATGACAGAGGGATTCTCTGCTGGAAGGATAGAGAAATCTACAAATAAGGCAGCCAAGCTGAAGTTTAAAGACCATTAATACCCATAAATACATGACCTGGACCTATAAGTAGGCCTTGAGAGGATGAGATTACACAGTTTAAGCCTAAGCAGCTTCATGATACTACCTGATGGTCCAGGGGGCAGTGCCTCCTCCGGGAAATCTCGTGGGAAGGAATGAGCCCCGCTGCTGCCCCTATAGTTTATGCCTCGGCTTCAGCCCAATTCAGGCAATGTCACAATGGAGCCTTTTTCTTGACATGCTAGTTTTCTGAGCATGGAGTGGGTTTGTATGGGAAAAAAAGAATGGTAGTCCAGGGCACATTTTGCAAGTAACCTTTTTGCAGGCTGATGCACCTGGCCTCCTATTTCAAGAGGCAAACCCGAATATGCAAACAGCGGACATGACCCAGTCAAATTTAAGCACCGTTGAGGCCTCCTGGTTTCAACAGGGGCATTCAGAATGTGCAACAGCCACTACCACTGAAATTAATAAGACTTAAAAGAGCTCAACTTTTGCAGGATCGGACCCAGGGTGCCTTGAGATGTCTCTGTCTTGAGTTGTGACATTTCTTGGGATGAAAAACAAGTGGGGCCCTAGACAGGTGATCCTGCCTGCTGCTTCTGACCCCACCTGGAATGATGCGTGAGCTGTACCAGCTGTTCCCAATACATTCTGGGACACACTCCAGGAAAAACAGCTGCTACAGACATACCATATAATGCTTCAGCTTGCCCACACTGCAGCTCAAGTTGCATAGTTGCTATGCTTTAAACTGGGCACTTGTTCACTGACATTTCAGGCTTCTTAAAAGCGCATGGATTGCACTCTTAGGAACGTGTCAGTTTTTACACAAAAGATGCGTTCAGGAACAGAACTGCTTTAGGGATTTTTATTCTTGCAAGGTGGCATCTTATGTAAAGGGATTCAGATGTGCCAGATAAATGATTCCTTTGACTGTTTCTGAAAGACGTGTGATGAGAAATTTACCTCCTTATTTGTACCGATGGTATTTTGAATTCAGAAAGGAAAAGACATTGCACTACACCATGTAGGTCTGTGCAGAAAAAGAAGGGAAGTTTGTGGGAGCTCTATACTCTTTAGAATTTGTCTTTGGCTATAGGAACAAATGAATGGGTTCCCCACCACCACCTTTTTATGAAAGGTCAAAACCATTCAGTCATTAGAACAAGGCTAATCCAGTGAACCAGCATCAAAGGATAAAGATCATTTGGCTGTAAAACCCATTCCGGTAAATAAGCATTCATAAAGGAATTGGGATACGTGGGTGTGTTTCACAAGTGGCGTGTGCAATTTCAAAACACAGAACGAAATTTGTAAAATCAACACATTCATGTATTTGTTGTATTTATCCCACTCAGGAGCTGAGGGAGGCGTTCGTTGTTGCCCCCTCCTCCATTTTATTCTCATACCAACCATTTAAGGTAAATTAAGCTGAGGAAAAATGACTGGCCAAGGTTACCCAGTGAGTGTGAAGGCAGAGTGAGGATTTGAACCCAAGTCCAACACTGTAGCTACTAGGCCATGCTGGCCTTTTTCATTAGGTTAAAAATAATAGATAAATTCAGTAAACATGCAGGAATATCATAGAGGGTTGCCAGGTCCAATTCAGGAAATATCTGGGGACTTCAGGGGTGGAGCCAGGAGACTTTGGGGGATGGAGCCAGGAGCAAGGATGTGACATCAACCCAGATAGGGTTGCCAGGTGGTCGGGGGGATCTGGCAACCCTATCTGGGTTGCAAGGCTAGAGGAGGAAGAGATTGGATTTATACCCCACCCTTTACTCGGAGTCTCAGAGCAGCTTACAAACTCCCCTTCCTACATCAGACACCCTGTGAGGTAGGTGGGGCTGAGAGAGCTCTTTCCAGAGCTGTCTTTGAGAGAATGGCTCTGACAGAACTATGGCTTGCCCAAGGTCATCCAGCAGCTGCAAGTGGAGGAGTGGGGAATCAAACCCCGTTCCCTCAGATTAGAGTCTGCGCACTTAACCACTACACCAAACTGGCTCTCAGTTTAGAGCTTTACCACCTGTAATCGTATTTAACAAAAGCCTTGTGTTCAGGGATCAGAGTCGCATGGCTGGACCACTGCATCATTGCTTGAGAGCTCGTGAGGGGTGGACTTGAATCCAAGGCCCATCCTATTGAACACATGAAGCTGCCTTAGACTGAATCAGAGCCTTGGTCCATCAAAGTTAGTGTCATCTACCCAGACTGACAGAGGCTCTCCAGGGTTCTCTCAGTGGCTAACCAATTGTCATGGAAGGCCAACCGACAGAGCATAAAGATAAAAACTTCCCTCTTGTGTTGACTGAAGAGAACCTCCATATGCAGAGGCAGTAAACCCCTGAATTCCTGAGGAGGCAACATCAGAAGAAGGCCTTGTCCTCTATGCCCTCTTGCTGGCCATCCATAGTAACCAGAGGGCCGCTGTGTAAGACAGGATGTTGGACTAGACCTCTTTATAAAAAGGGCAGTATATGGATGTAATAAATACAAAAAGAATTAAAGAGGGACAGCATCCCTGAAGTGTGGTGTCTATCTGTCCTTGGCAAGGCATTTTCTGTGGGGAAATCAGACAGGAAATTCAGATGGTGATCCTTTCTCCCCCCTTCAGATCAACCGTTTTATCCGGTGTGTAGGGACTGTTCATGCTCACTCGAACAGCACAGCAGTACCCCCTCGAGCGTGTCAACATCACAACTGACGTTTGATGGGGACAGCAGCTCAGAACTCTAAACGAGTCTTCTGGCTTTCATCTGAAAGGCCAAGCCTTCCTGAGCAGACGCCGCTCCGTGGGCCCACGGCCTGCTGCCCAGTTGACAGTTTAATGACAGGGTTGCTAATGAGGCAATTTGCCCAAAGTGTGACAAAGGTCGAGTGGCTGTGCGAATCTGCATCTCATTTCTCTGCCCGGTAAGCTCTTGTTTAGTTCTGACAGGAGGAATGTGTCGGAGTGGTAAAATTAGGTAGAATTCAATAGACAGGAAAAACAGACAAAGGGCCAGGTTCCTCCTTGAAAGGTGTGATATAATTCACCTCCCAGTATAAGCACTAGGGATGGGCGCGAACCTAAAAAATCTGGTTTGGTTCGGGGTTTGGGGAGGTTCCCGAAACGAAACCCCAACTGAACTGAACTAAATGGCTGGTAGCCATTTAACCTGTCTGTTTCGTTTCCCCCTGCTTTGAAATGGGCGCGGGGAGTGAAACTGACGGGTTTAATGGCTGGCAACCATTGAAACCCTGCTGTTAGGTTTAAATAACAAGTCAAACCACTGGTCCATCTAGCTCACTGTCTCACTGGCAACAACCTCCTGAAGCAGAGAAAGAGCTTTTCTAACCCTTCTGCCCTGAGACCTTTTAACTGGAGATGCTAGAGACTGAACCTGGGACATTCTGTATGCAAAAATAGACACCAATGTGCCTTCCCAAATACAACAAAGATTTTCTTTGGGAAGTATTCTACAACTGAGTGTCAAAACTTATGTAACGGCAACAAATACAAATGTTTTAAAAGCGGATCTTCATGATCACAACGGAAAGAAGAGGTGAGGGTTAAATTAAGGCCCTAAAATGATGTACATATAAGAACATAAGAACATAAGAGAAGCCAATGTTGAATCAGGCCAATGGCCCATCTAGTCCAACACTCTGTCACACAGCGGCCAAAATATACCAGGTGCCATCAGGAGGTCCAGCAGTGGGGCCAGGGCACCAGAAGCCCTCCCACTGCTGCCCCCTCCAGCACCAAGAATAGAGTGCATCACCTGCCCCAGACTGAGAGTTCTCATTCTATACCCTGTGGCTAATAGCCACTGGTGGACTTCTGCTCCATATGTTTATCTAATTTCCTCTTGAAACTGTCCATGCTTGCAGCTGCCACGACCTCCTGTGGCAGTGAATTCCATATGTTAATCACTCTTTGGGTGAAGAAGTATTTCCTTTTATCTGTTCTAACCCGACTGCTCAGCAATTTCATAGAGTGCCCACGAGTTCTTGTATTGTGAGAAAGGGAGAAAAGTACTTCTTTCTCAACCTGCTCAATCCCATTCATAATCTTATAAACCTCGATCATGTCACCCCTCAGCCGTCGTTTCTCCAAGCTAAAGAGCCCCAAGCATTTTAACCTTTCTTCATAGGGAAGGTGTTCCAACCCTTTTATCATTCTAGTTGCCCTTCTCTGCACTTTTTCCAATGCTATAATATCCTTTTTGAGATGTGGTGACCATAACTGTACACAGTATTCCAAATGAGGTCGCACCAATGATTTATACAGGGGCATGATGATACTGGCTGATTTGTTATCAATTCCCTTCCTAATAATCCCCAGCATAGCGTTGGCCTTCTTTATTGCAGCTACACATTGTGTAGACATTTTCAGCGAGTTATCCACTACGACTCCAAGATCTCTCTCTTGGTCAGTCTCTGCCAGATCAGACCCCATCAATGTGTATTTATATTTAGGATTTTTGGCTCCAATGTGCATCACTTTGCACTTGGCCACATTGAACCCCATTTGCCACGTTGACGCCCACTCACCCATCCTCAACAGATCCCTTTGGAGTGCCTCACAATCCTCCCTGGTTTTCACCACCCTGAACAACTTCGTGTCATCTGCAAATTTAGCCACATCACTGCTTACTCCCAATTCCAAATCGTTAATAAACAAGTTAAAAAGCATCGGACCGAGTACTGATCCCTGTGGTACCCCACTGCTTACCACCCTCCACTGAGAAAGTTTCCCATTTATACTCACTCTCTGTTTCCTATTTATAAGCCAGTTTTTGATCCACAAGAGGACTTGTCCTTTTATCCCATGACTATTGAGCTTACTTAGGAGCCTTTGATGAGGAACTGTATCAAAAGCTTTCCGGAAGTCAAGGTAAATAATATCTATTGGGTCCCCCTTGTCCACATGTTTGTTCACTCCTCAAAAAACACTAACAGGTTAGTGAGACAAGATCTTCCCTTACAGAACCCATGCTGAGTCTGCCTCAATAGTTTTTGTTCATCAATGTGCCTACTAATTCTTTCCTTAATAACAGTTTCCACCAACTTACCCGGTATCGATGTCAGACTGACTGGCCTGTAATTTCCTGGATCTCCCCTGGAGCCCTTTTTAAAGATGGGAGTGACATTAGCTACCTTCCAGTCATCAGGAATGGAGGCAGATTTTAAAGAAAGATTACATATTTTTGTCAGGAGATCCACAAGTTCACATTTGAGTTCTTTCAGAACTCTCGGATGAATGCCATCCGGGCCTGGTGATTTATTAGTTTTTAAATTGTCCATCAGTCGGAGGACTTCCTCTCTTGTCACCGCAATCTGATTCAGGTCTTTCAAACCCCCTCCCGAAATCAGTGCTTCTGGAGTGGGCAAACACTTCTCCTCTTCCACAGTGAAGACAGAGGCAAAAAATGCATTCAGCTTCTCAGCCATTTCCCTATCATCCTTCACTACTCCTTTTACCCCTTGGTCATCCAAGGGCCCCACTGCCTCCCTGGCTGGCTTCCTACTTCTAATGTATTTGAAGAAAGTTTTATTGTTGGTCTTTATGTTTTTTGCGATATGCTCCTCATATTCCCTTTTTGCTTGCCTGATCACAGACTTGCATTTTATTTGCCATAGTCTGTGTTCCCTTTTATCAACCTCACTAAGACTAGCTTTCCACCGCTTAAAGGAATCCTTCTTACCTTTTACATATCTATGGGTGCTCAGCACCGCTAGCACCACCAATTAAGTTAGGGCTGCCAGGTTCCCTCGCTGCATCAGCAGGGGGATTTGGGGGCGTTCCAGGACATTCCCTGATGCAATGATGTCACCCAGAAGTCACATCCTTGTGTCGGTGACATCACACGGGACGCTCTGGTTTGAGGCCAAAACTGCATGGTTTTAGGCCACATTTATCATAGAGTTTAGCCATCAAACCAGAGAGTCCCATGTGATGTCCACAACGTGATGACTCCACTTCCGGGTGACGTTATCACATTGGGGACATTGCACTAGAACTTGGCTGTTTAGGTGGTGGGATATCCCCCACCAGCCAGGTGGCCAGCCGCAGGCTGAAGCCCTGAAAATCAGGTAACCCCCACCGAGATCTGGAGACTAGTGGCAACCCTAAATTAAGTCCATCCTTCAGGGTTATTTTGTTACCTAGCTGGGCTTTGGTACTAGAAGTGAAGCTGACCACAATACCATCTCCAGATCCCTGAAAAGCTATTATCTGCACACTCCCCTCAGATTTTAAACCTTCAACCACTTATGCAAGGATTCAACTAAAATATTTAAGCAAACAAAACTATACTTAGGGTTATGCGTACACAGAAAAGGAGTTTATACATACCATTTTAGATGCTTTCTTTTCAAAGCAAACTATTGCTGGAAATAAACTATTGTCCAACATTACTTGACTGCATTTTTTCTCTCGATGCAACCAAATCAAATAAAAGCCATTGGAGTTCTTGTGTGCTAACTCATTAGCAAGAAGAGAGTTTTCAATTATCTTCCTCAAATCATTTAACACTTGTATCCACAGGGTGCTAGATGCAAACCACACCTTGCAGGAAAGAATATGCAAATCACCAAGAGAGACCAGAGCTTTATACAAAAAAAAAAAAATTGGAAATCTTTTCAAGCCTCTCATAAAAAGAAGGCCCTGAAAATACTGGCAAAGGAGTCTTCACGCTGTGCTGATAGCTGGAAATCCCAACAGAGCCCTGGATTTCCTTGGAGGCTCTTGGCAAACTACAGCTCTTCAAACTCAGCAGTCCATCTGCAAACAAGAGTTATGGGTCTATCTAACAAGATTTTATTTTCCTTCCAATATATTTCCATGGACTTTGGCAGCCAGATAAGCCAGACAGCTACCTTTAAAACTTCCAGTTGTGGATAAAACAGACCAGACATCAGTTGGGCCAAAAGGTCACTCACAATGTTGACTGTGATCATAATAATGAGTCCTGTGGCACTACATGGTGGTGCACCATGGAACACCCACCCCAAATACATTACGTTGACAGGTCATAACAACATATCCTTGTTGCTCTGGTTGGGAACCAAGTTTATTTTAGTATGGTTTGCACTGAGCAAAGACTGAAGGGCTGGCAATATTGGCTCTACTCAAGTGAGGTGGATCCTACCCCCTTTCTACCACTCCACCCAGCAAAGTGCCGATTAGGGTTGCCAGCTCCAGGTTGGAAAATCCCTGGAGATTTTGGGGTAGATTCTGAGGAGGAAAGGGTTTGGGGAGGGGAGAGGCCTCAGCTGACTACAATGCCATAGAGTCTACCCTCCAGCTCATCCCCAGACTACAGAGATCAGTTCCCCTAGAGAAAATGGATGCTTTGAAGAAGAAGAGTTGGATTTATACCCTACCCTTCGCTTGGAGTCTCAGAGCGGCTTACAATCTCCTTCCTTTCCTCTCCCCACAACAGACACCCTGTGAGGTAGGTGGGGCTGAAAGAGCTCTGAGAGAACTGCTCTTGAGTGTCTGAGAGAACTGTGACTGACCCCAGGACATCCAGCTGGCTGCATGTGCAAGAGTGGGGAATCAGACCCGGTTCTCCAGATTAGAGACCACCGTTCCTAACCACTACACCAGACTGGAGGGTAGACTCTGTGGCATTGGGCACCACAGAGGTCCTTGTCCTCTTCAGGCTCCGTCCCCAAATCTCCAGGAGTTTCCCAGTCTGGATCTGGCAACCCTACTCCCCCGTCCCCTGCTGGTGGCCAGGAGGGTCCTGGCAACCCAATGTCCAAAGCGGTAATTTTCTCCAGCAGGACAGTTCTCTGTTGTCTGGAGTTCAGTGGTAATTCTGAGATATTTCCAGGTCCTGCATGGAGGTGACTTGATACCACCTGATTTGCATGACTGAACTAGACCTGGCTGCTTCCCACTGTTCCACAGTGGCCACCCTATGAAAGCCAATGTGGTATAGCAGTTAGAGCTTCGGAGTAAGGCAGTGTTCCCTCTAAGCTGAGTTAGCGTGAGCCAGCTCACAGTTTTTTAGCCTCCAGCTCACACATTTTTGTCTCAGCCCAGGCAGGATGGCTCCAGAGCAAACTGATTTATGCCGTAGCCAAATCACCTGCTCACAACTTTAATGCCAGCAGCTCACAAAGTAGAATTTTTGCTCACAGGGCTCCACAGCTTGGAGGGAGCCTTGGAGTAAGGTCTGTGGAGAACCAGGTTCCGATCCCCATCTTGCTGTGGAAGCTGACAGGGGGACTTGGGGCCAGTCACATGCTTCCAGCCTAACCCAAACCCACAGGGTTGTTGGGCAGATAAAAAGGAGGAGAGAACAATGTAAGCCGCTCTGGTCCCCAAAGACCATAGTTTTCCTAGGCAGAGGCTGCAGGGAGGGAGGCGACAGAAAGCTTGAGGACGGGGGCGGGGGGAGGGCAGATAAAGGTAGGCTGGCTGTTGGGTGGGAAGGAGATAGGGTTGCCAACTCCAGATTGGGAAATTCCTGGAGGTTTGAGGGATGGAGCCTGGGGAAGGTGGTGTTCGAGGAGGGGAGAGGCCTCAGGTATAATGCCACAGACTCCACGCTCCAAAGCAGCCATTTCTGCCAGGGAAACTAGAGCTGCAACCTCCTAGAGCTGCCAGTTTGGTGTAGTGGTTAAGTGCGCGGACTCTTATCTGGGAGAACTGGGTTTGATTCCCCACTCCTCCACTTGCACCTGCTGACGTGACCTTGGGTCAGTCACAAGCTCTGGAACAGCTGTTCTCTCAAGGACAGTTTCTGTCAGAAGTTCTCTCAGCCCCACCTCCCTCACAGGGTGTCTGTTGTGGGGAGGGGAAGGGAAAGGAGTTTGTAAGCCGCTCTGAGACGCAGTGAAGGGTGGGGTATAAATCCAAACTCTTCTTCTTCTTCTTCTTCCTCCAGGTGAGGGCTGGGGGTCAACCGGAGTTCCCACTGATCTCCAGTTGACAGAGATCAATTCCCCTGGAGAAAATGGCTACCCTGGAGGGTGAGCTGCAAGGCCTTATACCCTGCTGAGGTCGCTTCCCTCCCCAAACCTCTCCCTCCCAAGGCTCCAACCCCTTCCCTGTATCTTCCTTATCTTCAAACATAAACACTGAAACCACAGACAGGGCGGTGAATAATTAGGTCACACATTTTGTTGTTTTAAATTTGGACACACTGGTGGGTTCATAATACATTTCCATATTTACTATGGACAAAGTTCCTGAAATACGAACTATTCACAAAGATTGGAAACAGATGTCTCCCTTAATCCCATGCCAGCTATGACGGGGTCTCCTTGCAGTCAGGGTGGAACAAAGAAAGTTGCTTCTTCGTGCAGTTATTACGGCAGTCCTTTTAGAGTTTCTGCATCAGCTTTAACTTGGCTTGGACCCTCTGAGGTATCTTAGGCTGCAGGGCAGTGAATGAAGATGGACAGGCGGTTCTACCACCAATTACAGGAGAGACATTTTCGTTCCTGACAGTGGCGTCTCTTGGAGCTGCAGGCGTTGTGAGCAGCAAGTCACTTCTGACAGCATGTCATATAATAAGTCACATAGCCAAAGCTGGTTCTGTCACACAGTGTTAAGGTCTTAATTCTTTATTTGAGGGCTTGGACAAAATGACCGGCCATTAAATCGTTACATATATGGTTATTTTACTTTTGTCTAGATGCATTAGTTTACATGTATCAGATTCTGCAGTGGCTTTCAGTATTACAGCACTGTAACTCAGGTCAGGAAGGTTATTTAAAACAGTGCAAAGCACAGCATCCACATGAAATTGTGAGTTATCATATCCCAGGCTGCGGGGGGCACAAACACAACATAATCCACTTTCAATGCACTTTCCAACTGGGTTTTACTGTGTGAACTGGCAAACTCCAGGTGGAAAGTGCATTGAAAGTGCATTATTTAGGCCCATTCTGCATCTAGCATTTGCTCCGCTGTTTCACCAAACCCAGGTTGGAACAGAAATTCCCCTCTACATTGCATGCCACTTTCACTGTCTTTGATTGCTGGATTTTATGGTGGCCTCCACCCTCCATGCCAGTTTCACTTCCTTTGATTTATCAGTTTTATGGTACTGTCTGCATAGATTTATGGCCCTTTTATGGCCATTCAGGGGTGACTCTGCAAGTCAGTATGGCATTGACCCGGGGTATTTGAATGTTGTTTTGAGCCGCGTCTTTTTCTAATCCAGTGTGTGTTTGGAGAGAATGTTAGATGCAGAATGAGTGTGTGACCAGAGCCCCAGAGGACCTAATACATTTCCTGAAAATTCTCACTTGCTTATGGGTGGAAGGGGAGCGAAGGCAGCATTGTATAGGCCAATCTTGCCAGGTCTCGGAAGCTAAGCACGTATGGTACTTGAGAGGGAGACCACCCCCTCCCAAGGAAGACTTTGCAGAGGAAGGCAATGGCAAACCACCTTGTTGGGGTCACCATATGTCAGCTGCATCTTGATGGCACTTATGTACTTACGAACATGTGGAAGAGATACAGCTATTTCTTTGTTAACTGCAGCAAAGGTTGACCTGGCTAGTAAGTGATGTGCCAGTCATGTCGTTTCTGTGGCTTAGTGGTTAGCTAAGTTTGAGATTCATGGGAAATGAGATACCTGTTGAAGATTCGTAACTGTAGGTACATGCAAGCCAGAGGCATTTGTTGGAGTTTGGTACTGGGTTGGAGCAGATCTCGGTAAATCACACTGCAAAGTCACCTGAATATCATTTGTGTTTTGGTTATTGATTGCTATCGATTGTAGAAGAAGAAGAAGAGGAGATTGGATTTATACCCCGCCCTTCACTACCGAAAGGTGTCTCAGAGTGGCTTACAAACTCCCTTTCCTTCCCCTCCCCACAACAGACACCCTGTGAGGTAGGTGGGGCTGAGAGAACTCTAACACAAACTGCTCTTTTTCAAGGACAGCTCTTATCAGAACTACGGCTTGCCCAAGGTCATCCAGCCAGGTGCAAGTGGAGGAGTGGGGGAATCAAACCCGGTTCTCCCAGATTAGAGTCCGCATACTTAACCACTACACCAAACTGGCTCTTTTATATTACTAGCATAATTACATCTCTGGTCATTTTCCCCTGTTATAAAATGTTAAGATTATTATCGGGTGCATCTTTTTGGTAAATTATTACTCAAGATGGAGGTACCTGTTAATTTTTAATAAGAAATTACTACTACTGCAGCTTCTGCTATTACTACGACTGCATTATTGTTTCTTTTGTTGGTTTAACGTTTGCCTTGTGTTTTGTTTTGATCTGCAGTTTTAAAACTATGATAAGGAATGTGTGAGAGAAAGCATGACATCTATAATACATAACAAAGTTTGAGTCCAGTGGGCACTTTTAAGACCAGCAAAGAAATGCACACAAAACCTTACACCTTGAATGTTCCAAGCCTTCCATTCAAAAGATTTCTTCCCAATTTTTAGGTCTGAATTGGCCCATTATGTTAATTTAGCATGTGAAAATGAATCAAATTGATATTGTTGTGACATCATACACTGCAGGAGAAGTGGGATCCACTCTGGCATAAATAGACCCTGAAGCATTTCCACTTAGAGAGGGGCATCAGACAAGAAGCCTCCAAAAGAGCCCCAAATGGATAGCCCAACCATAAACAGCAATCCCAATTATTAGTACAAGATAACAAATATGCCTGATTATATACTAAGATCCGGGGAACCAAATCTTCCTTCTTTGAATGGAATTGGCATCCTCTGTAAAGAAGAAGAAGAAGAGAAGAGATTGGATTTATACCCCGCCCTTCACTACAATCTCCTTTCCCTTCCCCTCCCCACAACAGACACTATGTGAGGTAGGTGAGGCTGAGAGAGCTCTTTCGAGAACTGCCCTTGAGAGAACAGCTCTGCAAGAATCAGGGCCACCTAGAGCACGCCGGCCGCAGGGGTGCCAAATTGCGCCCCCCCCGCAAAAAGCCCCCCTCCCCGCCGCCGCCAGTGAAGAGTGCCCCGGCGGGGCATAGGAGGTGGCGGTGGAGCTTGCCCGCCCTCCCCCTTCAGGAAGCCGGCACTGGGAGGGAAGGGGCGGGGGTTAAAACCCCTGCCTCTTCCCTGGCTTTCCTGGGCACCCCACAGCTGCAGAGCACCCAGGAAAGCTGGCGCTGGGAGGGAAGGGACAGGGGTTAGAGCCCCCGCCTCTTCCCTGGCTTTCCTGGGCACCCCGCAGCTGCAGAGTACCCAGGAAAACTGGTGCTCTGAGCCTCAAGGGAAGGGGTGGTGGTTAGAACCCACCCACCCCTGGTCTCCAGGTTGGCATCCCCGGTGGGGTGGGCACCACAGGCTGGCCTGCCTAGGGTGCCCAGACACCTGGGGCCGGCCCTGGCAAGAATTTATGACTTACTCAAGGTCACACCAGCAGCTGCACATGGAGGGGTGGGGAATCAAACCTGGTTCTCCCAAAAGCCAAGGCGGTAAGGAACCCCACATAAATTTCCAAAACAAAGTATTAATTTTCTGAATATATCTGCAAGTTATATAAAAATGAATTGCACCTAAAATATAAAAAATCCTAGGTATAATATTCATTTTGGGTGTGTTTCCTTGGCCCCTAAAGCCAAGTTTATAGTTGCCCATTTGTCCAAATCCAAAGATATATCAGCAGTTAGCCTGTTAAAATTTCGCATAATCATATGCATAATATCTCTAGGAATCGGTATTCCAAGATAAGTAATGACATCTGGGCACCACCGAAAATATCCTTAGGCCAATATACTCTGTGATACATTGTCTCCCAGTGGCATCAACTCAGATTTTGCCCAATTAATCAGATATCCAGACAAGCCTCCAAAGGTATTAATCATAGTCATTAATGCAGAAAATCAAAGACTGAGGTTCCAAAATAAGTAATAAAAGTTCATCTCCATAAAAAGTATCATTAAATTCTGAAAAGTTATGTACAAAGCCATGAATATTATTATTTTGTCTAATGGCAAAAGCCAGAGGTTCCAGACATAGATAAAAAATTAGAGAGGAAAGAGGGCAGCCCTGTCTAGTACCCCTCACAAGAGGAAATGGCGCGGAAAGTATGCCATTAGCATCCTGGTTCTGGGAGCAGAATAAAGAATGTGCACCTCAGAGCATGTCAGACACTTATGATTAGTACTGTCTAGCAAGTGATTTGCAAGACAGCTCGCCCACTTAGACATGAAGATGTGGTAAGAACATCCTCCCACTTCTGCATAATCAGCCAGATTAAATGATATATTCGTAACAGGTAAAACATTCTACTTTAAACCCCCAGTCTTAACCTTCCCTGGTAGGTTCCTGGGCATCTTTTCAAGCGCATCTTTCCATTAACTGCAAGTGCACTAGAGCCCATTAAATGATTTATAGTAAGGTTACTTCCTCAAGCAAGGCGTGTAAAGGTTGCAAAAATACAGAGGAATCGGACTCCTTCTGATAAGTACGAGACAGCACACTGGAGGTCAGTTCAAAAGTGATTTCAGCTTTATTTCAGCTCCAAGTTAGACCAGCTAAGGACTAGACCAGCTAGACAAAATAGTCCACAAACGCAAGGGTTTAAATACAGTTCTGGCTGTAGTAGCCACACCCACAGACTGTGAAACGCGCCAATAACATTTGAACAAGGCAGCCAATCGTAATGCAGTGATAAAGACCAATCACATTGCATGTTAACAACCAATCATAATTGTTTCTGTACTAGCCCTCTGATTGGGCAACACCAGACAGTATTCAGAATCCGCATAATGAGCACCTGCTCGATTATGCTTACCATTATGTCTCTGAGGACATAACAACTCCTCCCCCCTTAGATGGAACACACTCGTAATCAGACAAGTGGGGAGGGGCTCTCCGGCTTCGTTGGGACCGCCTCAGTTCTGGGGCTTCAGGATCTTCACTGGTCTCAGCGCCAGGCATTGCTGGGCTGTCAGGGTCCACAGGGTCCGAGAGTGCAGGGGTCTGCCCTGCCTCAGGTTCTGGACGAGAACCAGCAGCACTCACCTCGACCGGAGGCAAGTGGGACTGCTCCCTGGGCCTGAAACAATCTCCGGCCTCGATCTCCTGGTCCGCAGGAGACCATCGCTGCCGGAGTTGGTCTATGTGGCGGCGTATCTTTCGGCCGTCAGATAGCCTCACCACATACATTCGAGACCCCAATTTGTTGGTGACTTCGGCATTAAGCCACCGGTGCCCCTCAGCGTAGTTCCGGGTGAAGACCAAGTCTCCGGGCTGGAACTCCCTGGATGGAGTGGCTGGTTCGGGCCGCACGGTTCTGCTGCCATCCAGGTCTGGGTGCAGGCGGTCGAGAAGGGTTGTCAGCCTTCTCCCCATTAGAAGCTCGGCCGGGCTTTTCCCTGTAGCACAGCTGGGAGTGACATGCTGCCACAGGAGAAAATCGGCCACTCGATGGTCCCAGTCCTCGCCAGGCAGTCGGGCGAGGGTCTCTTTCGCCGTCCGCACCATTCTTTCCGCCTGGCCGTTGGAGGCGGGGTGGAATGGTGCTGTGGTGATGTGCCAGATGCCGTAACCCTCTAGGAAGCCGGCGAACTCCCTAGAGGTCAGTTGTGGCCCGTTGTCACTGACAAGTACGTCGGGTAGCCCATGGGTGGCAAAAAGTTGGCGCGAAGCCTTTATTAAGTTTGCCGCTGTCGTTGACCGCATGGGAACTACCTCCAGCCACTTTGAGAAGGCATCCACGACCACCAGAAGCATCTGGCCGTTGATAGGGCCAGCGAAGTCGAAGTGTAGCCTTGACCAAGGCTTTTCAGCTCTGTTTAGTTCAGCCGGAGGGGAGCGTGGCGGATCAGCCCGGGACTGCTGGCAGTTCATACAGCCCCGAACTCGTTCCTCGATGTCAGCATCGAGCCCAGGCCACCATACGTATCCCCGAGCCAGGGCCTTCATCCGCACAATTCCTGGATGCCCGGCATGCAGGGATTTCAGAACGCTCCCTCTTAGTTTGGGGGGAATAACAACTCTACTCCCCCACAGAACGCAGCCCTTAGAAATAGATAGTTCAGTTCTTCTCCCCCAATATGCCTTAAACTCAGGCTCGTTACACACACTCGGCCACCCCCTCCACACCCAGTTTAAAACGCGGGACAAAATTAAGTCCTTTTGGGTGTATGTGGCAATGTCCTTAGACCGCAATGGAGCCTCAGAAAGTTCATCGAGTGCGAAGATGTCCGCTGTCGGAGCCGGGTCTGGATCAGTCTCAGGCAGGGGGCATCGGCTCAGGGCGTCGGCATGAGCAATACACTTGCCCGGTCTGTGCTCTATGTTGTACTCGTATGCGGCGAGGAATAGAGTCCATCTTAACATCCTGGGCGACAGGATGTTAGGCGTGGGGCGGTCAGGGGCGAAAATCCCCAGTAGCGGCTTGTGGTCAGTAACTAAAAGAAAACGTCTTCCGTACAAAAAGTCATGAAACTTTTTAACTGCGCTCACAAGCGCCAACCCTTCTTTATCAATTTGGGCGTAGTTCTTTTCAGCCCCACTCAGCGACCTAGAATAATAGGCAATTGGTGCCTCAGACCCGTCAGGCATAATATGGCTTAGAACTGCCCCAACACCAAACGGCGACGCGTCAGCCGCCAGAACCAACATTTTTGTCTCATCATAGTGCGTGAGGACACTGCTAGACGTCAACAACATTTTAACATTTTGAAAAGCTTCCTCTTGACGCTGCCCCCAAACCCATTTTGCATCCTTATTTAATAAACGGTGTAACGGTTCGGCTACCGAAGCTTTGTGAGGCAAGAACGCATGATAAAAGTTAACAAGCCCTAAAAAAGCTTGTAGCTCCGTTTTGTTTTGGGGCCTAGGTGCGTTGTGAACGGCAGATACCTTCCCCGGGGTTGGGTGAACTCCCTGCTCATCGATTTTGAATCCCAGGAATTCAACACAGGGAACCCCTATCGTACACTTTTCCCTTTTTACACGTAACCCAGCTTTTTGAAAACAAAGTAAAACCTGCTTGACTCTTTCAAGCAATTCCTCCTCATCCTTCCCTGCAATAAGCACATCATCGAAGTAAGGAATTACTCCCTTGAGGCCTCTAAGCAACCCTTCCATTAATTCTTGGAAGATTCCCGGTGCGACATTAACCCCGAATTGGAGGCGCTTGACTCGAAACGCACCTCTATGAGTTACGATGGTTTGTGCTTCTGCTGCATTGCTATCCACAGGCAGTTGTTGATAAGCCTGGGCAAGGTCCAACTTTGCAAAAACCTTGCCCCCCCCTAGAGACGCAAGTACATGACTTATCACAGGTACAGGATAAGAGTGCTGTTGCAACGCCTTATTGATCGTACATTTATAATCTGCACAAATTCTTATAGAACCATCGGGTTTGACAGGAGTAATGATGGGTGTTTCCCATTTGCTGTATGGTACCGGTTCTAAGACCCCTTGCTCAATGAGCTTGTCGAGCTCCATTTCTATCTTTGGTCACAATGCTAACGGTACCTTCCTATATTTTAACCTAATAGGCCGTACATTTGGATCCAGTTCAAATGAAACCGGGGGACCTGTATAGGTTCCCAATCCCATTCCAAAAACCTGAGAAAACTCGTTATACAAGCAATCCCATTTATCACAACACACTGCATTAATGCCAGAAATAGCAATGCCCAACGGTTCAAACCAATCAAGCCCTAAGAGGCTTACCCTGTCCCCTTCAGCAACAATTAGGGACAGAGCCGCCTTCCGCTCTTTGAAGCTGACTTCAAATTCAGCCTCACCGGCCAACGGAATTCTGTGCCCTTGGAAATCGGCAAGACAGGCATCAGTTGGTAGGAGACGGTGACGGCTTCAGTGAGGGAAAAGACGATCTAGTGTATGCGTCAAAATGATGGTTCTAGCCGACCCCGAATCGACTTTGAAAGGGCAGGCCACGCCGTCAAGATACACGGTGACGAAAATCTTCTTCCTCCGGGGAACTCCCGTGGTGAGAACAGTCGACGATGAAGAGAGGTTGGACGACAGGGTCGGGTTTCGGGACGACAGGGATGAAGAGCAGGTTGTGTTGACCTTGCTTCGGAATTGAGAGCGCTGCGGAGGCGACGTAGGCGGCGATCTCTTCGACTTGCAAACTCTGGCGATGTGCCCGCGTTTTCCGCAAGCCCGACAACCCAACCCTTTGGCCCAACAGGTGTCGCGCTTGTGCTTCCTGCCACAACCAAGGCACTGACGCGCTGGCGCAGTCTTCACTTGGGTTCGCGGCTGGCTGCTGGAACAAGGCTCTCGTACGTCATCCACGGCGGCCGCTGGCTCACGGTCCTCGACCTGTTGGTGAATGCTGGATTCGGCTGCCGCCGGCCGCTGTCTCACTTCTCGCGTCGACCTTTCAGCAGCTTCAGCGGCGATGGCTTCCTCGAACGCGACCTTGAATGTCAGCGTCTTGAGGGCAAACAGGCGTTGTTGCAGCTTTGCATCGCGGTGACCGCAGACCAGCCGGTCTCGCAATGCTGTTTCGAGATCGACGAAGTTGCAAGCTCTTGCCAACTTCCTCAATGCCGCCACAAACTCGGCTACAGATTCGCTGGAGCCTTGCCGCCTTTCGTAGAATGCGTGCCGGGAAGCGATCTCTGAAGGCTGCGGTGCAAAATGAGCCTTCAACTTCTCCGTCAGCGTGGCGTACGGCACGGTCTTGATGTCATCAGGTGTGACAAGTGAACGAGCAATGTCGAACACCTCTTTGCCACACGAGCTAAGCAGTGCAGCTCATTTCTTCGCAGCATCCGTCACCCCGCCGCTCTCGAGGTGGAACTCGAACCGGGTGAGGTACACCTCCCAGTCCTCAGTCGCGGGCTCGAACGGCTCGAACCGGTGCTTGGAGCTCATCGCGGCGCTTCCTGGAGCGAACGGCTCCCTCGGAAACTCGCGGTCGATCGGAACTTCCTCCGTGGTGTCTCAGCGGGGCTGCCTACCCGCTATATCCCATCCTCGTCGCCAGTTGATAAGTACGAGACAGCACACTGGAGGTCAGTTCAAAAGTGATTTCACCTTTATTTCAGCTCCAAGTTAGACCAGCTAAGGACTAGACCAGCTAGACAAAATAGTCCACAAACGCAAGGGTTTAAATACAGTTCTGGCTGTAGTAGCCACACCCACAGACTGTGAAACGCGCCAATAACATTTGAACAAGGCAGCCAATCGTAATGCAGTGATAAAGACCAATCACATTGCATGTTAACAACCAATCATAATTGTTTCTGTACTAGCCCTCTGATTGGGCAACACCAGACAGTATTCAGAATCCGCATAATGAGCACCTGCTCAATTATGCTTACCATTATGTCTCTGAGGACATAACACCTTCGACTTGGACCTTAGACTTGTTAATCTTTAGGCTACGTGACTTTACTGTCTTCCACAGCCTTGGTCAGGGGCAATTCATTTTAAACTTTTAACAGCTGATAAGTCTATTTCAGCAGCTTGTCAAGATTCAGTCATCAGTGTGGCTACATCCTTTAAGATGGCATTGAACTATCGCGTACAACAAACCCGGTTTGTTGCCACCCATTCTTTCATACAACTTCCTTCTTCACCCACATCCTCCTGCCTTCTCATGCAGAGAATCCTGGCAAGGAATGTTTATGACTGGTTGCCCATTTATACAAACTGCAGATTCTCCTGAGGGATGTTCTTCTGAGATGTGTACATCCTGGTTCTTTTGAAAATTATACCTGAGATAACTTGTAATAGTCTTAACTGAAGAAAATTTTTTGAAACAAAGTTATTAATATCCGGAACCTTCGTATGAACTCATCGGACTACTTACCTGCTTGATCTAGTCATGCTTCTTAGCATCTATGTATTGTTCTTGTGCTTGTTGTATTTGATGGCTTTGTTATTCGTGATTTAATATTCTCATTCATGTCCTTATATGTATTACAATATTGTATGTATTAGCTTCTGCTACTCTCAGTGTCTTCTAGTGTGCACAGATTTGCTTTTTTTATTTTTTTGCTGTGTGATTGCTTACTGTTTATGAAGAAATTAACAGTGCCATCATAAACAGAGTTATACCCTTCTAAAATCAGTTGAAGTCAATCAGTTTACAAGGCCATAACACTGCACAGGACTAGAACTCTGTTTACCTATGATGTAAAATGCAGGTGTGCAGGTTAACCGGATTAGATAGCCAGTTTGGTGTAGTGGTTAAGAGCACGGACTCTAATCTGGGAGAACCGGGTTTGATTCCCCAGTCCTCCACCTCAGGCCCGTAGCCAGGATTTTTAAAGTTGGGGGCATTTAAATTTCTTAGGGGGCACTGGCTAATCAAATTAAAGGAATACTCAGCTCCTTCCCTGTATCTGCCACTGGTCGGGGGCCATGGGGTGGATGGGAAGTCATGAGGCCTCACCAGTAAGTTAGGGGACCTAGCCCCAAGATGCCCCAGTGTAGCTATGGGCCTGCTCCACCTGCAGCTGCTGGATGACCTTGGGCAAGCCATAGTTCTGTCAGGGCTGTTCTCTCAGGAGCAGTTCTCTGAGGAGCTCTCTCAGCCCCACCTACCTCACGAGGTGTCTATTGTAGGGAGGGGAAAGGAGATTGTAAACTGCTCTGAGACTCTGAGTGAATGGTGGGCTATAAATCCAATCTTATCATCCTCTTCTTCTCCCCCCACAAACTCTAAAGCAGAGTTTAATACAGGTTTAGAACCCTGATTTGTGGAAGCAAAACAACCTCCAGTTCTCCTGGTGTGCTGTTCATACATCATGGTAAGTAGAGTTAATTTCTAACCGGCAGGAGGGAGGTTTGTGTTCATGCACGGCAAGCAGCTGAGTTTGTGCAGTCAGCTAGTGGTATCTCAATGCACTTTGTGTCCACCAGCCAACATTTCACATTAGAGAATTAGGGACATATTTATAATAACCCAATTCTACTAAATAATAATAATAATAATATCCTGAAAGCAAGGATTATTGCTCGATCCACAGACTACTGCATACATAGCCAAAGGCTGTTATTTAGCCTGCTTATGCTGTATTTGATCGCTCTGCACTGATGGGAAAGCCAAATGTCTGTTCTTTGGACTAAAGGCATATTTGAAAAACCACAGCTGTCCTGCAATATGTTATCACCAGATCGACATCAAACCGCAGCAACTGCAGGGTGGGAATTCTATTCTGTGCGCTGCATGAGGTTTTAGTGCTCATGGGATCTTGAGATAAACTCATCCTTTCTCCACAGAGAGGCCCTAGTGAAAGCGCTAAATTCTGAGGACTGAGAATAAGGCCAGCAACTCACAATAACTCAGTAGGAGAGAAGAGGAACAGAAATCTACAAGGGAACAGAAAATAGGGTCTCTTCCAGGCAAACAGGGACAATTGGATTGTTTGTGTGTTCGAGCAACCATTGGTTATACATTCTCCAAGAATATTAGACCTTGGTGTGCAACGTGGTGGCAGAATGTTGTAACTCATGCTCAGAGAGCCATTTTGGTGTAGTGGTTAGGAGCGTGGACTCTAATCTGGGAGAACCGGGTTTGATTCCCTGCTCCTCCACATGCAGCTGCTGGCGTGACCTTGGCTCAGTCATAAGTCCTTTCAGAGCTGTTCTCTCCTTGAGAGAGCTCTCTCAGCCCCGCCTACGTCACAGGGTGTCTGTTGTGGGGAGGGGAAGGGAAAGGAGATTGTAAGCCGCTCTGAGACTCCTTCGGGTATAAATCAATCTCCTCCTCCTCCTCTTCTTCTCCTCACCACCTGCCCATCTATCCAAAAGACAGCTGTATCCTTTTCACTTAAAGACTGTCAATAAAAGCATAGCTGTGTGTACCCTTGTTCCATCGATATATAACTAGATGTCTCACTACTAACAATACAATTGATTTCCGTTCTTTAGGGACTGAAAGAGGGGGCTTTGACTCTTGAAATCTTATACCCTGAAAATCTTGTTGATCTTTAAGGCACTACTGAACTCAGATCTTCCTCTACGACAGATTTGTTTCTAGCGTCCACTCCATGACTAGTAAAACATATTCTGAGTCATGATGTAGCAATATTTTTGCATTTCCCCACCCACCCCCTTCACATCATTGTCTGCTGGGGAATGAAACACAGAACGTTGTGTGTCATGACAATATATAAAACAAGTGGAGACCCGCAAGAAACTTGCGGGATGGTCATCCCATTCCTCACACCTTTGCTTCCTCCCCTCTACCCTTACCTATCTCACACTCTTTCTCCCTTCTGGGGGTGGAGCCATAGACTCAACCCTCCAAAGCAGCCATTTTATCCAGGGGAACTGATCTCTGTCACCTGGACAACAGTTGTAATGCTGGGTGATCTCCAGCCCTCACCCAGAGGCTGGCAATGGTAGTTCTCATGGAGGAAATGGCTGGTTTGGAGGGTGGAGTCTATGGCATTATACTGGTCTGAAGTTCCTCCCCTCCTCAGACCCCACCATCCCCAGGATCCACCCCTTAAATGTCCAGGAATTTCCCAATCCAGAGTTGGCAACCCTATTTCCTTCCCACCCAACAGCCAACTTAACCTTTATCTGCCTTTATCTGTCTTCAGCTTTTCGTCTCCACCCCCTCCCCCACAGCTTCTACCAACGAAAATTATAGTCTTTCTCCACAGTGGGGACCAAAGCAGTTTACATTATTCTCACCTCCTTTTTATCTGCACAACAACCCTGTGAGGTTGGTTAGGCTGAAAGTATGTGACTGGTCCAAAATCACCCAGTCAGCTTCCACTGCAATATGGGGATCTGAACCTGGGTCTTGCAGACCCTACTCTGAGGCTCTAACTGCTGCACCACTGCTGGCTTTCATAGGGTGGCTGCTGAACAGCAGCAAGCAGCCAGGCCAAGTTGAGTCATGCAAATTAGGTGGTATCAAGTCACCCAGAGGGTACTGCCTAGGGATGCCAGCCTCCAGGTGGGATCTGGAGATCCCCTGGAATTACTGCTCAGCTCCAGACTACTGAGATAACTTCCCCTGGAGAAAATGGATGCTTTGGAGGGTGGACTCTAGGGCATTGTACCCCACTGAGGTCCCTGTCCTCCCCAGGCTCCATCCCCAGATCTCCAGGAGTTTCCAGACCTGGAGCTGGCAACCCCACTACCCCCATCCCCTGCCAGTGCCTGTGGGGGGACCTGGCAACCCTAGACTGCTGCCAGGCCTAGGGTTGGCAACCTCCAAGTGGGGCCTGCTGGAGAGTGAACTCCAGAGATCTGTGAACAACGGAGATCTGTCTCCCTGGAGAAAATGGCTGCTTTGGAGGGTGGATTCTGTGGCATGATGCCCAGCTGAGGCCTCTCCCTTCCCCAAATCCTGCCCTCCTTGCACTCCAACCCAAAACCTCTAGGAATCCCCCAGCCTGGACCCAAGGCTCCCTCCCTCCCCCCTCCCTCCAAGGCCGAAAGAGGCCTGGAAAGAAAGGGCCCTTCCCCCCACCCTTTGACTGACAGAGCCAGTTAGAAGCCTCTCCCGCCCCCTCCCCCAATGTTCTAATCTCTCACCGTTGCTGCCTGGAGTCAGGTCCCTGCAGAGGCCATTTCAAAAGGTTTTGGGGGTAATTCAACCGTCCCTGCAGGGATTTTCTCACTTTTCAGATTTTCTACAAACCAGATTTTTCTACTGACTATGCAGGAAAAGCTGTTGGGGGAGAGTGAGGCCCCTGTTGGAGGGAATAGGTATCCGCACAGAAAAAAAAACTCTGGGAATTAGAATAAGGATATTACTGGACATTGCAGTGGTGGGGAGGGGAATGGCAAGGCTGTTGTTGCTGGTGGCATCCCTGAATTTAGATCTCTGTCGCACAATATCACCTGGACCTTGATAACTCAGGCTATCCTCATCTTGTCAGACCTCGGAAGCTAAGCAGGATCGGCCTTGGTCAGTATTTGGATGGGAGACCTTCCAAGGAATACCAGGATAGCTACACAGAGGTAGGCAAGGGCAAGCCACCTCTGAACGTTTCTTGCCTTGAAAACCCTTTGGGGTCATCATAAGTTGGCTATGACCTGACAGCAAGCCCCCTCTTAAAAAACAGTATCTAGTTCACCAGTGCTCACACTGTGGTGGGCAGTTCCTCAGGACTCCACAAGGGTACTTGGGGGGGGGGTTTCCACAGAATGCCTGTAGGATGCCACCCGTGTTATACACCATAGACCGGCTTTCATTAGCATTGTTTTCCCAGTTCTGTAAAGCCAGGCCTATTGCATTGTTTATTGAAGATCTTTGGAGCCTGATTGAATTCTTTCTGTGCTTTTAATCCACCATGAGTCTTAGTGAGAAAGCTGGGCAATAAATGAAGTTGATAATGCTAACGATAGCACGGTGGATAGATACAGATGCCAACCCTGAGAGAGGGAAATGGGAAGACTGCAAAAGGCTCTAGGCTAAAGGTACACTCAGCCTGTGGGTCACACTGCGCTGAACTACAAACGGTGCACCTTCGCCGGGGGTGCCAAGTGGGTGACTGGAGGTCGCTTTGGCTCTTTTCAGTTCCTCGCCATGTCACCATCTTTGTGCCTCAGGCACTTGGCAAGCAAATAAAGGGGGAGTGATGCAGCTTCTCAGACGCCTCTTGAAGGAACAAAGGTGTGTATTAAGACTGCCCACTCAATATGCTGCTGTGGAACTCCAGTTTCCTCAAATATGGGGAAAGCAGTCTCTCTCACAAGCGGTTCCTTTTGACCACTCATGGGCCACAGACACAAGGTCTCGTTCTTGTACTGAACATTCAGTAACCAAGCATTGCTTCCATCACTGCTTCCTGGATGTACAGTCACATGGATTAGAGTATCCATATAAGCAAAATACACTGAAAGGATATTTTCTACATGTAAATGAATATCAATCAGCTCAATGGGTACCTCTCACCTGGATAGCCCAGGCATGTCTGATCTCGTCAGATGTCAGAAGCTAAGCAGGGTCGACTCTGGCAAGTACTTGGATGGGAGACCTCCTTGGAATACCAGCAGTCGGGAGGTGGGGGCAGGCTATATTCAGCCACCACTCTGAGTATCTTCCAGGCCACCAGTAGGGGTCAGTCAACAGAGATCGCCATGATTTCCAGGTGCGCGTGTGCACACACACACACACAAAGTTTAAAAAACAAAGAAAAATCAGCTCAAGAGGTCAGCAAAAGATGTAAATCAAAATGGAGATCTTTGGGTTGGCACCAATGTTCCCTCTAAGTTGTGGAGTCTTGTGAGCAAAAAATCTACTTTGTGAGCTGCTGGCATTAAAGTTGTGAGCGAGGGATTTGGCTACTGCATAAATTAGTTTGCTCTGGAGCCATCCCTTCCTGAGCTAAGACAGAAAATGTGTGAGCTGGAGGCTAAAAAACTGTGAGCTAGCTCACACTAACTCAGCTTAGAGGGAACATTGGTTGGCACACTGTGAGAATCATTCGTCTAGCTCCTCTCAGACCCTGATCTAGGGGGTTTTCAGCTGTAGGGCCCTATGCCTAAGACCTCTTTACCAAGGGAAGTCTACCTGGGTGCTTTTCTCCTGACCCCTTGAAAGGAAGACCTTCTTTATTAGGGCCGCAGTTCTGGTCAAGAGGGATTGAGTCTGACTTGACTGTTGCAATATGAGATATCAAAAGACTGTTTCTCTTATTGTACTTAGATATATTTGAAGTTTGGCTGTGATTGTGCTGCATCAGTTTTCTCGGCAAGCTGCTCTGAGCAACCTGTGTGCCGATAATACAGTTGAGAAATAAATAAATCAAGACCATTGTTTGTTTCACGTAGACTGACAAAGAACCAGAAGCTTGTTGCTATTTATTTTTAATAAATGTGTTGCTTTTGAAAGAGCAACATTTATTGCCAAGCCTGAGCTTTAAGCACGAGCCATTCATCATCTCCGGTATTCTTATATTCCCAAATGTGTGTGTCTAGTAACCACCTGCCAGTGAATATTGATGGCTTCTGCCCCATTTTCTTAGTGTCAAACCACTTGATGAAGACAAAAAAGATGAGGAATGCAAGACATCATTCCTGCAGCTATATGGACCCTGCCCAGAGCACAATGCACTGGGGGACTCTGTGGTGGGTTGGTAGCGATGAAGCCTTTGGAAATGATTGGCCCCAACGTGACAGAGAGGGTGGGCAAACAGAAATATTTGTGGTTGCCATTGGCTGAGCAGTGGGACAGGGTTTACTATCCTTTGTATGAAAGCACAGCAGGCTTATTGTTGTGTATTGAAAGGTGAATCAAGCCTATCTTTTCCTATGTTAAGCTTGATTCTGGAATGTGGATTCTAAGCTGTAGCATTCGTATTGGTCGGTTTCTGCGAAACCAGTGTAAATAGCCAATCACTGTGTGATAATGTTGCAAAGCGGGAACAGTTGTGATTGGACCTTAACTCTGCACTGCCATTGGTCCGTTAACTATTTCTGGGTGTGGCTTTGACAGCCGGGAGAGTTTAAAAAGGAGCTGTGCTCCACTGTCTGTTGTGTTGTGTGTTCCTGAGTTGGAGTTTGCTGTTGAATAAAGCTGAATCACTTGTTGAGCTTACTTCGTTGTTGAGTCTCATACTTAACACTTATGGTCTCTTCCTGTTACTAGTATGTATCCTACTGGGATGATCCAAGGCTAGCCCAATCTCATCAGATCTCGGAAGCCAAACAGGGTCGGCCCTGGCTAGTACAGAGAGCCAGTTTGGTGTAGTGGTTAAGTGCGCGGACTCTAATCTGGGAGAACCGGGTTTGATTCCCCACTCCTCCACTTGCACCTGGCTGGATGACCTTGGGCAAGCCGTAGTTCTGATAAGAGCTGTTCTTGAAAAAAGAGCAGTTTCTGTCAAGAGCTCTCTCAGCCCCGCCTACCTCACAGGGTGTCTGTTGTGGGGAGGGGAAGGGAAAGGGGTTTGTAAACCGCTCTGGGACACCTTTGGGTAGTGAAGGGTGGGGTATAAATCCAATCTCCTCCTCCTCCTCTTCTTCTTCTTCGATGGGAGACCACCAAGGAAGTCCAGGGTTGTTACGCATTGGCAGGCAAAGGCCAACCACCTCTGAGCATCTCTTGCCTGGAAAACTCAAATGGATTGCCATAAGTTGGCTGTAACTCAATGGCCCTTTCCACCGCCACCCATCCTACCTTTGGGAACTTTCTTCCAGTCGAAGAGGGTTTCCTCCAACTTAAGCAGCTATTCTTCCACCAGAAGAGAAGCCATTAAGGTTAGAGAAGGTTTCCTTAGACTAAAAGAAAACAAAGGGGAACACCAGACTTTGCATACTGGATTGGTAGCATGTGTATCATTGGCTTTATCGGCAAATACACAAGCAGGATGCGTGGAGACGGCAGGCTGCCTACAGCAGGTGGCCGATCCCCAGAGAGTAACCGTGCAGCCAGCCTCCCAAAGACATCTCCATCCAGAAACTCTCTGCTCTCAGTCCATCTGCTGCTGCTGTCTATTCAACCTGCACAATGCCGCTGGGTTGTTGTGTTCTCTCCCTGTTCCCTTTCCCCTGTGCTGCAGATCATCTAGCACCTTCTGCAAGCTCTGATGGCTGCCTCCAAAACTGAGAGTCTCGAGTTCATCGCCTTGCAGCTGCTCTCGCTGAAGAAGTTATCAACCACAGTCCTGGATAATTAGCCAGCGTACCGGAAAGGCCCTGGCTGAACCACAGAGTGCCTGATTTGCATGCAGAAAGTTGGGCTGCTGGCTCCAGGCTGGGAAATTCCTGGAGATTTGGGGGCAGCGCCTAGGATGGTTAGAGTGTAGGGAGGAAGCTCCGTAGGGATGTAACGTCATGTCATCTGACCCCCAATGCTGCCATTTTCTCCAGAAGAACAGATCTCTGTAGTCTGGAGATCAACTGTAATGCTGGGAGATCTCCAGGCAACACCAGGAGGTTGGCAACCCTGCCAGAAGGTCTCGATTCCTGGCATCCCCAGTGAAAGATCTCAAGTAGTAGGCACTGGGAAAATGCTTTCTCTGCTAGAACGCCACTGTCAAGTCAGTCACTGTGGGCGATACTGAGCCAAAATGGACCAATGGTCATAACTTTGTATAAAAGAGCTTCATATGCCCAGCAAAGCTAACAAGGGAACACTCAGTTAGCAGTTGTTGCAACACTCTCACAAAGGAATACATTTACCTGGGAGAGGCATAGCCCAGTCTCATCAGAAGCCTGAAGCTAAGCATGGTTAGTACTTGGAAGAAAGACCACTAAAGAATGCTCTGCAGAGGAAGGCAATGGCGGACCACCTCTGCTTCTCACTTGTCTGGAAAGCTCTTGCTGGGGTCACCATAAGTCTAAAGCTAAGCAGGGTCGGTATAAGGATGGGGGCTAAGCGGGGTTGGAACTTGGAAGGGAGACCATCAAGGAAGACTGTGCAGAGGAAGGCAATGGCAAGCCACCTCTGCTTCTCACTTGCCTTGAAAGCTCCTTGCTGGAGTTGCTATCAGTCCATTGCAACTTGACGGCACTTCACACATAGAGACAATATTTTCATAGGGTATGATCCACACATATGGGCATAGACTTTTACTGAGCTCAGTGGTGCCTTTTCCCTCTCCTCTGCCCCTGCCCCGGTCCTGTATGCACGTGTGGATCACAGTGTATGGACCACTCTTGGAATGACAGACTGCCAAACTCGGGCCTCGTTTGACACAGGTTTCTTCACTGTCAATCTATCTTCAGTTCTGTATGCTTATTGTCCTATTTCATTCCAGCTGGGGGAGGAGTATGTGAGTGTGTGAGGATGTGTGGGTGGAACATCTTTGCTGGGAGCTGCGCTAGTTTGTAACTGTGTCTATGTGGGGCCTCCCTTCAATGGAAAGAATGCGTGTTTGTCCTTGGGTACCAGACACTGCAAGATAATGTAACCCTAGGATTGCAGATGCTGGAGGAGGGCTAACGGTGCACAGAAGATTTTGGCGGGCTGGATGTATCGGTGTGATTGGAGGAGTTGTTTGAATTATGTATAATAAGAGAACTGGTGCCAAGGGAGTCAGTTCTGACACAGATCGTCTATGTTTGAGACCCCTCTATCTCTCAATAAACAAATCACTGCCAAGAGAGTGTTGTTGGGAGTGAGTTTCTTCAAGACGGGACACAGACTGGACTACACCTCCTGTACAGCTTTCCACCCTTCTCCTTCATCCCCAGACTCCATCTTATAAATTACTGCTATCTGCTACTCTTTGGAAGTCTCACTTCTGTGGTGCAAAAATGGGGTTTGATCCACTATAAGAACTTCTATGGTGAGCCAGTTTGTAGTGGTTAAGTGCGTGGACTCTAATCTGGGAGAACTGGGTTTGATTCCCCACTCCTCCACTTGCACCTTGGGCAAGCCATAGTTCTGACACAGCTATTCTTTTTTTTTTTTTTGTAAAACTCTCTTAAAAAAGAGAGAATTTTATTCTTTTTATAAGAAAAGGGAAGGGTAGACAGATGGAGAAAGAAAAAGGTGGAGTGAAATTTTTTTCTGTTAGTGAGAGTTAGTATAGGTTAATAACCAATACCAAGATTTGGCATCCATCATGGTTAGAAGATCTTCTTTTTAACTAAAGCAAAGTCCAAAATCACTCTGTTAATACAGTTAGTAAAGTCCATTGGGGTTAGTAATTAAACAGCTCCTTCCAGATGTAACACGAACAGTCCTCAAAGTATCTTCTTCTTAAATTTCTTCCAGTTATGGATTAAGTCCATTTTAACTTTGAAGTCTTCCGTTCCATCACCTTCCCCTGGGCTGCTGTCTTCTGCACTTATCCCAATTTTGAATGCTGCATCCTTCTTCCTGCTGGCGTGTCTCTTCAGGAGTTTCTGTGTTTTGAAGATGAAATCCTTCTTCTTTCTTTTCTTTTTTTCTTAAACTTCTGGCCTTCAAGCTTCCAGGGCTCCACAAACTCAGCAGATGAAATTAGATCTCCCGTTTGTCGCCTGCTATGCTCGACATCCCCTTCTACTGGCAGAGTATTTCTTTTTATAAAGGCGGAATAGGCTTTGGGAGCCTTATCCACCTCTTCTTTTAACTTTATCGCTTCACTGCCAGTTAGGGGTGCCAAGACATTTGTCAAGGTAAATCCGAGATCTTCTTTCTCCTCTTCTTTAGCGCCCTGGAAACCTGGAATCAAATTCGATTTCTGTTCAATCTCCTTCATCTTTCTAGTTGTTTCCAATATCTGTTTCTGTCGACTGATGAGAACACTTTCCATTTTAAACAAAGTTTGGTTGATCTTCTGCAATTGTTCCAGCAGGGGGCACAGCATCTCCTTTTTCTGTTGATTGACAGCAAGCTCTTGGGGGGGGCTATCTGGACCGGAAGTCCCTCCTCTCTTCTCTTCCGGTGTCTGCCGGGCTTGTTCCATTATCGACATTTTGTTTTTTTTGTTTACTTTTAAAAAGTTCGTACCGCATCCCCCAGGAAGCTAAGATGAACACATTCTTCCATGCAGCCCCAACGGTACTTTCACCAACACTTTATTTTCTTTCTGCCCCCCTTCGCGCTCCCTTTGAATAGCTTGCTTCTCGAGGGGGGTGGGGACTCCTCCCTCCTCCCAACGCTTATACGCATGCAGGGGGCTCCGATGTACGCTTCAAAATAGATCTTCAACTCACGATTCGATGCCACTACTTCTTTTTATGTTGAACCATAGCGCTGTTTTCACTCCTGGAATTCGGTGGCGCCGCTAAGTCCCATTACGGGCACGCCGCAGCGGGGCCGATTGGGGCGGGGAGAAAGCCTCAATTTCCCGGCTGTCTGCCGGCAAAGAGGCTACTCCCCAAGCGCCCCCGGTTCGGAGCCTTTACCTAAGGCTCCGGAGCCTTTACCTAAGGCTCATGACACAGCTATTCTTGAAAAAAGAGCAGTTTCTGTCAGAGCTCTCTCAGCCCCACCTACCTCACAGGGTGTCTGTTGTGGGGAGGGGAAGGGAAAGGAGTTTGTAAGCTGCTCTGAGACTCCCTTGGGTAGTGAAGGGTGGGGTATAAATCCAATCACTTCTTCTTCTTCCTTTGTTTGTGAATGCCTCCATCTCTCAGCCATAAGGGAAGGGGCTGTGGGTCAGTGGGAGAGCATCTGCTTGGGATGCAGAAGGTCCCGGGTTCAATCCCTGGCATTTCCAGTAAGGGTCAGGTAGTAGGCAATGTGAAGAAGCTCAGCCTAAGACCCTGGAGGGTGGCTGCCAGTCTGAGTCATAGACAATACTGACCTTGATGGACCAGTGGTCTGATTCAGTACAAGGCAGCTTCCTGTGTTCATATGTTCAAGAGAAGAATTTGTGAATTATTTTGTAGTGATACAGTCACTTCACCTCAACTGACCCCTTTGAACTGGCTCCCCTTTGTTAAGCCACAGGAGGTGGTGGCAGCTACAAGCATGGACAGCTTAAAGAGGGAATTAGATAAGCATCTGGAGCAGACGTCCATCCGTGGTTATTAGCCACAAGGTATAGGTAGGAACTCTTGATCTGGGGCAAGTGATGCTCTGTATTCTTGATGCTTGGGGGGGGACAACAGTGGGAGGGCTTCTAGTGTCCTGGCCCCACTGCTGGACCTCCTGATGGCACCTGGTATTTTTGGCCACTGTGTGACAGAGTGTTGGACTGGATGGGCCATTGGCCTGATCCAACATTGGCTTCTCTTATGTTCTTAAGCTTTTCCTTTGAATTGCTGTTTTGTTTTTAGCATGTGCACTGGTTGCACACTCTCTGCTTCTACATTCATTGAATCAGAGTGTCTTATTTTTAAACATTTCTCTCCTCCATTCTCAGCTGTTGTTCCCAGGATGGCAGCCTATAATCAAGTATAAATAGAGAGCAAAATCCAAATGGCAACATGAATCTAATAAGACAATAGGGACTAAGCCATAAACAAACCAAGCATAGCAAAACTGCTTAAAACCAGAGACTAGCACGGAGCCAAAGAGCGCAAGAGTTTTTCTAGTAGCAGCATCAGATAAAAACATGAGGGGGCGACCCCTCCCCCCAAAAAAACTTTAAAAGGATTTCCTCTGGTCCCTAAACTTCAACAGGCTCAGTTTCACTGTTTGTGGGTGGGTGGAATCTGTTAATAGGGTGCTGCAATTATTTTGTTGTTGTTGTTCAGTCGCACAGTCGAGTCCGACTCTTTGCGACCCCATGGACCAGATTACACCAGGCCCTCCTGCCTTCTGTTGTCCACTGAAGTTTGCTCAATTTCATGTTTGTTGCATCGATGACACTGTCTAACCATCTCATCCTTTGCCGTCCCCTTCTTCTTTGACCTTCAATCTTTCCCAGCATCAGGGTCTTCTCCAGTGAATGCTCCCTTCTCATTTGGTGGCCAAAGTATTTGAGCTTCAGCTTCAGGATCTGGCCTTCCAGGGAACAATCAGGGTTGATTTCTTTTAGGATTGACTGATTTGATCTCCTTGCAGTCCAAGGGACTCTCAAGAGTCTTCTCCAGCACCATAGTTCAAAAGAATCTCTTCTTCGGCGCTCGGCCTTCCTTATAGTCCAACTCTCGCAGCCATACATTACTATGGGGAATACCATTGCTTTGACCATGCGGACTTTTGTTGGCAAGGTGATGTCTCTGCTTTCTGCTTTTTATCATGCTGGCAGCAATTATTTACTTGTTTGCTTTTTAATGAAAACATTTATACCCCTGTCTTCCTCTTGGCTCAAGGCAACATCTGAAAGGCCCTTTCTCTGATGCCCTCCCATCTTGACTCTGTGCAAAGGATGGACACATAGAAGGGGAGAAGCTGAGAGTGTTCCAGGTAGGGAACTATCTGGAGATTGGGGGGGGGTAGAGTCTGAGGAGGGTGTGGCTTGGGGAGGGGAAGGACTTCAGTGGAGCACAAGGCCATAGACTCCACCTTCCAAAGCAACCATGTTCTCCAGGGGAATGGATCTCGGTCGGCTGGAGATCAGTTGTAATCTGGATCTCCAGGTTACAGTTGTAATCTGAGGGCTCCAGTTTCCATCTGGAGGTTGGCAATCCTGAGATTGTAGATACTAGACAGGTACATTTGGGAACAGGCTGTCCTTCAAGTACTCCAGTCTCAAGCTGCTGAAGAGCGACAGAAGTCAGGACCAGCAAGCTGGGCCCTGCATTTGGCACAAACTGGAGTTTCTAGACATTTTTAAAGGCAGCTGCACCCAGAATGTACCTTGTCCACATCCTGAGGCTGCAATAGAATCATAGTATCATAGAAGCACAGAGTTGGAAGGGGCCATACAGGCCATCTAGTTCAACCCCCTGCCCAGTGCAGGATCAACCTAGAGCATCCCTGACAAATGTTTGTCCAGCCACTGCTTAAAAAGGGAGCTCACCACCTCCCTGGGCAGCTGATTCCACTGTTGAACAGCTCTTACTGTAAAAAAGTTTTTCCTAATATCCAGCTGGTATCTTCCTGTCCTTAATTTAAACCCATTATTGCAAGTCCTCTCCTCTGCTGTCAACAGGAAGAGCTCCCTGCCCTCCTCTAAGTGGCAGCCCTTCAGATATTTAAAGAGAGCAATCATATCCCCCCTCCTCAACCTCCTCTTCTCCAGACTGAACATTCCCAAGTCCCTCAGCCTTTCTTCATAGGGCTTGGTCTCCAGGCCCGCGATCATCCTCGTCACTCTCCTCTGTACCCACTCCATTCAATACACATCCTTTTTGAAGTGAGGCCTCCAGAACTGCACACAATACTGCATGTGCGGCCTGACCAATGCAGTGTACAGCAGGACTATGACATCTTGCGTTTTGGATGTTACGCCTCTGTTGATACACCCCAAGATCACATTAGCCTTTTTTGTCGCTGCATCACACTGGCTGTTCATATTTAACTTTTGGTCCACATTGCTGCCCAGAAGTGTATCCCCCATCCAGAATGCAGGTTGCTCATTTTTGTTACCCAGATGTAGAACTCAGCACTTATCCTTGTTAAATTGCATCGTGTTCACATCTGCCCACTTTTCCAATGTGTTCAGTTCTCGTTGAATTCTACCTCTATCTTCTGGTGTGTTCACTCCTCCTGCCAATTTGGTGTCATCTGCAAATTTAATGAGTAGCCCCTCCACACCCTCATCCAGATCACTTATTAAAATATGGAAAACAACTGGAATTCACCCAAGCAAATGCAGATGATTTTGTGCACCCTTCCTTGCCTTCCTTCCTATCAGTGCTTTTGTCTGCTTGTTCACCAAAGCACCTCATGACAGACCCACATGCCAGTGAAGAACAGGGAACCTTCCTTGGGTGAGGATGGAAAGACGTGCTGCTGAAATCCATAGTCTGCTTTGGGAGGAAAAATCTGTGCAAAGGACAAGCGTCAACAGCTAGGCTTGCCTGAGCAGCACATGTTTCCTAGTGATTATGGGGAATCAGCCTGTGTTCTTCCCAGAATGCTCTCGTAACGGGTTGGATTATTCTGCCATTGCCAGTATTCAGGGCTCTTTTTGTAGCAGGAACTCCTTTGCCTATTAGGCGACACACCCCTAATGTAGCCAATCCCCCAAGAGCTTACAGTAGCCCCGTAAGAAGAGCTCTGTAAGGTCTTGGAGGATTGGCTACATTAGGGGTGTGTCGCCTGATATGCAAAGGAGTTCCTGCTACAAAAAAGAGCCCTGCCAGTATTCAAGGACCTCTGGGATGAATCCTTCATAGCACTCCTCCAACTCTACTCAAGGTAAAAATAGAAAACATGGTAAGAGAGCTAGTATTTACGTATCTTCCCAGCATTCCCAATTAGAGCTGTGCAAGAGTCCAGTTCAGATTAGGATGGGGAGTGTCTGTGGGGGAGGGGGGAGGGTTAACTCTTTTGCCCCCATATGTTTTTGCAAATTGAAACCAGACTCTCCGCAATGTTATAGCCTCCTAAAGAGAAAAGACAGCCAAAAATCTGGAACCTTTCTTTTCCCTTTCGACAGCAAAACTAGCATAAGGACAGTTAGACCAAATCTCCTTTTCTGGTACACCCCGCTCTGAACTTGATCCCTATGCATCTGTAATTTTCCTTTAAACGCTAATAGAGATCTGTGATCTTTGTCACATCTATTTTACATCCCGAGGGAGCAGCTGACAAAGTTGTTATGCCTTCTAACACACAACTCCTGCACTCTGTTCCATCTCTGCCTCCAGCAAAAGGCCAGGGAAATCAATTTAGTAGTTCAGAAGTTTCCCTGTGCAATATAAAACTGAAAACATAAAAAGGAGAAATTACTTCCCCAGAGTATCCCATCAGTTTATGCATCATCCCATAACCCTGAGTATCTAATTTATTGCAAAGCAGCAATCTTGTTTATGCACCGCTGTGACCTCCCGCATAACCTTTTCCTTCATGAAAATGCCTTCTAGGGGGGGTGATGGATATCTAGCTTAGTGATGGGTTCAGGTGAGGAAGCAATTGATGGTACGTCACTGTGAATTAAAGCATGATTGATATGCTGCTGACAGAACTAGTCCCTGGAAAGATCACAGTGGTTTTAAATGAGGAGACGTATTGCAACCAATTCAGTGATTGCCCAAATTCTTTCCCTGCAGGTGGAGCAGTCTGCTGGAGAGGCAAAAGCAACTGGATATTGGTCTACAAGAGAGGCAATGCAAGACAGAAAGACACACCAGTTGCATCATCAGCTTGCTGAGGACCAAGAATCAGAAGTCCTTTGATCATGATAAGGGGAGGAGTTATGCTTCCCACACAGGAGGAGGAGGAGGGAGGAGGAAGAGGAAGAAGAAGAAGACGAGAAGGAGGAGGAGGAGGAGCTGGTTTGTACACCCTGCTCTTCACTACCTGAAGAAGTCTCAGAGCAAGTTACAATTGCCTTCCCTTCCCCTCCCCACAACAGATACCCTGTGAAACAGGTGGGGCTGAGAGAACTCTGAGAGAACTGGGACTGACCCAAGGTCACCTAGCTGGCTGCATGTGAAGGAGTGGGGAATTGAACCTGGTTCTCCAGATTAGAGTCCGCAGCTCTTAACCACTACACCAAACTGGCTGTCCTGTGCAATGGTGCCAGGCAGCTCCCTCCAGATATTTAGATAGTACATGAAGTTTGGCACAGCAGGAAATGTAAGGGGGGGGGAGATGCTGAATCCCCCAAGAAGCAACGGTCTTAATTCTGAACATCTCCAAACACAAGACAACTCTGAAGTATTGTAAAGAAACCCCAGCCACAGGGCAGAGCATGGAATGTGGCCAAGGGCAACTGGCCCAGGGAACCAAAGGAGGGTCCTACAGGCAAAAGGTTTCTGTGGGAGCAAACTTTCAGGAGCTGGATTAGTAACGTGGTGGCTGTGGTTTCCGGCATGGAGAAGCAGTGCCTTGGGAAACTGCACCTGTTGGACTTCTGCCTGCCATGCTGCTATTCTCTTAAAAGGTAAAGGTAAAGGTTCCCTTGCTCGAAAGCCAGTCAGATCCGACTCTAGGGTTGTGGTGCTCATCTCTGTTTCAAAGCCAAAGAGCCAGCGCTGTCTGAAGACATTTCCGTGGTCATGTGGCTGGCATGACTAAACACCAAGGCGCACGGAATGCTGTTACCTTCCCACCAAAGTGGTACCTATTTATCTTGCAATTTCTTGCAACTTGCAACTTGCAATTTCTAACAAAGAATAACAACACTGACATTGATATAAAATAGAGGAGAGGTGAACGATGTTTTAAGACACTTTGGGCCCCCAAACAGGGCAGGGGGAAACAGTGGATAAACATCTAAATAAATTATTTCACATTTCAGATGACATTCCGATTGAATATGGTGGTGTTTAAGGTTTAGTTACATATCATTCTTCTTGAGCATGTTCTTCAAAACAGTCAAGTTTTAAAGTTTTAAAAAAATGGATCCCGCAGGTGGCTCATGGCCGTGCATAGTACCGCCAGGCATTGCTTTATCCTGACCTGGCTTACTGAAAAATTTGGACCACTAACCACTACCGTCTGGAAAGTTATCTCTGATCGTCCTAATTAATTATAACAAAAAAGAGACAGGCTTATTCCATGTAAAAGTTTTTACATCTGATGTTCAGTACTTTGGTCAGACACGTCATCCTTTTAACAAACTCATTGTATGGTGTGCATTGTACAGATTTAAACGGCTGAGGAAGGCCTCACAGCCAAAATGCATTTGGTGTACATGTATTTGCTATTATAATAAACTGTACCTGGTCACAGACAAAATGCTTGACATCCTCATGTGTAGAAACATAATTTTACAAAAAGGTTTTTTGCACTAGATGAAGGTACCTCTATATGCAACTTAAGTTGATTGACTTTATGCAGTTCTTTTAATATTTACACTTTGATTAGAGATTCTTTTATTTAATAAAATTTTAGCTTTTTTAAAAAATGACCTTGATATTTCTACATACAAAGTTGTTCTTTTTTTTTCAACCTCTTGGGTTACCTGGTTTGTTCTCCCCCTTTCTCATTTTTTTCCACTTCAATTAAAATGCCACAAATGCTTCTTTACAGCTCCTTTTCTTGCAGTTACTTTGCATCATGAGTTCTGTAGTATCTAAGGCTGCAATGTGTCATTCCAGAATGTGAGAATACTTGTGGCTTGGTTCTCAGTTCATATGATGGAGTTTGCTCTCTTCCTTCCATAAAGGATTCCAGGTTTCTTCCTGCCTCCCCCAATTATGACCCAGTAAGTCTGTTATCACAGACATGACTCAGCTTTACCTTGTCTCATCCACTTTGCCTTACTTTGCCGCTATGGCTGCCATCCTCCAGGCATGGTCTGGAGCTATCCTAGAATTACTCCAAACTATAGGGATTGATTCCCCTAAAATGGCAGCTTCAAAGGGTGGTCTCTATACCACAGGGGTGTCAAAGATGGTGCCTGGGGGCTGGAACTGAGCCATCTAGGGCTGCGTTCAGACGGCCAGTCAATCGCGCCATGAGCCCTCCTAAAATTTTATCCCGATTTTTTTAATCCAGCCTAGCACGACCAGACGCCCCCCATGAAATAGCCTCACCGCGCGTTGTTCCCACCATGATTTGTCTACACGGCATCCACCGAGGATTTTTTTAAAAAAAGTTTTGTACATTCGCATAGGCAAGGCTGCGCCTCCTTGGAGAACTGAGGCGATCGCGGAGGGTTTTCAGCAAAGTCCCGGTCCTCCCCCTTGCCATCATGATCAATGGAGGGACTATTTTGCAAGTTAGAACAGTCCTTCCCCCCCTCCATCTCCCATCGCGGTAACATCTTGTCCCTAAAAGAAATAAGCATGAATATTACATTCCTCGTAGCGCTTATCGCTGAATGCGTCTCCTCGTTAAAGCGCACATGGGGTTTCAATTTTTTAAAAATCGCGCCCCCGTCGGCTCGGTCTGACGTCAGACCGAGCCGACGGGAGCATCGCACGTTAATGGAGTGACCAGATGGAAGAAAGTCTGCAGTTGTTGCGTGGGTAAGCGAAAACCCTACATTGAAACTGCTACTTTTTAAATCAGGATTGGAGGCGCAGCAGAACGGGATGCCTATGGGACCGGAATATTTCGCAGATGTTTCTGTCTGGTCGTGCATTTTTGATCCGCAAGGGAGTCGTTCCTATGGCAGATCAAAAGATCCGTCTGAACACACCCTAGGGCTCTTATCCAGCCTGCAAGCAACTGGTGCAAAGGAGGGAAGGCAGGAGGCAGAAGAAGAAGAAGAAGAAGAAGGAGGAGGAGGAGGAGGAGGAGGAGGAGGAGGAGATTGGATTTATATCCTGCCCTTCCCTACCCGAGGGAGTCTCAGAGCGGCTTATAAACCCTGTGAGGTAGGTGGGGCTGAGAGAGCTCTTTCCAGAACTGTCCTTGAGAGAACAGCTCTATTAGAACTATGGCTTGCCCAAGGTCATCCAGCAGGTGCAAGTGGAGGAGTGGGGAATCAAACTCGGTTCTCCCAGATTAGAGTCCACTTACTTAACCACTACACCAAACTGGCTAGAGGGCGGGTATGGCATCCCTTGGAGAAAGAGCTAGTCTTGCACATGATTAGATACATTTATTGGGGCTTTTGTGGATTCCCCAGTAAATCAACTGTTTTCACTCCTAGGAATCAATTGCTTTTGTTTGTAATTTGAGTAAAAAATAATATCATTCATTGGGTTTGCCTGTGTCATTTATAAAGTTTATATCTCTGGTACTCAGCATTACATTTTATGGTGCACATGGCCCAGCCTGACAAAGCGACATTTATGTCAGACCCGGCCCTCATAGAAAACGGGTTTGCCACCCCTGCTATAGCATTACATCCCTCTACTTCCCAAACTCCACCCTTCCCAGGCTCAACCCCCAAATCTCCAGAAATTTCCCAACCTGGACTTGACAACTCCAACTTCCACTTCCCCCCAATAGTTGGCAGAGCTAGTCCGATACATCGACAGTGGAAGCGATAAGGCACTCATTATGCAGAAGATACATCCAGAGGATTTAAGGAGGAGAGAGAAGCTACTGTGGCAAAGCAGAAGCCACCATTCATTCGGATGTTCTTCTCGGATTTCATTGCAATGTGATTATAGGTTGTGTAACCACCAATCTGTTCTTCAGGAAGGGACTACTTGAAGGCTGCAGAGCCTTGACAGGTTGTTTCAATAGACAAGTCATTCCAAAATGAGGTGTCAACAGATCTCATTCTGACAGTCCATTCCATTCGCAGAGAGTTCGTGCAAATATATATTTGTATTAAAAAAGAAAGAAAGAAAGAAAGAACAGTCGCTCGGAAGAAATGATACGATCTTCTTAGCATATTTCATAAAATAATGTCAAGCCTGAGGGTCTAATGGGATGTGATGCCTCTTTGTGACACTTCTCCCCCCTCTTAATCATAAATTGTATGAAGCAAAAGGAACGGGATTGGAAGCTTGCTGTGTGTGAATGAGGAAAACGCAGAGCTCTGGAAACACTTCATTACATACTTAATGCGGTTCTAATTCCCAGAAGCTGATATGGCAGGAAATTGAAAGCCTGCTGTTGGGTAAGACAAAAGGAGATATAGTCGTAGCCTTTTATATGATACACTCCGATTTTAAGGGATTAGAGAATAATCAGCTTAGGAACCAAAACAGCAGTCCAAGAAGGAAAGTCGATGCACCAAAATAACCGCACAAAAGTTATAGCGACGAGCTATTTGGTCATGTGACCGTTACAGAGAGTTAAACTAAAGTTTCCACGAAGTGAAGAACACCCAAAACCAAAATAAAAAGGATCAGCTCCTGCAAATAGGCCCTTTCGGAAAATGTTTTTCATCACATGCCGAGGGGTCTCCTTTTCGTGGTCTGCTTGCTATTAATTAGGTAGCTTGTCTCTTCGAACGGTACAAAGCACTTTATTATTTCGTTAGTATATTTTTACCCTGACCTTCCTCGAAGGAGCTCCATTCCGGCCTCCTCCATTTTATCCTGTCAATAACTCCGTGAGGTAGGTAAGGCAGAGAGAGAAACAGATTGGTACAAAGTCAACCAGCAAGGTGCATGGAGATTTGAACCGGGGTCTCACAGGTCTTAGCCAGCCCCCCTAACCACTGCTTCAGACTGTCATAACGCTGCAACAGTAAGTAGGAGCAGGGTAGGAGCTTTTGTGAGTCACTGCTCACTTTTTCAGGTACTATATCTTCAGTGCTGTACCTGAAGAAGCAAGCAGTGACTCACGAAAGCTCCTTCCCTGCCACAAATGTTGTTAGTCTTTAAGGTGCGCCTGGACTCTCGGCTCTTTTCTGCTGCTACAGACAGACTAACACGGCTACCCATCTCGATCTGCCTCAAAGGTACTGTCAAGTACTGAAACATCTTTGCAAAAAGCCCCAGCCATTAGACTGCTCTTAGCACCCTCACTGCTCGGATCCCTCTCAGAGGAATTTGAAGCAGCTTACCTGTTAATAGGCCTGTGCGTCTCTTCTCAGCAGTCCTGGCTGAATCCTCAGCTGGAGATAAGGTTGCCAACTCTGGGTTGAAAAACTGCTGGAGATTTGGGGCTAGAGTCTGGAGAGGGCAGGATCTGGGCAGGGGAAGGACCCCACGGAGGTATAATGCCATAAAGCACTGAGACTGATGCAGTGTTGCGTGGCTTCAGCTCGTACTTTATTGCTCGCAGTCAGAACTTAAGAGACCTGCCCCGGCTCTCCTCAGAGGAGGGCAGCCACTGGGCTCTCCCACTCTCTGACTTCTCCCTCGGCAGTCCACCCCATCTCCTCCCAGTCTCCTCAGTATCTTGTGGGCTGTATCCCCGGCCTCCTTTCATCACTCCAACTCTCCTGGGTGGGATTCAAGGTATGGATTTGGGCTCCTCTCCTTCAGCTTCCTTTCTCCTGCTGCTCGTGTAGTGGCCAACCCTGAAGGGAGCCTCCGTGTATCGCAGGGAATTCCTTTCCCTTTCTCATGCTCGTCCTTTTGTGTTCTTGGCAGTTGGGTCCTTCATATCGCCCTTTCCTGGCAGCCTGGTGTCCCCACCTAGAGGGTGTCTCTCCCTCCGGGGAGAATACTTGTGAGGATCCTTCTGGTTCGAGTCTAGGGTCACTGGCATCAGGTCAACCTCCAGACAGTCAGCTTGCTCTGTCTCAGCAAGCCTGTTTCTGAACTGTATTAACCCACAAACAGGCCGCATTTGAAGCCTGAACCAAACTTTGAATCAGAGCAGAAATTCTAGGGAACCAAGTTATTTACGAGCACAAGCACAGAACATGGTACAGATTACAGAATTTAGGCTCCCAAGGATCTAGTTTCTAACCTAGGCTGCAAAATTATCTTTGAAAGCCTTCGTGAAATACCCAGGGAAATTTCAGAAGCCAGAAGGCTGACAGAGATTTTCAGTCACTGAGGTTAGATTTCTCAGCATCCTGCCTAATGCCTTGCTCCTCTCCAATCGTTCCGGCCTAGCCAGCTCCCTGGTGTGGTAGTTTTCAATGTGCAGATTCGCTCTTTTTTAAAAAGAGATAAAATTGAAGTGGTAAATCCAGTAACACTTTTTGTGTATCTTGCCTCTGAATCAGCTCTAGAGGGTGGGATAGCAGCGTCTGTTCATGTACGCTGTTTCTGCTCTGATCCCCCTGAGGACAACTTGCAAACCATAACTGGCAACTGACGGCGCCACTTCATGCCTTGGCTCTTTGCTGTGCAGGGCAGCTAGAATGAAAGGTGGTAAACAAATCCCTCTCCAGGCACTGGCAGGCTTTTGGACCCTGCTTTCTCATAGTTCTGTGTCCCATCTGTTTCACTTGCTGGGAGAAATTCTGGCTGTCCGGTGCTTTGCCTTTGTGTCTCCAGCAAAGACGTTTTCTGGAAGCGTGGCTTTTGTTTTAACAATGAAACTCCCTCCCTTTGACGCTCAGCTGCATGCGCTAGAACCCAGAGGCAATCAGCCCTTTATTTATTTCTTTAACAGATGTGGATGCTCCCTCCCAGCTCCTTCCAGTGGATCCACCATTCCCCCCTCACCAGCATTTCCTCACAATCCTGAAACATAAAACCGATTACCATATGAAAATATCCTCATAGAAACTACCCCCAGGCTACAAATGAAAGGGCATGCACTCCTGGCTGTCAGCATAGGCCATCCAGGCAGGGCAGTCAAGGCGGCTTCCATGCCGTGACCAGGTCAGAAACAAGACTGAAAAGAACCCAGATCATCTTCATCCCAAAAAAACTTGGGGCTGTTTGGCTATTACTCTTTCCATAAAGTTGGTTAAAAATGGCAAACCAGAAACTAGATAATTAGATAAACATATGGAGCAGAAGTCCATCAGTGGCTATTAGCCACAGGGTATAGATGGGAACTCTCAGTCTGGGGCAGGGGATGCACTCTATTCTTGGTGCTGGGGGGGGCAGCAGTGGGAGGGCTTCTAGTGTCCTGGCCCCACTGCTGGATCTCCTGATGGCACCTGGTCTATTTTGGCCGCTGTGTGACAGAGTGTTGGACTAGATGGGCCATTGGCCTGATTCAACATTGGCTTCTCGTATGTTCTTATGTTATGTTAAACTGATCAGACGTGGTTAAATGCCTAAAGGCGGGGTTTTTTAAATAGCAGTTTTATTACTGTCTCTTCTAAAGCCAGGAGAACAGACCTTTAGAAACAGAACTATTTATACCTGGGGAAAGCTATTGAGCTATTCCCCCTTTTGCGGATGTCCCAAGCCATGAAGGACATGGATTCAAGGAACGGGTGGCCTTGCTGCTTCGAAGATCTTGTTCACATCCACAGGTTACAGCCACTGAAAGATTTCCATATGAGCTGAACAGATCTCAGGAACATTCACTGTGCAATTCTAAACTAGAGTTTCTAAGTTTGTAGACCGCCATGGATGCACAAGTAGCCAACTGCCTCCTGGATAATGGCTGCCTGCCATATCAGCAAGCCATTCCCCAGGAACGGTCAGGAAACCATTTGGATCCACCATTCTCCTGGGTGGGCCAACTTAATAGGTCCCCCCAATCCCTGAAAGGGCAAGCAGCCTCCGAAAGGCTCAACCCCACCAGGTAGTGATCTGTCTTTGGCAACGGAGTTTTATTAATTTCCACACAAACCACCCAGACCACAAGAGTCCCACCCTGCGTGAAATACGAAATTGAAGGTGTCCCTGCTAGATGTGTGGCGCCAGATATAACCTTAGAGAGCCCCATAATTGTCATTGGTGTCCATAAAATCCTGAGCTGTTCCAGACAGGACCAGAAGGCTTGTGTGTGTGGGGGGTGTTCTCCAATACCAAGCCAAATATCCACTTGGTCAGACAATGTGACTATTAGATAGTTGGGTGGGTGCTGCTACACCAACAGAATTCCTAATATGTCCTATCCTTCCAATCCTGGATATGACCCTCAATATTTAGAGAGTGTGACACTTCCAGTTTGCTGTAGTGGTTAAGTGCACGGACTCTAATCTGGGAGAACTAGGTTTGATTCCCCACTCCTCCACTTGCACCTGCTGGATGGCCTTGGGCAAGCCATAGTTCTGGCAGAGCTGTTCTGGAAAGAGCCGTTCTCGAAAAAGCTCTCTCAGCCCCACCTACCTCACAGGGTGTCTGTTGTGGGGAGGGGAAGGGAAAGGAGATTGTAAGCCACTCGGAGACTTTGAGTGAAGGATGGGGTATAAACCCAGTCTCGTCTCGTCTCGTCTCGTCTCGTCTCTTCTCTTCTCTTCTCTTCTCTTCTCTTCTCTTCTCTTCTCTTCTTCTTCTCTTCTCTTCTCTTCTCTTCTCTCTTCTCTTCTCTTCTCTTCTCTTCTCTTCTCTTCTCTTCTCTTCTCTTCTCTTCACTTCTCTTCACTTCACTTCACTTCACTTCACTTCACTTCACTTCACTTCTCTTCTAATGAGACTGATGGAGCTCCTGTAGAGTGTGGCAACTCTGCTTCCCCAAGCAACAGTGATGCTGAATTAAGAAATGTGGTGGGCATAGCTCAATCCTTCCCTCTTACCAAGACTGCTAGAAATAAGCCCTGATTTGAATAGCCCAGGCAAGCCTGTTCTCATCAGATCTCAGAAGCTAAGCACAGTCGACTTTGGCAAGTCCTTGGATGGGAGACCTCCTTGAAGTACCAGAGGCAGGAGGTGGGGGGGCAGGCTTTATTTAGCCACCCCTCTGAATATCCTCCATGCCTCCAGTTGGGGTCAGGCACCAGAGGTCGCCATGACTTCCAGGTACACACACATGCACATAAAAATATATATTTTAAAAAAGACTGCTGGAATATATATCAGGTCAGCATGTTCTCCTAGAATTAAATTATTATGAAGATAACAGTTGCCAGGTCCTCCCTGGCCACCACCAGGGGATGGGGGAGTGGGGTTGCCAAATCCAGTTTGGCAAACTCTTAGATTTTGTGGGATGAAGCCTGGAGAGGACAGGGACCTCAGTGGAGTCCACCCTTCAAAGCATCCTGTTATGTATTGGGACTGAATCATTCCAGGTATGACTGGCTGAGCTTGGAGCATAAGAACAATAGCCTACCAGGACTCTGGCAGTAACCAATCAAGTAATTGTTGTTCAGTCGCACAGTCGCATAGACAACTCTTTGAGACCCCATGGACCATGTTATGTAAATAGCCTATCATTGGGAGTGGGGTGTGTTTGAGTGTGGCAACTGCATGCTATTTAACAGAGCTGTGGATACGGCATTGGATCAACTTCAAAGCGAAATAGATACGGTCTTTCGATCGTATTCGGAGTATATCAGGAAGAATAATCTGCCTGGGGAAATTTCTGTTAGATTCTCCTGAAAGAGAGTAAGAGATCAACTACTGAAAGCGACCAATGGGACTACCTTGAAGTGGAGAGACAAGGAAATTAAAGTTATGAATGACATTCCATTTGAGATAAGAAGAAAGAGGAGGAAATACAGAGACTTGGTGACATTTTTACAAAGCCAGAAGGTTGCGTATAGATGGTTGGTTCCCGAGGGACTAATCTTTCAGTATGCAAACGGTAAAGAAAGGATTGATACAGCAGAAAAGGCTTGTGAATTTTTGCATCAACATGGTCGTCCACCAGGAGAGGGAGAAGGCACTCCGGATGGCACCAGGGAGAGCGAAGAAGAAGGAGAGACTGGATCTTCTGCAGAGGATTCGGACTCTAAATTGGGGGCTTTAGCCCCCAAATCAAGCTATCATTTAAAGGGGAAAAGAGGGAGAAAGTAGATTGTTATTGCCCTCTGGAGTATCCTAGAAATAATTTTATTAGTAGGAGGCAGCTCTTTATGAAACTATAATTGTATCAGCGAGTGAAAAGTGAATGACATTTTAGTGAGATGATCATTTTCAGTGAAAGTCAATTCACATTTAAGAGGCAGATTTTTATTCAAATTGATTGTATGATCACCGACTCTTGGGTTTTTAGAGGTTATCTTTTCTTTCTCCAGTAGTTTGTAGTTCCCTACCCTGGATTTTTCTGTTGTAGTTTTGTAGTATATAGAAAAAGCAATAAAAAATCCCCTTTCGGGAGCCAAAAACAAAAACAAAAACCCCCAGAGCTGTGGCTCTGGAGTCTTATCTTGCTCTTGCTGAAATCATTAATAAAGTAGAGCTGATCACTAGATTTGTGGTCTGCTCATCCATGGAACCCACCAGTGTTCCCCCTAAGCTGAGTTAGTGTGAGCTAGCTCACAGTTTTTTAGCCTCTGGCTTACACATTTTTGTCTTAGCTCAGGAAGGAGGGCTCCAGAGCAAACTAAATTATGTCATAGCCAAATCACCTGCTCACAACTTTAATGTCAGTAGCTCAGAAAGGAGAATTTTCCAGACTCCACAGCTACGTGGGAGCATTGGAATCCACTATTTAACACATCCATTTTCTCCAAGGCAACTGATCTCTCTAGTCTGGAGATAAGCTTTAATTCCAGGGGATCCCCAGGTCCCACCTGGAGGCTGGCATCCCTATCTACAGTTGAATCAGTGATAGTCATTAAATCTCTAAAGACTACAAGAGGCAAGTTTGTACCAATAGCCCTTGTCAGACTATTTATTTTGGTGTACGGATCCCATATAAGAAAGCTAGAAATGACGCATGTTGACCTTTTAACACAAAATGGTGACCACGTGTATCAGGAGGATAGTGAGTACCACCAGTTTACGTGTGGCTGGTGCACCAAAACCAAACATTTGAAAAAGGGCCACAGTTCCTCACTTTGGGGCATGGGAGGGGAAAGAGAGATAGTGAACCAACAGTCATCCTCTTCCTAAACCTCCTCTGCCTTGGTCCCTGACTGGGAAAACTGCTTGGAAGTAAAACATTTGACGTGGGCAGCAGGCATCAGAAAGGGGCGTTTGGGGAACTGGGGCTCATTACATTGAGGTGGAATTGAGATTTGGGATTGGGGCCAAAAAATTCCAGGCATAGCCCCAGGATCTATTCAGAGAGTAACTGGCCTTCAATCTCATTTGGGTTTTACACCCACATTTTAGTGATTAACTGGAAATATTGGGCGTGTCTTTCCAGTAAACAGGGATATAGTCAGACTACAGAGCATAGCTTTTGGAGTCATTGGACGATTCTGCATTGGCTTTTCCCTCCATTGTTTTACGGAACCCACGTTGGAACAGAAATCCCCCTCTGCATTGCACGCTGCTTTCACTTCCCTTGACCATCATTGGTGCTGGAGGGGGCAGCAGTGGGAGGGCTTCTAGTGTCCTGGCCCCACTGCTGGACCTCCTGATGGCACCTGGTATATTTTGGCCACTGTGTGACAGAGTGTTGGACTAGATGGGCCATTGGCCTGATTCAACATTGGCTTCTCTTATGTTCTTATGTTCTTATCAGATTTTATGGTACCTTTTACATGGATTTATGTGGCTGTTCAAGGGTGACTTTGTAGTCAGTATGGGGTTGCCCCAAGGTATTGGAATGCGGTTTTGAGCTGCACCTTTTCCTCAGTGTTGAGAAAGTGTGGAGCAAATGCTAGATGCAGAGTCACCCATTATGCCTGCGTGTACCATCTCTCGCAATTTAGGTTCTTAGCTGACAAACATCACAAAAGGCTGCACAGTAGACACGGAGAACAGGGTGAAAGCATCCCTACTGGGGAGACTGCTCCTCCATCTAGCCATTCGGCACTTAAGGCCTTTCCATACATTGTGCAGGGACAAAAGTGGTTTTGTAGAAAGTCGGCAACCGTCTCTGTGGATTCGCCCTTTAAAAACTGGCCGAGGGGCTACACTCGGGCTATTTTGTAGCAAGGTCCGAGGACTTGATAAAGTTCCCTGACCATAAATTATTCTTTGTAAGCCTGTGTTCCTAAAATGTTTATGTTCCATCGCCGTAAGAACGCCATGCTTAGTAGCGTCTGCTCATCTAAATACCCAAGATAGCTCAGCATTCATATGCCAAGAATTCCAGGCAGATGAACAATCCAGCTGCCAAAAAGACCACTGGAAAATGGAACAAGAAGAGCTGGAACTTTTATTTCTTGTCGACTTAAGCTTCTCTTGTATCGCTCTTGATTCCCATTCAGTGGAATTGGACTCCTGCCCAAGGTTCACTTAAAGTTTACTTTGCAACCGATCACATAAACCCAGAGATAACAAATCTTCTAATGTTTCTTCAAACCTTAGATCCATTTGCACAATAAAGGAAGCAGAGGCTCAGGAACAACCAAGAAAGGAGACCTTGCGTTATTAATCCTCCTTGGCTTCAACTCAGCACATGCACGAACAATGGCTGCTTTGGGGGGTACACAGAGGTGAGTGGGACTTATCCTTCACCATAAATGAAGTAACCTGAGGAGGATAGTGAAAAACAGGGTGAGGCAGAAACTCTGCACAGTCCCCTCCTCAGTTACTGGTCCAAGAAGCCATCCAAGTTTGCTTAGCCTTTTATGTCAGCGTGGACTGCAAATTATTTTCCAAAGGGTGATGGACATCCTGTTCATATTGAGCCAGCACACTTGCATGGGATGACATGGGGGAAGGTATCTGTGGGCAAGGCAAAGGGTTGCCACTGGAAGAGGACAGAAAAAAGTGAGGGGAATGACAGAAGCAAATGTGGTTACCTCATCACCCACTTACTGCAGGTGTTTGGTGTAGTGGTTAGGAGCACAGACTCTAATCCGGAAGAACCAGGTTTGATTCCTCAGTACTCCACATGCAGCTGCTGGTGTGACCTTGGGTCAGTCACAAGTTCTTTCAGAGCTGTTCTCTCAAGGGCAGTTCTTGAGAGAGAGCTCTCTCAGCCCCACCTACCTTACAGGGTGTCTGCTGTGGGGAGGGGAAGGGGAAGGCGATTGTAAGGTGCTCTAAGACTCCTTCGGGTAATGAAGGGCAGGGTATAAATCCAATCTCCTCCTCCTGCTCTTCTTCTCTGTGATGCAGTCCAGCAACTACCTAGCCAGCCACGACAGATGACCAGCTCTCCACATTGTTATGGCCACCATGAGCGGAATGTTAAAAGCCTCTGTGCATCATGAGCATTTGAAACTATCTTTAAAGATGACACACTTAGTCAGTGGAAAGGTGAATTCCACAGCTCCACAGGAAAACACCGTGACCTGTGAATGGCCCAAGAAATCCATTGAAGAGACATGTCTGAAAAGGGCCTAGACTTAACATAAGAACATAAGAGAAGCCAAAGTTGGATCAGGCCAATGGCCCATCCAGTCCAACATTCTGCCACACAGTAGCCAAAAATACCAGGTGCCATCAGGAGGTCCAGCAGTGGGGCAAGAGTTATCAGTGTAAAACAGCCGATGCTGTCTTGACTGGAGCTGTGTGGGGCAGCATTCAAGTTTACTGCCACTGAAACCAGAGGCCATCCCAAGTGTGGAAGCAGCAGTAACTGCTCAGTTTGCTCTCATTCTCTGAAAGCAGGGGCCTCCCGCCCTCCCAGCAGTGAGATGCTGAACACGTCCCTAATTGCCAAGAGCTGCGAATAACAGAAATGAAAGGATCATTGCAGCTCTCTGTTCTGTGCAAAGGAGGGAGGACTGGAACAGCAATATAACTACACAAATGTACGTGTACACACACACGCATAAGGAAAGAAGTAAAATAACTGTGTATGTTTATCCTAGAGAAAAGAAGGCGGGAGAAAAAGCATACATTTGGCTAAATGCTAGGTTGTTATTACTTATTTCCAATGCATTCTTCATAAGTAAGAACACCTCCAAGAGCGAAGGTCTTCAGGTACAGAATGCTTAAATGTGTATTACATTTCTATCCCTGCCATGTTATTTGGTTCTGTATAATACCCTGCATATTAACCTCATGTGGTTCTCACAGCAACTTGAGAACAGTTTAAGAAAACACAATAGATTTGGATCCAAAGATGCAGTTCCGCCCATCCTAATGGCACTTCTGTTAACAGATGAGCACACCCATGGGAAGAGAAGAGGGTTATCTTTAGCCAATTTCCTTCCCACTAGAGACCCCGCTTTGCCCCAAGTGTTGTTGGTGATGGCGTCCAAAGCCCCTGCAACAGGAGGGGGAAAGGGGGGAAAGCCCCATTGTGCGAACCTGTCCCGGCCCCACCGGCTCGGGACTGGGAACCCCCCCCACGGACGACCCACCCCAGCCACAACAGAGCCCCCACACACCTGAGGAGCCCCTGGAATGGCGGCGGACGGCAGGCGGGGCAGAGGATCGGTCCGGGCGCAGCAGAGAGGCTGGCGCAGGCTGCAGCGCGCCCCAGACAGAGGGAGGAGCCGGAAGAGCACGCGAGCGGTGCCGAGCCCCCCGGGAGGCAGGGGAGCACGGAGGCGAGTCCCGGGGGAGCTCCGATGACGTCCCTCAGCTGCGGAGCAGCGCCGGCAGCACGGCCCTGACGCCGCCCAGACCGCTGCCGGCACAACTTCCGCCCACCGCGCCCCGCTCGGCGTCCTCCGTTAAGAGGGAAGGCGGGGCCAGGGCCGGGGAGAGGGGTGGTTGGGAAACACTGGGGGGTGCTGGGATGGAGAGGAGGGATAAAAGGATGGGAGAGGAGAGGGGCCGGGGAGGAGAACGGTGCTGGTGTGACTGGGTCTGCTGCGCAGAGAAGTCAGAGAGAGCAAGTCAAGACCCATTCCCCTGTACTCAGGCAGAGGGACGTCTGGGGTGCTTAAAACCCCGTCCCCTGCTGGTCTGAGGCCTCCTTCTCATCTCCTCCTTTGAGATCCTCTCACTCCCAGGACCTCAACCCGCTGACGGACTTCAGAGAGCCACGGCCACCGGGGGCATTGACCCACCCTCGCAGGGGGAGCGTGACAGAACCTCACTCCGATTACAGTAATTTGGACGCAACTCATAACAAATAATTTTTTGATTTGTTTAAACGATGTACATCCTGCCTGAAGTCCTCGGACTCAAGGCAGCTAACAGCAACAGGTGGCAAGGACAGAAAAACAACACAATCATCCATCAACAAGATAAAAACAATGCCCAGGTTAAAAGCACAGCCCGTTCTGCCCAGGCTATTGACCCTCTGCCCACGCCCTCTGAAATGAAACCGTTTTTCATGCCTTCCTAAACACAGTGAGTGAAGCCACCCTCCACCCCCCCACAATCTCTGGTAGTCCGTTGCAGAGGTCTAGATCTACCACGGGGGGGGGGAGCCATAATCTACTTGTTGCCAGCAAGGGGAAGACAACATGATATAACTTGATCTTTTCAGATCTCAGAAGCTAAGATGGGTCAGTGCTTGGAAAGAAGACCACCAAGGAAGTCTCTGCAGAGGAAGGTCAATGGCGAACCACCTCTGCTTCTCACTTGCCTTGAAAGCCCCTGGCTGGGGCTTTGGTCGCAAATTGATGGCACTTAGATATATAATTCCTGCCATATGGACAATCCGAGCAGAAGACATCCCAGGAGAAGGCCGCCTAAAAAAAACCTGTTGACACATGTGAATGTACTGGGCTGCACAGTTCCGTAAGTATGAGGGCAGCAGGTTGCACAGGGCTTTAAAAGTAATTACCAGCAGTTTGAATTGGGCCCTTGAGGAAACAGGTAGCCAGTACAGTTGGCACTGCACTGGAGTTGCATACCGATGAATACAAAGAAACTGAACCAACTGCAAAATGAGTAAAGCCAGGATCAGACAAACCAGCAGCAGGAGGGCAGTGAAAAGGGTCTTACATGCGTACATGTGGCTTTTGTTTCTGTTTAAAAGCTCCATTCACTTTTGTTATCTGCCTTATTACATTCGTGTTCATTATTACACCAATTTTGTTTCCATTGGATTCAAAGGGAAAGCTTCAGTGCTGATTTCCTATTGGTTCTTTCCTGAAATGGGGTGGGGGAGGCAATATTCAGGCAAACCTAGGAAAGTACAAATAAGTTTCTTTAACTGGTCAAATAGTGCCCCGAAGGGCCCTTTCAAGTTGGGAAAATGGTACAGGAAGGTACCACAGGAAGCTACCTCGTGCACCATGACCACAATCTCAATCAGCTGCTTTGCACACTGGAAATGAAGAGAAGCTACAACTCATGTCCTCTTATTACACAGGGTGGGGACAATGAACCCACCTTGTGTATTCCATAATGTGTAAAGAATCAGAAATAGAGAGAGTAAGTGAGACTTCCTCTCAGAACCCTCTTCTGTGGCAACGTCTGCTTGACTTGGCTGATTTATTAGCCTAATGGACATAATTAATGCATTTTTTGTTATTTTTTTCATTTGTTTTTAAATGAGGGTGCATTCCTACAATTCAGCCATGTTGGTGCCTGGCAAATTTGTGTAAGAAGAGCGTCTCCATAGTAGGGCACCACAGCAGAATGGTATCTTCCTACGATAGCCACTCACGTCACGTCCCCTCTCAAAGTGGAGGCAAACAGATCAGTACTTCTGAAAGAGACCCTAAAGCTCTGGCAAGTTCATACAGGAGCAGATGCTCCTTCAGTAAGCTGACTTCCAGACTGCTGAGGGATGTTAAATGTTAAATTCCTTGAAGAACAAGCCAGTGAGGTAGGGTTACACAGCCACTTAAGTGCTGAGCAAAGATCGGTCAGAGCTTTGATGAGCTCGTCGTACGTTACCGCATCCAGCTTCTTGGGAGCGATGAGGCCCTGGACCGGCCGTACTGTGGAGATGCCACACGTGCTCAGGAGCAGGGCTTTCTTCTTGCCAGCGTCAGCGGCTCCTTGGTAAAGGATGAAGTATAAGAGCTGTTCCACCCATGCTTCCCAGAACTCAGGGTGAGTGGGGTCGAATGCCGTGATATTTCCCGGAGCGGCAGCCATGACTCTCGGAGCGATGCAGGGCACAATGTCCTGGGGAACGGTGCATGGTGCGGTGCTTGAGTCAGAGTCATGTTCACTCATCGGGATCCCACCTTCGTCGCCAGTGTAAAGTACTGATTTCAGACGCGTTGAGTACTCAGCTCATGCTTTATTCAATAGGCAAAACGAAAAGACAAACTAGTGTGGTTCGAGCCCCGCTTATATCCCCACAGTACCCCACACCCAACACACACCCCAATACCCGTGATAGGCTATTTACTGTGGAAGAATCCATCATAGGACTACTCTAGGATCCGGGCACTCCAACTAGTCCACCCTAGGATCCGAATCATCTATTGTTCTAGCACCCGAAGGTGCGCTTGACTGCATGGTCTCGCTGTGCTGATGTGGTTATCTCAGTATATAACACATACTCATTAACCTTGTCATGAAGAGTATGGGTCTGTTCAGATCAACCTGAAATCTTGGTGGAAGATTTTAAGTTCCACCCATCAGAATCCTGACCAAAATTTAACTGTGATTTGATGAAATCTACATTTCACCACAGGTGTGTGTAGGTCTTGAAGTGGTCCGTCAACATGGTTTTCCTGTTCAGCAGTGTCAATTGATGAGTGCCTCTTCTGAGATGATGCCTCCTACAACATCATCTCAAAACAGTCGCCCTTTTCAGATGTATTATGTATATATATTGGGAGCCAAGCCACTGAGCATATTGGGGGAACATACTATCTATGATGCTGTTGCCATGTTGCTTTGAACATTTGTATACATATTGGGAGCCAAGCCACTGAGCATATTGGGGGAACATACTATCTATGATGCTGTTGCCATGTTGCTTTGAATATTGCATCTTTGGAATGTGTGAACCAGTACCCTGAAAAATCCAGTGGTCTATTTGTGCATACCAAACCTGTACATGCATGCATGCATAATATGGACACTGCCCTAATTCAGACAGCAGGGTGGTCACATGTATCTAAAGGCTCTAATGTGGGGCTAAGAGACTCCAGGTACACATGGATGTAACGTCTCCAAAAGCTGGGAAAAAACTACTTTTTTGTTTTGCTTTGGAAATATTATTACTCATAGGTAAAGGTAAAGGTTCCCTTGCTTGAAAGCCAGTCAGATCCGACTCTAGGGTTGCGGTGCTCATCTCCGTTTCAAAGCCGAAGAGCCAGCGCTGTCCGAAGATGTTTCCATGGTCATGTGGTCGGCATGACTAAACATCAAGGCGCACGGAACGCTGTTATCTTCCCACTGAAGTGCTACCTATTTATCTACTTGTAATTTCTTGCTTTTGAACTGCTAGGCTGGCCGGAGCTGGAAGTAGAGACGGGAGCTCACTCCGTCATGCAGCACTCTCGGGTCTCGAACTGCTGAACTACTGACCTTTCACAGCCTGCAGTTCAGCGTCTTAACCACTTGAGCCACCGCAGCTCCATTATTATTCATAGGCATGCTTAATAAATTAATTGATTACAACTTGCACAGTTAGTTGACTCAGATTATTGTTTAAATTGGGGGCAGCATCAATTTTATTTTTTAATTGCACCTGTAGGAGGAATGGCAATAATTTCAGACTGAAAATTTTGGCTTACAGCTCAGGATTGTTTGAGACACACGGACACCGAGAAGATGAACTTCTAGATCAGGGGAAGGAACTTTAATATATACCCCTTTGGGGGCCTGCAAAAGTTGGCAGGTACATATTTGGCACCAAAGCTGCGAGAAAGAGAGTTCCTGGCAGGAATGCTACATGTGTACAGTATGAGGCACAACATGATTCTGCATCAGACTCTAATGACAAACAGACCCACACGCCCTCCCAAAAGGAAACAGCGGGAGGAGCTCTCTGTCTTGCGCTTGCACCACCAGACACTGAAGGTTTCTGTCCTCCTGGGCTCTGGCAGCAATCAAACAGCTCGCAGTGCCAAGGATTTACTTATTCAGTTTGTAAACGGAGCCCCCAATGATAATGGGTCCACATGCAGCTCCGGAGGGGCAACCGGCAGCAAAGAAAGAAAGAGCCTTTCTACAGAGACTGTAAAACAGGCAACAGAAGTCGGTTGTTCTTAGTTATCGCTGGGATTGTGTTACTTTTGCATTCCGTTCATTTATACGGCTGCTTTCGCATCCCGGTGACCTTGCCGGGGGGGGGGTGTGCCACTTAGTAGGGAGGCTATTTTCAATGCAACTGCAGTTGAATGTTCCCAGAACCTGAGAATGCGTGGAATGGTTCAGAGGAGCAGCAAAGACCATTCATACCAGCACAGGAGAAGTGAGCCCATACAAATCAAAGAATCTTGGGGCTCTAATGGCACAGTGTAGCTAGGTTAACAAGTACTTTCTGTTCCCATGGCAGGTGCTCAGTTTCATATCTTGTTTCCCAGGGACCAGACAGCGCAATTTTTTTAAAAAATAAAAGAGTCATCCACGAGATGACATGAAGGTGAAAGAATAAAACAGGATTTACTTAGCTAATAATGCTTGCCACACATATAACCGGCAATGTTCTTACATAAAAAAAGCAATACTTGTTATACAACACCTTTTAAAGGCGGCATCTTTTTTATGACCGACTTTACATCTAAGATGTTTGGGTAACGAAAACGTTCTGCACAACAGCCGAAGAATTCTGACATTGCGAGCATTGCTCTCAGCAGAGCTTACGTTTTCAAACACGAGGCCTCGGGCGAATGCAGCACCTGACACTCTAGTCTACCTTGTAGATAAATCTCCGGGCTGAGGGTCAGAGAAATTCAAGCTGACATTTCCTGATATGATTCTCCAAGACAAAAACTATTTTAAAATCATATCACAGAAACTGCTGCAAAGGGCATCCAGTCTAACTAACTACCTCTGCCCCAAAGGCAATAAATCTAGATCATTAAATTGCCAACTCTGATCTTAAGTGTTGTAGCACATCAGAGCTCTGAGCATACAGAATCCCAGTGCAACTGCCAGATGTGATCTACAGTCCAGAGGATTACGGAAAGGCCCTGAGATCTTGCCTTGTATGATGCATAGAAGCTTCAACATCAACTCAGATGACATGCTGGAAACCTCCGTATGTGTGTGGAAAGGGCTAGCACATACTCGCCCAGGGCATTCCAGAACTCAAGGCATCTACTGACCAATTTCTAGCCCTATTCCTATATATTCCAGCCCAACAACTAAGATCTTCATATGAGAGCCTGCTCCATCTCCCTCTATTATTGGAAATGAGATTAACAATAAGCAAGGGCCTTTTCAGTTGTGGCACTCTGATTATTGAATGACCTTCATATATACATGCATTTGGTCAAGTTTTTACTTGATACTTTTAAAACTGGCTTTTGCTGGGTAGAGGAGTTTATTGCTGGTTGATCTTTAAAGTTGTGCTATTCCATTTCAGTCTTTTGTCTGTTGGTTTTAAATGTTTTATAAGATTTCAGTGCTGCTGTTTATTTTTTTTTTCATGCTCTACCAACTTGTCCACTGGGTTTTGTTTATGCTACTGAGTATCTCTTGAGTTTTTAAACAGCTACTCAGGGTATATTTTTGTTCTAATTTTATATGATACAACCATGTGGTTTTGATTGAGAGCATGTATCAGCTAAGGAGCGCAGGGTGCACACATTTTAAATAAATCAATAATGGTAAATCTCCATTCAGGTTTGGTTGGATTTCTTCCACATTGAAACTCTAGACTTGCACAAAGATTAAGGCTGGCTTGAATTTTGTTTTTGTTTTTTAAATAAACTTTTTATTCAAGAAAAAAACAAACAATTCATACAACTATCAGTAACTTTTTTTGTTAACAAGTAGTATAGTAGAAGAAAAAACATAAATATATACATAGACAAACTATCGACAAATTGCACATACTCAAATCATAAGCAAAGTATAGTTCCTGACTTCAGTTTTGGAACCACCCCCATCTACATTAACAGCATATAGGATATATAGCATATGGGATGGCGAGGTTTCCTTTAGTTAGCCAGGCTAGTAGCCATTCACAGACCTGTCCTGCATGATCATTACTAACTTTAAATACCTGCAGCCCAACTCTCTATAGAAATATCTCTGAAGAGACTCACAACGTAAATAAATAACAATAAAACACCGGATGCAACAAAATGTCATACAACAGCTTAAAAGCTTCAGCAAACACAGGATAAAAAGCAATTAAAACACCTCAGATTTAAATGACATCTTCAAACATTCAAGCAACACAGCATCAAAACTTCCGGAAATCCTGCCGGTTTATCAAACAGGAATCTAAAAGCTCCAGCTGGCAAAATAAATATGCCTTTCCAGGACTTTTTTTGTAGAAAAAGCCCAGCAGAAACTTATTGGCATAATAGGCCACACCCCCATGTTACCAGAAGCGTGGTCATCCAGCCACACCCACCTTTTGCTTCTTATTCTGTTTACTTTGTTTGTTCTCAAACCCCAGGGCTTTTTTTGTAGCAGGAACTTCTTTGCATGTTAGGCCACACACCCCTAATGTGGCCAATCCTAATGAGTTTCTGCTGCTGGGTGTGGCCTATTATGCTAATGAGTTCCTGCTGGGCATGGCCACCTCAGGAGCCAGCCGGAACTCCGTCCCTGTGTCTTCCTGCCCAAAAATAACCCTGTGCCTTTTGCCTGGCATCTAAACTAAGGTAAAGCAAGCGCCAGGTGAACAGTTGTAGGAAAGAACCCCAGAGTCCTGGTGCTACAAAGAAAAAGGCCCTGTCTTGGGTGCCTAGTCAGGTTTACAATTCTGGCTTGGGAAATCCCTGGAGATTTGGGGTGCGATGCCAGGGGAAGGCAGGATTTGGGGAGGAGATGAACCTCAGTCGGGGATAATGCCATAGAGCCCTCCCTCCAAAGGAGCCATTTTTCTCCAGAGGATCTGATCTCCATGGTCTGGGGAGCAGTTGGAATTCTGGGAGATCTCCAGGGCCCCCCTGGAGGCTGGCAACCCTAGCACTGCCTAGCCACTTAGCCTGATAATTGAGAGACACACAGCATACGGCCTCTGACGATTGTCTGGATGGGTGGGTAGATTCACAAGGAGCAGGTAAGTGCCACTGAGTATTTTTTTATATACTTGTGATCTCTTGACTTGGCTGGTCTGAGTCTGACCAGAAAGCTTGGCAGGAAAGCTGCCGGAAACGGAACTTTGTGCCTTGGCTTCTCGTCTGTTACAAGTTTGCTCCAAGTTGGAAATGCTGCTCAGAAAGGATGCTGTGGTTTCCAGGAACATTACTGGCCTGGCTGTGATTGGCAAAAGCCAATTGAGAAATTCATACATGCATCTGAAGCCGCCTTCTGCTGCATCAGGCCAGTAATCTATCTAGTGAGTCCAACATTATCTGCTCTGATTGACAGCGGCCCCCCAGGATCTCAGGGACAAGTTTTTCCTAGCCCATCTGCTAAGATGCAGTCCTCTTAACTGCAAATGCCAGGGACTGAACCTGGGACCTCCTGCTTCCAAAGCCTGAGTCCAGTTATTCTTCCCAGAACACTTCCTGGGGGGGAATAGGGAATTTACAATTTTATAGTGGTAGGATTAGCTGGGACTGTTGGGAACAATGCAGTTTTCAAACTGTGTTTTAATGTAAAGATTATTCGGTCCATACAGGATGCTAATCGGACTTCTTTAAATTGATTACCTTCTTCAGACTCACATTTGTAAATTGTGAACTCCAAACTGTAACACTTCTGGCTCCACAGACTACCAGAAAAAAGGCTGCCTTTCAAAAAGAACTTTAATATAAAGAGCAACTAAAATATCTTGCATGTGTTTTTTTTCCAAACCAAAGTTGTGTGATCTTAGGGCAGGGGTGGCCAAACTCACTCGACGTAAGAGCCACATAGAATAAATGTCAGATGTTTGAGAGCCACAAGACATGAAAAAAAAAATTTTTTTTTTGCTGGAAAATATGCAAATTTGCTTTTTATTAACATTAAATGAGACTGCCAAAAATAATAACAAACACAGTAAAAGCACATATTGATAATGATATTTATTTGTTCAATTATACCTGTTTGCTAATGATATTTAGCTTCCCCAGCCGCCCTGCCAGGAGCCGCACAATATGTGTGAAAGAGCTGCATGCCCGAGCCACAGTTTGGTCAGCCCTGTCTTAGGGCAAGTCTTCAAACTACCATTAAGGTTGTCAGGTCCCCCTCACTACCAGCAGGGGATGGGGAGACAGGGTCGCCAGATCGAGGTTGGGAAATTCCTGGAGATTTGGGGATGGAGCCTGGGGAGGACAGGGACCTCAGTGGGGTACAGTGCCATGGAATCAACCCTCCAAAACATCCATTTTCTCCAGGGGAGCTGATCTCGGTAGTCTCGAGATGAACTGAAACACCGGGGGATCCCCACGTCCCACCTGGAGGCTGGCATCCCTAAATGTTCTCTAAATTATACATTCTATCACTAGACAAGCAATGAAAATAAACTATTGCCAGAAACACTGGAAATTCTTCTTCTTCCTTTCCAGCAAATCAATTCAATCAAAAAAGACCAAGTTTAACCATCGTGAATGTAGAATTCATATATAAATTCCAGTTCCTATGGATCAACAGACACACTTACCTTGTTTTTCTTTCCTTGGACATCGAGCTCCTCTTCTGTCCTCTACATGATAAGCAGAAAATGGCTAGTCTTGAAAGTTGTGTAGGGTCTTTACTGACTCACAACATTGCTTCAGAGTTATAGCAATGCCATCATACAGCACACTTATAATAAATGCAGCACTCTTTTTTTGATTCCCCACTCCTCCACTTGCAGTTGCTGGATGACCTCGGGTAAGCCATAGTTCTGTCAGGGCTGGTCTTGAAAGAGCAGTTTCTGTCAGAGCTCTCTCAGCCCCACCTACCTCACAGGGTGTCTGTTGTGGGGAGGGGAAAGGGAAAGGAGTTTGTAAGCCACTCTGAGACTCGGGTAATGAAGGGCGGGGTATAAATCCAATCTCCTCCTCCTTCCTCCTCTTCCTGATGGCACCTGGTTTATGGCCACTGTGTGACACAGAGTGTTGGACTAGATGGGCCATTGGCCTGTTCCAGTATGGTTTCTCTTAAGTTCTTATGTTCTCTTAGGCTCTTTTGAGCCAACGTAGGCTAGTCCATTCCATTTCTCAAACTGACAGACACAGGTATCCTTTTGTTTCAATTTTAGAATATATGAAGTAAAATATATGTTCCCCAGCACATGTAGGGTTGCCAAATTCCTAGTCAGGCCAGGAGGTCTGGAATTTCAACTGTTCTCAAGACAGAGATCAGTTGTCTTGGGGGGAAATGGCCACTTGAGAGTACAGACTGTATGAAATCCGCTCCCAGCTCAGCTGCCTGCCTGAACTTGGCCCCTCTGGCAACACTACCCCAAATCTCCAGGAATTTCCCCAAGTTGGAGATGGCAACCCTGTTGCCCAGGACCAATATTCAAGCAGCCCCATATATCACGGCCAGCCCAGGATACGTTTGTTTTTCCCTTGCTTAGGTGATTTAAATTATTTTGTTCTAAATTGTAAGTTAAATTGCTAAATTGTATTTCAGTATTTTTCCGTAAGTCGCTTTGGGTCCTTTTGGTGAGAAAAGCAGCATAAAAGTACCCAAATAAATAAAGAAGAATAAAGTAATGTAAGCAGAAAAATAAAAGAGCAAAGGTTTATTGCTCAGAATCAGGGGTGGGTGGGGAGGCAACAGAAAAGTCTCACATTTGAATTATCCTTTCCCCTCACCCACCTCACATGCCCTCGATATAGAAATCTAGCATATCAAGGTTTGTCTTCTGCTCAAAATGCTGCTTATTTTCCTATATGCAGTGAAGTATAAAAGGGTTGGAACACTTTCCCTATGAAGAAAGGTTAAAACGCTTGGGGCTCTTTAGCTTGGAGAAACGACGGCTGAGGGGTGATATGATCGAGGTTTATAAGATTATGCATGGGATAGAGCAGGTTGAGAAAGAAGTACTTTTCTCCCTTTCTCACAATACAAGAACTCGTGGGCACTCCATGAAATTGCTGAGCATTAGGGTTAGAACAGATAACAGGAAGTATTTCTTCACCCAAAGAGTGATTAACATATGGAATTCACTGCCACAGCAGGTGGTGGCAGCTACAAGCATGGACAGTTTCAAGAGGGAATTAGATAAACATATGGAGCAGAAGTCCATCAGTGGCTATTAGCCACAAGGTATAGCTAGGAACTCTCAGTCTGGGGCAGGTGATGCACTCTATTCTTGGTGCTGGAGGGGGCAGCAGTGGGAGGGCTTCTAGTGTCCTGGCCCCACTGCTGGACCTCCTGATGGCACCTGGTATTTTTGGCCACCGTGTGACAGAGTGTTGGACTAGATGGGCCATTGGCCTGATTCAACATTGGCTTCTCTTAGGTTTGTATGTTCTTATTCTAAGTAGTTTATGGGAACTAACATCGCTTGGGAACTAGCAATGATTGTGGGCTTGCAGCCACACTCCTTTTTAGAATATGACCTCAGCCTGCATATTTTATACAAACTGTTTGCAACGAGGCCAGAGGCTTCCAGTGTTCTTTTTTCTTCCAACAGAAACTCATTTTGCAAAGAACTACCTGTAAACTTCCCACCTATCTCAGAAGAAGGAATGAAACAGTCTGCTTTGTGTTTGTTTGTTTTTTGTTACCCTGCAATTTTCTCTCCCCCTCCCCGCACATTTTTCCTCTTCATCTTTGTATCCCATGAGGATTTTATATCAGTGATTGAGATGAGCAACATTTTGCAAGCCTGAGAACATGAACTTTGCCATAGCATATGAATCTGTGGGTGCGTTCAGACGCGCCGTTTGAGCCGTTTTCAGCACGGCTCAGAAACGGCTTTTCCCTGCGCGTTCACACGCCCAACATCTGCCCACCGTCCCCAGCCGTCGCTTTCTGGAGCAAACCCCTTTGAAACGGAGTATTTTGGCACCACTTACCCAAGCGGTGTTTTCCATGATTCTCCGTTTCAAGCCGCACTTTTCCCTGTCTGATCGCTCCATCCAGCCACTTCCGGGTGCTTCAACCCCCCCCTCTGGGAAGCTGCCTCCAGCTTCCGGTTTTAGTCCTCCATTTTTTTCCCCCTTACCGGTGTGCGCTTGAGCGGAGCTCCGCACTTAGGTTAAAAAAAGAAAAGGTTTACTGGTGCCTAGTTTAGGCATTTAGAGGAGTCCGGGATCTCGGGGAGGCCATTTTTAAAAGGACTCTTCCTTTAAACTTTAAAGGGACCTGTTGAGCTCGCTCTTCTTCGCACCGGCCAAACTTCCTGTTCGGGAGAGGGCTGCCTGTGCGCATGCTCAAAGAAGAGGGGGAAACCCCTCCCACCTGCAGGAGGACGGCGGGGCGCTCGGAAGGAGGAGGTGAGTCTGAGCGCGATTCTCCAGTTTAAAAAAAAAACGCATCGTGCCAGAGCAGTTTAAACCGCTCCAGCACGCTGTCTAAACGCACCCACTATCTGGTGCTTATTCGTCTGTGAAAGCAGAACATGATTAGCATTTAAAGGAAACACCTTCACCAGCAACATCAAATTTCACTGCTACTGACTATATTCAGATGTAACAACAAAGCATGTCTGAGCATTGAGATGGAAGTCTTCAAGCTGCTCTGCTCTCCCCCCCTTCCTCCCATTGAATGTGATTGGCTTAGAGATCTAATACGTTCACATTGGCAACAAACCACAGCTTGTCTGACCCACTAACTATGGTTTATTGTCCACGAATTCAACCATGATTTAATCCAGGTGATATGCAGGCAAAGGAACACAGCTGGAAAGTTCCTGGAGATCTGGGAGCAGAATCTGTGGGGGGGAGGTTAGGAAGGGGAGGGGCCTCAGTGGGTTATAATACCACAGAATCCACCCTCCAAATTAGCCCTCTGTAGTCCAGAGGTCAGTTGTAATCCTGGAAGAACCTGAAGGCTGGCAACCTTTGTTGTGAATGTGGATTTGTTGTGAATTTGTGGAATCTGTTGTGAATGTGGAAATTTTTAGATCTGTTCAGTCACTACATCTCTGATGATCCATCACTCTATGCACACTATGTGCAACATGTTATTTTCCAGCTTCAACACATACAACTGGGAACTGAAGCTGGAAAATATGTGTGTTGCTGCACTCAAATAAAATGGTGATCATGCGTATTAGGAGGATGAGGGATAGTGTACACTTCTAGCGTGTCAGGTTAAGCTCCAAAATCATAACTGAACAGCACTTATGGGTCTAAGAAATAAATGGGGGGAGGAGCCCAAACACAAGTTTGTTCCTGTAATTACAATCCATTATGTGTGATTGCAGCCATTATCTTTCTATGACCCAAAACAGTGTGCGACCTGATCCAATGCATGGGTACTCATTAATAGACGTCATTGCAAGCACAAAAAAACATTTCTTAGACCTTGAGATACAACTAACCTGAGCTTTATTTTTAAGTGCATTGATTATCGTTCTGTTTGGTGTGCTTTTCAAGCTATGCTTGTACCATGAGCCACTGGAGCACATCCTGGGAACAGCTCAATTGATAAATCCAGTAAGAAATCCCTAAAACATGTACAGTGACTGTAGTCAGGGCACTCACTTCCATTCCTCCCTATATGTGCTATGTATAGCCCAGAGGTGCTGCCTTACTCTAGGGTAGCCCCAACAGCAGGGGCAACCCCACTTTCTAACCTGAGCCAGAGACCCACAAATTCAGGCCAAGGAGGGCACTCCTAGTTCTGAAACACAGAACAATCCATAGCTCTGGAAAAAGGGTCTCTATTTTCCAGGAGGCATAAGGCAGACCTCAGAGCAAACCTCCAGTCTTCTCCCCACACCCAGCAAAGCTATGCATATGAAACAATGGCAGTTCCACCAGGTAAAGTATCTACATTTCTAAAGGCTACTCTAAAGCCACCAGGCAAATAGCCCTTCTGTCTCCAGAACTTCACCCAGCCCTTTTGTGTGTGCCTATGTCTATGTGAGAATCCTTTGCCTTCACAACTGTCTTTCCTGCTCCTTCCCTCAGGATACCAAGATAAAACAATCATACATTCAAAGGTTTAGCAATCCTTCCTGATACTAATCAGGAACCCATCTCCCACCTTTTGTGTAAACCTGGGAACCATTAGTGATCATCAAATCCATTCAACCAGCTCCTGTACAGTCACCCTGTACTTGGCTAGCTATTGTGAACCCAGACTTTGCCTCTCTGGAACCTCATTGGTCACACCAAGGCCTTGCCCCTCCAGACGCCGCACCCCCTGTGACCCCTGATTGGCCCAGGTAATCTTTTGTCTTCACCGTGGGACAAGCCCTTCAAGGCCTCCCATTGGTCTGCATTGTTTCCCAATGTCTATATCCGTCAAGGCACACAGCCTCAGATTGTGTATCTGCACCTGATGCCGACTGGCAGTTCACCCCCAACCTTTGGTTTGGGCCATAATCCCTTCTTCATGGACCTCTGCATGTCTGGACAGGTTGTATTACCCCATAACTGACCCCTCTATTCACTATCATCACCTCTGCTTTCTCCGTTCTGAATTGCTTGCTCTTTTTGAATGCTTAGTGTGCTTGTAATTAGGGAAATTCTTTAATAAAAATGATTTAATTTACTCTTCAAATATGGAGTCTTCCTACTGTGCTGGACCTTGGTATACAATTCATGTGCCACCCCTCTGGTTTCCACTGCTGCATAGCTAATTTCCCTCAACAACGAAGCAGGCCGAAGGGCAGTATGTGCCCTTTGTACCTATGAGATGTTGGGTATAGTAGAAGGACTGCCAACCTCCAGGTGGCCAGAAAATAGTCAATGGCAACCATGATATATTTATAAAGGGAATATCACTCTTTTATATTCAAAAAACAGACCAATATTAGTACTAATACTAATACTTTTCTGTACATTCATACAAGAATAAACATCAAAAAAATGATTCCACAGTGTTGACAAGCACAGTCCAATAATCTAAAGTTCTTATAAACAGTAAATCTTCTTTGTGTCACGAATCTGCAGACAGGTTTGCTCCAAAACCTGTTTCATAAGGCTTCTTCAGAGCAGAATACGTGTAGACTCAGTGAATCCTTTCCTACTCGGCATTCATCTCTGCATGCTGTCTCTCTGCATAATGCAGAGAGTCTCTGAGAGAAAGCATACAGAGAGAAAGCTGAATAAGAGAAGATTTCACTGAGTGTGAGCATTGTGGAATCATTTTTTTTTATGTTTATTCATGGCCGGCTCACCCACTAGGCAAGCTAGGTGCTCGCCTAGGGTGCCAGGCCCACAGGGGTGCCAAATGGCCCCCACCCACCCCCCATGAAAAGCCCCCCCCCTGCTGCCACCTCCCTGCCACCATCAGCGAAGAGCGCCTGGCGGAGCTCAGGAGGCGGCGACAGAGCTTGCCCGCCCTCCCCCCTGGGGGGGAGAGAAGGCGGGGGCGGTGGCCGGCAGCAAAGAGCTGGCGCTGGGAGGGAGGGGGAAGGGGCTAGAACCCCCACCCCTTCCCTGGCTTTCCTGGGGGCCCGCAGCTGCGGAGCCTCCAGGAAAGCCGGCACTCTGCCGCCCCCCGGTCTCCAGTCCCCACTGGGAGGTTGGCATCCCCGGTGGGGTGGGCACCCCAAGCTGTCCTGCCTAGGGCGCCCAGACACCTGGGGCCGGCCCTGTGTTTATTCTTGTATGAATGTACAGAAATACCAAAAAAAAAAAACCCAAACCAGGCTACGCTGAGGGTCATGGGAGCTGTGCGTACAAAAGGCAGGTCGGACAGGTTCTGTAGTACACAGAGGAAGTGGGTAAGACTGCCTGGAAAATACTGTGGCTCCTTCTGTACCTGGACACTCTTGCGCCGCCCACTCATTCCTCTTCCAGGCTGCTTCTGCATAGGGGTTTTTTTTCTCCATATGGACAGCAGGAAACTTTGGATATCAATCATCTGTATCCTGGGTTTTCCCCTTTATAAATCTAATTTTCTCCCAAGGAGTAGCTGCAAAATGGATGCAGGTGAATTGCCCGCTACCACAGGAAGCTCCACCTTCAATAGAGTTGCCAACCTCCGGGTGGCACCTGGATATCTCCCACTAATACAACTGACCTCCAGATGGTAAAGAGCAGTTCCCTTGGAGAAAACGGCTTCTTTGGAGGGTGGACTTTGTGGCACTGTACCTTGCTGAGCTCCTTCCCCTCCCCAAACCCCACGTTCAGTAGGGTCTACCCCTCCCAAATCTCCAGGTATTTTGCAATTCACAGTATCTTGCAACCCTAGCCGTCAGGATAGTCCCACTAAGCTCCCCATTTCCCCCCATTTCATCCCTTATAAAGGGGCTTGTTTGTTCATTGGTTTGCTTCTCTACCACGCCTCACTGTAGCATTCAGCAAATCTGGGGGAAAGAAAGGGATGAAAGGGGAGTTGTGGGCTGGGGGCAGGTTATCGGGGGGGAGAGGACTGAGGTCGAGGGAACCATAGAAAAAGCAGCATGGAAATAGGGCATGTGGGCCCATTCCTGCTCCGTTTGCTGCTGCTGCTACCGTGGCAGGGTCATATTTTTGTGCCTCTGTTCAGCTGCAAGCAGAACTGAACCCCCCCCTCCCCAAAGTAGCTCTGGGAACCCTCAGGATTACTTTGTTAAACCACACATACTGCAACTGGCTTTTTAATGTTTTTATAAAATTTATGCCTGGAAGAAAAGGATTGGAAAAGCAAATCCTCTGTTAAAACTAGGCTTGCCAGCCTCCAAATGGGGCCTGGAGATCTCCCGCTTTTACAGCTGATCTCCAGCTGACAGAGATCAGCTCCCCTGGAGAAAACAGCTGCTTTGAAGGGCGGGCTCTATGGCATTGTGCCATGCTGAGGCCCCTCCCCTCTCCAAACCCCGCCCTCCTCAGGCTCCACCCCCAAAATCTCCAGGTATTTCTCAACCCAGACCTGGCAACCCTACTGTTACCAGCCAACCGAAACAGCTGTTTCCCTTGAATGTTTACATCCTCTATCTGTACCTTTTTCTGTTTTCTTATCGATGCAGCATTCCGAAGAAAACTATTGTTAACCATCATTTCCTTCAGAATGAAAGTTGTTTCAAATATAAAGGAACTCCATTGTTTGGCATTCGTTCAAATCTCTTCAAGAGGATTGATGGCCTTTGCAAGGGGCTAGAAAATTGATCTCCTTTGTGAAAATTCTCCGCCTCTCTGCCTACTGGATTTAGACAGAAGCAAATAAGACAGCCGGGTCACCAGATGAAACAGAATGAGCAGCACTGGATTCGGAGGTAACCTGAGTTTACCTGTATGTACGGACTGGCAATTTCCATTTCATTGTATCTGAAGAATTGTGCCTGCCCATGAAAGCTTATACCGTGAATAAAACTTTGTTGGTCTTAAAGGTGCCGCTGGACTCAAACTTTGTTCTGCGCTTCAGAACAACACGGCTACCCCACTGGAATTTCCCGTATAAGCGGGTATTAGTCAGTGCTGGAACTGAAACTTCACAGGTGTAGCATGAGAGGGCAAAGACTTATTAGAAAGCACATCACACGAGTGGCAACTGCAAAACAGATCTAGTTTATAATTCAGTTTTGACATATGTCAAGGGAGGGGAGTCACTGCATTTAAAACAGAGAGTGCATTGTTATTTGAAGCAGATGGATGCTGGTACTCATCAAAACTCTGTGGCGGTTTTAAAACGCATCCTTCCACCACAAAGTCAAATCTTGGCACCGGCTTACAGAGTAAAACCATAATGTCTGGGGGAGAAAAACTATATCCATTAAGATCTCCGGTCTCTAGAGTAGGCCCTCTGCGTGCCATATGATGTGGGACTAAAGGAACTTAGAAAGAGATGCCCCAGCCTGATTCTCTCCCTTTTTTTGTTCAGAAGAACCAGGGTGAGAGCCAGTTTGGTGTGGTGGTTAAGAGCAGTGGACTCTGATCTAGAGAACCAGGTTTGATTCCCCACTCCTTCTCCATATGCAGCCAGCCGGGTGACCTTGCGTCAGTCACAGTTCTCTCAGAGCTCTCTCGGCCCAAAAAATTAAGTCTAGCTCACTAAGAGAGTTAGAACTTAAGGTTGCTGGGCAATCTTCAGATCTCCTGGCTATACCACACACAATGGCATACAACAATTCATTAATTAATTAGTGTGATTTAGTGGTTGGAGTATTGGACTAGGATCTCCGAGACCAAGGCTCAGATCCCCAGTCTGCTATTAAAGCTCACCGGGAGACCTTGGCCCAGTCCCCCTCCACCTAACCTTCCTCGTGTGAGCATCAAAATGGAGGAATGATGCAAACTGTTCTGGGGTCCCCATGAGGAAGAAACCTAGGGTATACATGTCTAAATAAATCAGTTTTGCTTGCACCATGACACGGGTTGAGCAAAAACACTTTCCCGTGGGACTCTGCACTGGCATGGCATCTTTTTTAAACTGGGCTGCTTATCATGCAAAGCAGTGGTGTGCCCAGCAGAGTGGCTTTGTGTGTGTAGCAGCCCCCAATTTAATTCAGATGCCATGCCACTATGATACAATTAAAGTTTCCAGACCAGAGACAGGAGGCATTGCCTCCACAGCACATTCTAGGCTTACCACTCTCCATGGCCCACCACCGAGAATTAATTTTTTAAAAAGCAATGTTACATGTGCTGCCTGGAAGTAAAACCTGGAAGTGATGTTGAGTACCTCTAGGAATCGCCAGAAACTCTACGGTTTTACCATAGAGTTTCTGGTGATCCCTTGAGCTACCCTATGTCACTTCGGGGTTTTCATCTAAAGTAAATACAGTGGCAAACAAACATCATGGCCCTCTGGTGTCCCTGCCCCCAAAGCTCCCGCCAGTTTCCAGACACAGCCTGGGAACCCTAGCATATTCCCAGAATGATCAGGAAACAAGCAGTGCCTTGGGTTGCTTTTTCACCCTCTGAGATACCCATCAATGGCAGCAACATTCACCTCCTCTGCCTCCTGTCTCCCTCTGGGTGACGCTCCCGGATGCCACCGCGGCTTCCTTATAAGCAATGGTCTAGGAAAATCTGACAACCCCCTGAGGGTCGTCTATACACTTAAATCCATGCCCACTGACTGCGTACCCTTTACTGCGTTCAGAGGACACATTTAGAGAAATCGTATTTTGATTGCCCAGGTACCTCTGCTCATGAAAGAATAATGGAAATGACCGAGACGGCATTGCTGCCTACACCAGACCTGCTTTCAGCTTCTGTTTCTGAACATCTCCTGGATGTGTTACAGGCGGGCGATGTTCCCTCGGCAAAGCATTCTCATTCCACAGTGATGAGTGGGTGCTGAGGGGGAATGTTTCACATCTGTTTACACTGGCTTCATCTGATTTGCAGCCCTGAGAGCACTACAGATCGAGACGAAATTCACTCTAGGCTTGAAATGTTGCAGCCGCGAGCCAGCGAAAGCTTCCCTCTTTCTGCAGGGATCCCACACTGGCTGGAAATCTGAGCTTTTCCTGGATTCCAAGTATTCCGCTCAGTCGTGAGCCAAAGCAAAACCCTGCTTTAAATGTTCAGAATATTTTCAAAAATCCTCCCTCCCGTGCAGGGCCTGAGATACTAATATGGCCTGGAAGCAGCCCAAGCCGAGCAGGGCAGGCCCTTGGGTGGGGAGGCCAGCAGCACCGTTGGGGTTTCAGCTTGGCTTGCTCTTACTTGCCAGGGGCTTTATGGGCGAACTCTCCATTGGGAACTTTCCCAGTTAAGTTCAAAGGTTGGTCCTTCCTGGAGCTGCAGAAGTGATTTGCAGAGCAGCTGTAGGGTTGCCAGCTCTGGGCTGGGAAATGCCTGAGATTTTGGGGGAGGTGCTTGGGGAGGTTTGGGGAGGGGAGGGGCCTCAGCAGGCTATGATGCCACAGAGCCCACCCTCCAAAGCAGCCGTTTTCTCCAGGGGAACTGATCTTGATTGGCTGGAGATCAATTGTAATAGCTGGAGCTCTCCAGGTGCCACCCGGAGACTGGCATCCCAAGCAGCTGACCATAAGGACCAGCTTAACGGGACGGTGAAACTTCAAGCGGCTCAAAAGAGTTCCAGAGGGATGTCTCTAAACAAGGCAGATGAGATCCGGTGTGTAAAGTGAGACACAGTGGGATTAAAAAAAAAGAAGATATTGGATTTATACCCTGCCCTTCACTACCTAAGGTGTCTCAGAGCAGCTTACAAACTCCTTTCCCTTCCCCTCCCCACAACAGACACCCTGTGAGGTAGATGGGGCTGAGAGAGCTCTGAGAGAACTGTCCTTGAGAGATCAGCTCTAATAGAACTATAGCTTGCCCAAGGTCATCCAGCAAATGCAAGTGGAGGAGTGGGGAATCGAACCCGGTTCTCCCAGATTAGAGTCTGCGCAATTAACCACTACACCGAACTGCCTACACCGAAAAGAGAATCCTGCATTCAGATATGTGCTGATGGATTATGCTCTAGCTGGGACTACCCCCCCAAAAAAAGAGATCTTGACATTGCTGTGGATGCCTCAGTGACACACAGAGTAGCCAACCTCCAGGCGGGGCCTGGAGATCTGGGATTACAACTGATCTCCCAATTACATAGATCAGTTCCCCAAAGGAAATGGCTGCTTTGGAGGTGGGCTCCATGAGAATAGACTCTGCTGAGGTCCCTCCTCTCTCCCAACCCTTCCCACCCAAGGCCCCCATCCCCAAATCTCTAGGAATGTCACAATCCAGAGTTGCCAGCCCTGAATAAAAAAGGCAATCAAAGAGGCAAAGGTTTACTAGAAAGGAGTTTAAACTATAACTGCCAGTGTGTCCCTAAAGCCTTTACGAAAACCAGCGGTGCAACTGCATTTAAAGTACAGTGCTGAATTCTTCTCATCTCCAAAAGGGATGTCCTATGGGTGACACAGTCACACAAGCACCCTACTACCAGTGTTCCCTCTAGGCTGAATTGGTGTGAGTTAGCTCACATTTTTCTAGCCTCCGGTTCACACATTTTTGTCTTAGCTCAGAAAAGATGGCTCCAGAGCAAGCTAATTTATGCAGCAGCCAAATTGCTCACTCACAACTTTAATGCCAGTAGCTCACATAGTAGAATTTTTGCTCACAAGACTCCACAGCTTAGAGGGAGCATTGCCCACTACTGCAAACACAGTTCAGTCTGGGGCCCCAATATGTTCCGCCTCTTAAGAACATAAGAACATAAGAGAAGCCAATGTTGAATCAGGCCAATGGCCCATCTAGTCCAACACTCTGTCACACAGCGGCCAAAATATACCAGGTGCCACCAGGAAGTCCAGCAGTGGGGCCAGGACACCAGAAGCCCTCCCACTGCTGCCCCCTTCAGCACCAAGAATAGAGTGCATCACCTGCCCCAGACTGAGAGTTCCCATCTATACCCTGTGGCTAATAGCCACTGATGGACTTCTGCTCCATATGTTTATCTAATTCCCTCTTGAAACTGTCTTATTCTGAATGTGCTAGTTTTGTCCTGCTGCTCCTGTTTCAGTAAAGAAACTCTGACATTTATATTTTTGTCTAAGTACTCAGGGCAAACACAAAACCATAAACCGTAACAGCAGCTTTATAAAAATTCAACCCTATATAAAATGACTGGGGGGGAGAATAAAAACTAAACACAGAGAATCCAATAGTACGCCAACAGGACCCTCAACAATAAAATCCAATAAAACCCAGCAATAAAACCATAGCAAATGTTTTCTAAAAAGCAGAAAAAGCACATCCGAGAGCCTGCAACTAAAAACAACACACTGAGATCACCCTCTGCAAAGGGCCCTCAGAAAAGACCCGTCTTCATCATTCTCCAGAAAGCCAACAATGAGGAAGGCCTTGTGGCCAGAGAGTTCCAAAGCTGGGGAGCCACACCTGGAAAGGCCCTGTCCTACATGCTCACCAACCTTAGGTCACTCAAGACTGCCACAATGCCAGTTGATCGTAGCCCGCAGGTAGGCTGATATGGAAAGGCAGTCCATCAAAATACCCTTCATAAATTCATTTTATCAAAGCTTTTTTAGAAAAATCCACAAACTGACACAGTTTGAAATCTTAACTCCTGGCATTGGGGAGAAATACCTTTTGAGTTATGGACATTTGGAATTATCAATAGCAAAAAAAAAAATGTCAAGGTCACTTTTTCACTTACTAGTCCACTGCAGGTACTGATCACTGCTGTCCCATTTCTTGCATCCGACTGTAAAACTGTCCCAATGAAGTGACATGAGCTTCCAGTTTGTGGCACGATCTTTGCCCTGGTGTAGTTCCCATATCGCCTTTCCAGGATATAGTGATTGGACAATAATCCTTGATGGAGAGTCAAGTTAAAAAAGAGATCCTGTTCTTTGTGCTTAATTTTATAGTACACCTTGCTGTCCTTTCGCCTCAAGTCTCTTTTCCTTCTGGCATTTGAGGTATGGTGATGTAAACTGTAAGAGAGAAAATGTCCGTCTGCGTCGACTTTTGCCGGGCTGACCACTTGGTATTCCTGAAGTGTTTTGATAAAATGATCTAAGGAGGAAAAGAAGAAGCCAATGAATGTGTGGAATTTTTTCATAGAATCACAGAATGTTAGAGTTGGAAGGGATCTTGCAAGTCCTCTAGGCCAATCCCCTGCACTCAGCAGGAACACAGCCGAAACCCCTACATACCTACAACATACCCAAAAGATGGTTGTCCAGTCTCCTCTTGAAAACGTCCAGCGAAGGAGCATCCACCACCTCCCGAGGCAGTCTGTTCCACTGCTCAACCACTCTTACAGTCAGGAAGTTTCTCCTGATATTAAGCCGGTAACGACTCCCTTGTAATTTCCACCCATTAGATCTAGTCTTGCAATCCGGAGCAAGAGAGAATAGATCCACTCCATCTTCTACATTTTTATTACCACTTATTTGGTATGTGTTACTTCTAATCTAGGTGGCGCACTAAAAAGTTATTCCTCACAACCAGTGTTCCCTCTAAACTGAGTTAGTGTGAGCTAGCTCACAGTGTTTTAGCCTCCAGCTCACAGTTTTTTTGTCTTAGCTCAGGAAGAATGGCTCCAGAGCAAACTAATTTATGCAGCAAGCAAATTGCTTGCTCACAACTTTAATGCCAGTAGCTCACAAAGGAGAATTTTTGCTCACAAGACTCCACTGCTTAGAGGGAGCATTGCTTACAACCCGGGCCTTTTTTTTTTTTTTTTTAAGAGATGCTGGAACTCTCAAAAGGGAAATGAATTTTTCAGTCTGTATACTGAAAACTCATGAACTTTTAAACATTTTTTTAAAGAATTTTGTCAAAGAGATTCCGGAACTCTGCTCTGGCATGTTCCTTCAGAAAAAAAGCCCTGCTTGTAATAGCTCTGTAAGGTAGGTTAGGCCAATATGCTTCTTGGCTCAGTAGTGGTTTGAATCCAAGCCTCCCTGATCCAAGTCCAGAATTTAATCTACTATGCCACACAGGCCTTGCAAACAAGATCTTACCAAAACCAGGCAATCCTAGAGATTCGTTATGGGGATGAATTGCTTTTCTGGATCTGAACAAAGTCCACTCTGTTGGATTCAGATGTTTTAGGAATTCAGAGAGCTAGTTTCTAAATACGGACTATGTAGCTGGGCTACAAATAGCATTGCCATTTGACCAGAAAATAATGCCTTGGTCTCCTGTTTTCCTGTCATAAATGTAGCCTTATGTAAAGGTAAAGGCTCCCTTGCTCGAAAGCCAGTCGAATCCGACTCTAGGGTTGCAGTGCTCATCTCCGTTTCAAAGCCGAAGAGCCAGCGCTGTCCGAAGACGTTTCCGTGGTCATGTGGCCGGCATGACTAAACACCAAGGCGCACAGAACGCTGTTACCTTCCCACCAAAGTGGTACCTATTTATCTACTTGCAATTTCTTGCTTTCCAACTGCTAGGTTGGCAGGAGCTGGAACTAGAGACAGGAGTTCACTCGGTCATACGGCACTCTTGGGTCTCGAACTGCTGAACTACTGACCTTCCACAGCCTGCAGTTCAGTGTCTTAACCACTTGAGCCACTGCAGCTCCTGTAGCCTTATGATGTGGGTGCAAAATGTAAGGCCCCGTGGGTACCATACAGTCTTATGAAGCCATATTGTGCAGGCCGCAACTCCTGAAATTTCTTGCCATGTCCCTGTTCGCAGCCATTTTCTGGGTTGAGAGCTGAATCCGACACTCCTTAGAGGAAATGTCCTTCTTTCAAACCCCATTTCTGGGGAGGGGGGCAATAACGCTGCCTCTCAGCCCAAAGAGCCACTGAGAGGCAGCATTTCATTCTGTGGGCCATAATGGAACCAGGTGATATCATGGAATAGCCCACTTAGCTCTATTCTTAGGGATGCCAGCCTCCAGGTGGGACCTGGGGATCCCCCGGAATCACAGCCCACCTCCAAATTGCAGAGATCCGTTCCCCTGGGAAAAAAGGGATGCTTTGGAGGATGGATTCTATGGCATTATACCCCACTGATGTTCTTGTCCTCCCCAGGCTCCATCCCCAAATCTCCAACCTAGATTTGGCAATCGTAACCCACCCTTGTCCCCCACCGGTGGCCAGGGGAGACCTGAGAACCCTAAAATCCATTACGATCCACATAACTGTCTGAGTTCTACTACACATTACGGTATGTTTCATATGAACTTCTGAAACTTCCATTTATAAAATATGACCATTAGTCCATCTGCCTGAACAGAATTTGAGTCAAGTGGCACCTGTGAGACCAACACGGTTTGATTCAAAGTGTAAGATTTCATGTGTTTTGCACTCGAAAGCTTAAACTTTGAATAAAAGTTTGCTGGTCTCAACACTTGACACAAAGTTTGTTCTGCTGCTTCCAACCAACATGGTTGCCCACCTGAGTACATCTACCTCTTACTGTCAGCTGCCTGCCATCAAAGGAAGGTCACAAAAAGCCAGTTTGGTGTAGTAGTAGTGTGTGGACTCTAATTTGGAGAAACAGGTTTGAATCCCCACTCCTCCACTTGCACTTGCTGGATGACCTTGGGCAAGCCATAGTTCTGACAGAGCTGTTCTCTCAAGGACAGTTCTGGAAAGAGCTCTCTCAGCCTCACCTACCTCACAGGGTGTCTGTTGTGGGGAGGGGGAGGGAAAGGAGTTTGTAAGCTGCTCTGAGACTCCGAGTGAAGGGCAGGGTATAAATCCAATCTCTTCTTCTACTTCTTTGCTCTGGCAAGTAAATTTGTTTAGCTGGAGACTCCAGGGATTTTAACCTAGACACTTTTACATAAAAAGGCCCAGATGCTCTGGGAACAGCAGACCTCAAGGGCTGTCTAGTCCCCTATGAACTTACTTCACCACTGTGATCATCTTCTGAGGCCCTGCTTCAGTTGCCCCCACATTCTGGGATTAGGCAGGTGGCAACCCAGGAGAGGGCCTTCTCAGTCATGGCACCAAAACTCGGGAATTGTCTCCCCAGGGAGATTCATCTGTCCCCTTCTGTTGCCAGCAGGTGAAGACTTTTTTGTTTAGTTTGGCATTCCTCAGTGATCCCTCCTTCCTGTTCATTGTTTTAATTGTTGTTTTTATGTTTCTGAATATATTTTAGTTCTTCTTTACTGGTCACCATATCTCCAAAAAGACATTGCAGAACTGGAAAAAGTACAGAGGAGGGCAACCAAGATGATTAGGGGGCTGTAGCACCTTCCCTATGAGGAAAGGCTGAACAGCCTAGGCCTTTTCAGTTTAGAAAAGAGATGACTAAGGTGGGATATGATAAGAGGTTTATAAAATTATGCATGGGATGGAGAGAGTTGACAAAGAGAACTTCCTCTCCCAAAATATGAGAACTTGAGGGCACCCATTGAAGCTGATGGGCTGTAGGTTCAGACAACAGGAAGTATTACTTTACACAGAGAGTGATTAAAAGGTAGAATTTGCTGCCAGAGGACGTAGTGATGGCTACGGGAATACACAGCTTTAAAAGGGGGTTAGATAGATTCATGGAGGATAAGTCTAACGATGGCTAATAGCCATGGTGACTGAGGAGAACCTCCACATTCAGAGGCACTAATCCTCTGAGCCCCAGAGGCAAGAGGCAACATCAGGGGAAGGCCTCGGCCTCTATGCCCTGTTGTTGGCCCTCCAGAGGAACTGGCTGGCCACTGTGTGAGACAGGATGCTGGACTAGATGGACTACTGGTCTGATCCAGCAAGGCTCTTCTTATATTCTTACGTTCTTAAGTAAAATGAAACCAATTTCTACCGGTACTGTTCACCTCTATCCCATGTTTTATGAGCTCAAGACTTCGTAAGGCACCCTTCACCAAAGCCTCTCTCTCTTTTTGCCTTATTGAAAGGAACAAAAATCAGGCGTCCTCTGCTCCCACCCTCCTTCTGATTTCCGTCCAAAATTGCAAATATAACATTTAATCACTTACGCAGGATGTGCCAAGTCCTCGACTGGTGTAAGTGATTATAGCTCCTTTTGAAGCTAGTGAGGAGACCACGTTGATTAACAACAGCTGAAACTACCCCAGTGCACATCTGTGGTAAGGAGAAGCCCATCTGACTCCATATGAAAAGCTGCCGGCTTGGCTACTTCCTTCCTCCGTGGGAATATTTATAGTAATTCATGTACACACAAAGTGATGGGGGGATAGACCGCTCTGGCTATTAAAGCCGTAGCTCTTGACCCGGTAAACTAAGCCTATTTCACATGTCTGTCTTCTTCCCTCCAGTTAGACAAGGACCCCTGGCCCACTAAGAGGGGGGGGGAACGACTCCTCTCTTCATGGCTTGGACGACATCTGGATTCTCTCTAGATCCAAAGTCTTGGATTTCAAAACAATTTGGTAATGCTGGCAATATGAATTGGGGTGGAGGGAAACATAGGATGGCAGGGGCTTCCTGGTTCCCCAGATTTTAAATCCTGAAACAGGATCTCTGCCTTGGAAAAGAAACTTAGCTCACGCTCACTCTCCTTCCCACCCCCGTGGGACTCCCATAGGCAGGCAAATGGCAGATCCCCACCTCCTTTGGGTATTGCCATAGCTATGATGTATAGAAGAAGAAGAGATTGGATTTATACCCCACCCTTCACTACCCAAAGGTGCCTCAGAGCGGTTTACAAACTCCCTTCCCTTCCCCTCCCCACAACAGACACCCTGTGAGGTAGGTGGGGCTGAGAGAGCTCTTGGCAGAAACTGCTCTTTTTCAAGAACAGCTCTTATCAGGACTACGGCTTGCCCAAGGTCATCCAGCCAGGTGCAAGTGGAGGAGTGGGGAATCAAACCTGGTTCTCCCAGATTAGAGTCCGCGCACTTAACCACGACACCAAACTGGCTCTCAGTATAGTGAAGTAGACACCATTGAAATCAAAATCATTCCAGTTACTACAGAGTAAATCAACACAATTGGGTATGTCCAACTGGATGTCCTCAGAAAAGAAGCTCTTCATGCATTCAACAAATATTTTGGCTCTTCTCAGGCCTAGGGTTGTCAACCTGCAAGGGGGTGGGGTTGGCGTTCTCCTGGAATGACAACTGATTTCCAGACTACCAAGAACAGTCATCCTGGAGAAAACAGTAGCTTCAGGTGGCAGATTCTGTGGCATCATATCCCTCCTGAGGTCCCTCCCCTCCCCAAATTCTGCCCCTCCCCAAAAAAAATCTTGAGGAATTTCCAAACCTGGAGTTGACACCCTTCCTCAGACCTTATTCACACATACCTAAACGAGTCTCAGAGCAGCTTACAATCTCCTTCCCTTCCTCTCCCCACAACGGACACCCTGTGAGGTAGGCGGGGCTGAGACAGCTCTTGAGAGAACTGCTCTTGAAAGAACAGTGCTGAGAGAACAGTGACTGACCCAAGGTCACCCAGCTGGCTGCATGTGGAGGCATGGGAAATTAAACCCGGTTCTCCCAGATTAGAGTTCGCTGCTCGTAACCACAAAACCAACCTTTTTAAGGACTCGTTTTTTTAAAAAAGACAACATATAAAAATGAGTTGTGAAAATTACCAAATGCCAAAATATTAACAAGTGTCCATATCTGAGTCCCCCTCTGAGTTAAAGAGCCAGGCCAAATGACCCTTCTGAACCCCTCATTGCTCCTGGTCATACATGCAAGTGTTTGGAACACAAGATGGGCACAGTCACAAAGGGCAAGCTGTTTCTCTGAAGCAGTCTTTGCTCTGAGGATGTTCACCACACTACTGCTTGCATATCCCCAACCTAACACATGATCTGCACTCGATACAGCAGATGGATTTCTCCAGGGCTCTTTTTGTAGCAGGAACTCCTTTGCATATTAGGCCACACACCCCTAATGTAACCAATCCTCCAAGAGCTTACAGAGCTCTTCTTACAGGGGCTACTGTAAGCTCTTGAAGGATTGGCTACATTAGGGGTGTGTCGCCTAATACACAAAGGAGTTCCTGCTACAAATAGAGCCCAGAGTTTCTCAAAGGAGTTTGGCTGTGGCTTCTTCACAGGGGCTTCAAAGCATGGGAGTAGGGTTGTCGTTGCCAACCTCCAGGTGGCAGCTGGAGATCTCCTGGGATTACAACTGATCTCTAGGCAGCAGAGATCACTTCCCCTGGAGAAAATGGCCACTTTGAAAAGTGCCCGCTATGGCACTAGACCCCAGTGAAGTCCCTCCCCTCCCCAAACCCTCCCCTCCTCAGGCTCCACCCCCCAAATTCTCCAGGTCTTTCCATATCCAGAGCTGGCAGAGGCAACCTTCCCTGGAAGTGGGCCTAGAGCAACAGTGGGGCATTTGGGGGGCACGCCCCCTTAATCAAAAGGCATGCCCCACAAAAAACCATGCCAGAAAGCATTTTTAAAAATGTTTATTAAGTTGCAACAGCTTAAGTTAATTAAGTAGATTAACTTAAATCCAGGTCACATGAGCGGGATACTGAACTGCTGAAGGGAGGCAAATTAGAGCCGGAGCAAAAAGATGCACGGTAGCATGATCAGACGGGTCCCCGAGATGCCGTGCAGACGCTGATAGCCGGCGATCACACGGCGATGTTGAAGCGCATCAAAGGGTTTCGCTTTCACATTCTTGCACATGCGCAATCTTACGTTTCTTTGCATACTGTGGAGGCTTGGAAAAAACAAATCCGGTGCGACGGGATGCATGCGTGTGCCAGATGTGCCGGATTAACGCCGCTTCCGCGATCCGACGCTCGCCTGCGACCCACGTTTTCCGGTTGCTACTACCCTTCTGCTGGTACTTTTTAAATCCGCTTCTTCGGGCCGACGGTGCGGGTTGGTGACAGGTGCACTATGCTTCCCAGATGTTGCCGTATGATCACACCTGTTTGATGCGCCCTCAACCCATCCGTTTTGTGGGGCAAATCCTCCCATGTGACTGGGGCCTTAATTTTGCTGCCCCCTAAGAAATTTAAATGCCCCCTGTCAAAAAAAAAATCCCAGCTATGGGCCTGCCTGGAAGCCACCATTGCGGAAAAGGAGGCTTTGCAGCAGTCAGGTGAAACTGCTGGAATCAGGTGGGGAGGCTTTCCATCACGCGAAGGGCTTGCCACAAGGAGCAGCGCGGTTTCAAATGTCTGTCACTGCTCTGTTTTATTTGCATGAATCAGGCATCAAGCTGTGCCACAGTGGCTGCGCAGCAACTATTAAAGGCATTCCCTCCTCCTCTGGAACCATTAGTATGTTATGTCCCTGCATTCTTTGACTGAAGTTCAGCGAGCGTTACTAGAGTAACTTACGATGTATTTCATTCCTCAGTCCTTTTCAGAAGGTCAGAAGGTCCAGCCACGCATAATAGGGCTGTGTGCTACACTTGATCTTCCCAGTTTGTGTGGTCACCAATTTGAGAATGATGTATTTTTAATGTACATACAGCTTTGGTAACCTCAAAACACTGGGGTTTTGTTTATATATATATACACACACACACACACACCAGAGCTCAATATACATGGAAAATATGTGTGTTGTCCCATCCACACAAAATGGCATCTTCCCCTATTGGGAGGTTTGTGCATAGCGCATGCTGCCATTAAGCACAGCACTGTCCGAAGACGTTTCCATGGTCATGTGGCCGGCATGACTAAACACCAAGGCGCATGGAACACTGTTTCCTTCCCACCGAAGTGGTACCTATTTATCTACTTGCAATTTCTTGCTTTCGAACTGCTAGGTTGGCAGAACCTGGAACTAGAGACGGGAGCTCACCCATCATGCGGCACTCTCAGGTCTCAAACTGCTGAACTACTGACCTTCCACAGCCTGCAGTTCAGCGTCTTAACCACTTGAGCGGTTACATACATTAAATAATCTGCTTTCAATCTTCTTTCAATGCACTTGGATTTTACTGCATTAACCGCAGTCCTGGAGTACTAAAACCGAACCTCTAAACTTTCTTTGAAAATTCCACAGGATTGGCTCTCTTTCTTTGGAGGTTTTTAAACAGAGGCTAGATGGCCATCTGACAACAATGTGGATTCTGTGGATTTAGGCAGTTCATGAGAGGGAGGGCAGGGACGGTTGCATCAGCACTGAGTTCTTATGTCCCGTTTTTACATGCCCAGGGAAATGCTGATCGCTGCTTTGGGATCAGGAAGCAATCCTGGAAGTTTTTTGTCATCTTCTGGGTGTGGGATAGCAGTCACTATGGGTATGGAGGGGAAGGTATTTGTGAATCCCCTGTATTGTGCAGGGGGTTGGACTAGATGGCCCTGGAGGTCCCTTACAACTCTATGATTCTATGAAACCCTCCAAATTACAGTGCTTTGGTGTTTCCTAAGTGAATGGCTGTGTGAGTGCGCATGATTATTGTTGTAGATCACTGAAATGATTGCACTTTTAATTTCGTTGTACTATGTACAATGACAATAAAGTATATTATTATTATTATTATTATTAGGTGTTAATCTAGTTCTGATGCAAACTCAAGAGATCTTTTTTGTATATACAAACTTAAATGTTTGTGTTTCTTTCTAATATAATATGTAATGAATATGCTCATTCGAGTGAAAAGGAGCTAAGTTAGGGTTGCCAATGTCCCTGTGGGGCCTGGAGATGTCCTAGAATTGCATCTGATCTCCAGAAGGCAGTTTCCCTGGAAAAATACAGCTATGGCTCCTGAAGAGTGGACTCCGTGGCATTGCATCACTACTGAGCTCCCCTCCCCTCCCCAAACTCTGCCCTCCCCTAAGGTTCCACCCCCAAATCTCCAGGAATTTCCCAAGGTGGAGTTGGCGACCCTAGGCTCACAGCTGCATTCATTCTGCAGAATCTAAGCAGCTTCGGGTCCCCTTGGGGGAGAAAAGTGGGATGGGGAGGAAGGAGGAGGAAGAGGAGTAGAAGAAGAAGAGGAGGAGGAGGAGGAGGAGGAGATTGGATTTATATCCCACCCTTCACTCGGAGTCTCAGAGCAGTTTACAATCTCCTTCCCCTTCCTCTCCCTACAACAGACACCCTGTGAGGTAGGTGGGGCTGAGAGAGCTCTTTTGAGGACTGCTTTTGCCAGAACAGCTATGAGAGAACACGTGACTGACCCAAGGTCACTCCAGCAGCTGCATGTGGAGGAGTGGGGAATCAAACCCAGTTCTCCCAGATTAGAGTCTGCGGTCCTAACCACTACACCAAACTGGCAGATAAGTAAACAAAATGTGGCATTGGTGCAGTATCCAACTACTTGAGAATTTCACTTCCCAAAATAAGCTTATGGTCCTGGTGAATGCTCAGAATTGACTTGAAAATGTGCGAATGATGCCTGTTGAAATCTTAGAAATCAGAGTGGTGGCTGAATAAGGTTTCTTGTGGTCACAAGGTGGCACTTGGCTATTCCCCATGAGTTACAGATGTAGAGCAGATTAGGAGAAAGCAAGCGAAACACACACAAATCTGCTCGGTTTGCATAATTCATACAGGCTGCAGAATTCCGTTTTTGCTGGGACTGAACTTTAGTTGCAGAGCCCTTCCCTTCAACTTGCTTTCCCCCCCCACTGGAGTCACATACTGTGCATTCTTTTGCACTTAGACTGCCCCATGAAGAAACTTATCTTTAAATTTTTCCTTTTAAAAAAAAAATGATGATGGAGGTGGGGGCAAAAAGCCTATTTTGCAACAGTGAAGAACCTATAAAGAAAAATGGCTATGCAAACTTATCTCCTTTTCAAAACAGAGCCCACCCAAAGCAACCTAACCTAGTTGCAACCAGAGTGACAACTGAGCCCACCCTGAGCCATCAGCATTAGCATAACTCCCTCAGTAACATCAACTAAACGTTACAAGCTGGCTGGCCCCAAGAACATTTGCGGCTCAGGGAAGCCTCATATTTTGTGGGCCATTTTTTAAAAGCCTCCCGAAAGCCTCAGCATTGCATCTGTCTTGGTGTGTCCTGACTAAGGAATCTCCTAGGCCGGGAAGCAAATGGTTCACAAAACAGCAAAGAAACTAAATATTGCAAGCAGCGAGTACAATACAAAGCGGAGGCATTGCACAAAAGACCACTCTTGGATAGGTTCTCCTGCAGATGGTGCCTTTTGTCTTCAATATTCAAGAGCGGGAGAGAGAGGGGACGCGAGGGAAGGATGCCCACGTCGCCCTCGGTCAAATGCAACTGTTCAATTAAAAAAGAAACAAGAAACGAGAGAAGCCACTGACCTTGCCTCTTGTCAGGAAAGACAAAACGGCCCGGTGGAGGATTCCTACCATAGCACCACGCCAGGATATTAAAGAAGTGGACCCAAAAGGAAACGTCTGCCACCCAGTTTCTCTGGATACATGGCATGTTTTGGTTCGCGGCGTTTATGGGAAAAGGCGCTTAGTTGGAAAGAAAACTGTATGGCTGCATGGCCAAAAGGGCTGTGAAGATTAATGCATAGAAAGGGAGAGAGAGAGACGGAGAGGAGAGGCGAAGGCAGGGGAAAGCCTTTTTTTCTTTCCTCCCTGAAAAGGGGAGTGATTAGATGTTCTGGTGTCTGATTTCTGGAGGGGGAGGAAGCCGGGCGTAGTGAGGAAGTGGCTTTTAGGGAATATTTCCCTTGTTCACACAGAGCTGGGAGAGAATGCCTGTTGTCAGAAGGCATAACAAGGAACTTTCTGAGAAGGGATCTTGTCAGCCGCCACCCCTGGAGGGATGCTGATGAGGCAGGTCGAAGCGTTCTGGCTCTTCGCACACCGACTCCGCTTTTTGCCTTGCCGGGAGTGGAATGTGTTCTGTTTTCTGTCCCCAAATAAAAACACTCGCAAGAAAGGCTTTCAGTGCCTGTCTGTAAAATGCCATAAACCTGAGAACAACAGCTTATTTGGGCTCTCGGGGAACTGAAGGCCAGAGAGAATGAAAGGATTCAAAATCCCTATTAGGCAGGGGAAATCAGGGGCATACCCAGAGTTACATTTAGTTAGATATTTACACTGCACATTCGTCTCCAACGGGGACGCAAAAGCACCTTGCAATATTGTTCTCCCCGCCCCCATGTTATCCTCAGAAAAACAGCCCTGTGAGGTAAGCTAGACTAAGAGTCACTGGTCCAAGGTCAGCCAGTGACAGAGTGGGGGTTTGAACTGGGGACTCCCAAATCCTAGTCTGGCACCCTAGCCATAAGAACATAAGGACATAAAAGAAGCCAATGTTGAATCAGGCCAATGGCCCATCTAGTCCAACACTCTGTCACACAGCGGCCAAAATATACCAGGTGCCATCAGGAGGTCCAGCATTCTAGTTGCCCTTCTCTGCACTTTTTCCAATGCTATAATATCCTTTTTGAGATGTGGTGACCAGAACTGTACACAGTATTCCAAATGAAATGGGTTCAGTTTGGGTTCAGTGGCACCTTTAAGACCAACAAAGTTTAATTCTGCATGCACACTAAAGCTTATAACCAGAATTAAATTTTGTTAAGAAGAAGAAGAAGAGTTGGTTTTATACCCCGCCCTTCACTACCCAAAGCGGCTCACAACCAATGTTCCCTCTAAACTATGGGGTCTTATGAGCAAAAATTCTGCTTTGTGAGCTACTGGCATTAAAGTTGTGAGTGAGCGATTTGGCTACGGGATGAATTAGTTTGCTCTGAAGTCATCCTTCCTGAGCGGAGTCAAAAATGTGTGAGCCGGAGGCTAAAAAACTGTGAGCTAGCTCCCACTAACTAGTTCCATCTAAGCTGAAACACTGCTTACAACCACCTTCCCTGTCTCTCCCCACAATAGACAACCTGTGAGGTAGGTGAGGCTGAGAGAGCTGTGGCTGACCCAAGATCACCCAGCTGGCTGCAAGTGGAGGAGTGGGGAATCAAACCCAGTTCTCCAGATTAGACTCCACCGCTCTTAACCACTACACCAAACTGGTGTAATGCCACTGAACTCAAACTTTGTTCTGTTGCTTCAGACCAACATGGCTACCCACCTGAATCTAACTTGTAACAGCTGCCAAGTATTCTCTGGATTTGGACCATGAATTTGGTTGCTTCCAGGAGAAATAAGAAATAAATGGGTGAAAGACACTGTACAGTCATTGTGGTTGAAGCATGGAACTGTTATGGGAGGACAGTTAGGGATCCCAGGCTTCAGGGGAGATCTGGGGATCCCCTGGAATTACAGCTCATCTCCAGACTACAGATATCAGTTCCCCTGGAGAAAATGGATGCTTTGGAGGGCAGACTCTGTGGCATAGCATCCCACTGAGGTCTCTGTCCTCCCCAGGCTCCACCCCCAGATCGCCAGGAATTTCCCAACCTGGAGCTGGCAACCCTACACCCCACTGGTGACCAGGGGGGACCTGGCAACTCTAGGAGGAATACTCAAAAGGATGATTGATATTAATCTTTTAAAGAAAAAGGAGAGGAAGACTAGGGTTGACAACTCCAGGTTGAGAAATTCCTGGAGATTTGAGGCATGGAACCTAGGGAGGGCAGGGGATCTGGTCTGTGTCATCTAGAGATTGGTTGTGATTCCAGGAGATCTCCTGGATCTACATGGCAGTTGGGAATCTTAAGGGAACCTTAAGGAAATCCCTCCCCTTGCTGTTGGCTCAACTTCTTCCTTCTTGGCCACCAGCTCAGCCACACACACACCCCCCACACACACAAACTCTGAGCTGGCTGCCACCACCACCTCTGCCTGGTCATCACTAGGTTCTCATGCCATTTGTCACCTGAATGTCAGCAGTTTGGAGCAGGCACAGATACTATTAAATGTAGGAAAGGTTTACACCACTTTTTTAAAAAGTAAGGTTTTTCTGCAACCTGGGAGACCTCCAGGTCTGCAGTACCCCAAAATGATAGCACATTTGGCTATCCACATAGAGGCTAGCTTTTTTCTCCAGGCTGCTGGCAACCCTATATGTATACCAGGGCTGCTTCCATATAGAGATTTCTCTCTGTGTAGCTCCTCTCATTGCTGCTGTGAATGCAGAGGTCTTGTGAATAAAACGGAGCATCCAGGCTGAAGTTGTCCCCTCACTTTCCCTGCCAACCCCCTGCATGGGTGCCGTTCCCCCCCCATCACCTGGAGGGCTTTTAAAAAAACCAGTAAAGGACATAGAACTAATATGTTGTAACAATCGGCTGTAAAAACATTCTAGTTCCCAGATTTCATTTTTAAAAAGTAAGTCTCTAGCAGTTTTATAACTAGGGCTGCCAATATCCTGCAGAGGGGGGGAAAGTCCTGTCCCTTTAATAGAGGCTTAGCACATGTAAATGTCCAGGTGAATTTTTTCATAGCAAGGAGGTAAGTTATATCACCTGATAAATAACACCCGCTTAACCCTCCATTACATTTTTTCTCCAGATTGTTGGCATCCCCAGTTATGAGAAATGTACAACCAGTACATTTCCCCTTATAACGCCACAACCAAAAGGGCTAGAGTCTGGCTCTTTAAAAAAAAGAAAGAAATTTGGGGACTAGTACATTGCTATAATAGGTAGTGCAACACTATCTCCATATAAGTATTACAGATTTAAAAAAAAAAATCCTCAGAAAAAGCTCTCCAGTGGTGTTTCAGGAAATGGCTGCCACAGGGACTGAGCAAAGGAAAATGGCCCCAATAGAGGCAGGACTTGACAGAAATGCACAGCTTTTCATCTACACAACATCCAAAGCCACTTTGTCCGCAATCTTTCCGAAAAGATTTGGGAAATATCCCAACAAAGCAGGAGGAATACATGGAAAGAGTACAACATCATCTGGATGTTCCTGAAAACACAACTGCTGACAGCCAGCTGTCAGGAAGCCAAGGCGGAGCAATCCCTCTGTGTAGGAACGGTCCATGTTGAAAATGGTGCTTTTCTATGGAAGTCATTTGACAGTTCAAACAAACAAAACATAGAGGTCCATAAATGGGGCACATGGGAGTAGCCAAAGACTGAAATTTCACTCAAATAACTCTTTTCTCAACTCTTGATAAGCAAGGCACATTCCTCCCGCACACACACACAAATACGGTAGAGGAACATTTAATTCTTACATTCAGAACATTCAAAGCGAGAATTGCAGAGCATACCTCTGAGAACTGTAATTCTGCTGTCTCTCTGCATCGAGAAAGACTGGGATCCAATCAACCCAAGTCAGTGATTCTTTAATAACAGCAATCAGTTTTGTTTAGGGGGTTTCATTTATGTGTTATGTATAAACACTTATGCTGCCTTTCTCTGCAACATGATGAACCAAAACAATATACCCTCTATACAGCAGGGCACCATAGTGCCTGCGGACTTTCCTGGTGCCCACCAAGTGTTTTTAGAAATTGGTGGGGACAGTTTAAGGCACTTGCCCAGCAGGGTTTCTGACTAGCCACTGGTGATCCAGTTGGCTGGGTAGATTAGAATAACATTATTATTAGAATAACATTGTGTCGGTGACAACTACCACCACAGCACTGGCTTTATTCTCTCTCTCATGCTCCTCTTTTTCAATGTATATTTCAAAATTATCCCCTTTTCTCCCCTGCACTTAGGCTTCCATCTCTCTCTGTGTGTGGCTTTACTTCCTGCAGCAGCCATTTTGTGGCTGGTTCTGCATCCTATGGCAGCCATTTTGTGAGTACATCTACCTCTGTGTCAGAGTTCCAAAGATGCCTGCAGACCCAAAAAAGTTTCACTTCAATGGCATGCCACCAAAGGGGAATAAAGAACACCAGTCTAGAAGACAGCAGCTTGGGACCAGCCATTCAGCTTTTAAGGCGGCCAACAGCTTTGAGGGGGAAATGTCCACTCTCTTTAACCAAGAAAAGCTTCACTGCCCCATTTCCACACATTAAACCTCTGATAAAAGGGCATTAACCCTCTGTTAAGTTGGCTTGCTCCCAATATAAGCTCTTAGGTGGTTATTAAGAGGTAAGATCTTAATAATATTCTGTGATACTGGAAATTATTCCATTCCATTCAGCTCCATGTTGTGTCTCATTTTTGTAACCATGGTTTGTTCCCGGATGATAATTCTGAAGAAAATACTCCTGAGGCCTGCAGAGAACATTCTGCCAGCTCAATTCAGAAGGCTTTTTCATCCGTTTAGAGAAGGTTTTAACAGTGGTATGCTCCCAATATAAGCACTGAGTTGCAACAAGAGGCTGCAAACCTTGAAGAAAATAAGGATACTCCTGAGGAAGAATTTGACAAAATGAGCCCACATCCAGGTGCTTATAGTAATATCATGGGGATGGACTCTTTTTTGCAGGATGTACTTCTTTATAATGTTATATAAGACTTATATATTGATTGCAAAATGTTTTACTAAATGTGCTAGCCAGCATATCCTAGAATTACAACTCTCCAGACTACAGAGATCACTTCCTATTATGTACTGAGATTGAGGCAGTGTTTCATAACAAGTGATTTCTTTATTAGCTCAGAAAACAGCAACACAACTCATAGAATGACGCAACTTTATACATTTTGAACCAACGAGGCCACACACACCAGCTCAGTAATGACCAGTTACAATTGAGAGCTTAGGATGAATGGGATTTGTTCCCGCCGAAGTTCAGAGTCTTACCGGATTGGTCTGTTACGCAACAGCAACCAATCCGACTGCAGGGTTTAGAATACCTGAGAGTCAATGGAGCTTGTGCCTGAAGCTCTGGTCTAGGTTACATAGCACAACACATAAACCAATACATAACAGTTCCTCTGGAGAAAATGGCTGCTTTGGAGGATGGATTTCTATGGTATTATACCCTGCTGAGGTTCCTCCCCTCCCCAGACCCAACCCTCTCCAGGCTCCACTGTCAAATGTCCAGGAATTTCCCAGCCCAGTATTGGCAACCATATAAACCTCCAGTCCACAGACCACAAGGAATGACTTGAAAGCCAAGAGCCCTTCAGCTCATTCCTCTAACACACTCTGGGTTTTTCAAATATTTGGAAAAGGAGAGGGGCTGGGATGGTCAACAGCCTGGAGGGGGAGGGAAAGCCCTGGCCCTTTAATTAGAATTGCCCACTGGGAGTTGGGAAATACCTGGAGATTTTGGGGGTGGAGCCTAAGGAGGGTGGAATTTGGAGAGAGGTGGGACCAGTGGGGTTAAAGTGCCATAGAGTTTATCTTCCAAAGCAGTCATTTTCTCCAGGTGAATTGATTTCTGTTGCCTGGAGTGTTGGAAGTGAAGGACTTTGTGCTGTCTCTTAGCATCAGCCTTCAGAGGCGGACTATGAGAGATTCAGAGAGAAAATAGGCTAGGACACTGGACACCCTTTCCTTCTCTCCTCTGATGTGTAGATTTGATATATAGATTGCTACTCTCAGGGAAACTTCCTTCCTTCCGGCTTGACACCTTTTCTCCACAGTACTCTGCCCTTCTTCATCTCGGCAGCATGAAAGCAGGACATTCCTCCTGTATCTCCATTCATTTTAGCTAGTTAGACCAGATTGGAAACCTATCTCTAATCTTTTTTGTCTAGAATGGAGTTCCTTAAGTAAAAGGGCTTGTATTAGTTTTACAAAGATAAAGAGGGCTCCTTGGGTAACCTTGTTTCTGGGCAGCCCACACTAACCAGATAGAGTCTGCTGTGTCTTGTGCCTTTGAGTACTCTGCTAACTGAATAATCCAACATGGAGATTAGTTGTAGTCCCAGGAGAGTTCCAGCCACCATCTGGAGATTGGCAACCCTACCCTTTAATAGAGACGCTTTAGAATGGGCTGCTGAAGCTTTTCATGGAAGTAACTAATATTACCTGGTAAAAAATCACTGCCAAACCACTGCTAAAGTGCCAGGACATTTTATGCCCCAAGCTTTTCACATCCCTAGGAATGGAAGATGCTCGGCAGACCTTTCCCACCTGACCTGGATTCCCATCCCCACCCCCTCCACGATGTTTCTCAGTGTTTTGTGTTTTTAAAAAACTGTTGTGATTGGTTTAGCAGTACAGTGGAGAAATTTATGTGTGTAAAAATTCCTACCTGCAGTTACTAGAAGAGAAAAGCCTTTTGCTGTAGCAATGCTAATGATCTGGAGGGGAAAAATGTCCTACCCCTTTAATAGAGGGTTAAGGGGGTGTTCGAACTGCTAGGTTGGCAGGAGCTGGAACCAGAGTTCGAAAGCAAGAAATTGCAATTGGATAAATAGGTACCGCTTCGGTGGGAAGGTAACAGCATTCCGTGCACCTTAGCGCCTAGTCATGCCAGCCACATGACCACGGAGATGTCTTCGGACAGCCCTGGCTCTTCGACTTGGAAACGGAGATGAGCACCACAACCCTAGAGTCAGATTCAACTGGCTTTTGAGCAAGGGAAACCTGTACTTTTACCTTAAGGGGGTGTTATTTATCAAGTGATGTAACTTACCTCCTGGCTATGAAACAATTCACCTGGACATTTACATGGTAGGACTCTATTAAAGGGATAGGAATTTTTTTCTCCAGGGTATCAACAATCCCTAGGCTTCCCAAATACTTACTTTGTGGCGGTGGGGGACGGATACATTCTGGCAGGACCATCCCCAGGGGAAGGAAAGACGTGCCGCACAATGCTGTCGCCAGGAAGTGACGCTAGGCAACGCTCTGGCAATGCTGCTGGAAACTCGATGGTACCATCGAGTTTTCAGCCCCATTGCCAGAGCATCGCCTGGCGTCACTTCCTGGCAACGGCATGGTGCGTTATAAGGAGGAATGTTTCCCCCGCATGTTTCCCCTGCCCCCACGCGGTAAGTACTTGGGAACTCTAGCAATCCCATTTTTCTGGGGAACAAAGTTTGAGTCTAGTGGCACCGTCAAAACCAACAAAATTTAATTCTGGGTATAATTCTGGGTATACCTAGAATTAAACCTGGTTGGTCCTAAAGGTGCCACTGGACTCCGACTTTGTTCTGTGGCTTCAGACCAACGTGGCTGCCCACCTGGACCTGTTCTGCTGGGTATGTGAGGTGAACCCTGGAGTAAGAACAGAATCACTATTTTTGCAAAGCGGATAATCGCCCAAGCTTGCCTGATCTTGTCAGATCTCAGATGAAGCTAAGCAAGGTCAGCCCTGGTTAGTACTTCGATGGGAGTCCGAGGAACCCAGGGTCACTACACAGAGGCAGGCAATGGCAAACCACCTCTGGCCATCTCTTGCCTTGAGAACTCTACAGGGTCTTCAGCTGCAACTTGACAGCACTTTCCACCACCACCAGAGTAGGCGGTGTTAGGCTGATGTTGCTAGAGGGGACTAGTAGTGTCTATTGCCTGCCAGCCTGTTTGTGTGTTTGGTTTCTCGGCATTCACCCTATCCATTTAGTTCAAAACGGTTTGTTACAAAAGGCAAAATACCTCATATGACAACCTAGCCCCATTCCCTCACTCAAACGCCAGGAGAAAAGAATAAGACTCCACTAGCACCTTAAAGACTAACAACAGATGTGGAAGGGTATGAGCTTTCGTGCGTCATGGCTCACTTCTTAATACAGCTACAGACAGACCGACACAGCTACCCGTTTTCCCTCTTAAGATCACCCTCTTAACTTAAACTTCTGAAAATGGCACACGAGAGGCTTTAGAATGTTCAAAAATAAACAAGCTATTTTATTAAATGTAGAGGCGCAAAACGTCTGAGGTGAATTCAAATGTAACTCTGAGGTAACTTATTATAAACACAAACGCCAGTTCCTATGTTTACAGCAAGTGAGAATTCTTAAGCTTTTCACAAAGAATCTTAGAGATGAGAGGCTTTGGTTTCATTGTTTCCTCAACACTCCATTACACTTTCTTGTGTTTAACTGACTCCTCAGATTTCAGAAGGCAGGCATTCACTACCAAGTAGCCAAATTCCTTCTCTAAATGCACCAGGGCTCACTCCACTCTTTGAACTATCTGCCTTTCCAACCAGGCAGGGAATCACTCCTCTAACTAGAAGATCTATCTCTTTTTCTGGCCCAAAGGGGAGTCTTCACTGATCCTCCCACTCCTCCTTGCCAACTTTCCCAGTCTTCAGTCAGTGCTAAACTCTCCTCAGTCAGAGTTAAACTGAGTTCTCTTCAGCAGTCAGTTCCCAAATCTTTCTACTCAACTGATGCCAACCAAGCAAATCCCTTTGAGCAGCCTGTCACTCAAGGCTCTCTGGCTCTGTGAGGCATTAACCCTTCACAGTTTACACAGCACTTATGCACTTTTACAGCACAGTCCGTCACAACTCTCCTCTCAAGTAAACTGATCTTGTGCAAAAGTCTGTCCCACCACCAGGGAAAGTGGAAGTCCTAAAGCCAAATACATGCAGGCACACACAGGCCATAAGCCATTTGCAATACCTGACATGTCCCGATCTCTGTAATGGCTTAAGTGTTTAAACAAATGGCTTTAGGAGGACACAGCTCTGAGAACAGAAAGTCCCACAGGCTGATAAGAGCAAGGCCCCCACAGCTATTGACCTATTCTCAGTATCGTTCTTTAACAAGCAGCTGGAGTCTATTTAGAAATTAATGCAAGACAGCTGTTTGTACGTGTTTCTGTTTACACTTCAGGCCTTTGCTTGATGCTCCCTGCTGCTTACAATGGTTTTCCCCGGTGGATTGTCCCAAAGTGATGTACTTTAAAAGAGCATTAATGCTTCTTTCCCTGTTGGATCTCCTTCTATGTTGCTCACAGTTTTACAAGCTTCTACCACATCCCCTCTCGGTTGCCTTTTTTTGCTAAACTAAAAAGCTGCTGTCTTGGCTTCTGAGCCTTTTTTTGCACAAAAGGCATGTGCCTCCTTGGAAGCAATGTGGAAGACCTTGACCTAGGATCCTGGAGAGCCTCTGCCAGTCAATGACCCTGATAGACCAATGATTTGACTCAGGACAAGGTAGCATCACACGTTCATGTATTTTCTCTTCCCCTTTTCCCCACATTTGAAACTGAAGCTAAGAGGTTTATAAATAGCTCTCTTTTCCAAGTGGCACATGTGTCTCTATAATCTGAGCCCTTCAATGGGATGGTGATCCAAACTCTCTTTCCCTCCCCCTTATAATTATTGATCACATCTACTTGTCAGGAAAAGCTACACCGGTTGAATCTTGGCCTGCCATTCAGCCATTACAGACACAGTGTTTCTGTTAATGCATAGCATAACAGGAACAAAAATATCAACAAGTACACCATTAACAGCATACAGATCTGGAGGCAGGGGAAGCTTAAGGTTGCCAAGTACCTACTGTATTTCGGCGGGGGACATACAGTCCCCGGCTGGAACATTCCTCCAGGCAACACCCACGCCACACGATACCATCGCCAGGAAGTGACGCCAGGCGATGCGCTGGCAATGGGGCTGGAAACTCAATGGTACCATCGAGTTTCCAGCCCCATTGCCAGAGCGTCGCCCGGTGTCACTTCCTGGCGACGGCATCATGTGCCGTGTCTTTCCTTCTCCCGGGGATGGTCCTCCCAGGATGTATCCACCCCCCACCAAATTAAGGTAAGTTATTGGCAAGCCTGGGGAAGCTGCACAGTCTAATTTCAGCTTGTTAAGGAGCCATTAGCAGCGGCTCTGCATCAGGCAGAAAGTCGGGAGGCACAGCTTTCCCCGATGTTGCAGTGTTGTTATGTGAATGCCAGTTATGGAGACTGGTACAGGAGCTCTGTCCAAAAAAACATGAAAGGTGGCAGCCCGAGCACCGACAAATAATTGCCAGCATCTTCTTCAAAGAAGGGGTTGACCAAAGGTGGCTTTTCCTATCACAAAGTCATGGGGAAAGCAGCCCTTGAAGAAATTTCCTTGTCATCTCTACAGCTCTTAAGGCCCTGTGAGAATTTAGGCTTAGCAACTCCAAACTGGCCTTGTGTTATCTTTCGTAGATCATATATTTGCCAGTGCAGATATTGCAGCCTTATGCTGAGGGAATGGGGTTACTCGGGAGTCGCACAATCTGCTCTCGGGATACTCTTTTCCCAGACTTTGCCTGTAATAGAGTTTATTATTTTGACAAGCAGCGCTGATGGGGTGGCTTTCACTGCCTCTGAAGCCTTTCAGTTACATGCCAAAGGTTCTAGTGATATATTTGGACACCTGTCAGTTCCCTAACCGGCAGGAACCATCTGTCCCTGGGAAGGAGGAACTCTGTCTAAGCAGCCAAGCCTGCCTTTGATCTGAGGCAAAAACTCTAGCTGTGCAAGCCAAATGCTAAGGGCAGAGATGTTCTGATGTACCAGGCTTATGCAGCCTGAGCAGCAAAAATAAAATCTTCTTGTCATCTGGAACAATCCTAAAATGAACAACAGAAGTTCACCCTATTTGTCCCTAACCTGGATAGCCCAGGCAAACCTGATCTTGTCAGATTGCAGAAGCTAAGCAGCATCAACTCTGACAAGGACTTGGATGGGAGACCTCCTTGGAATACCAGAGCCGGGAGGACAGGGGCAGCAGGCTTTATTCCAGGGGTGTTGAACTCATTTGTTATGAAGGCCAGATCTGACATAAATGAGACCTTGTAGGGCCAGGCCATGTATGTCATAAAAAGTAAAAAGCGGAGATATAAACTTTATAAAGGACACAGATAAACACAATTAAAGATTTTTAAAACTTTAAATATAGCATGCTTAAAACACTAACACTCTTGCAATATTTTGTCTATTTAACAGTCTCTGATAACGGACATCTCTTGCTCTGAATTACTGCATCAAAACGTCTGTGCTGTAGCAATCCCGAGTATGCTGTCCAGGTGTGTATCTGCAAGCTGCAAACCTACTTTTGGTTTACTGACATTCATTACAGAAATCTCATGCTCAGTGTTCTGAGCTTACGACCCAGGGGAAAACATGAAATGGCTGTGCATTGCAACCTTTTGTACATCATGTGCTGCTCAAAAACATAAGGCATCCTGACACAGACTGAGGGTCATGTGTTTGTCTACAAAACTGTAGTCTGAGGGCTGTGTGTTTGTCTACAAAACTGTAGGCTTTCCCAGAGAAATAACTACAATTTCCTACAAAGGAAATGTGCTGGGTGAACTTGGTCTGGATACACTCTCAGCCTAATCCACCTCACTGGCTTGTTGTTATTCCCCCTCTAAAATAGTTCACATTGCTTTCTTACTGAGAAAGACTGGATCATGAGGGCATGAATACAGTTGCACCCAGGAGAACCCTGGTGTAAAGAGCCCAACAAAACACACACACACTGTAGCAAGGCACACAAAAGCTCATACCTTGAACAAAACTTTGTTGGTCTTAAAGGTGCTTGATATTTCTCCCATGCAATTGAGGCAGCCCAGCAGAGCAAGTTCTCCCTCATTCCCTCCCTCCCTTCAGGGAGGAGCCTCAGCCAATGGAAGGAAAGAAAGGCTTCCCTTTCTCTCCTGCAGCCTGGCCAGGAATCAAACTCTGGCTGTTCCCTCCCTCCCCCTGGGAAGAGAAGGGGGAGGAGCCTCAGCCAGTTCTTTACCAGACTCCCTCAATCACACAGGAGAGGCTTGCCTATCTATCTCTCCTGTGCAGTTGAGAGAGATTATAAAACAAGCTTTGGTGTGGCAGCAGCAGAACTGGAAAAGAAAGCAGGAAAAAGCCAGGTCCTTGAGGGCTGGATTGGGGAGGGCTTGATCCAGCCCTTGGGCTGCATGTTTGAAACCCCTGTTTTATTCAGCCACCTCTCTGAATATCCTCCAGGCCCCCAGTAGGGGCCAGTCACCAGAGGTTGCCATGACTTTCAGGTGCACACATACTCACATGCGAAAGAAAGAAAGAAAGAAAGAAAGAAAGAAAGAAAGAAAGAAAGAAAGAAAGAAAGAAAGAAAGAAAGAAAGAAAGAAAGAAAGAAAGAAAGAAAGAAAGAAAGAAAGAAAGAAAGAAAGAAAGAAAGAAAGAAAAGTCACCCTATTTGTATACACTGCACTTGGCTGAGATTGCTCTGGGGATCACACTCAGATTTTTCTCCTCCATCCCCAGTCCCAAACCCATTTTCTAAAATGCCTCTGATCAATGTGTGTCGAAAATGATAATTTTCATTCTGGAGCGTCCCTGCTGTGTTTTGTTTCCTTTGCAGACCTTGTCAAGTGAAGAAAAGCTGTTTATTATTATTACAGCAGTGGGACAAGCAGATGTTTTCCATTTGAATGCATTTAGGTAGGGAGGGAGGAAGATTTTCGGTACAGCTGAGAGGGGACACAGAATGGGTTTTTTTAAAAAAAGTCTTTTCCTGCACACGCCAGCGTATTTTATAAGGCAATCACACAAACTTGTTGTAACGTGATGTTTCTGTTTAGGACATCTATTGCTCTGGAGAATTGCTGGAGGATTCGTACTCCTCTCTTTCTCATAGACCTTTTGTGTGTGTGTGGATCCTGCTATTGAAAAGGCAAAAGGGAATAAAATTAAAGCTCCGATGACCTTCACCTGACGCTCTGCTTTTCCTGTGCATTTGCAATCATCACATCTGCACATTTTATTATGTGGCTTTAGACTGGTGAATACTGTGAGCCTCGCCTACCAGTTTTCAGCGTGGTGGCAGAAATGCTGAACTGACCTGGACTGCAAGTTATGTGGATGACCTACCATGAGATCTCCCCATATATTTTTTTTTCTTTCATGTTGCCGTTTGAGGCCAGGGCTGTTGCCCGCCTTTCCCACTTATCGATCTATTACTGAGAGCTACGCTGTCTATGTCCTGACCTGGATAGGTAGGCCAGGGCTTTTTTTGTAGAAAAAGCCCAGCAGGAACTCATTAGCATAATAGGCCACATCCATCAGCAGAAACTTATTGGCATATTAGGCCACACCCATGACAGCATAGCTCATTAGCATATTAGGCCACACCCCCATGTCACCAGAAGTGTGGTCATCCAGCCACAACCACCTTTTGCTTCTTATTCTGTTTACCTTGTTTGTTGTCAAAACCCAGGGCTTTTTTGGTAGCAGGAACTCCTTTGCATGTTAGGCCACAGAGCCCTAATGTAGCCAATCCTAATGAGTTTCTGCTGTTTGGGTGTGGCCTATTATGCTAATGAGCTCCTGCTGGGCGTGGCCAACTCGGGAACCAGCCGGAACTCCGTTCCTGTGCGTTCCTGCCCAAAAATAGCCCAGTCCTCAGGCTAGAAGCAGACCCATGAAGCTGCCTTATGCTGAATCAGACCAATGGTCCAGTAAGTTCAGTACTGCCTACTAAGGCTGGCAGCAGGCTGAGGTCTTTCACGTCATCCTCATCCTTCAAACTGGGGATGCCAGGGATTGAACCTGGGACCTTCCGCGTGTAAAGCAGAGGCTCTTCCACAGAGCTACAGCCCCTCCCATAATGTGAGTTTTTTTAAAAAAAGATGGAATCCCTCAGTTAAAAGTCTGGGTTTTTTGCCTGGTACATTAAAAAACAAGGTAGACATCAGGTAGCCCTTGTGGGGCAGGGCGTGTCAATGATGAGGTGCCACCACTGAAAAAGCCCTGTCTCTGATCACCACCCGCTCACCTTTCTCCAGGTGAGGTCATCATGCCGAGTAGGGCTTGGGAAGAGGATCCTGATGGACGGGGGCTGCCTTGCTTGCAAATGGGGCTTCAGACAAATGAACGGGGAAGATGAGTGCTTTCCTCATAACCCACAAGCCCCAGTGCCTGTGTGAATTTTAGTATCTCTCAGTTATTAGCATCAGAAATATATATACCCCAAACAGTAGTGGAAAGTGGTGGTGTGAAAAGTGCCATCAAGTCACAGCTGACTTATGGCGACCCTGTGGGGTTGTCAAAGCAAGAGACAGACAGAGGTGATTTGCCACTGTCTGCCTCTGCTTCACGACCCCGGTATTCCTTGGAGATCTCCCATCCCAATATTAGCCAAGGCCGACCCTACTCAGCTTCCAAGATTTGATGACATTGGGCTCGCCTGGCCCATCCAGGTCAGGGATATACATTGAATAAGAACTGCTGATGTTAAGCTCAGTTGCTTTTACCTACAGAACCCCTTCGTTAAATGATAACCTCCATAATAATAACCTCCAGTTCTCTTGCTCTCTCTAAACACTGAGTCAGGCTCACAACCAGAACAGTCCAAGAAGATTAATTGTTGTAGATTTTCTGGGCTGCATGGCCATGGTCTTGGCATTGTAAGACATGATGTTTTGCCAGTAGCTGTGACTGGCATCCTCAGAGGTATGACACAGAAAGATGGAGTACTCTCTATGTCAATGTGAGAAGAAAAATGGTAGGCAGGTAATTTATATCTACTCAGGAAGGTGGGGTCACAGCCTGGGGAACTCCTACAAGATTATGATTCAGCCCAACATATATAAACATATATAAACATATAGTCCAAGAAGAACTGTTTTTAACTATAACTTTTTTTCAGGCCTAAAAACAAGCCAGTTTGGTGTAGTAGTTAAGAGCGTGGACTATAATCTGGGAGAACCAGGTTTGCTTCCCAAGTCCTCCACATGTGGCTGCTGGTGTGACCTTGGGTCAGTCACAGTTCTGAGCTGTTCTGGAAAGAGCAGTTCTCGAAAGAGCTCCCTCAGCCCCACCTACCTCACAGGGTGTCTGTTGTGGGGAGGGGAAGGGAAAGGAGATGGTAAGCCTCTCTGAGACGCCAAGTGAAGGGCAGGGTATAAATCCAATCTCTTCTCTTCTTTAAATCTTCTTCTTTAAACCAAAGCTAAAAAGTCTGAGTTTTTTATTCTAAAAAAATTCTTAGGTGTGGCAAACCATGCTTCATGGGAGGGGGGGTCATGCACCCACTGGACCCACCCTGGGAGGGCAGCAATTCAGATGGAATTAAAGGCAGGGGGGGAGGTGATCTTCCTTGCTGTTTGCCGTTCTGGAATCATCCCATCTGCTTTATCCTTACTGTGGCCTTGCGGCTGAAGGAGTTTTGATTGCTAGCTCTGAAAGAGCAAACAGCATTTTCCCATTTGGCCAAGTTTACATTCAACAAATAGATTAATGCATTCATTCCCCGCTATTCCCAAATTCTTTGACTTAAAACACACACACTCTATGTTTGCCTACGGACTCGACGCACGAAGAATGCTTGCAAATCAGCGGCACATTCAGTCATTTGCCATCGGCCGCCAGAACCTGCAAATAAATTATTCACTTATGTAATCATGTAGAGCCACCGAGAGTAATTTGGGTCTCTTCTAATTAAATGCACGAGGCAGCTTCTTCATGATTAATGGAATCCAAGGTGGGTGAGTAAATCCGTGCGGTGCTCCTCTCCTCCTGGAAGGCTGAGAATAATTTCTTTTTAAAGAGCAAAGGTACTTTTCTGATTTGGTGATGGTATTTTTGCAGGTTGGGTCTGCAATACTGGAGATTCCAAGATAGGTCTGATGGAGCCAGCAGCTATCTTGGCATTCTAAAAGCTTGCTGGAATAGATGGTCCATCTGCTCCAGTATTCTGTTCCTAGCAGCGGGGCCCGTGGCCTAGCTGAGGGTCCATACTCAGCTGGGGCATTGGGTTGGTCCCTCATTTCCTAGCACTTAAGAAGCTTCGGAGGAAGCAGAATACAAGAGAACAAAGTCTGGTGTACCTGTCTGAGTCTGGAGACCCAGAGAATAGATTTTGTTGTTGTTGTTACTTCAAGACCTGGAAAACCTTTTTAACCCTCAGCTAAGGTGGCGTAGAGAGCTGGGTATATGACGGCTAAGAGAATGAGCTGTGATCCAGAGTCTCACCTTTGCAATGAATTCCCCAGGGGTTTCAGGCGAGCCACTCTCCCTCAGCCCCAGTCTACAACATGGAGATGATAGTACTGGCCTACTTGACAGCGTAGGATTACAGAAAGATAAAATATGTGAGGATTACAGAAAGATAAAATATGTGAGGATTACAGAAAGATAAAATATATGAAGTGACTTGAACCCTAGGTATTATTACAGGTATCATTACTCACCAGGAGGGATGCCACTCTTAAATGACTTTCAGCATGAATGAATGAATGAATGAATGAATGAATGAATGAATGAATGAATGAATGAATGAATTTATTATTACAGCACATAGCCAGCAGTATAAAACCATACCTACAAGTATTTATCATATAAATAAATTACAATGTCAAAGAGTATCTGGATGGTAAATCTATTAAGATAAGACAAGGTTAATAAAAGATAAAATTGTACCTGCATTTTGATCAGTAAAACCAAAGGTATGGTGTAGTGTTGGACAAAATTGGATGACTTTCAGCATGCTTAAAAGCTATTATATGTCTTCAGGCTTGCCCCATTTAAGGATCATTTGATGAGGTTGCCATTGATTCCTGGGCCCTTTTGCAAGCAGTTCCTCCTTATCTGTTGCCCTGACCTAAGCCCCAACCTGATGGCTTAGGTTTGCCTGATGTCGTCAGATCTCAGAAGCTAAGCAGGGTCGGCCATGGTTATTACTTGGGTGGGCAACCTCCAAGGAAGAAGAAGAGATTGGATTCATACCCCGCCCTTCACTACCTGAAGGAGCCTCAGAGTGGCTTACAAACTCCTTTCCCTTCCCCTCCTCACAACAGACACCCTGGGAGGTAGGTGGGGCTGAGAGAGCTCTTTCGAGAAACTGCTCCTGAGAGAACAGCTCTGAAACAACTTGTAACTGCCCAAGGTCACACCAGCAGCTGCATGTGGAGGAGAACACAGTTCTCCCAGATTACAGTCTGCTCTCCTAACCACCACACCAAACTGGCTCTCCCTGGAAGCCCCAGGGTTGCTGTGCAGAGGCAGACAATGGCAAATCACCTCTGAACATCTCTCGCCTTGAAAACCCCACAGGGTTGCCATAAATCGGCTGCAACTCGATTGTACTTTCCATGATCAGCACCTTATCTGTCAGGGCTGCAGGTGCAATCTCATCCAAGCAATGCAATGTGAACAGCTGTTCCCCAACAGCCATCTTTCATCCACCCAGTGCTCATGACGTGTGAAGCGCACAGAAGGCATTGCTGTGGCCCCTCTTTTCGTTTCTAGTTCTTTGTAGGGTTTTTTCAGGAACCTTCCCACCCCCCAACGGCGATCTTCATTTTGTAAATTGCTTTGTTTACTGTATGCACATTCTGTATTTTTGAATATTTTTTAAAGATTGATTTAAAATGATTCCCTCATCAGAATTCTAATAAAAGGACCACCCTGAATCACAAGCCCTGGGGAGGCGGTACCCAGCCAGTCCAAAGGTTCATTTGCAAGTGAGGTGGGCAGCCTTTCGCAGTCCCTTACGTAGTCCCTAATGCCCAGTACCAGTTCGAACAGAGAAGATGGCTGGGACTATGTTTATAGCAGAGAGGACAGTGAGGAGGAGCCAGTGGGAGTCAGGGAGAGGGCTTGAACTCCCAGAGTAAGGTGACGTTTCTCTCATTCATAGTCCCTTTTACATGATTGCAAGCAGGGGTCTTTTCGTAGAAGAACAGCTGCAGGAGCTCATTAGCATATGGTATGCTAATGAGCTATTAGGCTATTAGCATATGCCACACCCCCTGACATCACCGGAAGTGATGTCAGAAGGGGAAGCAAAAGGGGGGAAGCATCTTCAAAAGCCTCCCCTTCCCTTCCCCAGCTGGTCTGGGTGGGGGAGCTAAGAGAGAAGGGGTTTAAAGTTTAAACTCCTTCTCACTAGAGTTGGGCCACAGAAGGAGGAAAGAGGGAAGGAAAGAGAGAGAGTAGAGAGAAGGAAAGAAGGAAGGAAAGAGAGAATGAAAGAGAGGGAAGAGGGAGGGAAACAGGGAAAGGAGGAAAAAAGAGAAGAGAAGAAGGTGGGAAAGAAAGAAAGAAAGAAAGAAAGAAAGAAAGAAAGAAAGAAAGAAAGAAAGAAAGAAAGAAAGAAAGAAAGAAAGAAAGAAAGAAGAGAAGAGAAGAGAAGAGAAGAGAAGAGAAGAGAAGAGAAGAGAAGAGAAGAGAAGAGAAGAATGAGGGAAAGAGGAAAAAGAAAGAAGGAAAGGAGGGAATGAAAGAAATTCAGTGGCAATTCAGCCCCATTATACCCTATGGGCCATTGAAGTCAATGGTGAAAACATAGGGTATATTCTGGGGGCTGGAGGGAGGGGGTTTGAGGGAGAGGCTCCAAGATCACAGGATAGCTGATGGAGCCTCTCCCCAAGATACCCACCAAATTTCAAGAACATTGGACCAGGGGGTCCAATTCTATGGGCCCCCAAACAGGTTGCCCCATTTCCTCCATTGTTCTCTATGGTGAGAAAATAAGTTATTTTTTTCCCACTATAGAGAACAATGGAGGGAATAGGGGCAACCTGTTTAGGGGGCCATAGAATTGGACCCCTTGGTCCAATGTTCTTGAAACTTGGTGGGTATCTTGGGGAGAGGCTCCAACAGCTATCCTGTGAGTTTCGAGCCTCTCTCTCAAACCCCCTCCCCTCCAGCCCCTAGAATATACCCTATGTTTTCACCATTGACTTCAATGGCCCATAGGATATAATGGAGCTGAAATTGACATTCGGCGGCCTGAAAGACTCTCCGGGACGCCGGCTGGGGGCGGGGCTTGGCTTCTGAGCTCCCGGAGCTGCGCTCCGGTGGGCTCCCCCCCGAAAAGACCCCTGATTGCAAGTGGCTCTGGAAGGGTCCCTCCAAGCTGTAATGGCCCCATTCTGACCGTCGGTGCATTCGTCTCCGGCACTGCAAAATCATTTTAATTATCGCCCATGAGTTGCTTGTGCTTGTTGCGGACACTCCAGCTGATGCTCCATTCACAAGTGATGCTTCTCCGGGTGGAAAGGCCGTGACATTTCTCCAAAGCTCATGCAGGAAAGGATCCTTCCCATTTGGGTAGTCATGAAAATGTATAAGTGCATAATTACAGGAAGCCCCGTAGAACACGTTATTGGGTTTAATGTTAAAAAAAAAATCAATTGCCTTGGAAGCACAGAAGCTTTACGCAGTATCCTCGATCCTCCACATTTCTGGGTTAAGAGGAAAATGCTGTTCAAACAAATTACAAAGATGATCAGTCAGAGAGAAAGAAAGAAATTTTACTTACAGAAATACAAGCGCATCTTACACGACAGATTCGCGTAGGTATGTTTAACTTATTGTGAAAGAGATTAACTTCAAAAAGGTTAAGTTGCTACAGTCCAAGCCCATGTAAGAGACAGAAGAAGAGAGGTCCTATATAAGATGAAACACAGAAGGCCGGCAAGGGCCAAAGCGGCTCAGCATCTAACCAATTGGGGGGGGGGCTGCCAAGTGTACATGAGTGAGATAATTCTCTTAACCCTTTTCCTCCAAGATCCTCCTGCGTGCAGAGTTCCAATATCCAACATATATTGGGTAGGGAAGATTTGTTCAGAGGTGCCATAAAGTTGTAAGTAAAAAGGTAAAGGTAAAGGTTCCTTTGCTCGAAAGCCAGTTGAATCCGACTCTAGGGCTGCGGTGCTCATCTCCATTTCAAAGCCGAAGAGCCAGTGCTGTCTGAAGACGTTTCCGTGGTCATGTGGCCGGCATGACTAAACACCAAGGCGCACGGAACGCTGCTACCTTCCCACCAAAGTGGTACCTATTTATCTACTTGCAATTTCTTGCTTTCCAACTGCTAGGTTGGCAGGAGCTGGAACTAGAGACGGGAGCTCACTCAGTCATGTGGCATACTCCGGTCTCGAACTGCTGAACTACTGACCTTCCAGAGCCTGCAGTTCAGCGTCTTAACCACTTGAGCCACCACAGCTCCATAAAGTTGCAAATGGGACTTCCACTTTCTAAGGCATCCTGAAGTTAATTTCAAAATTGGATGAATATCCAGTGAACATGTCTGGTGATGAAAACGGCAGCCAAGTAACTAGTTTCTCCTTCCTTCTCCATAACGTCTGGTCAATTTACCTATGCCAAAACTTCACTTCGTTGTGTTTTCTTCCCACTCCTGTGCAACCCAATTGACTGTCACTCATGGGAGGAGGCAGGAAATGTGTTTTATTTACTTTTTTTGTAGCCCACCTTTCTCACCAAGGCCCAAGGCAGATGATCACACATGTGGAACAGTCTAATCCAATCAAATAACATCATGATTACAAGCATGGACAGTTTCAAGAGGGAATTAGATAAACATATGGAGCAGAAGTCCATCAGTGGCTATTAGCCACAGGGTATAGATGGGAATTCTCAGTCTGGGGCAGGTGATGCACTCTATTCTTGGTGCTGGAGGGGGCAGCAGTGGGAGGGCTGCTAGTGTCCTGGCCCCGCTGCTGGATGTCCTGATAGCACGTGGTATTTTTGGCCGCTGTGTGACAGAGTGTTGGACTAGATGGGCCACTGGCCTGGTTCAACATTGGCTTCTCTTATGTTCTTATGATGCCAGAACAAGTATATAATGTCTACTGGATCACAGTTGTCCACATGCTTGTTCACTTTCTCAAAGGCTGGTGAGGCAGAAGCCATGCTGATTTCCCCTCAGCAGGCTTTGTTCCTCTATGTGCGCCATAATTCTATCTTTGATTACTAATTTGCCTGGGACAGACGTTTGACTGACTGGCCCGTAATTTCCTGGTTCTCCTCTGGATCCCGCTGTACCAGAAGCTCCAGTCTTCTGGTACAGCGGCTGAATTTAATGATAGGTGACATATGGGTTAATAGATCAACTATCTCACATCTGAGTTCTCAGGCGTATGCCAGCAGGAATTGAAGTCTTATCGGTTTTTCATTTCCCCTAGGTCTAGAATTTCATCTCTTGTCGCCTCAATTTGACCCAGTTCTTCAGACTCCCTTCCTGAAAATAGTGGCATCGGCACGGGTACATGTCCCACAGATTCCACAGGGAGCACAGAAGCAAAACGTTCATTGAGTTTCTCTGCCATCTCCCCATCCTCGTTTAGCAATCCTTTTATTCCTTTGTCGTCCAAAGGCCCAACTTCTTCTCTGGCTGGTTTCCTGCTCTGGGTATATATTTAAAATGTTTATTGTTTGTCTTGATGCTTTTAGCAACCCGCTCCACAAAAATCTCTTTTTGCACACCTAATCATTGACTTACATTTCTTTTGCCACAGCCTGTGGTCCCTTCTGTTCAATTCATTGAGGTAGACCTTCCACTTTTTAAAAGAAGCCTCGTTACTTTTTACAGAATGTGTTGCTAACCATGCAGGCATTCTTTTAGATATGGTAGTGCCTTTCTTAGCCTAGGGAATGCATTCTATCTGGGTTTCAATTAGCGTGGTTTTAAATAGTTTCTAAGCATCTTCTAGGGATTTGACTCTCTTTTATTTCCCTTTCAGCTTCCCCTCATTTTTGTGAAGTTCCTTCTTTTGAAATCAGATGTTACAGTTTTGGACTTTAGGGGTAAATTTCCACTGACCTGAATGCTGAACTTAATAGCATTGTGGTCACCATTCTCTTGAAACCTCGTCAGAACCAAGTCTAAGATCACTACCCATCTGGTTGGCTTTGTGACCAACTGTTCCAGTGCATAGTCATTTATGTCTAGGAATGGAGCACATGTTATGATGTCTAGGACTTAGGCACATGTTTACCCAGTCAATGTGAGCGTAGTTGAAGTCTCCCAATATAATAACATCATCCGCTTTAGTGACCTTTCTTATATCCTTCTCCATCTCAAGATCAGCCTCAAGGGTTTGATCAGCCTCTATAGCCCTGTTGTTGTCCCTCCAGATGACCTGGTCGGCCACTGTGTGAGACAGGATGCTGGACTAGAGGGAGCACTGGTCTGATTCAACAAGACTCTTCTTATGTTCTGATGATTATAAAATAGGGATTACAAGTGTGATCGAACTATTCTGTAAATCAATAAGCCAATTACAAACTATGATAACATTTGAACAATAACATTTGAACCTAATGGCAAAGATTGGTAGTAAAACAAAGTTGTTCAGACAACCAACAAGGGGGTTACAAAGTATGAGAACAAAGTGTGAGTTTAAGAGCAAAGATTCCTAGTACAACAGCACAATGCAATGGGGCCGGGACTGAAGAAGCAGAAGGAAAAAGAACATTATCCCTAACAGAGGTCATCTTCTGAGCTGATCCATTACATTACAGCTACTCTTCCACAAGAATGCCCTGCTAAATAATTCTGGAGGACATTCACATTTTTGTGAAATGATAGAAGTGTGAGGTCCTTTCCTAATAGCCTCAGGCAGTCGGCTGTGTAATGTGGGAGCTGCCACAGAGAATGTGCATGAATGGGAAGCTACTGATTTTACCTGTTTGCAGGGTGGCACCTTCAGATAGCTTTGCTCTGTTGAGCAAAGCTGTCATGGCGGAACGTAGCAGGAGAGGCAGTTCTGCAAGAACCTGGGTCCAATGCCATGAAGGGCTTTGAACTGAGAATTGAAAAGAATGGCTATTTGTAGCATGCCAGCTTGCATTGGCTTGGCTTGCTCTTAGTGAGGTCAGCACGTGGCCAGTTCTCACTGGCTGCGTGACAGCTCCATTGTTTACAGTAACAAAAGGGAACAATAGAAAAAATAAATTGTCACCAGCGAGTTTATGAACACAAGCAAACAGGAGTAAAAGGGGTAATGGCCGGGAAAGGCTTTGTACATCCGCAGCCCACTGTTGTGCTGAGGAAGTGTGTGTGTGTGTCCCCCTATATTATAAAAGCCATTTGGTGGTGGCACTTCTCTAGAACTTCCCACACGCTCTGGAATTGATTGGCTCCCTGGTGTGCTACTCACAGGGCGTTTGTCTCCACTGGCTGCATTGCTCCATCCCTTGGCGTCGTCCCGCCCACAGAGGCGGCACCCAGCATCTCGGCCTCAGTCTGCTCACAGCTCCCCCCCAGGCCAGACACTCCAGTGGGTGGCTGCTCCTCAGGCTGAGCCTGATCCTGCCATCACCATGGCAGATACCCCCACAGAACCAGTGTCCAGCCTCTAAGCCTCACTATGCTGGGAGGCGACAGCCATCACAGAGGCGATGGCCGGCGTGGACCCTACAGTGGGCGAAAGGGGTCATCCTCAACCGTGGTCAGCTGCAGGGGGCCACCCACCTGGCAAGCAGCCGAGAGGGCATCGGGGGTGGCCGGGGGCAGGGCAGACTTGGTTGCCCGCCAACACCTTCAGGTAACAGGCTGTGGCTGGTCACAGGGAAAGGTCCGGCGGTTAAGGCCTCCTCACGCCATGCCCTGTGAGTGGCCAGATGCCTGTGAGTGGCCGGGCAGCCAACCAATGAGTGGCTGCCGCCAGCAGGAGGCAGAGCCCGGCCAATGAGGAGGCCGATGCCGACTTCCACAGTGTCCCGGTCCTCCCGGTCCTTCTCCTGCAGCCCTGCGGGGGAGAACCACTGACACTGTGGTGTTGGCCCGGCCACCAGCCTCAGAATCCCAACTCACCATCGGAGCAGGAGCTGCCCATGACAGCAGCGGCATGACTCCGCAACAATCCAGGAGCACGGCAGCGGAGGGAGGAGCACACCCCAATGGCGGTACGGAAAGACGGTCCTGGTCCTGGCTGCGCCTGTTGTTCCACAGCCAGCATGGGCCAGTGCAGGGCACGCCAGCCCCATGGGGCTCCAGCTGGGACCCAAAGGACCCGGGGAAGTGCGAGGGCTGCTGTGACAACCATCTGAGCCCAGCAGCAGGTGTAGCCGGAGCAAAGGAGGCAGCAGTGGCCCTGGCGCCCTGCTTCTTGAAGGGGCACCGGCTTTGGAAGATGGGGAGGACAAGGGATTTGAAGGTAATAAAGGGGGGCACTGGGGGCAGGCCGAGGAGGAGTATGCATTGCTGACTGAGATTCATGGTGTCAGCCCTCACCCCCGGGGTCTTGCTAGCACTCGTTGCATTGATTTTGCAATGGGCTTGTTACTAGTATATATATATTCCTGCCAACCTAGCAGTTTGAAAGCAAGAAATTGCAAGTAGATAAATAGGTACCACTTCGGTGGGAAGGTAACAGCATTCCGTGCGCCTCGGCGTTTAGTCACGCCGGCCACATGACCATGGAAATGTCTTTGGACGGCACTGGCTCTTCAGCTTGGAAACGGAGATGAGCACCGCCCCCTAGAGTCAGATTCAACTGGCTTTTGAGCAAGGGAAAACTTTACCTTTAATACACACACACAGCCGTTTAAAGGGATACAGAATGAAAAGGGACAAAGGGAAAAATGAGAAGCATAAAACGTCATTTGTTAAAACGTCATTTGCTTGTTGAAAGCAAGAAATTTCAAGTAGGTAAATAAGTACCACTTTGGTGGGAAGGTAAAAGTGTTCCATGCATCTCAGCATTTAGTCATTCCAGCCACATGACCATGGAAATGTCTTTGGACAGTGCTGACTCTTCAGCTTGGAAACGGAGATGAGCACCGTCACCCTAGAGTTGGATTCAACTGGCTTTCGAGCAAGGGAAACCTTTACCTTTAATACACACACACACACACACAACCGTTTAAAGGGATGCAGAATGAAAAGGGACAAAGGGAAGGATGAGAAGCATAAAATGTCATTTGTTAAACCCATGTTAAGGACATATAAGAGTATAAAACATGAAAAAGTATCATACCAAGTCAAAATATGGTAAGATAATCAATACTTCAACATAATATATATGTGCTGAGAATGTTCACTGGCAAACTTTCAACTTAGTAGTTCCAGTGCTGATTTATATTTAGAAACCCTGTAAACTGTATTCCACTCATGTGTCTAATATGGTAACTTTATATTTGTACAAACATATATATGTGTGCCAGGACAGGATACACCTCTTACATCTGATGCAGTGGGCTCTAGTTCACGAACATGTCACTGTCACAATTTTTACTAAGTAAATCAGTAAGAAATCTATGTCAGTTTACCCTGGTATATTGACCTAGCACAAAAGCAAATTGATTGTGTAGTGGTGCTGGGTGAGAAGTACTGGGATCACTGGGTTTATTTTGCAGATGTATTTTCTTAAAAGATGGTGTCTTTTGTCATATAAATGGCTCGCAAAGCAGATAGGATAAATTATTAGGGATTATAGACTATTGTGCTTAGCTTGCTGAAACGAGCATCCTGCTGTGAAATGTTTGTATCATTGAATGTGTAATGTTAATAGAATCATAGAATCACTGAGTTGGAAGGGGCCATACAGGCCATCTAGTCCAACCCCCTGCTCAACGCAGGATCAGCCTAGAGCATCCCTGATGTTTGTCCAGCCGCTGCCAGTGAGGGGGAGCGCACCACCTCCCCAGGCAGCTGACTCCACAACTCCCACTGCAAAAAAGTTCCTCCCAACATCCAACCGGTACCCTCCTGTCCCCAATCTAAACCCATCACTTTGAGCAAGGCTCCCTCTAAGACGTGGAGTCTTGTGAGCAAAAAATCTACTTTGTGAGCTACTGGCATTAAAGTTGTGGGCGAGCGATGTGGCTGCTGCATAAATTACTTTGCTCTGGAGCCATCCTTCCTGAGCTAAGACGAAAATGTGTGAGCTGGAGGCTAAAAAACTGTGAGCTAGCTCACACTGACTCAGCTTAGAGGGAACCCTGATTGTGAGTTCCATCTTCCACCGCCTATACCTATGCTTATGCTTTGTTTCAGTTCTGTTTTTAGATTTATGATTGATTCTTCAACCCTAATCCTCTCGCACTCTGTATTAAATGCCCTCACATTCAACATTGACTCACTCTGTAATCCGCCTTGGGTCTGTGTGAGAAAGGCGAACTATCAACAATGCAAGGTAAATAGATTAATAGGATGCAAGGAGTGTGTCTGTGCCGTAGGAGGTGCATCTCCTTTCAAACCATTTTCAACTGTTATAGAAACTATTGTCTGTATGCAATTTCAGTTCCCCTTGTGAAAAATGCAAGCGTGGTGTAGTGTTTAAGAACAGCGGACTCTAATCTGGAGAACCGGGTTTGATTCCCACTCCTTCACATGCAGCTGCTGGTGTGACCTTGGGTCAGTCATTTCAGAGCTGTTCTCTCAAGGGCAGTTCTTGAGAGAGCTCTCTCAGCCCCACCTACCTCACAGAGTGTCTGTTGTGGGGAGCGGAAGGGAAAGGAGATTGTAAGCTGCTCAGAGACTCCTCAGGGTAGTGAATGGTGGGGTATCTCTTCTTCCATTACTCTGGAGAACCAGGTTTGATTCCCCGCTCCTCCTCTACATGAAGGGAATTGGATTAGCATATGGAGCAGAGGTCCACCAGTGGCTATTAGCCACAAGATATAGATAGGAACTCTCAGTCTGGGGCGAGTGATGCCCTGTATTCTTGGTGCTTGGGGGGGGGCAACAGCAGGAGGGCTTCTAGTGTCCTGGCCCCACTGCTGGACCTCCTGATGGCACCTGGTGTTTTTGGCCACTGTGTGACAGAGTGTTGGATTGGATGGGCCATTGGCCTGATCCAACATTGGCTTCTCTTATGTTCTTAAGCTGGCTGGGTGACCTTGGGCCAGTCACGCAGTTCTCTCTGAATTCTCTCAGTCCCACCTACCTCACAAGTTGCCTGTTGGAGGGAGAGGAAGATAAGGTGATTGTTAGCTGCTTCGAGACTCCTTAAGGTAGAGAAAAGCAGGGTATACAAACCAACTCTTCTTCTCTCCTCTGCCCTTCAGCTGTGCCTGTCCCAGTAATTGGGGTCATCAGGGAACCCCTATGTAGACATGTCCTCAAAGTAGCAGGGAGACTAATGAAAAACAGGTTTTCTCCCTAGCAGCCTTTTGTGCCTCTGGACTGTTCAGATACTTCTCTTTCTGGTTGATGAAGGGGGGGGGGGAGTCTTCCTTTATGCGGTGCTGTGACAAACTGCTGACGATCTGTTCTTTATTCGCTCTCCCCCAACGTTGCTCTGCACTCAGAAGTGAATTAGTTAAGCTGCATAATTCTGCAGCATCCCTGTCCTTAGTGGTATTGCATTAGAGGAATCAGAAAATTAGCAGCTTGGAGAGGAGAGTAACATAGCCAGCAATTTGGGAAATGAAGATGTGTTCACACAGCAGAAATGGTTGACATATTAAAAGGCAGATGAATAAAAACCCCACATTTTTCCCTGGAGCATTACGCTAGAGCCAGAAATGCCCCAGCAAGGGAAGTATGAAACCTTTTCTGCATAGAGGCTTCATATGGAGTGGACCACACATCTCCCCATTTCTGCCATGAAACAAAATCAGAGGTGTTGTGAAGACCAGTGTAAGCACATTGCCTGTACGGAGCTAAATTGAATATAAATGTGGCAGAGGGGAAAATATGTATCCTTCATTGTCAGACTTATAAACCCATTTTCCACTTACAAGCTCAGAGGACCAGGGATTCTCCTGGCTGAGTTTGGGTCCCAGCAGGGAATCAGACTCCAATCTCCCTGGTTTAAGCTGAGCCCTGTATCTACTAGGCGGGGGCTGTGGCTCAGTGGCAGAGCATCTGCTTTGTGTGCAGAAGGTCTCCAGTTCAATCCCCGGCATTTCCAGGTGAATGGCTCAGGCAGTAGGTGATGTGTAAGATTTCCCTGGAGACCTGCCACCTGTTAGAGTAGATAGTGCTGACCCTGATAGACCAATAGTCTGACTCAACGTTAACCAGTCTAATGTGTTCATATATATCACACCAAAACTGGTCTTCCTGCAAAATAGAGGAGGAGGAGGAGGAGGAAGAAGAACTGGTTTCATACTCTGCTCTTCAGTACCTGAAGGAGTCTTGGAGCAGCTTACAGTCACCTTCCCTTCCTCTTTGGTATAGTTTGGTGTAGTGGTTAAGTGTGCAGACTCTAATCTGGGAGAACCGGGTTTGATTCCCCACTCCTCCACATGCACCTGCTGATGTGACCTTGGGTCAGGCACAAGTTCTGGCACAGCTGTTCTTGAAACAGAGCAGTTTCTGTCAGAGTTCTCTCAGCCCCACCTATCTCACAGGGTGTCTGTTGTGGGGAAGGGAAGGGAAAGGAGTTTGTAGGCCGCTCTGAGACTCCAGGTGAAGGGCGGGGTATAAATCCAATCTCTCCTCCTCCTCCTCCGCCTCCTCCTCCTCTTCTTCTTCTTCTCTCCCCACAACAGACACCCTGTGAGGCAGTGGGGCTGAGACAGCTCTGAGAGAACTGTGACTGACCCAAGGTCACCCAGCTGGCTGTATGTGGAGGAGTGGGGAATCAAACCTGGTTCTCCAGATCAGAGTCCTGCCACTCTTAACCACAACACCAAGCTGCTGTGGAGGGACTGGTCTTCCTGCAATTTTCCATGTCTTTTGTAAAGAAAAAAGAAAAAGAATGTCATGAGTCCTCCCTCCTATGTTGGGCTGGTGCAGCCTCAGAACAACTGGACATACACATTTTAAAATAAAAGCCAGGGAACGGTGCCAGCAAGTTTGGTGGGATGAGTTTGGGAAGGGGTTGTGATTTCAGTGGCAGAGGAGAAGGTGCCAGGTTCAGTCCCTGGCATCTACAGTTAAAAGCACCAGGTAGGAGAGATCCTGGCGAGCAGCTGCCAGTCTGAGTAGGCAATGCTGAACTTGATGGACTGAGGGTCTGACTCAGTAGAAGGCGGCTTCATGTGTGAGTTGTATTGCTCAACACTGGTGAGGTACGGTCAGTGGCTATCTGTGACTCATGGGCAGCCATATTCCCCCAACATGCTAGTGATAAGATGGTTTTCCCAATGGCAAAATCTTGCCATTTCGGTGCTGGGGAGAATGTTATTATTCCTGCAGCAAAAGCATTCATCTTGAAAGGAAACTTTGGGACTCCTTGCCCCAGTGAGTCGCTACAGAGAGCCAGTTTGGTGTAGTGGTTAAGAGCGGTGGACTGTAATCTGGAGAACCGGTTTCGATTCCACCCTCCTCCACATGTGGCCAGCTGGGTCGTTCACAGTTCTCTGGGAGCTGTTCTCAGTCAGAGCTCTCTCAGCCCCACCTACCTCACAGGGGGTCTCTTGTGGGGAGAGGAAGGGAAGGAGACTGTAAGCCGCTCCGAGCTTCTGAGTTGGGGGGGGGTATAAATCCAACTCTTCTTCTTCATTTATTGTTGAAAGAAATCTACGGCCGGTCCTAATAAGAGTCTGGGAATGCTAGGCCACCAGAGAGATGACTGTCTGCAACTCATTCTCTGTCTTCCTCCTGTCTCCTGTTTAAAGCAAAGATTTGTGTCCTGGTGGTCCAGTTTAAGAAGCCTGCTCAAATGTCTTCTGATCAGCCGGTGGAGCGAAGGGAACAGTGTGGCAGATGGGTTTATGTCAAGGTGCGGCTCTAGATCATGAAAGCTTAAATCAGAAGGCGCGGGGGGGGGATGGTTCGTTTTTAAGGCGCTTTTAGGAGTCCTGCTGGTTTTCTCTGATGTAACGCCGGCTACAACTCTGGAAATATTATCGCGCGGCGCTTTCTTTCGTAACGTCCGCGACCTCTAGTGGAGAAAAGTGGAACAGCAGCTAGGGTTTCGGGATAAAGACACGCTGATCAACAGATCAGACGCGAAACTCGCATATTGTCTTCGCCTGACATTGTCTTCATCTGTCAGGCTTAGCCCGGCATGGCTAACTCCCTCCGCCAGTCCATATCTCCCTTTAGCCCTTGAAACTGGCCACCCTTGAGAAATACAATTATTAAAAACATTGTCTTTATTAAATGTCACTTTTTGGCCGTAAAGTCACACAGTTGACTTGAGGCAATCCCCCGCGAAAGGCAAGAGATGTTCCGAGGTGGTTTGCCATGGGCCGCCTCTGCCGTTGAAACCCCGGACTTCCTTGGCGGTCTCCCATTAAAATACTTAAGCAGGGGCGCAACCCTGCTTAACTTCCACCAGGAGATCTGGCTAGCCTGGCCCATTTGGGTCAGGACCACAGGTCTTGGTCTTAGAGCTGCCACCGGACTCAAACTTTGTTCTGTTCATTGTATTACCACTTTACCGATTGCTGGTCTTGGATTGTCACTGCACATAGATTAGGACATTATTACCTAGGACATTATTACTGTTGTTGTTAACAATAAACGAATTGTGTTCATGATAACCCACAGCCTCCCCCCCCGTCTTTATTGCTCACGGAAAAATCGGGGGCGAGTAATGAATGACAAAGCTAACTTTTATGGAATGAACGAGCCTGGGAGAAAGGCAGGCTTTCAGAAATCTCAAATGCGAGAAGCTATTTTAAAGCTCCTAAAAAAGATGCATCGACGGGATCGTTTTCAGGGAATCCACAGAGACTTAAGGGCTCTGGTCAGTTTTAAGCTTCCCGTGTTGCAGAGAGTCCTGGTGCTGCTGGAGACATAAGGAAGACACCAGTTTGGAAAGCCAGATTGCCACAGAGGAGAGACAAGTCGCTCGCTCGTCTGTCTAAAAGGCTACATCCCATTTGCTGTGTGTAGGAAAGCAGTACGTCAGCTTTGGGGAAGCTGTCATCAAGACAGAAGCGATTATTGCTCCACTCTGTCGACAGACCTGTGGGGAGACCTCCGCATCAATTTTAAAAAATGCAATATATATATATATCGCTGCATTTGAAGTCGAGGGTCGTACCATTGACGCGGTCCAAGTGTAGTATAGAATCGGCTCAGGCTTGAGTCCCTGCAGAAAAAACAATCCGGATTTCGTTGGCCAGGAAGCCCCGCGTTTTCTTAAAAAAAGAAAAAAGCAGAAAACTAAACTAAAAAAAATTCCCTAGATGCCAAAGTCCCTGCGTTCAAAAAGTCTTCCGCGTGCGCTCCGGAGGACATTTCAGTACCAGCTAGTGTGGTGGCAGAGAGCTTTGGCTGCGATCGTCTTCGCAGACTGCTGGCTTTCAGCACCTTGGAGAGTTCCGAGCGCGCTCCGCCGCCGCCGCCGCCGCCTCCTGCCCCCGCCCCCTCCCCACATAAGAGCCGGCGGCGGGGGCAGGAGGCGGCAGAGGGACGGCACCGCTCCGGAAGAAGCGCGCGGCGCCCGGGCAACCGCGGCCGGCGAGAGAGAGGCGGGGAGGCGTTCCGAGGCGCTCCTTTAAAAGACGGCCGCGGAATCCGTGACTGCTCCTCTCGGTCCTTACCTGCACGCCCCATCCCTGCAGCCGCCCGCGACGTCGGAAAGGAACCGCTCGGTCCACCAGAAGGCAGAGCGCGGGGCGCTTTCTTCTCTTGCTCGCATGGCTCGCTGACTTTGTTCCTCTCGCAACCTGGGCGTGTGTTTGCGCTCTCTGCGTGTGTTGCGCTCCCACCGTTTGCTTCAGAAGAGAGACTGGCCCTGGGTGTCTCTCTTCCCTCTCTGCCTTCTCCACAGATGCCCTAGCCAAGGACTGAAGCAGTCCCCGTCGGATCGCCAGCAGCACCCGGGGAAAGACGCCCAGGGTTCTGGATACTAAGCTCCGGGCCGTTTGAGGGAGCAGGTGGAAAGGGGGACCCTCTTTTTTTTGTCTCCTGGGCACCGCTTCTCCTTGGAGAGGGGGAGGGAGAGAGAGAGAGGGAGGGAGGGAGAGAGAGCTCCCCTCTACCATGGGATGGATGCCCTGTGCGAACACAGCTACTGCTCGCTGGCAGCGAGCATGAAAGAAGCCGGGACGATGGGGGAATTCCTGGATTTCTCCCCCAGCCTTTGGGAGGACAGGCAGTGGGGCAACCTCAGCAACGAGTCCCTGCAGGACCTCTCCATGAGCATCGCCAACCTGGACCGGGCGGACGGGCTCCAGGGGGCCAGCTGGATTGTCCTCCGCATCCTCATCTCTATCGTCTACTCGGTGGTGTGCGCCCTTGGCCTGGTGGGCAACCTGCTGGTCCTCTACCTGATGAAGAGCAAGCAGGGCTGGAAGAAGTCCTCCATCAACCTCTTTGTGACCTGCCTGGCCGTGACGGACTTCCAGTTTGTGCTCACCTTGCCCTTCTGGGCTGTGGAGAACGCCCTGGATTTCACCTGGCTCTTCGGCAAGGCCATGTGCAAGATCCTCTCCTATGTGACGGCCATGAACATGTACGCCAGCGTGTTCTTCCTCACCGCCATGAGCGTCGCCCGGTATCACTCGGTGGCCTCTGCCCTGAAGACCAAAAGGCAAGGGGGGCTCTGCGGGGACTGCTGGTCGGCCAAGTGGCTCTGCGTACTCATATGGACCGTCGCCATCCTGGCTTCCCTCCCCCACGCCATCTTCTCCACCACCTCCACCATCCTGAACGAGGAACTCTGCCTGGTCAAGATCCCTGACAGCCAGGGGAACAACACACCATTTTGGCTAGGGCTGTACCAGTCGCAGAAGGTGCTGCTGGGCTTTGTGGTGCCGCTGGGCATCATCACCCTTAGCTACCTGCTGCTCGTCCGCTTCATCAGCGACAGGCACGTGGGCGCCAGCTCCTGCGGCCCCAGCACCAAGCGCCGGTCCAAGGTGACCAAGTCGGTGACCATCGTGGTGCTGTCCTTCTTCCTCTGCTGGCTGCCCAACCAGGCCCTCACGGCCTGGGGGGTCCTCATCAAGCTCAACGTCCTGCACTTCAGCCATGCCTACTTCCTCTCTCAGGCCTACCTCTTCCCCATCACGGTGTGCCTGGCCCACTCCAACAGCTGCCTCAACCCCATCTTCTACTGCCTCATGCGCAAGGAGTTCCGCAAGGCCCTCAAGAAGCTGCTCTGGAGGATCACCTCACCCTCCATGACCACTATGCGCCCTTTCACGGCCACCACCAAGCCGGAGCAGGAGGAGAAGGCATCGCACGCCCTGATGCCCGTTAACTCTGGGCACGATTCTCCAGCAGCTGTCACTGCTCCTGCCGTGCCGGCCACCGTGTCCGACATTATCTCTTATCCCCCTGGTGTGGTGGTGTACAGTGGCCACTGTGACGTCTTGCCCACCGGTGGCTCTGCTGAGACTCACTGTTAGGCTTCAAGGTTGGCGTTTTGGAGACTGTTCCTATCTATCCCCAGGGTTGGACGATAGGTATCTATGCAGTGGGGGGGACATGCCTGTCTTATGGGGAGCAGGATGACGGGTGTAGGGTTGTGCCCCTTCAGTTGTTGCATTCCTGGAGGAGAGGAGGAGAAGGAAAGGAAAATGCACACAGGACTGTGCTGTAACACAGGAACAATAGCCACAGCTTGGCAGTTTGGGAGAGGTTTCCCCAGTACCCGTGCTGTCAAGGGAAGTGAGGTCAGTCAAACAGAGGAGAAAAAGGAGGTGTTCTTTCAGGACTTCCCTGGACACTTGCTTGTCTTTTGGGAACTAGCCAGGATTTTTTTCCCCCTGGCACTATTTGCAGTGGGGTAAAGGGGAAGACTAGGTTGGAGCTACACCTGATGAAAGTACGTGCCTTTTAATATACGGGAACCACCCTCAGATGGTCCGATTCCAGTGGGAAAGGAAGGACAGGGACCTTTCCTGGAATATCCCTAGGAGTGGAGGGTGTCGACTGCATCCTTCCTAAAGGCAGTAGGGATGGTACTAAGGGTGAGAACAGAAGGAGCAGATCGTTGAAGCTGCCGTACCCCGGCAGCAGGCAAAAATATCTGAAGGACAGTCAATCTGGAGCAGCTAGAGACAGGGCAACATCCTCACATCATTTTCTGTGGTAGTATTCAATTAGCAAAACCGAGGAGGACATCTGGGACCCAGCAGGCTCTGAGCCATAGTGCGGAGTGGGTTGGAAAAGACGAGAGGTCAGGTGGGAGTGCAGATTTGAATTCAGAGGGGCTGCAAAGAATCCAGGAACTAACAGGCTCGCCTTGGCTGTATCTGACCAAAGGTCTATCTGGTCTAGGATCCTATTTTCAAAAAAGCAGCCAGCCAGCTTCCTCTGAAATTATCCATGCAGGGCATGAAGGAAACAGTCAGTCCTTTCGTTGTTGTTTTTTGCCATGTCCCCAAGCACTTATTGTTTAGACACTGAGGACAGAGGCTCCACTAGCTCTCTTAAGTAATATAGCCACTGATAGATCTCTTGTTTGTGGGGTTGTCTAACATCTGTGCACCCTGGGCAGAAAAGAAGCCTGCACCTTTTAAAACAGATCGATCTCTCTTTTTCCCCCCCGGGAACGAGTTCTGGAAAACGTCCTTTCTCCATTGCATTTTTCCCCCTGCCCCTCTGGCGTTCCGAATTAGCCGAAGTCCTCCTTTGTTGTTAAAATGGTGAAGACCAACTGGGCTTTTCCTTTAAGCAACAGGATTTGCTATTAAGATCCACTTTTATTTCCTCTACAGATCATTTTGGGGGGAAACCCTAGCTCTTACGTTGCCGCTATGCAAGCGCTGATCGCTGCCCCAGCCTTTATTTATAGGTAACACTCCATATATCCATGGCCATTATTGTGCTAATCCAAAGGAAGCTGGGCTTTCACCAAAAGGCTGATATTATCATCTCATAGTACTCTTAGTGAACATGCTATGCCTTTAAAGTGGATAGGAAGAACATAGACTGGGTTGATGTTCCAGGATCGGGCACAAGGAGATGATTTGAGACTGAAGGTTTTGCATTAGATATTCTGTTAAGTGTCAAGAGATCAAGCCTTGTTCCTTATTAAACCATTCTGCTCTGCTCTCTGTAGAATATTAATGTTACTTCATCCGCCGGCAAACATTGCTTGAAAAGGTTCAGTCATTCCGCTGCCCGTTTTACAGGCAGCTTCGGTACTAAAACTTCTGCAAAGGTGACTTCTGTCTTTGCGTCTTTGTACGTAGAATTTAAGGCCGGGAGGCTCCAATCTTGTTCAATCTGAAGAGACTTTGGGGATTTCAAGAAAGGGTAGCGGGAATCACTGCAAAACAGCAGCCATCAGTGGGGCCATCCTAAACCTTCACTCTTCCCCATACATATTTTTAAAAATAAAGTTTCAGTTAAGTGAAATGTTTAGCGATGAATGTGGAAAGAAAATGGATTTCGGGGTCTGTAGGAGGTCAAGAAACCTTTCAGATAATGTTTAGGGGGGGGTGGCTCACTGGTAAAGCATCAGCTTGACATGCAGAAGGTCCCAGGTTCAGTCCCCGGCATCTCCAGTTTGAAAGCATCATGTAGGAGGTGATGTGAAAGGTCTCCACCTGAGTCCCCAGAGAGCCACCACCAGTCTGAGTAGACATTACTGACTTTGATGGACCGAGGGTCTGAGTCAGTGTAAGGTAGATGAATGTGTCCATATGTTGCCCGAGCTTACTAATTTGAAAAGAATTGTGCTGGGTGGACTCAGATAATATTTGCAAGTGTTTGTGGGATTAAAGGTTCTGGGAGGGGAATCCAATTAAAACCCGTGGTGCAGAGTCCATAAAGGAAGGGGAGTGGAAAATTCTCAGAATACGGGACTATCAGTGCCTGCTAGTTATGATTTAAAGGCTGCAGACTGGAAGGTAGCTCAGCAGTTCAAGACCCGAGTGCCGTGTGCCGGAGTGAGCTCCCGTCTCTGGACCAGCTCCTGCCAACCTAGCAGTTTGAAAGCAAGAAATCACAAGTAGATAAGTAGGTACCACTTCGGTGGGAAGGTAACAGCATTCTGTGCACCTCGGCGTTAAGTCATGCTGGCCACATGACCATGGAAACGTCTTCAGACAGTGCTGGCTCTTCGGCTTAGAAACAGAGATGAGCACTGCCCCCTAGAGTCAGATTCAACTGGCTTTCAAGCAAGGGAAACCTTTACCTTTACCTTTTTTCTTCCTTGCATCCCCATACTACAGTGGTCAGGCAGTCATCCATTGGCTATTGCACTACTTAGGGTGGCCCGTCCGGCACCAGCCAGAGCCCAGGCCTGTTCCTTTGTGGAGTGGCCTCTGTAAAGAGGTGAGAGGGTGCCCCCTCCTTGGAGATCTTCAGGAGGGTGATGTGAGGCCTGCCTGTTTGCCAGGGCCTTTGAGAAGGTTTGAATGGCAGGCACTTTTTGCCTTAAGGTTAGGGAGAGAGATTTGGGCTTATTTTATTTTTGGTTTTAACTGTTTTTAAAGATTACAGTAAACTGCCTCGAACCACAAGGAAAGGCAGGGTATAAGCGTTTTGATTAATAAATAATAAATACGGATAGCTGCTCCCTCCAGGACCAAGGACAGCGTGCCTCTTTATATCAGATGCTGGGAGGACAGGTGGGAGGAGGCTGCTGCAGCCGTCCTGCCTGTGGGCTTCCTAGAGGTGGCTACTTGGCTGCCGGGTGAACAGCATTCTGGACTAGATGGGCCTTTAGAAACACAGAAACATAGAACTGGAAGGGACCCCGAGGGTCAACTTGTTCAACCCCCAGCACAATGCAGGAAATTCACAACTGAGAGCCAGTTTGGTGTAGTGGTTAAGTGTGTGGACTCGTATCTGGGAGAACCGGGTTTGATTCCCCACTCCTCCACTTGCACCTGCTGATGTGACCTTGGGTCAGTCAAAAGCTCTGGCACAGCTGTTCGCTCAAGGACAGTTTCTGTCAGAAGTTCTCTCAGCCCCCCTACCTCACAGGGTGTCTGTTGTGGGGAGGGGATGGGAAAGGAGTTTGTAAGCCGCTCTGAGATGCCTTTGGGCAGTGAAGGGCGGAGTATAAATCCAATCTCTTCTTCTCTTCTTCTTCTTCTTCTCCCTGTCCCACTTCCCCAGTGACCCCTGCTCTATGCCCAGAGGAAGGCAAAAACCTTCCAGGGTCCCTGGGCCAACCTGGCCTTTGCTGTGATCCAACATGGTGCTTCTTATGTTCTTTGAAAACCGCATACAGCAGATTTTATCTGAGGTGTGTGTTCATGAACTCAGTGGCATTTAGACTAGCATTACATGATTTCGTGTTCCTCTGCTTTGCTTTCTTCTGTGTTGTCTACTTTTGAGGACTTGCTCCTTTGGCTTTTTCTCTCTCTGCCACTGTGAAGACTAATACATTTATTGTGTAGCATAATCTTTCATGAGCTTCAAGCCTCAAACGCTTTTGTTGCTACCCTGAACTAGTTGGTCCTGAAGGTACCACGGGATTCCTTATTGCAGCAGGACACCATGCCCAGAGCGAAGGCACTAGGGTGGGCAAGAAGGACTTGGATGGAGCCACATCTCCACAACTCTCTGCCTGGGGAAAAAACAGAATTGCACCACAGGGAGAAGCTGTAGCTCAGTGGTAGAGCATCTGCATGACACACAGAACGTCCCAGGTTCAGTCCCCTGCATCTCCAGTTAAAAACAGCGAGGCAGTAGGTGATGGGAAAGACTTGTGCCTGAGGCCCTGGAGGGCACTGCCGGTCTGAGTAGACAATACTGACCTTGATGGGCCGATGGTCTGATTCAGTATACAGCAGCCCCGTGTGTCATATGTAACTAATAAAGCAGCTAGCATGGTAATAAACACAACAGCACTTCAGAGTAGACACACGGCAGAGGTGAAGCATCCATCTTGAGGGTGGTGAGAAAGACAGCTGATTGGCAAAGGATCTAATAAGATCTAGAGGAGTATCTCAAGAACCAGGGAGGGGCCGTGGCTCAATGGTAGAGCATCTGCTTTACAAGCAGAAGATTCCAGGTACAATCCCTAGAGGCAGGGCTCTTTTTGTAGCAGGAACGCCTTTGCATATTAGGCAACACGCCCCTAATGTAGCCAATCCTCCAAGAGTTTACAGTAGCCCCTGTAAGAAGAGCTCTGTAAGCTCTTGGAGGATTGGCTCCATTAGGGGTGTGTCGCCTAATATGCAAAGGAGTTCCTGCTACAAAAGGAGCCCTGCCTAGAGGGCCGAGCAGGTGATGTGAAAGACCTCTACTGAAATCCTGCAGGGCCACTACTGGTCAGAGTAGACGATATTGATAACATATGATAAGGAGAGACTTGGTGGACCAGGGTAGTGGTCCATCTAGTCCAGCATTCTGTTTCACACTGTGACCAACCAGGTACCCTGGAGGGCCAACAGACAGGCTATAGAGGCCAAGGCCTTCCACTGGAGCAGCCTCCTGGCATTGGAATTCAGAGGTTTTCTGGCTTTAATCACTATGGCTAGTAGCTACTGATGGACCTATCCTTCATGAACACATGAAGCTGCCTTATACTGAATCAGACTCTTGGCCTATCAGAAGAGAAGAAGAAGAGAAGAGATTGGATTTATACCCCGCCCTTCACTACCCAAAGGAGTCTCAGAGTGGCTTACAAACTCCTTTTCCTTTCCCCTCCCCACAACAGACACCCTGTGAGGTAGGTAGGGCTGAGAGAGCTCTGACAGAAACTGCTCTTTTTCAAGGACAGCTCTTATCAGAACTATGTCTTGCCCAAGGTCATCCAGCAGGTGCAAGTGGAGGAGTGGGAATCAAACCCAGTTCTCCCAGATTAGAGTCCGCGCACTTAACCACTACACCAAAATCAAAGTCAGTACTGTCTAGTCAGACCAGTACTGCCTCTCCAGGGTTTCAGGTGGAGGTCTTTCACATCGCCTACTATCTGATCCTCTAACTGGAGATGTTGGGGATTGAACCTAAGACCTTCTGCATATCAAGCAGATATGCTACCACTGAGCCACGGCCCCTCCCCATAGATCTGTGCAATCCCATTAAAATTATCTATGCTTATGGCCATCACTACATCTCGTGGTAGAGAATTCAGCTCTTTGAGTGAAAACCTTCGTTTTGTCTATTGCCAGTCAATGTCATTGGGTGCCCCTGAATTCCATGGAAGAGGAAGAGGAAGAGGAAGCTTTCTCTATCCATTTTTTCTACCCCATGCATAATTTTATCTCTGTCACCAAGGGCATGACTTAGTATAAGGCAGAGTCATGCATTCATATGTAGCATAGTGGCTAAGAGATTTTTCTGCTTTGTTCCCATTCTGCAAAATACTGGGATACTTAGACTGGTCTGTATGATAGGTTTGTTGCAAGGAACAGAAACAACGCACGGGACTTGCTTTGCATGCTATAAATGCTAGACTCGCAGGGGTAGCCAAACTTGCTTAATGCAACAGCCACACAGAATAAACGTCAGATGTTTGAGAGATGCAAGATATGAACAAATATTACACACACATTTTTATCGGAAAATATGCAAATCTGCCTTTTTTTAAACATTAAATTAGACTGTGTGAAAGAGCCACATGCGGCTCCCGGGCTGAAGTTTGGCCATCCCTGTAGAGAAACACCCTGAGGGCACTGGAGGTCTATGGCAGGAGTGGGGAATTAAGCAAAAATCACCCCCTCCTTCTATTAGCAGGAATTTTCCACTGGTTCCAACTGGGGATGCCAATAGTCTGGAGAAAAAAAAAGTTGTGTCCCTTTAATAGGATGTCATTTACCTCAATTTCCACACATTAAGTTTCTATTAATGGGGCAAAACATTTTTGCCCTCCAAACTACTAGCAACCCATAGATCCAACACATTGTCAGAACCACAGATTGTGTCAAAAATGCTATTATTTGTCCATTTCTCACCTAATTCATACCCCTCTTTCTCTGCCATCTTCCCCTCTCCACCTTCCTTCCCTCCATTCACTGCTTCTTCCCACAAGGAACAAAGAGAGACCGGGATAGCTGCCCCAGGCTCCTTGGAAGAAGGATGAGGCCTGCCCTGAGTCTCAGTGGGAAATAAATAAATAGGTACAAATCATGAGAGAGAATGTTTGCTCTCTGCTCGGTTACCTCAGCCATCAAGGAGTAGCTTCCTTCTCCTTCCAGTCCTAAGCTCCGCCCCCAGCTTCCTGTACCCCACTTGGGCCTCCAGGCCCACCGAGGCCCACTGTGAAATAGGCTTACCAGCTCCAGGCTGGGAAATATCTGGAGATTTGCGGGGTGGAGCCTGGGGAGGGTGGGGTGTGGGGAGGGGAGGGGAGGGACTTCAGTATGGTATAATACCATAGAGTCCACCTTCCAAAGTGGCCATCTTCTCCAGGGGAACTGATCTCTGTTGTCTAGAGATAGGGTTACCAGCTCTGGATGGGGAAATACCTGGAGATTTTGGGGATGGAGCCTGAGAAAGGCAGTGCCATAGAGTCCACCTTCCAAAGTGGCCATTTTCTCCAGGTGAATTGATCTCTGTTGCCTGGAGACCAGTTGTAATCCCAGGCTATCTCCAGCCACCATTTGGTGGTTGGCAACCCTATCTGGAGCTCAGTTGTCACAGCAGGAGGTTAGCAACCCTACTGTGAAATCAGAGCCTATGGTAGTCAGCCGGGGCTGGTGAGTGTGGAATTCTTCACCACAGGAACTAATACAATATAGGTGTCTGCTTTCCAAGAAAAGCAATGCCTGGGGTGAGAGATACTCTAGAGCGCAAGAGGGCATGGTCTAGACTGCGCTGTGGAGAGTTTTCTATCAGACATAATCACTACTTGTTGAAAATGTGCTGTTCTGTGGATGGCTCTTATACAAAAAGGACACAGGTCATGAGAGAAAATAATTGGTACTGCAGTGTAATTGCTTAATACCTAACATTCTTCAAAATCTTTCCAAAACCTATTCTCCTCACATAGAGAGAGAGAGAAATCAAGAGTCTTCTGTCCTAGATTTCTCTCTCCTTTTTCTGCAGTGGTGCATTTCGTTTTCTTCTGCCAATATTTTTACACCCTTCTTGTCCAGAAGGTGAGCCTGTGGATTTTGGGCCACACACTTTGTGAAGGATGTCTCTAAGGGCCGCACACTTTGTGAAGGAGGCTCAAAGCTGTTGTGAAAGAGTCTGAAAAGGAGGTGGTAGTGAGCTCCCGTCTCTGGCCCCGGCTCCTGCCAACCTAGCAGTTCGAAAGGAAGAAATCGCAAGTAGGTAAATAGGTACCGCTTTGGTGGGAAGGTAACAGCATTCTGCACACCTTGGCATTTAGTCATGCCAGCCACATGACCACAGAAATGTCTTCAGACAGCGCTGGCTCTTCGGCTTGGAAATAAAGATGAGCACCACCCCCTAGAGTTGGATTTGACTGGCTTTCGAGCAAGGGAAACCTTTACCTTTTTAGTTCTTAAATGGCATCCCTTGGAGTAAATCCTTTGGCGACACTACAACCCCCCTGCCAAAGGTAGTTTGAAGCCATCAAGGATCTGGTCCTATGCTATTGCTAGGGCTGCCAACCTCCAGGTGGGGCCTGGAGAGCTCCCGTTATTACAACTGAACTCCAGGAGACCAAGATCAGTTCCCTTGGAAAGAATGGCAGCTTTGGAGGGTGGAATCGATGGCATCATACCCTGCTGAGGTCCTTCCCCTTCCCAAAACCTGCCTTCGCCAGGCTCCACCCACCAAAATCTCCAGGTATTTCCCAACCTAGAGCTGGCAACCCTCATTATTACAGCTGGCTTGTAGCTTGATATATCCAGACAGACCTGTTCTCATTCCAGCTTGCAATGAAGCTTTGCTCTCTAGCTGGAAGCTCTGTCCTCTAATTCTGGGTGTGCATAGACTGACTTTTGTAGCCTGGTGTGGGAGGGAATGCACTCTGTGCATGAACAGAAGCACTCCCATTTATGTGTCCAAAGCTGAGACTTACCATGCAAAATAGTTTCCAGGGCAAAGCCCTGCTGAGCACTTGTTTGATTAAAAACGCTGTCACTGTCTATACACTGTGTATGTATTGCAGGGCTCTTTTTGTAGCAGGAAGTCCTTTGCCTATTAGGCAACACACCCCTAATGTAGCTGTAAGAAGAGCTCTGTAAGCTCTTGGAGGATTGGCTACATTAGGGGTGTGTCGCCTGATATGCAAAGGAGTTCCTGCTACAAAAAGAACCCTGTATGTGTGTCTTACGGTGTATGTTAGAAATCTGATGAATGCTGACATTTACTAATAAAAGTATCTATCAAGAAGCGAAGGGGCAAATGTCAGAAATGTGTGATATTTACCAGTAAATATCAAAGTCAGCTGAATGCCTGCAATAAAAGTCATACATATTCCATACCATGGATGTAAATGTCAAAAGCAAAACAAAAACAAAATCCTCACACACCTGGCATAAACGTTTCTGATATTTTCCACTTAGGTCTCCCCAAATTTTAAAAATTACCAGTAAATACCAACATTCCCATCAGATTTCGGAAGTTTACTGTTAACCCTAATTTCAAGGCAGACTTAAGATTTTCAGATGAAAGCTCTGTTTCCTAGACCTCATAAGAACAGAAGAAGAGCCCTGTTGGATCAGACCAGGGGTCCATCTGGTCCAGCATCCTGTCTCAAATGGGGGCAACCAGTTCCTCTGGAGGGCCAGCAACAGGGCATAGAGGCCGAGGCCTTCCTCTGAGGTTGCCTCCTGGCACTGTTACTCAGAGGCTGACTGCCTCTGGAAGTTCCCTGTAGTCACCATGGCTAGTAGCCACTGATAGACCTCTCTTCCATGAATCTGTCTAATCCCCTTTTGAAGCTGACTGTCCCTGTGGCCATCACTGCATCCTCTGGCAGCGAATTCCACATTCTAATCACGCTCTGTGTAAAGAAGTATTTTCCTTTTGTCCATCCTGAATCTACTGAATCTTGTACTACACTAGTTCCACATACATCAATACGTACAGCAGTACTACATCACCGTAGCCGTTTGAAACCAGCCTCAGATATGCAGTGTGAAATTGGAAAGCTGGATCGGGATGTTGGTAATGAAAGATCAATGACAAATATGTTCTTTCAACTTTTTTTCTTTTCCATTCGTATTTGAGTTGCCTCCTGCAATTATTTGTGGGCCTTGGGCCACAGTTTGACTGCATCAGATGTTTAACATATTAACATATTAAGAAAGCTGAACTGAAAACTCAAGACAAATTCAACACTGGAATGGTGAAACCAATCAGAATTCAAATGCAAGTTTTAAAAGACTAGAACATTTTTAAATTTCACGTTTAAAATTTGAGCGGTACTTGGGACATGATCCGGCTAAGGCCACCAGTAACAACTTTTAGGTCCTATTGGTTTCAGTGGGAAAACAAAGCACGTATTTACATTCCTCCCACTGAAGTTAATATATCTGAAGGATGCTTTGTGAGATTATGGTGTTTTCTACAAAAGGGCAGGCTTGTGTGATTTCCTCATTATTGCTGCAGTTGTTGATACAGCATAACAGCAACAAGGATTTCCCATGGCAAGTCTCCCCACATTTCCCCTGTCCCCCAAGTCTGCTGGCAGCAACCATCTCCCCCCACACACACACACAGACACCATTAGGGCTTTTTCAGGTTTTATTTGTAAAAATTAGCTATTGGATATTGTTGTAACAATATGTGAAACTGGTTCTCTGAATTACCAGTTTTCATTAAAAAGTCCCCCCTCTAGGGAGGGGTTGGTTGTTCTAGATACCAGATTTCTTGGGATCAGGTCTGATTTTTTTTAAAAAAGAGAAAATCTCAATTCCTGTAAAGACAAGGAAAATCTTGTGACGGACTCTAATGAAATCCAGATTCTATTCTCTCCCATTAACTTTGCGAGTGATGGAAAATGAAGAAATAAAAATCTTTCAACCTGAGATGTGTTGCCCTTGAATTTCACAGAAACAGAGAACAGGGTTGTAGGGGTCCATATTATACCTGCCTCAGATATATATATTTCTATATATGTTATCATATGTCTTTCTATTGTCTTTGAATACAGCTTGAGAAGCTGTTCTGAAAACGACCTTCTAGAGCTTGCCAAAACCCAGTTGGGAAAGAGCAATGTAAGAGGTCAGAGCAATCTTTTTTGTGGTCAGTCAAAATAGGATTCCAAGAGTCACTGACGAGACACTGAACCACTAATGCCTGTTGACAGTGGATGATCGCAATGCCATCCCAACTGGCCATGGTGAAGATATGAGATAAACAAGTGTATGGCCAAGATACTTCTGGCAGACAGTTCACTAAGGAGAGCTTTAAATATGGGGGAAAGTGTCATCTGGCATTCTATGAGTAGCTGACATTATAGAATTAAAAGACAGACTAGAATATAGAATATTGATCTGTTTAGATTGAGTATCTTAAAGATGAGGTGTTTTTGTTAATTTAAGGACATAAGAGAAGCCAATGTTGGATCATGCCCACACTCTGTGTCACACAACGGCCAAAAATACCAGGTGCCATCAGGAGGTCCACTAGTGGGGCCAGGACACTAGAAGCCCTCCCACTGTTGACCCCCTCCCCAGCACCAAGAATACAGAGTATCACTTGCCCCAGACTAAGTGCTCCAACTATAAAGGTTTTCCTTGCTCGAAAGCCAGTCGAATCAGACTCTAGGGGGCAGTGCTCATCTCCAGAACATAAGAGAAGCCAATGTTGAATCAGGCCAGTGGCCCATCCAGTCCAGCACTCTCTCACACAGTGGCCAAAAATACCAGGTGCCATCAGGAGGTCCAGCAGTGGGGCCAGGACACTAGAAGCCCTCTCACTGCTGCCCCCTCCAGCACCAAGAATAGAGTGCATCACCTGCCCCAGACTGAGAGTTCCTATCTATACTTTGTGGCTAATAGCCACTGATGGACCTCTGCTCCATATATTTAGCCAATTCCCTCTTGAAGCCGTCCATGCTTGTAGCCGCCATCACCTCCCATGGCAGTGAATTCCATGTGTTAATCACTCATTGGGTGAAGAAGTACTTCCTTTTATCTGTTCTAACCCGACTGCTTTAATTTCAACATTGGTTCTGGTCTGACCTTCTGGGGCAACAGAAAACAACTCCACGCCATCCTCCAGATGACAGCCTTTCAAGTACTTGATTATAACTAAGAATTTTTGTTAAATTTTATGTATCAATAAATTTTATAAAATTATGAGTTTGATGTCTGGTCCTCTCTTTTCCTGGGAGTGACGTTTCTCAGAGCAAAGATCCTCTCTCGTAACCGAGGGGATAAACACAGGTTAACAGGGTGCATATGTACACCATAAATCTGTATTGGGTTTTTAAAACCAGTTTAACTGTTATGGCTTCATCGAAGAATCGAGGGAACTACGCTATGGTGAAGATGTAGAAAATTATCTGTTAAAAAAGGGGTACACAGAAGGTACATTGTGCTCCAGGAGTGGGCCACTGGCCGATCTCCAGCCAGCCACTTTAGAACCTGCTGGTTCAAAAAACGCTGTACTAGGAATATCTTGGTCTGATCTAGTACGACACTTCTTAAAATTATGAACTCTGGGTCAGTGAACACAGATACACCTGAACTCATGCAGCTGTCTTATACTGAATCAGGCCTGTTATGTATTGGAATGTGAATCTGGGCTATACATTCCTATGTTAAGCTTGATTTCAAATGTGGCTCTTCAGCTGTGGCATTACTATTGGCTGGTTTCTAAGAAACCTCTCTACAGAACCAGTCATCTTGTAAATATGTTGCAAAGAGGGAACGGTCCTGATTGGCCTTTATCCCTATGTTATGATTGGCCTTTATCTCTGTGTTGCTATTGGTCCTTAACTTATTATGGGTGTGGCTTTGACTGCCTGGGAGAGTTTAAAAAGGAGCTGTGCTCCACTGTTTCTTGTTGTGTGTTCCTGACTTACAGTTTGCTGTTCAAATAAAGCTGAAATCACTTTTGAAGCTGAAATCGTTGTTGAGTCTCATACTTAACAAGGCCCTTGGTCCATCAAGGTCCATATTGTTTACTCAGACTGGCAGCAACTCCCCAGGGCCCCAGGCAGAGGTCTTTCACGTCACCTACAGCCTAGTCCTCTTTTAACTGAAGATGCTGGGACTGCATGCAAAGCAGAGGCTCTTGCACTGAGCCACAGCCACTCCCCATATAGTTACTCCTTAACTGTTTGGTGAGCCCGAGCATACACTTTTGCTTTGCAAACTGAAAATGCACTGGTACTCCCTGAGATTTGCGTTTAAAAAGTACACTGTATAAAACTGGCCAGCTGAACCCTGTGTTAGAGATCCTTAGCCCGCCTAATGTTTGCATCAGAGGGAAAGAACCTGTCAAAACACTGGCTTAAATTGGCATCTATATGCAGAGCTGGCCTGATCCCTAGGCAGACCCAGGCCCTTACGGCATCTACCTGCCACTCCGGATTTTCTCAATGTTCGAGCTGAGGCAAGTTAAGTCCACGGCAAAACAGCATCCAAATAACCTGGGGGAACAGCAGGTTGAAATCGGGCTGACCACTGGAGGGAGGTCATGTAATGCAGAATGGGGGAGAGACCCAGAACCAGGGTTCTTTTTGTAGGAAAAGCCCAGCAGGAATTCATTAGCATAATAGGCCACACCCAACAGCAGAAACTCATTAGCATATTAGGCCACACCCCCATGTTACCAGAAGTGTGGTCATCCAGCCACACCTGCCTTTGGCTTCTTATTCTGTTTACTTTGTTTGTTGTCAAAACCCAGGGCTATTTTTGTAGCAGGAACTCCTTTGCATGTTAGGCCACACACCCCAAATGTCCCAATGAGTTTCTGCTGTTGGGTGTGGCCTATTATGCTAATGAATTCCTGCTGGGCGTGGCCAACTCGGGAGCCATCCGGAACTCCGTTCCTGTGCATTCCTGCCCAAAAATAGCACTGCCCAGAACAAAAAGAAGGTTGAACTCGATTTTAGTATAGAATTGCTTGGAGGGCAATGCGGTGAACATGGATTAAAAGCAGAGTGCAGAAAGGGTCCTAGGTGACTGCCTAGGGCACCAGGGCGGAGGAGGGCACCAAAAGAATCTCAGGATAGGTTCGGCCGAGTCCTGATCAGCCACAACAGGCGGCAGTGCAGGGTCGCAATATTGGCCCAGCACTCCCCCCCCTCCGGGCACCTCGTGACCAGCAGCAGCCCTGGATCCTGGGGCACGCTTACCCAGACTGAGTGCCCGGCCCCACCCCCGATGGAGGGAGGAAGAGGGACTGGCCCCTCAGCTTCACAGTGGCTGCCCAGCTACTGGCCGTAGTTCATTGCCTGCCTGGATCTGCGCACACCCGAGTCACTGTGGAGGGGTCCCAAAATCATGGCCACCTAGGGCACCAAAAATCCCGTCCACCCACCCTAAACTTTTTTTGTAGGGCTATCAGGTATCCTCTTTTTAGAGGACATATCCTCTTTCTTTGGTGTCCGTCCTCTTTTGAGCTCTTTTAAAAAGAACTGATGAAAATGTTCTCTTTTTGGGTTGGAAGGCTAGGAATATTCCTAGTTAGAAGGGAAGAAGAAGAGAAGAGATTGGATTTACACCCCGCCCTTCACTACCCAAGGGAGTCTCAGAGTGGCTTACAAACTCCTTTCCCTTCCCCTCCCCACAGCAGATACCCTGGGAGGTAGGTGGGGCTGAGAGAGCTCTTGACAGAAACTGCCCTGTTTCAAGAACAACCCTGACAGAACTATGGCTTGCCCAAGGTCATCCAGCAGGTGCAAGTGGAGGAGTGGGGAACCAAACCCAGTTCTCCCAGATTAGAGTCCGCTAACTTAACCACTACGCCGAACTACTTAGTAGCAATTATCACAGCTTAATAGAAGAAGAGGAAGAAGAAAAAGAAAACGAGGAGGAGTTTGGATTTGTACCCTGCCCTTCACTATCTAAAGGAGTCTCAGAGTGGCTTACAATGTCCTTTTCCTTCCCCTCCCCACAGCAGACATCCTGTCTTTCAAGGTGAGCTCTTTCGAGAACTGCCCTTGACAGAACAGCTCTGAAATAACTTGTGACTTACTCAAGGTCACACCAGCAGCTGCATGTGGAGGCGTGGGGAATCAAACCCGGTTCTCCCACAATAGAATCCACACCCATAACTATGAGATTTGTCATAGTGATCACTGGTTTGAAGTAGTCAGTCGGGAAATAGGTCCTCTTTTTTGCTTTTCAAAACATGGTAACCAAACATCTTGGGGGAAGGAATCCATGCCCTGAAATTGTTCTGGCACAGACCAGTGGAAGACAAGCAGGTTTGCGCTGTCTTTCTCCCACCATCTGCCGAAAGTGCCCCCCCACTGGACAAAGGCAGCCAGTTTCCTTCCAGGCACCCGCTATTTATTGCTCTCTTCCACGTAGCGCACAAAGAAGGCCACGAAGCAGCAGCCGAACAAGGCAATGGCGGAGGCGAAGATCACCACCACCACCACGCTGCCGGCGGCGCTGACCAGGAAGCCCAGGCCCACCCCGACGATGATCTGGGCCAGCTGCACCATGCACGTGAGGGCCGCGCAGTCGATTCCCTTTCCTCGGCTGCCCTCCGAAGCTTCGCTCTGATTCTGAAAGGGAACACACACAAAAAGGAAACGGGGCGCGAGTCAGAGGAGGCGCAGCTGATCCTTCAGGAGATCTGTGCTTGGCAGATCATCACCCGTCCAACTCCCCTCCCATCTGGGGCTCCCTGGTTCAAATACTGTTTGTTTAATCCGTTTGTACCCCGCCTCCCCCCCCACAATGGCCTTACATTCTTCTCCTCTCCTTCAGTTTATACTCACAACCAGTGTTCTCTCTAAGCTGAGTGAGTGTGAGCTAACTCACAGTTTTTTAGCCTCTGGCTCACAGACTTTTGTCTTAGCTCAAGAAGAGAGGGCTCCAGAGCAAACTAATCTATGCAGTAGCCGAATCGCTCACTCACAACTTGAATGCCAGTTGCTCACAAAGTAGAATTGTTGCTCACAAGACTCCCACAGCTTAGCAGTATTGCTCACAACAACCCAACAAGATGGAGAGGATGTGACTGGCCCAAGATCACCCAGTGAGCTTCCATGGCACAAGTGAGGATTTGAACCTGGGTCTCCCACATAACCGTGTGGCAGTCTTAGCACTAAACTACACTAGCTGTCTTGACTCTTGCTGAACAAGCGTGCCAGTCTGTTACACTGGTACATGATGTGGTACAACTTGGGGAGTGTCTGCTACAATGCTTAGAATAGTCAGCTTTGGGGTTGGTGTATAGTACTGCGGAATACGGTGCTTCTGTGTGGCTCTACAGCCCCCATGTCCACAGACGTGATGTCCAACTCAGTACAACAGTGAGAACCATCAGCAGATTATTTAAACCCGCTCTGACCTATTGGCTACCCACGTTGTGACACATCTCTGAAGACAAGATACTCTTCTTCATGAATATAGAACGATCACTGAAAACAGAGAGTTGCCCATCCACAAAGACATGGCTGACGTGGGCCTACCCAGACTAAGATCCCAACACCCAGCAATAAGATCTGCACAAATCCTGCAATCACTAAATTTCGATCTAGGGAATGAATGGTTGTGAACATGGATACAGTCAGTTCCATCCGATATCCATAACCTGATAAACACCAACGGGAGGCCCACAGGATTTGACTTGCCTCGTAAAGTATGGAAGATGGCTAATAGAATACGAACAGGCTTTGGCAGTTGTACAGACCTGAGGTTTACATGGGACAAAATACCAGGACCAAAATGTGATTGTGGTGCAGCCCAACAAACTATTTTCCACCTGTCACAGGAATGTGAGCATTGCGCTTTCGAGGGAGATATGACAAAGTTGAAAATTTAGATACGAGTATTTAGGGGGAATTGCCCAATTGGTCTGTATACCCATTGTATCAACTTGGTTACGTATCTGATATTATTATATGCTTCCTGTGTATAACTCTGCTGTACGATGAATGAATGAATGAATGAATACACTGATCCAGACATTATTACTCTGCAGGGACCTTTTTGGCTGGCTCTCAGTAGAGGTTCGGGAGCCCCTCCTGTCTTTGTGCAACAGCTGGAGGGCTTCTGGAATGTCAATTTTGGAGTAAAATTGCACTGGACCGATTTCTTATCACTTGTGCATAGGGCTGCCACCCTCCAGGTGGGATCTGAATTTCTCCTGGAACGACAACTGATCTCCAGGGTACAGAGATTAGTCCCCCTGGAGAAAATGGCTGCTTTGGAGAGGGGACTCTATAGCATCATACCCCGCTGAGGCACATCTCCTGGCTCCACCCCAAATCTCCAGGAATTTCCTAATCCAGAGGTGGCAACTCTAACTTGTGCCATCCAAGTAACATGCCTCTTTATTTGGACTTTTATCTCACCATATCCCCAGGAGTCTGCATGGCTAACAGTAACTACTAAGGCCCATCTTCCTTTAATTGTGGTGGGAAACGACAAACCATGTGAATGGACAGGAGAAGGAAGAGAGAAACACAAAATAAAACAGGATCTTAAAATACTGAAGCCAACAAGACCAGCGAAAGCCCTGTCCCCACTGACTGTGCAATCCTAAACAGATTTACCAAAGTCAATAGGCTTAGTAGGGTGTCACCATTGAGGGTTATCATAGTGCTGTCTCCAATTTATTATTTATTGATCGCATGGCAGAGTTACACACAGTGCTTCTGTGAGGAGGTTGACTAGAGTGGGTCATAGGGTCCCCTCTGGCCACTGGAAGGGGATGGGGGTAGGTTTGAAGGTTTGGGGATGGAGCCTGGGGAGGACAGGGACCTCAGTGAGTTACAATGCCATTGAGTCCACCCTCCAAAACATCAGTTTTCTCCTGGGGAACTGATCTCTGTAGCCTGAAAACGAGCTGTAATTCTGGGGGGTCCCCAGGTCCCACCTGGAGGCTGGCATCCCTACATAGGGACCATATCACTCCAGTCTTGGCCCGTCTGCACTGGTTGCCAGTTTGCATCAGGGTACCATTAAAGGTGCTAGTCTTGACCTTCAAAGCCCTAGATGGTTTGGGCCCAACATAACCAGAAGAACTGCTTACTCCCTTACGAACCCGCCCAACCACTATGGACATCTTTGGAGGCTCTGCCTTCTGAGATCAGGAAACCCAGAAGAGGGCCTTCTCAGTCATGGAACCAAAGCTCTGGAACCTTCTCCCTAGGAAGATTCATCTGTCCCCCTTCAATGGCCATCTTCCACCAACAGGTGAAGACTTGGGGGGGTCATTCCTTCAGTGATCTCTTCTTCCTGACCAATGTCTTAATTGCTGTTTTTGTGTCTTTGTACATATTTGAGCTTGTTTTTAATTGTTTTAATGATCAGTATATTGGGTGGGCGTGTAGGGTTACCAGCCTCCAGGTGGGGCCTGGGAATCTCCCGCTTTTATAACTGGCGTCCAGCTGACAGAGATCAGCTCCCCTGGGAAACAATGGCTGCTTTGGAGGGTGGACTTTATGGCATTGGGCCATGCCGAGGCCCCTCCCCTCCCCAAACCCAGCCCTCTCCTGGATCCACCCCCAAAGTTTCCAGGTATTTTACAACCCAAACCTGGCAGCCCTATTGGGGGGGGGGCTGATAGTAAGGTTTTTAAAATGTGTTTTTTATTATGTATGTCTTAATTTGTTAGCCACCTTGGTCACCCTTGTGAGGGCGGAAAGGTGGCATATAAATTTTGTAAAATAAAAAAAAATAAAAAATAGATTCCCTGTGTCATCTGCAGTCTGGTCCTTAAGGTGCCAGATGCATCAAGACCTATAATCATCTGCTTATACGTGAACGTCTTCATTGTGGAAGGATCTGGTCTGCCTTCCTTTGTGAAAGCATTTCTCAGTGCAAGTCTTTCCCCTCCTTTCAAACATATACCTGCAGAAAGGTCCTAAGAACCATTCATTTCAAGGAGCTGTCATAAAACTTAAAAGGCCTCTTTGCACATTAGGACTGCATAGGATACTTCTAAAGTGTGAACATTTGTTTTGGAAACCAGGACTGGCCCCTTGTATAGAGTACGTTCTGTGGAAAACTCAGGGTTTTTTAGTTTTTGAATTTTTTTTGGAGTATGAAATAGTTCAAAGGAATCCAGTGTTCACTGAATAGATGTCCAGATATCAAAAGATTTTTTTTTTTGCTATTATCTACCATCTGTGGCTATTTTAAGTTTTTATTTTCCTACATGATTGAAAAGCTCCAGGATAGAGCACTTGATTGAAGGGTCTTCTATGGAGGCTAAATGCAAATTCAACAGGCGACAAGAGTGTTTCATGAATGGGAAAGGTTTAACGTTGCAAGGTCAATGTTTAATACTCCACTAAAGTGCATATTTTCTACAGAAAAACCTCTTGATGGCCTTGACATTCTCCTAATGAATCTACAGATCTACTGGTAACTCTTGCTGTTTCCTCTTTTTCCTGGGCAAACTTTACCTTGATGAGGAAGTTTGAGATAAAAAGTTTTTCTATAAATATCAGAGATGGCCGCGAAACCAATTGAATCAGTGGCAAAGCAAAAGAAACTGATTCTCTTTCAGGTGACATCCTATGAAATATGACTATGAGATTTCTGCTTGAACATCTCCCAGTCCTTTAAGCCTTGCTTGAAATTGAACAGCCCTGAGAGAGTTCTGTGGTGGTAACTTCTTCTGATTGTGCTAACCAGACTAATTTGGAAAGCTAACATGGGCTCACTGCCTGACCTTTTCCCAGTGAGGTCTCATCCCGAAATTCAACCTGACATGCATTCAAAACACCCGCGGAGCTGGGCTCTTTAACCCAATAAAATTGATTGTCCATGGACTTCAGCATGAGCTTGGAGAACCATTTGGTCTCATTCTTTGGCTTATATTGCAACAGATAAAAGCACAACAGAGTCCATCTTGGACTGCAAAGGAAGATTTATTACAATAAATGGGGTCGGAGCTGCATCATGGTCTTCTGCAGGAATTATTTAAACCCAAAGTCAGATTTAAACAATGTTTTGTGGCATTGTGTTCACTGTTAAGCTTAACTTCTAATAAGAAGAGGCTTGCTTGATCAGACCAGTGGTCCAGCATCCTGTCACACAGTGGACAATCCGTTCCACTGGAAGTCCAACAACAAGGGCATAGAGGCTGAGGCCTGATGGTGCCTCCTGGCAATGGGATTTAGATGTCTTCTGTCTCTGAACCTGGAGGTTCTTTTTAGTTACCAGGCCTAGTAGCCACTGGTAGACCTATAATGTAGGGTTGCCAACTCTGGGTTGGGAAATACCTGGAGATTTGAGAGGTGGAGCCGGGAGAGGGCAAGATGTGGGGAGGGGAGAGAACTCAGCAGGGTACAATGCCATAGAGTTCACACTCCAAAGCAGCCATTTTCTCCAGGGAATCTGATCTCTGTTGTCTGGAGATCAGCTGTAATAGCAGGGGAATAGCTGGAGGCTGGCAACCCTACTATAATGAAACCCACAGTCATGAAACCCCTTGAAAATGATCTCTTTTTGGGTTGGAAGACTAGGAATATTCCCAGTCAGCAGCAATCACCACCGCTTAAATAGTGGGGGTATTTAAAATGAGATTTTATCCTGCAGCTGTTACCCTGCGGCTTTGTCCACTTAGCGAGGGGCAGTGCCTACGATTGGCATACAGAGGGTCCTGGGTTCAGTTTTGAGTCGAGGTAGCAGTTCTTGGGAAAGTCTTCTCTGCAACACTAGGGAGTTTTCTACCAGATGATGTTGGAAATGTATGTGCTTACAAGGTCTGACAATCCAGTCATTATAGGGTTAACTCCTTTACATAGTATTCCTATTGCTTAGACTGACCTGGAAGGGAAAACTGGCACAGAGCCAATGGGGCTTTAGCCCGGGAAAAGTAACTTCTATTGTGATACAGATTGGTTGTTTGTTTCAGGTGACTTCCTTTCTAGGGGTCGAGAAGAAGGACAGCTTCTCCATTGTCTGTAGTGAGTAGCCATGACTTGAACTGTAAGCAGCTTAGAAATGTAGCTCTTAGATGTTTGGTTTATTTGTAGGTTTCCTGTATACCTTTTACCCTTAGAAATAAAGGTTTTTAAAACACAAAGAAATCTATTCTTTCCAATAGAGCAAGATCCACCGATACTCTGAGTAATTAAATACTTTTGAATATTTTACAACAGATGATACTATTCTTGGTGGGCCAACAGTCTAAGGAAAGTCATAATATGGCATCCTTCCATTGCCTCTCACCTGGACTTGGCTGCTTGAGCTTGGAACACATCTATCAGAAGAGTATCTTGGTGGGTCTTAAAGACCATGCCATCGTAAAGCAAGCAAGACCCAAGTACGTATAGACATGACCTCAAGGAGCTACTCAAGTACACTAATATGATCCCACTCCTGGGTGAGTTCCTGCCCTCTTCTGAGGTCTGCAGAGGAATTTCTGTAGCATTCGACACTAGGTCTCCCACATGAGGATCAACAGATCCTCACTGGAAAGTTGAATTTTTAACTGATATTAGGGTTGCCATTTCCAGATTGGGAAATACCTGGAGATTTGGGGGGTAGAGCCTGAGGAGGGCGGGGTTGGGGGGGACTTCAATGGAGTATGTTGTCATAGAATCCAACTTTCAAAGCAGCCATGTTCTTGAGGTGAACTAATCTCTGTTGCCTGGAGATCAACTGTAATAGCAGAAGATCCCCAGCTGCCACCTGGAGGATGACAACCTTTTAAGAGAAACTTTTAATCTAATGCTTTGATTGCCAGAGCATGCATTTTCTCCAGGGGAACTGATCTCTGTAGTCTGGAGATGAGCTGTAATTCTGGGAGATCCCCAGGTCCCACCTGGAGCCTAGCATCCCTACTCCCTGCTGGTACCAACTATATGATTTCCCCTGAGACTGAAGAGCATCTCTACATAAAACTCCTCAGGGATTTCTGTATATTAGTATTAAAGAAAGGGACCTGGGCTGTGGTCTCTCACCCCCTTTGTTGGAAAGCGTTGCTCCCCCCCCATGGAGAGGGACACATGGGGAGTCAGAAAAAGGTCCTGACAGCAAAGAATGTGCTGATTTTATTAACCAGAAAATCGAGATGAAATATTGGTTCACTCTAACTTACCTCCTCCTCCCTGTGATATTCAGCAATAAGGTTGAACGGTACAGTATATAACGTACTGGACATTACGCCAAAGAGGGAACACAGAGCCAGAGTAGAATAGATTTTGGGGAAGAGTCCAATAAACCCAGTGCCCAGTCCAAAAAGTAGATACCCAACGAAATAAAGTCCCTTTAATCCTATGTAAGGTAGTAGGGCTTTCTGCAAATCTGTTGAGGGGGTAAAGATAGAGAAAAAGAGGAGGTTTTGTTTTTAAAGGTAGCATCTTTAATCACAGTTAGAGTATGAAATATCTCAGAACTTCTAAAATCAATTTTTTCTTTTTATAAGTAGGGTTGCCAACCTCCAGGTGGTGGCTGGAGAGCTCCCAGAACTACCACTGATCTCCAGTTGACAATAAATCACTCCCTCTGAAGGAAATGGCTACTTTGGAAGTTGGTCCCTATGGCATTATACCCTGCTGAAGTCCCTCCCCAAACTCCATCCTCCCCAGGCTCAGCCCCCAAATCTCCAGGAATTTCCCAACCCAGAGCTGGCAACCCTACTTACAAGTGAAACTATGTGATGTTTCAACACAAATTGATAGGCTGATTGATCTTATTTGCACCCTGTTGTTTCTCTGAAGAACTCAGACTAACTTATGTTATGTTTAGCCTCCAGACACCCTTAGAGGTACCCAGACCCCCCACCAAACATTTTTCCAACCATCAGCATTTTCAGGGCAATAATTCTTGTCTATCTGCATACTATTGACTTGGTCTTACCATTCTTAGGAACACAGGAACCTACCTTATTCTGAGTCAGACCACTGATTCATCTAGACATAAGAACATAAAAACATCCCTGCTGGATCAGACTAATGGTCTACTAGCCCAGCATCCTTTTCACACTGCAGACAGCCAGTTGCCTTGGAGGGCCAGCAATCAGGGCACAGAGGACGAGGCCTTCCCTTGACGTTGCTGAAGTTTCAGAAGTTTCCTTTACTCACCATCGTTAGCAGCCATGAATCTGTCTGGCCCCCTTTTAAAGCCTTCTGTACTTGTGGCTGTCTACCGGCAGGGAATTCCATAATTTAGTCACCTGTTGAGTGGAGTATTCCCTGCTGTCTGTCCTGTATCTATTGCCCACCAACTTCACTGGATGCCTCTGAGTGCTATTATGACAGAAGAAGGAGAAAAAGCTTTCTCTCTCTGTCACTCTTCTAAGCCTGAGGTTACGGAGTAGACCCCCTGCCCCGTGCCCATGAAGCACCCACGGGCCAGAAACAGGAGGGAACCACAAAATTTCACCACCGGATGGTGTGGGGGTGGGAGATCCCTGGATCTTGTCCATAGCAAAACCTGCATGGCCCCACTCCCACCCCTTTCTGTGAAAGGCTCATTCTAGCAACTTTCTCCACCTTGTGTCCAATATTGTTTATTGCGCCTGGCAGTAATTCTCCATGTTCTCACTCAGGCAGGGTACCCATCCCACAACTTCTACCCAACTGAAGATACCCAGAACTGGACCTGGGATCTTCTGCATCTGTAAAATATGTTCTTACACCAGAGCCAAGACTTGGCTTATTTCTAGCACTAAATCCAAACTGAAACAAAAATACTGAAAGTAATGATGGTACACTACAGTAATTAGGGAATGAGCAGGCCGGCCCCAGGTGTCTGGGCGCCCTAGGCAGGACAGCCTGGGGCGCCCACCCCACCAGAGATGCCAATCTCCCGGTGGGGCCTGGAAATGGCCCAGCGCCTTGTCCTAGGTGCCTCGCAGCTGCGAGGTGCCGGGGAGAGCCGGGGAACGGGCAGGCTTGGAACACCCGCCCCTTCCCTCCCAGCGGACGGGCGCTCAGACTGGCAGCGGCCAGCCAGTGGGGACTCTCCCCACTGGCCAGCTGCCGCCATGCCGCCCCACCTCTCCACCCCCCCCCCAAGGGCTTCTGAAGCGCCCCGGAAGGGCGCTCAGACTGGCGGTGGCGGTGGCAGCGGAGTCCCCGCTGGCCAGCCGCCCCCATGCCGCCCCACCTCTCCACCCCCCCCAAGGGCTTCTGAAGCGCCCCGGAGGGCACTCAGACTGGCGGGGGTGGCAGGGAGAGTCAGGGGCACCCATTTAGGGCAGTGGCCAGTGGGGGGCTTTTCGGGCGCCGGTTTGGCGCCCCTGAGGGCCTGCGCCCTAGTGAGCGAGCTGGCCCTGGAGGAGGGGGAGGGCAACTTGCGCCTTAGGCGGGCGCTTTTCAAAGATGGCGGTGGGCGCCTGGTTAGGGCGGCGGGGGGGTGCTTTTCGGGTGGAGCGAGGCGCCATTTGGCGCCCCTGAGGCTGGCGCGCTCTAGGCGAGCGCCTAGTTCACCCAATGGGCGATCCGGCCGTGGGAATGAGGGCAAGTTTGGGCTTCCTTCAATTGTGTAATTTATTTTTGAGGATATATATAGATATATCCCCATCCCACTCTTTACATGTGAACAGGCAGAAACATTAATAGATATGTATAAATCCTCCCCACCCCCAATCATCCTAGTCATACAGGCAATACTATGACTAGGCAGGTTTAAGATAGATCGAGATGGCTGGCTGCGTTAGTCTGCCTGTAGCAGGAGAAAAGAGCAAGAGCCCAGTGGCACCTTAAAGATGAACAAAGTTTGTGGCAGGGGAAGAGCTTTTTCTGGGTCGCTGCTCTCCTCTTCAGATCTGAAGAAGTGAGCAGCGTCTCACGAAAGCTTATACCCTGCCACAAACCTTGTTCGTCTTTAAGGTGCTACTAGGCATGTTTAAGTGAGCTGTTCCTCTTACACCCTCAGCATCTCATCTGTAATGCGGGGTGAGTGGAATAAGAATGCTGTAAGGTCACTGAAGGAGCTGCAGTGGCTCAAGTGGTTAAGACGCTGAACTGCAGGCTGTGGAAGGTCAGTAGTTCAGCAGTTCGAGACCCGGGTGCCGCATGGCGGAGTGAGCTCCCGTCTCTAGTTCCAGCTCCTGCCAACCTAGCAGTTGGAAAGCAAGAAATTGCAAGTAGATAAATAGGTACCACTTCGGTGGGAAGGTAACAGCGTTCCGTGCGCCTTGGTGTGCAGTCATGCCGACCATGGAAATGTCTTCAGACAGCACTGGCTCTTCGGCTTGGAAACGGAGGTGAGCACCGCAACCCTAGAGTCGGATTCGACTGGCTTTCGAGCAAGGGAACCTTTACCTTTACTAAGATCACTGAAACAATGTATGTGAAGTCCTTTTAACGTTTTTACGGTCTTTATACTGCTGAGAAACAGTCACGTCATCATCAGGCAAGAATCTATGCCAGATGCCCCCCAAAGTTTTGAGCCTGTGAGCACCTTTGGAATTCTGACACAGGGCAGTGGGCACAACCACCACCACAAAACACCTGCTGAAGGAAGGCTGCCACAGCTTCCCCTCAGCCACACAGTGAAGATCCTTGTGCTGTGGCGGCAGCTGCTGCCAGAGCAATGCTCTTAAAAGTCTGCACAGCCAATCAAATCTCCAGTGGCCAGTCAGAGGCCTTGCTGGGCAACAGCCCCACTTTGACTCACCCACTTTCTAAAAGAATTTGGCAGGCACCAGGAAAGGTGTCAGAGGCTGTCATGATGCCCACAGGCACCATTTTGGGGGAAGAAGGAGGAGGAGGAGGAGGAGATTAGATTTATACCCCACCCTTCACTCAGAGTCTCAGAGCGGCTTACAATCTCCTTTCCTTCCTCTCCCCACCACAGACACCCTGTAAGGTAGGTGGGGCTGAGAGCGCTCTGACTGAAAACTGCTCTTAAGAGAACAGCTCCGAGAGAACTGTGACCAACCCAAGGTCATGCCAACAGCTGCATGTGGAGGAGTGGGGAATTAAACCCGGTTCTCTTAGATTAGAGTCTGCGTTCCTAACCACTACACCAAACTGGCTGTGTGCCTTGATGGTATTTGATGCTACTTACAGGAGTAGAGTGAGGAAGAAATGGCATTGATGCACATCCCCCAGCATCCCATCTCGACGCCCCTTTCATAAGTCAGATAAGCTGTAGAGTTATGAGGTGCGTAAGGGTCACCATCGAACACAATCTGCAGTGAAACCACAAAAGAGAAGGAGAGGAAGGGATTATGTTGATATCATCACGTTTCCCCTTTCTCAATAACCATGCAGCTGAAAGATTAGGGAGAGACCGAGCCAGAAAGGGGGAAAGAACCAGAGGGAAGAAGCACTGCATGTTTTCATTTAAGGGAATGCTGTCCATGACTGTTGTTTTGAAATTGTACTGCTTTGAGCCCATTGGAAGTAGCAACTAGAATAAAAATATTTTAAGTAAACACATAAATGAATGAGCGCTGTGCAAATGAGTATATAAGGATCACATTAGTTTATTACTGGGGATTTGAAAAAATTATTTGTTTAGGAAATTTCTATGCCACTTCTCCAGAGAGCTTGTTCCAAGAGGCACAGGATATTGAAGGGGATAAAACCCAAGGGGACCGTGGGAAAACTGGACTGTTCAAACTCCTATGACATATAGACAGGGTTGGGTTCCCAAGCTCCAGATGGAATTACAACTGATTGCCAGATGACAGGGATCAGTACCCCTGGAGAAAATGACCACTTTGGGAAGGTGGACTTTATGGCCTTATACACATCCTACGAGTGGTTTTCAGAGGTTTGCTGCCTTTGTATATGGAGATTCCCTTCAGTCACCGTAGCTAATACCCACTGTTGGACCTCTTTTATCTGAATCTAACCCCTTTTAAAGCTATCTGTTTTCCTGGCCATCACTATCTCCACTGACAGTGAATTCCACTATTTGATTACTTGTTGAGTAAAGAACTTATTTCCTTTTGTCTGTCCTGAACCTATTGCCCATCAATTTTATGGGGTGCTTTTGAGTTCTAGTGTTACTGGAGAGGGAGAAAAAGTTATCTTAGGCTGCGGTCAGACAAGCAGTTTGTTGATGTCGTTGCTGTTCCCTTGCAGATTTAAAGTACATGATCAGACAGCAACATCTGCCTCCTGTTCCCCAGTCATCACCACCCCATTCTGCCTTCAATTCAGAGCTATTAGGCACCGGGGAAAGTTCAGTCTTTATGGATGTCATGCATTTTCACCCTGCATTTCTGGATGTCTAAACTTCCCTGTTGCACACTGAAGCCAGTCGGGAAATGTGAACCTTCCATTCCATCCTTGCCATTGGTTTTGCCCTTGAATTGTTAGCGATGTACACATAAGTGCATATGCACATGCATACCCTTAAATTAAAAAAACAAAACAAAACACGACAGGTTGATATGCAGCACTAATCTGGATGATTGACCATGGAGCGAGCGTGTGGGGAAGCCGCCTCAGGGTGTGCTATCTGATCAAACCTTCCCACCACAACTTAAGCCAGTGCAATTAGAGGCATGTCCAGACTACGCCAAGCCTATTGTCTGACCGCAGCCTTAATCTACTTTCTCCACCCCAAGTATAATTCTGTAAACTACTACTATGTTCCCCCTTAGTCATCTTTTATCTAAACTGAAAAGTCCCAGATTCTTTAGCCTTTCTTCATAGGAAAGGTGCTCTGAGGGTGACATTTGGATTGGAGTGAGAGGATAAATTTCATAGTCTTGTTTCTTCCCATAATTCCTTGTGGGCCCACAGTATAAAAACTCCCTATATGGCATTCAACAGTGTTTAGAAGACGTCAGGCTGATTCCTCTTTAAAGCTGCTGGCACACAGTGCCGCAGGAAACAAAGCAATATATTGCTAGGAGATGCTAATAGTCCTAAGGTGAGATGGAGGGGAATCACAGATTTGTAACACATTGCTTATCTTTATTGTAAACAGGCATAGAGAAAATAACATTATTGCAAGCTCCAGAAACCTTTGTTATTAAAACTGGCATTTCAGTCTGGGAAGGTGAAAAGGCAGACGTGCTTTAAAATGAAACCCCCAGCTACAGAAGAAGAAGGAGGAGGAGGAGGAGGAGACTGGATTTATACCCCCCCTTCATGCGGAGTCTCAGAGCAATTTACAGTCTCCTTTCCATCCCCTCCCCACAAAAGATACCCTGTGAGGTAAGTGGGTCTGAGAGAGCTCTTTTGAGGACAACTCTTGAGAGAACAGCTCTGAAAGAACTTGTGACTGACCCAAGGTCACACTAGCAGTTGCATATGGACAAGTGGGGAATCAAACCCGGTTCTCCCAGATTAGAGTCTGTGCTCTTAACCACTACACCAAACTGGCTCAATAAAGACCCAATAAAGAGCCCTGAGGGCATCCATAGTTGCTGTCTGAAATCTCCTATATGGCTGTTTAATCCTAGATATTTACAGCCCTGAGTTTGCCGTCATGTACACATAAGCAAGTGGATATAATAATCCAAATAAGAACAGGGAGGTTTAGTCCGCAGTGCACCTATTGGTGGCGGCGGATCGTTTTCTTTTACCTGTCCCATGAAGTCCGTGAAGAAGAGCATGTTGGAGAGGAAAGCCGTCCATCCCATCAAATGGCTCATGCACAAACAGCGATAATGGGAAGGCATGCTGAGAAGCGCCTTGAGGAGGGCCTTAATGGTCACATGCCTCTCAACCTGAAAGGAAGAATTACCCAAATGTCTGGTTTAAAGCTTGCCAACACCATTAATGGAAGATAAGGATGCCATCCTCCAAGTAGGGCCCGGGCATCTCCCAAAGTTATAGCTCATCTCCGGACTACAGAGATCATCCCCCTGGAGAAAGTGGATGCTTTGGAGGGTGGACTCTCTGGCATTGTACTCCACTGAGGTCCTTGTCCTCCCCAGGCTCCACCCCCAAAGCTCTAGAACTTTCCCAATCTGGAACTGGCTGCCCTACCCCCCGCCCCCAGCCAGTGGCCAGAGGGGACCTGGCAACCTCAAAGAGCTAGAATATTTTGCTTTCTTAACACACTGAATTATCTGCTTCCTTTAGTGACGACAAAACCTGGATGCTGTTTCTTGTGTTATCTGTTATTTGACACTGGACAATACTTTGCCGCGCAAGGGCTCTCAAAACCAGGCATCCCAGCAGCAAGAGGCAGACATCCTACTCTTTGCACCATCAGAGATACATGCCAGAGAAAAATTCTTTTGACCTGTGTTATGCTGCAGTACAGTGCCACCACTGCAGATGGGCAGAGAGTGGTATTGCAGCCAACAAGCCGGCAGGGATCAACTGAAGAGGCCAACAGGGTTCTAGTTGCTCCTGTAAACTGGCTGGCACAACTTGTCTCCCAGGCATGGATTGAGCTGCGTGTTACTGCTCGAGATCTATGCATTGTAGAGCTTTCAGTGGAGGAAAGGTGTTGTGTATCAAGGGAGACCGTGCACGCGGTCGGGCTTGCACGTAGCCAGGTGGACAGGCTAAGCTTCGCATTCTAAGACAATAGAAGCGGAGGATCCGAGAACTAGCCAATCGGCCAGCCCGGATCCTAAAAGGAACCAATAGAGGGAGTTGTTTGTAAATAAACCTATCAAGGGTGTACGTGTGTGTGTTGGGTGTGGTTAAGAATGGGAATATAAACAGGCCATGGGCCCCACTAGTTATCTCAGGTTCTCCTAATCAAGAATAAAGTATGAGCTGAAATCACTACGCTAGGCCTCAGTCTCAGTACTTTATAAAAGGGGAGGGAAAGGAATGGAGGGGAGGATTGAGCTGTCCTTGGACTGCTCAGCCCCACCAGGTTGCTTGCCTCTAGACCACCTCCCCTGATAGACACCTACCCCCCAAAAAAAGGACTGCCACATGGAAAGAAAAAAGATACCAGACATTTTGTTTCCAACAGCTGCTCAATAGGTAAAAATCAAGCAAAATGTATTTCTTCATCCTTGTATTTCCATGCTAGGGAAAAACGTTGATCACCTTTTACCCAGTGAGATGTGAAAGCCGCAAAAGGTACTTTTAAAATGGACTTGCAAATATTCAAGTATTCATATTTGGGTGTAATCCTGTTGTTTGAGTGAAAAGGATACCTAGCTGGCTGACAAAGTTTGGGTTCACACTAAACCTTGAAAAATGCAGTTGATTCACATGTGTCCCATCAAGGTCGGTCAATAAAGTCAGTCTACCGGCTGAAAGCTATAAATTCTCTCAGTGGGATGTCTGGAATGTAATTATTTTATTTAGAGAGGGGTTTTATGCTGCCTCTCCAAGGAACCTGCCCAAATTTAAGCTGATTCAGTAGTATTTTAGTAAATGAAACTGCTAGATGCAAAAAAAAGAGAGAGAGAGTTCAGTCCCTTTATTGTGCTTGCTTTTTTCCCTTTTGGAACTTTATACAGCTTGGAATGGGGGAGGCACAGATGCCAGCCTCCAGGTGGGACCTGGGGATCCCCTGGAATTGCAGCTCATCTCCGGACTACAAAGATCAGTTCCCCAGGAAAAAACGGATACTTTGGAGGGTGAGCTCTATGGCATTGCACCCCACTGAGGTCCCTATCCTCCCCAGGCTCCACCCCCAAATCTCCAGGAGTTTTCCAGCCTGGAGCTGGCAACTCTGTGCCACACTGGTGGTCAGGGGGGACCTAGAAACCCTTGGGGGGATTTACTGAACAAGGAAACAGCATGAGGGGAAAGAATTAAAAGCTCCTTTCCCCAGCACCAGCACCCTAGCCTTGATCAGTAGCCACCCACGTTCCAGTCACAGAACTCCAGTATCACACATAGATTCCTGCTTCCCAGCACAGGGTTACGGCTTTAGTTCTTGAAATTTGTCACCCTTTGCTGGATCTCGTAACCATGCTGCCTCTAAAATTTCTCAGCCGATAAGGTGGTAAACACATCAATCTACCAGCACGTGTGGGCGTAAAGCATGGAACAGAGAAAGTTCTTCTTTCATGCCTCCTGGAGTTTTTGCTGTCTCTATGTGATCTTGAGATTCTTTTCAGAAGGTGACTGGCTTAAAAGACAGCAGCGTTTTCACCTCCAGGGACAGGGGGATGATGCAGAATTTCAGGGGAAGAAGAGGCTCAAGTGAAGGCAGACTGGCACATCAAAGAAATTTTAGAAGCAGGATACTGTTGTCCTGGAGGAGGTGATGTAACAGGCCAGATCCTCTGGGAATTGCCTCTGACAGACTGCCCAGCAGCTAGAGAAACACAAGCTCTCACCCAAGAAATATCAGATTATTATTTTTTAAAAAAAACTGAACCAAATGCTTACGGCTCACTTCCAGCGAGTTCATTAGATATGACTGGCAGGAATCTGGATGCAAAATTTAGGCTAATGAGGGCATGTAACACTTTGTTCACGCTGATTTCTTGTAATCAGAATTCATAAGCATCATAGATTTCTTTTAATCCATTGGCTGAATATATATATATATATATATACGAACAAAGGAAGCGGCCTTCTGCTGTGTCAGAGACTGTTTGTTTCTCCAGGTCAGTATTGTCTACTCAGACTGGCAGTAGCTCTTCAGGGTCCGAGGTAAAGGTAAAGGTTCCCTTGCTCGAAAGCCAGTCGAATCCGACTCTAGGGTTGCGGTGCTCACCTCCGTTTCCAAGCCGAAGAGCCAGTGCTGTCCGAAGACGTTTAATTCCCCGCCCAGGAATGAAGACCACAGGGAGGGGCCATCCTGACTCTTTTGACGGGTACACAAGAGAGGGTCCTTTCAGCGGCAGCCCCACAGCTATGGAACAACCTCCCCAGGGAGGTGCATCTGACACTCTCATTTTAGGAAGCAGTTGAAGACAGTTTTATTTAGGACAGTATTTGGTTGAGTTTAGTAGCAGTCCTGAGTAGCCGATTCTCTGCAGCCATCAACGAGATCGCTCCCCGGCGCCCTCTGTGCTCTTGCTCTAGGCTTGCTGCCTGGTTTACCCAAGAGTTGCGGCTTATGAAGCGCGAGCTGAGACGGCTAGAGAGACGGCGGCGCCCCGTTCGGGACGAAGCTACAAGAACATCTTATAGGACGTTTAGTCAAGGCTGCTAAGAGAGAGTTCTATGCGGCTACGATTGCGTCTGAGAGCTCACACCCAGCCCAATTGTTTAGAACGATTTGGTCTTTAACAGCTCTGCCACAGGGCAGACTAAATGCGAGGGAATTGGATATTGGCATTTTTGAGGCATTTTTGAGCTACTTCGCAGACAAAGTCTTGGTGCTCCGCCACGACCTCCCTGCCACAGTTGAAACAGTGAGTGAACTCGAGGCCCCTTGCACGTCCTCGATTCTGGGTTTAGATTGTTTCAGCCTGCTCAGCCTGGAGGAAGTCGACAGATTGCTTATGGCTGTGCGCCCAGGCACATGCAGCCTTGACCCATGCCCTTCCTGGATCATTAAAGTGGGCCACGAGGGGTTTCGAGGTGACCTAAGGGAGATTGTCAACAAGTCCCTCCTTGAGGGGCGGTTCCCAGGGGCACTCAAGGAAGTGATGGTCCGCCCTCTCTTGTTTTATCTTGTTTTTAAACGTTTTATGCTGATTAGGCGCATGGTGCCATTAATTGTGAGCCTCCCTGAGCCCGTCTGCAGTGAGGGCAGGATATAAATCTTAATAATAACAATAATAATTATAATTTTAAAAAATTGATTTTAGGTTCTAATGCGTTTTACTCCTTATGTTTTATCTGTGTATGTAAGCTGCCTTGGGCTCCATCAGGAAGAAAGGGAGCTAATAAATTATTTTAAATAATTAATTAATACATCACCTCCTTCTTGATCTTTTCAGAGGGAGATGCCTAGAATTGAACCTGGGGCCTTCTGCATGCAAAGCAGATGCTCTGCCAGTAAACCATGGCCATTCGCCTCTGACCACTGCAGAGCACAAGAATATGAATGAATATATTCATTAGCAATAGCCAGTTTCACCGTGTGTGTGTCCATGCATAGTTTTGTTGCATTGCCTAGCTAATTATGATATAAAGAGGCTTTCAGTTAATGGTTCATCTACTTGTACTCTGGTAATGGCTCATGAAAACATACCATTATTTACTAAAAAGTAAATGTACGGAATGTAAGATGACCCCGTAAAACAAGATATATACCAAACACTTTTTAAAACTCGACACAACTGTAACTTTTATGCGAATGTAAGACAACCTGCCTTTTTTATGACATACTTGAAAAAAACGCCTCTTGCACTGGAGTAAATACTGTGCATTCCTAATAGTATGCAATACTTCTATGAGAAGTTTTTGGGTGCTTTATATTGTGGTCTTGTAGACAGATCAAGATGGGCAGCCGCGTTAGTCTGTCTGCAGCAGTAGAAATGAGCAAGGGTCCGGTAGCACCTTAAAAAGACTAACCAAATTTGTGGCAGGGGATGAGCTTTCATGACTCACAGCTCTGAAGAAGTGAGCTGTAACTCACAAAAGCTCATAGCCTGCCACAAATTCTGTTAGTCTTTAAGGTGCTACTGGACTCTTGCTCATTTCTACTGCGGTCTTGTAGTAATGTTTATACGATGTATTGTTTATGGGTCCAACCCATATCATAGAATCACAGAGTTGGAAGGGGCCATAGAGGCCATCTAGTCCAACCCCCAGCTCAATGCAGGATCAGCCTAGAGCATCCCTGGCAAATGTTTGTCGAGCTACTGCTTCAAGACTGCCAGCGAGGGGGAGCTCACCACCTCCCAAGGCAGCTGATTCCACTGTTGCACCACTCCTGTTGTAAAAAAGGTTTTCCTAATATCCAGCCAGTACGCTCTCGCCCCTAGTTTAAACCCATTATTGTGAGTCCTCTCCTCTGCTGCCAACAGGAACAGCTCCCTGACCACCTCTAAGTGACAGGCCTTCAGATACTGAAAGAGAGCAAATGTCCCCCCTCAACCCAACCTCCTCTTCTCCAGACTGAACATTCCCAAGTTGACATGTGCTGGGAGTTTCATGCTCAGAAATTAATTCAGGAAACTTAAGCCTTCCCCTCCATTATAGCATTGGGAAAAGTGCAGAAGAGGGCAACTAGAATGATAAAAGGGTTGGAACACTTTCCCTATGAAGAAAAGTTCATAGGGGGCTCTTTAGCTTGGAGAAACAATGGCTGAGGAGTGACATGATCAAGGTTTATAAGATGATGCATGGGATAAAGCAGGTGGAGAAAGAAGTACTTTTCTCCCTTTCTCACAATACAAGAACTCATGTGCACTCAATGAAATTGCTGAGCAGTCAAGTTAGAATGGATGAAAGGAAGTCCTTCTTCACCCAAAGAGTGATTAACACATGGAATTCACTGCCACAGGAGGTGGTGGCAGCCACAAGCATGGACGGCTTCAAGAGGGAATTACATAAACATATGGATCAGAAGTCCATCAGTGGCTATTAGCCACAAGGTATAGATAGGAACTCTAGTCTGGGGCAAGGGATGCTCTGTATTCTTGGTGCTCGGGGGGAGGCAACAGTGGGAGGGCTTCTAGTGTCCTGATCCCACTGCTGGACCTCCTGATGGCACCTGGTATATTTTGGCCGCTGTGTGACAGAGTGTTGGACTAGATGGGCCATTAGCCTGAAGCAACATTGGCTTCTCTTATGTTCTTATGCCCTCTTCCTCGTCTGAAAGCCCTGGAGACCCGCTGCTGGTCCTGCCAGGGAAAGTTATGTGTTGGCCCTTCAGTATATAAGTAACCCTAACTCACTTTGATCGCAAAGGCCAGGGTTGCAAACTCTGGGTTGGGAAATTCCAGGAGATCTGAGAGGTGTAGCCTGGGGAGGACAGGGTTTGAAAGGAGGAGGGACCTCAGCAGTGTATAAGGCCACGGAGTCCACTCTCCAAACCAGCCACTTTCTCCATGGGAACTGACCTCTAGTCTGGCTATCAGCTGTCTTTCTGGGAGCTCTCCAGGCCCAACCTGGAAGTTGGCAGCTGTAGGTTTGAGCAAAGCAAGGGTGAGCCCTACAGACTTCAGAGCCAATCATCCTATGCATATTCAGATAGACAGTGTCCTTTCCTGGAAAAAATGTGGTCCAGAAATTCCTGTTAAGTTCTATCTAGTCACTTCCAACTTACTTATTTTATTTCTTCATTGTAGGGCAGAGTTACACACATGAAGCATATAATGACATAAAATACAGAACCAAGTTGATTTAACGGGTATGCAGACCGACTGGGCAATCCCCCTAAATACTAACATGGGCTGCCTATAAATAATAATAAAGTGCAATTCTAGCTTGCCCCCCCCCCCGGTGAACCCTGGATTATGCTAAAGAGCTAGAAGTTCTGGCTGCCAGACAATTGTAGGATTTCCTGGCTACACTACATGCATGGAAACAATCAAACAGTCCTTCTCAGAGCTAGAAAAAGAGGAAGAGGAAGAAGAAGAGGAGGAGGAGGAGATTGGATTTATACCCCGCCCTTCACTACCCAAAGGTGTCTCAGAGTGGCTTACAAACTCCTTTCCCTTCCCCTTCCCACAACAGACACCCTGTGAGGTAGGTGGGGCTGAGAGAGCTCTTGACAGAAACTGCTCTTGAGAGAACAGCTCTTATCAGCCCTATGGCTTGCCCAAGGTCATCCAGCCAGGTGCAAGTGGAGGAGTGGGGAATCAAACCCAGATCTCCCAGATTAGAATCCATGCGCTTAACCACTACACCAAACTGGCTCTCTGGAAGAGGAGGATGAAGAAGAGATTGGATTTATATCCCGCCCTTCACTCAAAGTATCAGAGTGATTTACAATCTCTTTTTCCTTCCCCTTCCCACAACAGACACCCTGTGAGGTAGGTGGGGCTGAGAGCTCTTTTTTGAGAACTGCTCTTGAGAGAACAGCTCTGAGAGAACTTGTGACTGACCCAAGGCCATGCCAGCAGATGCATGTGGAGGAGTGGAGAATCAAACCCAGTTTTCCCAGATTAGAATCTGTGCTCTTAACCAAACTGGCTACTTGACAAGGGGTATAGGAGACTGCATCCAAATCTGCCAAATGAATATTGAGGGTATAAGAAGAAGAGAAGAGATTGGATTTATACCCCACCCTTCACTTGGAGTCTCAGAGTGGCTTACAAACTCCTTCCCCTTCCCCACAACTGACACCCAGTGAGGTAGGTGGGTCTGAGCGAACTCTAACACAAACTGCTCTTTCAGGAACAGCTTTGCCAGAGCTTGTGACTGACCCAAGGTCATCCAGCAGGTGCAAGTGGAGGAGTGGGGAATCAAACCCGGTTCTCCCCGATTAGAGTCTGCACACTTAACCACTACACCAAACTGGCTCTCCAAGCAAGTCTAAATGCCAATACTTGTGAATCTTACTGGCCAATAAAATAGATTTAGCTTCCAACTTGTGGCATATCCACGAATTAATGCCCTCCCAGACATCTTATCATTAACAGCCTTACTCAGGCCTTGCAAACCGAGGTCCGTGGCTTCCTTGACTGAGTCAGTCCGTCTCATGTTGGGTCTTACTCTTTTCCTACTGACTTCAACGTTTCCTAGCAAATTCCTAACCAATGTTTAATCAGTTTTTACATCCTTGACTGAAAACACTGGCAATAATTGGATTGGGGGTACATAGTTACCTGCTCAGCAGCTGCTTTTTACATTATTACAAAACTGCAGGAGCAATCCTCAGCAGGTCTACTCAGAAGTATGTCCCATTTTATTCAGTGGGGTTCACTCCCAGGAAAGTGTTCCTAGGATTGCAGCCAATGCGTATTAGTATTTCAGACTCTGGCTTCCATTTTATGCATTTCTCATTGAACAGTGAAGTGTATTTCTGAGTAAACATATCCACCAAAATTCAGGTGACACATCTATTTCACTTTCTAATGTTGTTTCCTAAAATACGGACTCCAGGTGCTTTTTCAGAAGAGCTTTTGGAAATAAACATAGTTAAGATTGCTATGCAATTTTCCAAAAAGTATTTCAAGGCAATGCCCAGATGTTTAATCCAGTTTGCATTTCTTTGCTCACCCAAGAACCACACAGCAATTATATTATGAAGACAGGAATGAATATAACATGTGTTGTCTGACTCTTTCTCACTAAATGTATTAATTTGAGGACTTGGTGGAAGGACGGTTAAACATAAGACTGCTTGGCCAAGATCACCCTTGTCACAGTGGAAGAAATGAAATCAGAGCAAAATTAATTCAGATCAATGAACTCAGATAACAGGGCGTGTATATTGCTTTCTGGGATCATTGTCAAGAACTTAGTACCAGGGCTTTTTTTCTCGGGGGACACTCTAGAATAGAGTTCTGGAACCTCTTGGTGGAAAAAAAATTATCAAAAAATGTTCGAAGGTCATGAGGGGCACCAGGGGAGCATGATGCCACTTGTGACATCACAGCAATATTAAAAATTCTAAAATAAGATTTAAATGAGGGTTTCAAAGAATCCCATGTGTTTCTCCTTCATTTCCCTCTTGAGAGTTCCAGCACCTCTTTTTCCAGAAAAAAAGCCCTGCTTACCGCTAAAATGAGAAGATTTTTTTTTTTAATGAAGCTTCCATTTTCGGACAGTAGTTTACACACATGTGGAATGATCAAACAAAGTTTGAGTCCAGTGCCACCTTTAAGACCAACAAAGTTTAATGACAAGCATAGAGAGAGAAATCCCTCCCTTATTTTTATCATAAAGGGAGCAGTCAACTTCAATGCAAAGTACTTGGTATACGGAGGTAATTTAAGGATTATAATCAAGGGGAAAGATCCATCAAAAATTAGTAGCACATAAGAGTTAAACTCTAGATCAAATCAAGCCTAAACTTCCCCTAGAAGTTAAAATGACTAAACTGTGGCTGTCGGACTTTGGTCACATTATGAGAAGACAGGAGTCACTGGAAAGGACAATAATGCTAGGAAAAGTTGATGGTTGCTGGAAAAGAGGAAGGCCCAACAAGAGACGGATTGGCTCAATCAAGGTAACCATGGCCCTCAGTTTGCAAGACTTGAGCAAGGCTATTAATGATTGGACGTTTTGGAGGTCATTAAGTCATAGGGCCACCATAACTTGGAAGTGACTTGATGGCACTTAACACACACACACATACACAAGCATTAAATTACATATAGTGTTGGAGTCCCATCACTGGAACATCCCACACACATCCATATGCAAATATGGATTGGGACTGCAGCGCTCATAAAAGAAGCAGATTAACACTTTCCCCAGCACTGATCCTTTGGCCATAAATGTTCTTCCCTTAGGCTACTGGTAGGGAAAGATCAGGGGCTGTGGTGGCTCAAGCGGTTAAGACACCGAACTGCATACCGGAAGGTCTGTAGTTCAGCAGTTCAAGACCCGAGTGCTGCATGACGGAGTGAACTCTCGTCTCTGGCCCCAGCTCCTGCCAACCTAGCAGTTCGAAAGCAAGAAATTGCAAGTAGATAAATAGGTACCACTTCGGTGGGAAGGTAACAGTGTTCCGTGCACCTCGGCATCTAGTCATGATGGCCACATGACCACGGAAACATCTTTGGACAGCGCTGGCTCTTCGGCTTGGAAACGGAGATGAGTACCGCATCCCTAGAGTTGGATTCAACTGGCTTTCAAGCAAGGGAAACCTTTACCTTTACGTAGGGAAAGATCATGCTGTGCCTGTCTTCTTTCTTTATCAGAAGTTAAAGAAGTGGGGGAGGGGGGGCATTTTTTATCAGAGAAACTCCCCTTCCCCAGCACCATGGCCCTGATCCATCCTCCTTACCTCCTAAGGGCCACCCTTTAGGCCCCCAAACATACAGGGAGTTCTAATCACAGAACACCATTGTGTGTAGCTAAGACTCTCAGCCCCATTAAAATCAATGTCATCACTGAATTAATTGCTTTCAATGGAATTTATTCATGATTAACAGTTTCATGATTAACAGTTTTGGACCCTGACAAAGCTTTGCACCTCTTCGCCCGTGTTCCTGATTCCTGGTTCCTGTCCTGACTTCCTCGGCTCCTTGACATTGGCTTGCACGACTACACTTAGACGTGCACCTCAAACCTTTGACTCCCCAACTCTTGACTCTCGGGAACTCTGGCTTACTGATAACTCTGACGATTTGTGCTTTAGACTGTACCTTGACCACTCTGCTTTTGCCTTGCCCTTTGGACTTGGCTTCCCTGGTTGGTTGGTTTGCCTGGCTCTTGACTTCAGACCGTACCTTGACCACCCCGCTTCGCCTTGCGCTTTGGACTTGGTTTTCCCCGGTTGGTTGATTTGCTTGACTCTTGACCCCGGACTGTGCCTTGACTTCCTCGCTCTTGCCTGGCCCCGCACCCCATCCCGTGACACTAGACAGAGTTGGCCCTGATTAGTACTTGGATGGGAGACCACCAACAATGTCCAGGTTTGCGAGGCAGAGACAGGCAATAGCAAATCACCTCTGTTTATCTCTTGCTTTGAAAACCCTGCAGGGTTGCCATAATTTGCTGTGATCTGATGGTCCTTCCTACCACTGGTTTTGGCATCAGGCCCCTTTCCCTCCCCCAAATATCATCTTCCAGTCTGTTTTTATTTCAGACAACCTGATATTCCTAATCAAGATATCCTGTGCACTGTAGTTAAGGTTTATTTATTTTTTAAAGAAAGGAATGAAAGGTAAATACTATAATATAAGAAAATGTGTTATTACCTGAGCTTCTTGTTTTTCACTGAGCGTCCCCTGCTGAGATAAAGTCTGTATTTCGGTATAACCTTTTTTGAAATAGCCATCCTTAACTGTTCCTATGGAGCCATATTGATAGGGCTTTGTGGTGTTCAGCAGGTGTTTGGATTCTACCGCAACGATGGCGAGGGAGGCTTCGGGGATGCTGCACAAATGTACGGTCAGACAGATCAGGAACACCAGAGCTGCGTAAAAGAACATCACCTGGAATTCTGATCCCAAATATTTTCCCAAGACAGTGTGACCCCAATCAATGGCACCTGTGAGATAGCCAAGGGCCCCTCCTAGACCTAGAGAAAAAGAAGAGACACGTCCACTAATGAACAGTGGTGGCTTATTTATGAATTATGTAGACGACCCAGCAAATCTAGCCCTGGCCCAAGTAGCCCAGGCTAGCCTGATCTCATCAGATCTTGCAAGCTAAGCAGGATTGGCCTTGGTTAGTATTTGGATGGGAGACCACCTGGGAAGACCAGGGCTGCTACACAGAGGCAGACAATGGCAAATCACCTCTCTTCCTTCTCTTGCCTTGAAAACCCTTTGAGGTCACCATAAGTTGGCTGTGACTTGATGGCCCTTTCCACTACTAGCAAATACTTGTTTTGTTTTATTTCCACTTCTGGCTTATCCAGCCATAGAAGCCTCATGCCACCTCATAATAACGTCTTAAATATTTAAATAATGCATTGCAGCATATGTATGATGGCCAACTCAGATATAAGATGCATATAAAACATATATGACTCCCCTGCCAACTTGGCCTCCACTCCAGCCTCATATTTTTTTTAAAAAAGATACTTTGGAAAGGTACTCAAGCTCTGGCGAGTCCCCAAGAGAAAACAGATGTTGAGCAGCAGTGAGATGCCGTCAAATGAACCAAAGTGGAACAGACGTGTACAACGACGTTTGTAGGCAAACCAAATTTTCCATCCCCTGTTTCAGAACTAGATTTTCTTGGGGGGGGGGAGGCCATACCCAGGACCATCACATAGGGTTGCCAACTCCAGGTTAGGAAATTCCTGGAGATTTGGGGATTAAGCCAGGGGAAGGGGGTTGGCAGGGCTATTTTTGGGCAGGAACACACAGGAACAGAGTTCTAGCTTTCTCCTGAGTTGGCCATACCCAGCAGGAACTCATTAGCATAATAGGCCACACCCAACCGCAGAAACTCATCAGGATTGGCTACATTGGGGGTGTGTGGCCTAACATGCCACGGAGTTCCTGCTACAAAAAAAGCCCTGGGGTTTTGACAACAAACAAGGTAAACAGAATAAGAAGCAAAAGGCGAGTGTGGCTGGATGACCACCGTTCTGGTAACACGGGGGTGTGGCATAATAAGCTAATGAGCTATGCCATCAGGGGTGTGGCCTAATATGCTAATGAGTTCCTGCTGGGCTTTTTCTACCAAAAAAGCCCTGGGAGTTGGGGAGGAGACAGATCTCAGCAGGGTATAATGCCATAGAGTTCACCCTCCAAAACAGCCATTTTCTCCAGGGGAACTTGTAGCTGTAATCTGGAGATCAGCTGTCATTCTTGGAGATCTCCAGGCTCCACCTGGAGGTTGGTAACCTTAGCTGCCAAGCAGAAAGTAAGCATTTGCTTAACAGCCTGAAAGTGGGGGGGCAAGGGAGGCTGTTTGATGTCATCCTTTTGATATTATGGCCAAACACAGCTGAAAGACTGGAAAACTGCAAAACTTGCTAATGGATTCTACCCTTGTTCTAGAGACTGCAAGAGTAAAGACCAGAGGAACGGGACTTTCTCGGGTGGCCTAGGGGACTGTGGCCGCTGCAGCACATTGGAGATAAAGGGAGCTGTCCAGCTTGATAAATGGGACAATGAGTGAAGCAGAAAAATTAGACTTTCAGGAAAATGTTCAGGCAGAGTCCAAGGATCACTGCAAATCAGAAGGGCAGCAGAGATCAATTCCAAGCAAGGGTCAATGCCAAGAAGAATGAGAGGGGGTGTATTTCAAAACTGGAATAGTGGTGGGAGGTGTAATTCTTGTTTACTTTTGGGCTCCAACTGTGTCTCAACACTCCTGTCCATGGCAGATAATTCAGTTTAAGGATAATATAGCATAGGCACCCTTTCGTTGAGAATGAAAATTAATTCTTTCGCAAATAAATTCAGCTGGTGCAAAGTGTTATGCACTGAGCCAGCCTTGCTGGGAGAGCAGGGTAAAAATCTAATAAATAAATAAATATATATATTTTGTTTGGTATGAGCAATCAGGTCTTGTTTCCCCAGTACTGAAAAAGCTGCATTGACTTCCAAGTTCAAGGTACTGTTTTTTTGCCTTTAAAGCTTGTGAAGAAGTGCATTTTTTTCCTGTGGAGATTTGAAATAATCAAAACCTCCCCACTGAGTTTTAAAAGTTTTTCTCCCCCTCTCTGGGCAGAGAACAGGCAGGAAGGGGGGCAGTCAGTTCAATTGCCTTCCAGACTTACCTCAGCCCACCTTCATACAAATGCTAACAGGTCTAGACAACGGGATGGTCTTTCCAACAGTGGCCCCAAGAGTTGTGGAATGGTCTTCTAGGGCGGGCCTCCAGGTAGGCCCTGGAGATGTCTTGGAATTGTGAATGATCTCCAGAGAGCTGTTCCTCTGGGAGAAAATGGCTCCTTAGGATGGTGAACTCTATGGCATTATACCCCACTGAAATTTCATCCTTTGCCCCCCATATCTCCAGGAATTTTCCAGCCTGGCGTTGACAATCCTTCCCATTTAACAAGAGCTTGAAAACTCTTTTACAGGCAGGCCATTATGCTTGCAAAATTAAATGTGCGACCTTCCATAATCTCTGAAAGCTGAATATTAGACATTTTCTGACAGATATTGTGGTTGCGGTTTAGGTATCATAAAGACGTTGAAACATGTTCTGTCTTTGAACGTCTGTGATATAAGGATGCTAGAGAGAAATGGATCAGACCACTTAAGGGCCAGTGAAATAAGCTTCCCCTCAAGTGGTTAAGACGCTGAACTGCAGACTGTAAGGGTGGTAGTTCAGCAGTTCGAGACCCGAGTGCCACATGACGGAGTGAGCTCTCATCTCTGGTCCCAGCTCCTGCCAACCTAGCAGTTCAAAAGCAAGAAACTGCAAGTAGATAAATAGGTACCACTTCAGTGGGAAGGTAACAGCATTCCCTGCACCTTGGCACCTAGTCATGCCACCCACATGACCATGGAAATGTCTTTGGACAGTGCTGGCTCTTCGGCTTGGAAACAGAGATGAGTACTGCATCCTTAGAGTCGGATTTGACTGGCTTTTGAGCAAGGGAAACCTTTACCTTTACCTAGATATTTTAGATACTAAATTTTTACTAAAGCAAATATTATTTTAGGTCAAAATGGGCAGCCATGTTGGTCTGTAGCAGCAGAAAAGATTAAGAGGCCAGTAGGACCTTAAAGACTAACAAAATTTGTGATAGGATAGGAGCTTTCGTGAGTCACTGCTCATTTCTTCAAATACATTTTTTTTGTTAGCTAAATTCCTTGTTCAGGCCATGAGCAGCTTGTGACAAGACATCTTCTCTAAAACGATATAACCTGCCTTCTCTGGCTTGAATTCTTCCTTTCTTCCTCTTATTCCTAGTTGGGATTAATTGATACTACTCGAGATCTTTAGATCAGAAGAGCAGAGAAATAAAGAACTCATTTACTCAGAATGGCCTTTTTAATTGAGATCTGATTACTAGCTTTAATACTATCTGCTATTCTTAACTTTTTTTTTTACTACCTTTGGTATTTCATTTTTTGTTACATTACTATATTTTTGCTGCTTTTAACTACTTGTAGTTTATTTTGTGTGCCCCTTACTTTGTCAAAATAGAAACAGCCTATTGATTTTTGACAAGCAAATAAATGAAGAGGCATCACAATGCTCGGTGCTTACAAAGGACAACCCAAACTTAGGCAGGTCCCAGGTACGCAAAATGGGAAACTTCACCCCTGGCCTACTCAAAGTGCCCTTTGCCCCTTTATGAAACCTAAGATGGATTTATCTGCACTTATGCATGTGACCCCTGAAATTCTGGCTGGGATCCAACAAATGAACCATCATTAATGTTCCCATGCCTCTAGCTACAACTTTATGCCGTCAGAACAGCTACAAATGCAGAAATGCTCGTTATGAGAATAGCTAAAAACCACAGACCCTGTGCTTAGCTAGCTAGATACGTAAGGACCTAAAAGGACAAAATCTGTATACTCCCCCACGTGTGAAACAACTCTGCAGGCTTTTGACGTCACAGGCCCTGAGGTTGCAATCCAGCATAACCTCCTCTTTGTTTTGTGAGAGCAGCAGATGCTCAGATCACATGGTGCAGCCTTTGTTCTCTCACCGTCTCTAGCGGCCTGACATGCAAAGCTGGTCTGAAGAAGGTCAGAGAAAGATCAGACATTGACATCCCAGGGCCTAGTGTTTTCAGAGCTAGGAGTGCCCATCCTTTGTGAGGCGGGTGCCCAGGACTGTATTGCGGAGATATCAGCCCTCCGTATAGATGTGTGGTTCCTTCCACAACTTGGCTCCTTAATCAGAGCAACTGGACACTCAGGAAAAAAGCAACCCTGCTTCTGCAGATGCCTTTTGCCAGCAGAAATAAACTCACAAACTGGTGAACTGGATGGGACAGAAAGCCAAAATCGTTTGGAGAAATATTTCAAGCAGGGAAGAATAACAACTCGTCAAAAACCAATTGGGGGGGCTTGAAATTGTTCTCCAGGCACTTCATCTGAACATGCTCAGTCAAGTATGCTATGTAAACACGAGCAAACTGTGCATCCTTGATGTGGGCAAGGTGTTTGTGAAAGGAAGGACTGTGTATTGCACAGCAGAAATGCCCAGTGTGGCATCCCGGGGTGGCAGGACACGTTTCCTGGCACCCACTTGATTCTTGAGGATAAGACGCCAAAGGATCTTGAATACAACAGCAAAAAGCAGGGAGAGTTGGGTCTCTCCCTGCAAAGTCAAAGCACTGAGCTCATCCCAGGTAGGCACACCCATAGCTGTGTGCCTTTGATTTGGCCATGGACACTGAATTTGATACATCTGCAGACCTGGATGCTATCTGTGCCTGCTTCCCTACACCTGCTTGCAAAACCTCCCACTACCTGTGCTCACAGCCTCATGTACCACCTGTAACCCATTTCTGCAATGTTGCTGGGTGGTGTATACAATTGGTACTACCACCATAATGGCAACCATGGGCATCTCCACCATGCACCACCAGCATGTCTTTTCCCTGGTGGTGCTGGGCATGTACAGCTGGGAGTGTGTGGGATGGAGCACTTGAAAGCAAGTGGGCAGAGGAATAGCATGCAGGCAACAAGAGTGGTGTATGGGCAAGTAAGTGGCAGTAGGCCCCAACAGCTGCCCCACCTCAGGGCATGCTGTGGTTGCCAGACTCCAGGTGGGACCTGGAGATCTCCTGGAATTCCAACTGATCTCCAGGTGCCAGAGATCAGTTCCCCTGGAGAAAATGGCTGCTTTGGAGGGTGGTTTCTATGTAAATATACCCTGCTGAGGTCCCTTGCCTCCCCGTACCCTGCCTTCTCCAGGTTCCACCCCCAAATCTCCAGGTATTTCCCAATCTGGAGCTGGCAACCCTAGGGTATGCTGACTCCAGACTTGATGGTAAAGGCTACATCTGCTCCTGCCTGTGGTGACCCTAGCCCAGGGTGCCCGTGTGTGCCATGGTGCCTGCTGACACCTTGCCTGGTGCCCGCCAAGTGGGCAGGGTCAGGTGGGGCTTCCACCCAGCACAGCTTCTGATTGGTCACTGAAGATTTGATTGGCTGTACAGATTTGTATAAACACTGCTTTGGCAGCAGCTGCCACTGCAGCACAAGGATCTTCTTTGGGTGAGTGAAGGTAAGCTGCGGCAGCCATTTTTGGCTGGCTCTGCCTCCTGGGGCAGCCATTTTATGGCAGCCATTTTTGGCTGGCTCTGCCTCCTGGACAGCCATTTTATGGCAGCCATTTTTGGCTGGCTCTACCTCCTGGGGCAGCCATTTTTGGCTGGCTCTGCCTCCTGGACAGCCATTTTATGGCAGCCATTTTTGGCTGGCTCTGCCTCCTGGACAGCCATTTTATGCCAGCCATTTTTGGCTGGCTCTACCTCCTGGGGCAGCCATTTTATGGCAGCCATTTTTGGCTGGCTCTGCCTCCTGGGGCAGCCATTTTATGGCAGCCATTTTTGGCTGGCTCTGCCTCCTGGGGCAGCCATTTTATGGCAGCCATTTTTGGCTGGCTCTGCCTCCTGGGGCAGCCATTTTATGGCAGCCATTTTTGGCTGGCTCTGCCTCCTGGACAGGCATTTTATGGCAGCCATTTTTGTTGGCTGGCTCTACCTCCTGGGGCAGCCATTTTATGGCAGCCATTTTTGGCTGGCTCTGCCTCCTGGGGCAGCCATTTTATGGCAGCCATTTTTGGCTGGCTCTGCCTCCTGGACAGCCATTTTATGGCAGCCATTTTTGGCTGGCTCTGCCTCCTGGACAGCCATTTTATGGCAGCCATTTTTGGCTGGATCTACCTCCTGGGGCAGCCATTTTATGGCAGCCATTTTTGGCTGGCTCTGCCTCCTGGACAGCCCTTTTATGGCAGCCATTTTTGGCTGGCTCTGCCTCCTGGGGCAGCCATTTTATGGCAGCCATTTTTGGCTGGCTCTGCCTCCTGGACAGCCATTTTATGGCAGCCATTTTTGGCTGGCTCTACCTCCAGGGGCAGCCATTTTATGGCAGCCATTTTGTGGCTGTGTCCACCATGCTATGTCGGAATTCCACAGGTGCTTGCAGGCTGAAGGAAGTTGGGACCCCTGCCCTAGCCATGAAGAAATCAAGCTTTTCCCGATTGCATAGCTGTGCCTTGAGTCCTGCTCTTGGCTCCACTAAGTCTAAGATATTATCAAATGTTCAGGGTCCAGGATGGGAGGCAGAGGACTGGCATTAGAACCATCTCTCCCCAAATGAAACCACAAACCAATTAAGGCTGCAATCCTTTCTTCCCACCCTTAAGCTGTCAAAGTAGGGTTGCCATCCTCCAGGTGCTGGCTGGAGATCTCCTGGGATTACAACTTATCCCCAGTCCACCTGGAGAAATTGCTCGCTTTTGAAGGTGGGCCCTGTAACATTACACCCTGTTGAAGTCCCTCTGCAGGCTCCACCCCCAAATCCCCCAGTATTGCCCAACCTGGAGCTGGCAACCCTGCTGTCGAGTCGAAACTTAATGGGCTGGGCACACTTACTAGTGAGTAAGACCCTCTGAATATGATGAGATTTACTTCTGAATAAATATGCTGAGGATTGCATATTGCATGCTCTGCCCAACAGGCTTTGTTAGGCCGTCTACCCACCAGGTTTGTAGGCAAATGGGAATAAACCATATTGGTTGAAGCTTCTGTTTTGTAGCAAGAGATGATCAAGACCTCCCCTTCCCCCGGCCTGAGTTCAGATGTCTTTTTCAGCAGCAGGTTAAGACTTCCTTGTTTGTCCAGACTTTAAAAAAAATATGGTTAGCTATTTGTACATTAATTGTCTTTGTTACTGCTCTGTTGTTCACCTGTCCTTTATGGCTGTGATTTAATTTGTAAGGCCTATGTCTGACGTTAACTAATTTTGTGTTTCACCTGTTTTATGTGCTGCTAGTTTTATTGGTTCTACATAACGTGTTTCATTGGTTGCATATATTAATTGCTGGAAGCAGGCCTATGAATTTTCTTTTTAATGAAGAAGGAAGTACATAGATATATTACCAAAACAGAATAAAATCAATGTCATTCTGTAGGGTTTATAAGAGCATAGCAGAGTGCATAGAGCTTTTTGAATCATTTTCATATTTTGCATTGTGGAATGTTTTTATTTCACATTCTGATTTCTTAATGTTTTATTTTTAACTTTGTGGCAATTGCCTGAATTTATTTTTATAGTGCTATGTTAATGGTAAGCCCCCTTGAACTATGGAAAGGCAGTCTATAAAATTTTAAATAAATATATGAAAGTCAGTATGGTATAGTGGTTAAGAGACTAGTATCTGGAAGTCCCAGGTTCGAATCCCGACATGCCATGGAAGCTCACTGGGTGGGTGACCTTGAACCAGTTATACTCTCTCAGTCTACCTCACAGGGTTGTTGTGAGGACAAAATGGAGATGGAGGGGAATGACATAAGCTGCTCTAGACCCAAATTGGGGAGAAAGGCAGGGTATAAATGAAATAAATCATAAAATGAATTAAATAATATAGGCTGGCTCCAGATATGATGCAATGCATTAAATGATTTACATTTCTTGTAATGCAAAACCAGCAATGACAAACACCCACATTCCTAGGTAGCTCTTTTGATGGAGGAGGGGTGGGAATGTGGATGCAGAAATTTGCGTAGCCCATCTTTCATGAGTAATTACTAGGGTTGCCAGGTACCACCTGGCCACTGGCAGGGCGGGGGGGTAGGGCTGGCAGCTCCAGGTTGAGAAACTTCCAGAGCTTTGAGAGTGGAGTCTGGGGAGGGCAGGGACCTAAGTGGGGTACAGTGCCATAGAGTTCACCCTCCAAAGCATCCATTTTTCCCCAGGGGAACTGATCTCTGTAGCCTGGAGATCAGCTGTGATTGCGGGGGATCCCCAGGTCCCACCTGGAGGCTGGCATCCCTAGTAATTACTACTGGTATTTCTATTGTTCCTTTCCTCTCCACGGTGAAAGGTTCTCAAGGCAGCTTTCAATAATTAAACCCATAATCTATAAGCAGTAAAACGTATCAATCAAATGCGAAGGAAACAAAGACAGCATAAAAGATGTCCATGCAATAAAGACAGCGCCACGAAAAGCAGCAGTAGCACCAAAGAGCAGCCTAAAAATTCCATTTCAGCAGCACTAGAAATCTGCAGTATCTAAATCAGGCTAAAGGAAAACAACAACAAAAAGCCTCCATTCTTGTTGATTGGGGTGCTAGTAACAATGCCTAGGGCAAGTTTCATTTCCCACCTGGTATTTGGGATCCAGGGGAAGCTAGCGGGAAGGGAGTGCTGGTCTGTGTCATTCGCACTCTGGGGAGTGACGTTTAATACGCAGCACCGCCTTTGTTTACTCAGAAGTAAGCCCTACAGCGTTCAACGGGACTTACTCCCTAGTAAGTCTACCTAGGATTACAGCCTTAATTTTTACAAAAACCTTTGCTGCTGTATCTTCTCTGGCTCTCGGCTAGATTTCTGTTCTTGTAGTCAAAATACCAATCTGCAAAACAAACAAACAAACAAACAATAAAAATTAAAAAAAAGAACCCCCCTCCCAACCAATGGCACGCCTCTTATCACAGGCGGGAGGGACTTCCTTCAGCCCTGCCGGAGCCTTCCTCCTTCATCTGAGGAACGGCAGCTCGAAGGCCCACAGGTTGGAGGAAGGCTTTGCTCAGTGGAGTGGATCGGACCCATGCCAGCATGGGTAACCGGAAGGAAGATTTCTTAGCCTGATTTTTGTTTTTAACGGTACGGTTCTTTCATTAAACACGGCTGCTGTTCCAGACCCTTTCTGTAGCGGCTGCAGTCACAAGATGACTCGCTCAGCAGTGCTCGTGACTGAAGCACAGGATCAGATGATTAGTTCATTCAAGAAGCTTAGACAGAGAGAGAGAGAGAGAAAGGAAAAGGGGGAAAGGCATTCTGGGTAGCAGCCGCTGCCTCCCTCCCCCAAGGGCCAGCCAGTCAGTTAAGAGAAGGGGTCAGCCTCCGTGTTACCTGTCAGGAGGGCATGGTAATGGAGGCCCTTCTCCTTATCCTGGTGAGAGCAGACATCAAACAGGTACGCCTTGATGGGGCCGTCGATAAAGTCCGCCGCAAAGTCAAAGAGCACGACCCCTAGCATGGTGACGACAATTGCCCAAGTCCTCCGTGTGCCCCGGTCGGTAATCAAAGCTGCAAAATAAGGAACGGGTAACACACTGGCATCCATCTTTGCCCGGTGCAACTGTTATTCGTGGCTTTCTTAAATGCTGAGATCCTAGGGTTGCTAACCTCCAGGTGGGGCCTGGAGTTCTCCCAGAATTACAATGAATCTGCAAGCTGCAGAGATCAGTTCCCCTGGAGGAAATGACAACTTCAGAGGGTGGACTCTATTTATTTAGTTAGTTCAATTTATATCCCGCTCTTCCTGCAAGCGGGCTCAGGGCGGGTTACAGGTCACATAAGGCATGACATTAAAACAGTAAATTATCATAAATATTACAAGTTAAAAGTTTAAAATTCAAAGAACACTAAGATCAGCATAAGACATTGCCTTGGTAGCAATGCCATGATGTGCTTCTTCTGAGTGGCCACTGGACACAAGCCAGGGCTACTGGTAGGGGAGGCCAAGAGATGAGAAAAAAATTTGGATGCCCGACCACCTCAGCTATGGAATCACATCTGCTGAGCTCCTTCTGCTTCCCAGACTCCACCTTCCTGGGGCACCACTTCCAAATCTCCAGGGATTTCCCAAGCCAGAGTTGGCAATCCCATCATCCAACTACATGCATGAGCTAATTTGCAAATCTTTGGAGGGACAACTTGCATACTCTCCAAAGAGCTCAGTTCAAGTCCAGTAGCTCCTTAGAGACCAACAAGATGTTCAGGGTATACGCATTGACTCTCAAAAGCTTATACTCCCCCCAGATCCGGTTGTTCTCTGAGCTGCAAGGAGATCAAATCAGTCAATCCTAAAAGAAATCAACCCTGACTGTTCCCTGGAAGGCCAGATACTGAAGCTGAAGCTCAACTACTTTGGCCCCCAAATGAGAAGGGAGCCCTCACTGGAGAAGACCCTGATGCTGGGAAAGATTGAAGGTCAAAGAAGAAGGGGACGGCAAAGGATGAGATGCTTAGATAGTGTTATCAATGCAATGAACATGAAATTGAGCAAACTCCAGAGCACGACAGAAGACAGGAGGGCCTGGCGTGATATGGTCCATGGGGTCGCGAAGAGTTGGACTCGACTGTGCGACTGAACAACAACAACAACAACAAAAGGTGCTGTTGGTCTTGAATCTAGCTCTTCTACTGAAGACCAACACAGCTACTCTCTGAAACTATGTTCTCCAAAGTCTACTTTCAAGGGCCAAGACCATTTGCCCTGCTTTTTTAAATAGAACAACCTAGATAGGAGAGTCAGTCTGGGTGTTTAAACACAGCTCTGTCCCCAGTGACCTAAAAAGACAGTGTGTGTGCTTTGAATAGCAAAGTGAACTTAAGGGTAAGGAAGACAGAATTCCCCAACCTACTTCTCTACTAGCCATGGAGCTCAGTGGAAGAGAAATGTGCCAGGGGGTGGGGGGGAGATAGGGAGACATGGGCAAGAACTCTCTCTCTCCAAAAGACTAGAACTCGAGGGCATCTAATGAAACCGAGGGGCAGTAGATTTAGGATGGACAAAAGGAAATACTACTTTACACAGAGAGTGATTAAAATTTGGAATTCACTGCCAAAGGATGTAGTGATGGTCACAGGAATAAACAACTTTAAAAAGGGGAGAATAAGTCTGTCCATGGAGAATAAGTCTATCAATGGCTACTAGCCATAGTGACTGATGGGAACCTCCACATTCAGAGCCACTAAGCCTCTGAATCCCAGAGCCAGGAGGCAACATCAGGGGAAGGCCTCAGCCTTTTGTTGGCCATCCAGAGGAACTGGTTGGCCACTGTGTGAGACAGGATGCTGGACTAGATGGACCACTGGTCTGATCCAGCAGGGTTCTTCTTATCATCTTACGACCTCATGCCCTCTTTTTAAGACAACAGGGAAGATGTGTATTTAAATGTATGGATCTGTCCATCCACACTTTACACATGTTTATGTTGCTCGAAAATTATTCTGGTGAGTGAAAAAAAAAACACAAGCTGGAATGAACTCTGTTCTGTCCCTCAGCAAATTGAAGGAGGCCATGATCTGGAATGTGGCACACTTCAGTTTGCCTCCAATTGCCTCCAAGTTAGTCACGGAGTTTCAGTCCCTGTATGTATTCGGCAGGGTAATGCTTTGGACAGTGCAAGTCACATGCTACACTTAACCAATACCAAGGTCTGAATCCTGTATTATTATCAGTAGTAGTAGTAGTAGTAGCAGCAGCAAGGAAAATATACTGAAAGGCTTGTTCCATCCCTGTATTCTTTGCAATTGTTCCTTATGTCTGTACAGGAATAATCAGGCTGCAAATAATCAGTGCCATCACGTACATTAGATCCAGGTGGGTAGCCCAGTTATTTTTTTAATTATTATTTTTTATTTATTCAATTGTACCCCGCTCTCCCTGTGAGCAGGCTCAGGGCGGCTTACACAGCTGGTACAAGATACCAGTAAAACCACATAAAATCACATTAAAACAATTTAAATACAAATAGTCATAAAATCATAGGTCTGAAGCAACAGAGCAAAGTTTGAGCCCAGTGGTACCTTTAAGACCAACAAGTTTATTTCTGGATATAAGCTTTCACGTGCGTGCACACTTCATCAGATACCCAGATTTAAACTTTGTTGGTCTTAAAGGTGCCACTGGGCTCAAACTTTGCTCTGTCACATATGTTAGTTTAAGTAGCATCACAGACTGCAGCCAAAGTTAATTCTTAGCTCACAAACTGCCGCTTACAATACATCCATCAGTAGGCTGTTTAGAACAGCCCTGATGTGGCGACTGTTCCGTGGAGGGAGCCATTTTGGGTACACCCTTATTGCATGGCTCAGGCCGACATGATACTTTGTCTCTGCCACAAGCTGCCATCTGGAATATTTAACCACAAATCATGTCCAAGGCTGCCAGGTTTCAGCTAGGGCACTGTACTGTTGTGCAGGGCTTTTTTGTAGAAAAAGCCCAGCAGGAACTCATTAGCACAATAGGCCACATCCACCAACAGAAACTCATTTGCATATTAGGACACACCCTGACAGCACAGCATATTAGCATATTAGGCCACACCCCCATGTTACCAGAAGTGTGGTCATCCTGCCACAACCACCTTTTGCTTCTTATTCTCTTTACCTTGTTTGTTGTCAAAACCCAGAGCTTTTTTTGTAGCAGAAACTCCTTTGTATGTTAGGCCACACAACCCCAATATAGCCAATCCTAATGAGTTTCTGTTGTTGGGTGTGGCCTATTATGCTAATGAGTTCCTGCTGGGTGTGGCCAGCTGGGGAGCCAGCCGGAACTCCATTCCTGTGCGTTCCTGCCCCAAAATAGCCCTGCTGTTGTGTTTCCAAAAAAACCCTCAGAAGCCAGAGTTTCTCCAGCTGATTCCAGCCCCCTCTCTTGTCCTTTTGCCCACTCCCTATTTTCAGTGAAGTAGCTAGGAATCCTCTCTACTGCAGAAAGGGGTGGGACAAAAGGAGCAGAGGGAACTGGCCAGAAAAGTGAAGAATGCCCAAGCTTCCAATTCATTGAGGAATTTGAAAGGGTAGCATCAGTTTCTAAACTGCAGTTTGGCAACCCCGAGTGTATAGCTGGAGATTTATATGGCACACAGGTACACACCAAAAGGTTTAATTAAGTGCCAGAGTTGACATTCCTTTCCAAAACAGAGCTATATTCTTAACACTCACAGAATGGGACTGATGGATTTTAAACCATGTTCGCTGGCATTACTCACATTGAAATCTACTTAATTCTGCTAATTGTAAGGAGTCACAAGCATTTTCAATGCAACATCCAAGAAATTTGTAAATTGTGCTGTGAGATTAAAGACCTTGGGTAATCCCATCGCTTTCTTTAATGTTATTCCAGAGTTAGTAACAAGCAGATTTTTCCCCTATGGATTTCTTATCTGCTTTAGAAATACCTTATCAGCTACCTGTCAAAATGGCAAAAGTCCACCTCAAAGTCTGTTAACCTTGGGTAATGGCAGGAAAACAATGTTAGAAAACAATGGGCACTGATCCTTACATTCAGTAAGATAAAGGATCATGGGAGCAATCTGAAAATGCTCCAGAAGTACATCTCATGTTATTCAATCAGGGTTACTCCCAGGAAAGAGCTATTGGGGTTGTAGGCCATACCTACTAACCTTATCATATAAGGTTCATATCATACCCTTTTCTGCCAGAAGAAGAGGAGGAGGAGGAGGAGATTGGAGTTATACCCCACCCTTCACTTGGAGTTTCAGAGTGGTTTACAAACTCCTTTCCCTTCCCCTCCTCACAACAGACACCCTGTGAGGTAGGTGAGGTTGAGAGAGTTCTGAGAGAACTGTCCTTGAGAGAACAGCTCTGACAGAACTATGGCTTGTCCAAGGTCAGCAGCTGAAGTTTTTCATGGCATCAGGGCTTTTTTTTTAAGAGGTGCCAGAACTCTCAAGAGGAAAATGAAGTTTTCAATGTGTATACTGAAAACTCATGAACTTTTAAACATTTTTAAATGAATTTTGTGGAAGAGGTTCCGGAACTCTGTTCCGGCGTGTTCCCCCGGAAAAAAAGCCCTGCATGGCATGGCGTTTAATAACATCATCTGTTAAATACCATTCTATTAAGCCTCTGTTAAAGGGGCAGGACACTTATTTTCTCTGGGTTGTTGGTAACCCTAGATTGCCCTTGTGTATGAGATAGTAATACTGGCCTAGCTTTCCAGATTCTTGTAAAGAGATATTGTATATGAAGCCAGTTTGAGCTTAAGAACAGTCATGTATCAATGTTAGTGTTAATTTTTTTTTAAAATTTTGCAATTTGTATCCCACCCTGCCCCACAAGCGTGCTCAGGGCGGCTTACAACATGTCATAAAAACCAATAGAACAATTCCATAAAACATTGATTCATTAAAACATTAATTCCAATGATATTAAAATTAAATAACTAATTTAAAATACCTAATGGCAGCTTGGCAATTAATTACATCCCACTTTTTTACTTTACTCTTCTTGCTTTTTAATGAATAATCCTAACAATTTATTATTATTATGTCCTGCCAATATCAGCCTCGGTTTCAAGGGCAGTGGGATTGCAGTATCTTTCAACTTTTGAGGCAGTTGTGCCTGAATTAAACAATGCAAATGAGATTAATCTCCAAGTCAAATGAGTTACCCTTTTTTCCATTTTCTTTGTCCTGGAACCTTTGGGCTACTGGGAAAAGGTAACTACACCAGCACACATAGTGAATGTCCAAACAAAACAAGAGACAGTAGCAGGACTATTGTTTCATTGATCTAACATATACTCAGCTCTCTCCCTGCAAAGATGATGTCTCTTATTTTTCTGCCTGCATTTATTGACTTCCATATTACCATCTCCTCCTTATCACACCTACACACCCCTGAGCAACAACATCACATTTTTTTTGCTACTTGCCGCCAAGTCACAGCCGGCTCATGGCAACCCCAGGACTAGGGGGGGGGGGTCTCAAGATAAGAGATGAGCAGAGGAGGTTTGCCACTGCGTTCCTCTGCATAACAACCCTAATCTTCTTTGGCGGTCTTCCATCCAAGCACTAATCATGGCCTACTCTGCCTAGCTTCCAAACTCTGATGAGATCAGGCTATTCAGGCTGCTTACATATTTCTACCACTTTGGGAAAAAATAAAATCCCCGCCTTTTCTGGCCCACAAAACCAGAAGAGCTTTGCTCTGCTTACCCAAGTGTTGCTCACTCACCTGAGACCACCGTTTCACCATTGAGGTACAAAGCCATTCCCACCAACATCATAATACCAAGAGCCAGGATGTATGGTCTTCGCTTGCCCCAGCTAGAAGTACAGTGGTCACTGGCTGAGCCAACTACAGGTTGAAGCACAAATCCAAGGATGGGGCTGATGAGCCATACGAGACTGTAAAGGCTTCTGGGGAGCCCCACGCTGAGCAGCACGGGCGTGACGAAGGCAGCCTCCACCGCATAGCAGAACTCTCGGCCAAACATGGCCATGCTGTGCATAACCAGCCTTCCTGTGGGCTTCTTGGGGGGTTCCACTGGGCCAAAGGTGTCTCCTCCAGCCACAGACTGTAACATGGTTTCTTCTTTCCCATCGCTGCTTTCCATGCTGGCCATGCCCAACTCACTGGGCTGGGGGAGCAGCCCCCCCAAATCCTGTTCGGTTAGAGTCATTGGGCTGGTTTCTGGGAGCGCACTGCTCTGTCCGACATGGATTTTGGCTTGGTGTGAAGGAAAGAAAGGAAGCTGGAGGAGGGGCGTGCATACTTTTCATGGTTCTGGAATCACAAGTTTCACAAAGGGGGAGAAACAGGGAGGGGGGGGAAGTATGTGTCTGAGATGAAAGATTAGTATAATTAGGGCTCCTGGCTAGCTGGAGACTTCCCAGCTCTCCATGACTGGAGGATTATCTTCAAGAGGAAAAAAAAATAGGCATCACGTGTGCATACAACTCTCACACACTGAGACCCAGTTAGCAGAAGGCATTTTTAAAAATGTTGCTATAGCTGAATAATCTATAGGAATGTTTCTTCCTATTTAGCAAGCAGCCAGTATGCTGAAGCCAGACACTGTTTTGTGTGTGTGAGTTATGTGAGGGGGGGAAATCCTTGATACTCCTTGGTTCTAAGCCATAAAGGATTTGCACAGAACAAAACTGCTAGAAGGATATTTCAGAGTTTGTGGAAGGAAGCTACAGCACAAATATCCATGGGACTTCCAGTCCTGTATTCTTTGCTTTCCTTCCAGTCTTTGATGCTGTTGCTTTCCTTCTTTGTGGGGTCCAAGACACACACACACGCACCCTGTGGAAAATTCTAGTCTCCTTCCCTGAATATTGTTTTCCCTTTTGAAGCCTACTTGCTGCCAAGTTCTTCATATATTGGTTAGTCTCGCATCTCACCTACTCTTACAGTATACCGTAACTCAAATATTTCATTTTCTTTTCAAAAGAGCTACAGTTGGTTGCTTTTATCAGGGATAGGACAATAGTGTAATATTTACTGCTTTGAATGCACTTCTTCAACCCTTAACACACTTTCTGCATTATATGTTGTGCCTTAGTTTTTGTTGCCATAGACAGTTCTGTGTTTGCCTTGTTTCCCAACTGTGTACATCTAGTCCTACTTGCAATGTTTACTGGAGGTCTTTGTTTGAATCTTTATTTTTATTTATTTATTGTATTTATAACCTGCCCTCCCTGCAAGTGGGCTCAGGCGGCTCACATTGCCTGGCACAAAGTATATTTTACAATCCACCATTTCAGTGATAATGGTGGACTATAAATAAATGACTGAACAAAACAGATAGCAAAGCTCTTTCTAAATTAAGGTTGGAATCCCATGAATATCTGCTCAGAGGTATGTTCTGCATAATTCCATCAGACTTATGTCTACAATCTAGTTTCCAGTGCTTTACTACTGAAAAATAGTGACTAGAAGGTAAAATATTATGTGCTGCTGCAGGCTGGTATCCAGAAAAGCAGAAAAAGGACTGGTTTGGGAAGCAGGTAATTAGATATCAGGTCCCTGGATTTGCAGTACGGCACAGTGGTTGGGCTTGCTGTGTTCCATTTAAAGATTCTATTTGCCAGAGTTATGAAAAGGTACCATAAGTCTCCAGCACTTGTTTCTCCAAATAAAACTAAATCTCCACTTAAGGAAGCCGTGGCAACATAGGTTTAAAGAGTTGTTTTGAAACAGACACTCACATGCACACACATACCCACACACACTTTCTAGGGAAGTGGATTTTTTAAAAACATAGCCAAGAAATACGGGTGCATACTATACTGAAACAGAAATCACAGTTTCTAAAATGCAAATTAATTTTACCCTTTTATTAGTAAGATTTAGAAAAAATGCTTTTAACACATTTTATGAAGACCACTGAATATCTTTATCAAAGTTAATTTGTAGACCTTACAGTTAAATCAGTTCAAAAGTTGATTTGTTTTTAGTTATGCCATAATAAGAGTTATATAACAAAGGGTGGGCTCCAAATTTAAAGCAAAATAACCTTAATCAAACCCAAGGCTTCCCACTGAGGTCACTAACCAAAACGATACAGAGTAGAATCATCTATCCAAATGATGAAGGATACCAATAAAATTCTGACAGGACAGCTAACAGTAGTGCAAAAAGAAGCTATTTTTTCTGAGGAATATAATTTTATACATTTGAAATTAAAAATAGGGTGGGTGGGTTTTTTTGTTGTTGTTTTGCAGAACTGCTCACATTCCTTTAACAACTGATGCAGGCACTTGTCCCTTCTGTTTCGGGATCATAAAATAAGTCCTCTGTTTTTTCCCTTCTTCACAGGCCCAGTGCCTTAAACTACAGACACTGTGGTACATTCCCCCAAGAGCATACCTATTGAACGAAGCTTTGAAAACTTACAATTCTTTGCATTGTGAACAAAAACTAAGGCCTTTTTGAAATCACTTTTAGGGCTTTGATGTTACATTCTAAAAGGTAATACATGTCCGTTCAAATGTGTATTTCAGACATTAATTCTTCATGTTATACAATTGTATTGCAGCCTAAATTTGTCTAGTTTTTTTTTTTTAATAATTTCTTCATATGCTTAATAGACCGTACAATCCTGAGCAGAGTCAATGGGCTCTGAAGGGTATAACTTTACCTGGGACTGTTTGAAAGAAACCAACCATCCATCAGTACAAGCAAGCCTTTTGCTGGGTCTTGGTGTACTGCATTACAACCGGCTAGATGAGAGTCCAGTAGCACCTTTCAGGGTATGAGCCTTCAAGAGTCAAAGCTTCCTTTGTTAGTACCTGACAAAAGGAGTTTTGACTCTCCAAAGCTTATAACCCCAAAATGTTGTTGGTCTCTAAGGTGCTACTGAACATAAGAAGAGCCATGCTGGATCAGACCAAAGGCCCATCAGGTCTAGCTGTCTGTTCACACCAGTGGCCAATCTAGAAGTCGGTGGACTCAAATACAGCAGTTCTTCTGCAGATCAACATGGTTACCCTTCGAAATCATCTGCATTATGACCCACACAAATTAGCATAGAGTTAATCTGGTTTGTGATGTTCACTTTCATATCCTAAATGCATGGCTCTCAATGGCCACTGGCAAAGTAGTAGGAGGCCAGCAATAGATCTCTTGCAAAATGCCAGCTTTTCTGAAAGCATAAATTAGCTGTAGTAATTTGCAAATATCCTCAGCTCCACACTGGAGTAATATCTTTTTCCAACAGTATCTAAACTGCTAAATGGTTCCGTCCCACCCTCCTTGAGTTCACAGCACCCGTGGGTAGCAGAAGTTAAAAAAAATACAGTTGGGCAGTATTAGACCCTTGGTTTCTGTAGTTTCATAAATTAGCCTTTGGCTTATTGGATTCAATTACTTTGAGAGCTTTAAGCTGTGAAATCTCTTCCTTAGAAAAACCATAATCTAAGAGGATCTCTTCAGTATGCTCTCCTATAAACGGATCCCTTTTGGAAGAAGGGGTAGCCGGGGTCCTGGAAAGAAGTGGAGAAGGTCTAGGACTTATCTCTTCCTGATCATTTTTAAGGAAAGTCCCACGTTCTTTGTTGTGCGGATGCGAGACGACATCATCAAAAGACAAAACTGGTGTCACACAGGCATCCGTGTGTTCAAAGATTTCACACCATTCTGCCTGGGTTTTCTTTGAGAACAGATCAGTAAACCTCTTCTTCATTTCAGGCCAGCCAGAAAAATCATACTGATCGGGAAGTTTGTCAGAATCCAGCCCCAGGCCTGAAATAATTAAAAAAAGAATCAGTGGCATTGTAAAACAAATCTGCTTAATTCTGCTGCAGAAGGCAATGTTTACTGTTAGAAGCCAGAAACGGTATGAAGGTTGCAGATTAAAAGGAGATGATGAAAATTATGGAACTGTAGCCCCCTCCTCAAACAAGGATGTAGACACACACCATATAGATGGGTACACTGATTATTAGTATATGTGCACAAATCTTATTGGACTGATACAGTTTCTGGGATCCTCAGAGCTGTCAGTGTGATGTACAAACAAGCTCTTGAATCACTTACACAGAGGTCAGTACCCTGACATGAAAGCATCTTTGTATACAAACAGCTCCAGGTATCTTGGTTTATTCTGGCTGTAGTCAAACATCCAGTTCAACAACGATTAAATAATAATGTGCACAAACCAAACTTGTGTTGGGCTCACAATTTTGCCTGACTCCTCCTCACATGGGAGTCCAATGAAGGAATAGCAATTTAAGGTTAAGTTTGGTTAACTGTGACATACTAATGCAGGTATATGGCTAACTGGAGTCAGCTTTCCGCTCACTAACCAGGATCCCAAATCAGAGTTTAATCCTGATTTATGAACCTGGTTAGTAAAAGGAAGACATTTGTTCCAATTTTAGTATATGTTCTGCCAAAGCGAGCACAAAAGGAAGACATTCAGTAATGATAATTCCTGTGTATACTGTAGAAATGCTAATATTTTCAAAGAAATGTATGTTTAAATGTGACTAATTTTGTCCAAAATTAATATACAGTGATGTTGCATATGATACACTAACGGGTAAGTTTTAATTCTTTCCTTCATTTATACTCCTCTTTTCTCCCAAATGACAGGCATAAGTGGCTTAACATATTTCCCCCCTTCATTTTATCCTCATAACAACCCTGTGATGTAGATCGGGCAAAGAGTGATGACCAGCCCAGGGTCTCCTAGCAAGCTTCCACAGCTGTGTGGGGATTCAAACCTAGGTCTCCCAGATTCCAGTTTGTCAATCACATCATGGTGTTCCAAAGTTTAATTCCATACCCAGTATGCTGCTAGTCCTATTGCAATAGCAAGAGACTGTTTCTGTCTCAATAATAGTTTCTTTTGTTTACTACAAAATGTGGGTTTTCCATTCCCAACTTTTATGTTTTCTTGACTTTCATATTAAAAAAACACATGTATGGTGATCTCGCCCCCTTTCCGCCCTCACACACAGGATTTTTCCTTTTTTCTTCTTTCTTGCTGAGCAGCCCCTATATCTATCTTATTATTATTTGATTATCTATGGCTGCCCCACCAAGTCACTTTATTATATATATTTTGATGCTGGCCCAGCCCAGGGAACTGAGGGAAGAGACAAAATCACCTTCTTATATTCTTCTTCTGAAATGGCACTCAAGAAAGTTCAAAATAAACAAAATGTTTTCTTTTACTTGGAGGAGAAAAGGTCAGGTGGAATCAGGGGTAGGATGTATGAGATGAACAGATAATAAAAACTGAGGTAACTTTGTAATCACACTAACACCAGATAATCTGTTGCCAATAAGTAAGCTTTTCTGCTTTTCAGCAAAGACTTTAAAACTTTGAAGAGAGAGCCTTTTCAGTTTCTGATTAAACACTCAAACATAGGTTTCTGAGTTTCACTGACTTTTAAAGTCTAGAAAGCAGGAATATATAACCAAGTCCCAAAATCCAGCTATATTCTTAATTATGTATGTAGAAAAATAAGGCATTTATCCTTTTAAATTTCACAAGTATTTTGCAGGTATGCCAAGTAATGCAATTCTATACATTACTGAAGTTATTAATGCCTTTTATATTGTTAAAACAGTAAAATATTGGGGAATTTCACATTGCCCTTTTTAAACCGTCATTGTCCTGTCTTGGAATAAACAGGTACAGGGACGGCTGTTTCATACAGCCTTTCCCCTACAGGTAAGGAGCCGTCTCTGAAGCAGTCTGTAATTTCAAACCGCGCCGCTTTGTTTTCCTGTCCTTTTTCACTTGCACGGGCGATCTCCATCTTTTTTTTAAAAAACGTTCTTTTAGGAGCACTATTGGCACTGTAACACAACCCCAAAGCAGGCCAATAGCGACCCTATTGGGATGCCTGGGCCACTGAGATAAATGAGATCACTACATCTGCCACCTGGAGACAAGTGGAAGCTCAGGTATGCACATACACACACTTCTGGATTTGATTTCTGGGACGTTAGGAAGGGAGGAAGGGACACTGTCTGGGTTTGTAAACTGTTGGGTCCGTCCCCCCCCTTCCCTCACCGTGTCTGCACTCTCTTTTAGGCCTTCTGGAATTTAAAAATCTCTTCCTTTAACTTTTCTTCTTCAGGCACCTTAAATCAAACTGCTTCCCCCACCCCACGCAGTATTTAGGGACAGGACAACAGGCTGCCTTTTCATCCCCCTCTTTCCCAGCCTCTGTTTTACAAGTAGCTATCTTGCCCAAGGAGAATTCCAGGAACTCAAAACCTGCGGCAGGATTTTAAACCCGCCTCCCCTGCTTTTCCAAGCCACACTAGCTCCTTCCAGCCTTGCAAACAGCATCCTCCTCCTGACGGCCAGCATATAGGGATGCCATGCCTCCAGGTGGGACCTGGGGATCCCCTGCACTTACAGCTAGTGTTCCCTCCAAGATGAGTTAGTGTGAGCTACCTCACAGTTTTTTAGCCCCTGGCTCACACGTTTTGTCTTAGCTCAGGAAGGATGGCTCACAGAGCAAACTAATTGTCATGCAGTAGCCAAATTACTTGCTCAGGCATAAAGTGAATGCTGTAGGAGGAGGACTCTATGGCATTGTACTCCACTGAAATCACTGTTCCCCCCCAGATGTAGTGATCTCATGTATCTCAGTGGTCCAGGCATCCCAATGGGGTTGCTATTGCGCTGCTTTGGGATTGTGTTAGAGCACCATAGCACTCTCAAACAAACGTTAAAAAAAAAAGACGGAGATTGCCTGCGCAGGCGAAAAAGGGCGCGAAAATCTCGTCACTTGAGGAAGCGCTTCGAGGCATTTTACACAGCACCCTGTAGCGCTTCAGGAGCGATAAGACCGTTTGGAAGCAGTTTGTGGTAAAAACGGCTCAGACACGCTTCCTGAACGGGACAGAAGCGTTTCTGTCTGAAAGGGTAAATATATTCCGTCAGGGATGAAATGACAGACAGAAACCGTTAGTGAACAGTTCCTGAAACGGAATATTTTGGCTGTCTGAAATTCCTCAGGTTCAGGATTGAGAAGAATATCATATATTATATTTTCCCCAAAGTTTCTGTCTCACACCCACTCCTTGAAAAAAGAAATGGCTTCAACATTTCTGGACATTTTACATCCCTAGAGGAAGATGCTTCATGGAATACTTTTGCCCCTGTACAAAATTCAAACGTGACTCAAAAGCTCTTGACTTCATCGACTGGGTGGGTGTTTCTACAATTCAGATCCGTGTAATCAAGACATAGAGGAGGCTTCCAGTTGCACTGTTCTGTAACTAGTCCACATGGCTGAAAGCAAGCACACAAAGTACAGTTTGCACAGCTGGGCTCCTACAGTGTGTAGTGAGCTCTTATTGAAAGAAAATAACCTTATATTACGTGGGTTCCTTTTATAATGAACCCTTGGGGTACTTTCCATCCCTTTATGTAGATGTCAGCAGTCTATCCGACAGATTAATCTACAGAACAGAAGCCTAAATATTATGTTAGTTTTAGCTTAATATAAAACAGCATGTCCTGCATACAGCTATATAAATATCACCCCATTATGCAATTGTTGGTTGAAGAAAACCTGGTAGAATGTATAATGCCACAGTAAAAAGGCATCCTGGATTTTAAGAGACATATTTATTGGCTAATAACCAATAGTGTTCATTAAAAATGAAATTAAAAACCCAGGGGTTCCTAAGCCCCAAGCTTTTGCTTTTATTGCTGTTTACTCCATATGTACATGTCTCAGTGGTAGAGCATCTGCTTTGCCTACAGAGAATTCCAGGCTCAATCCCTGACATCTCTAAGCTACAAAAGGATCAGGTAGTAGCTGACGCAAAAGACCTTGACCCAGGACCATGGAGAGTCGCTGCCAGTCAGAGTACTGACTCAGGCATTTCCCAGACTACAGCTGTCTTTCAGGGTGTTGTGATGGTTCTGATAATTGTACTATTGGTACGATAAGTTCACGTTTACTTGTTTGTTTCATTTTCCCCCATCACAGTTCCATCTGTTCACATTCGCACTGAGGATTGATTTTCTGCTCTTCTGTTTTGTTTTGTTTTTTGGTGCATGTGCTGAAGCATTGCAGTGCTTTAGCAGCTTCAAGGGGGCTCCACAGTCCCCATTAAAGTAGAAGAATAGGAGACTGGATTTATACCCCGCCCTTCACTACCCAAAGGAGTCTCAGAGCGGTTTACAATCCCTTTCCCTTCCCCTCCCCACAACAGACATCCTATGAAGTAGGTGGGGCTGAGAGAGCTTTTTTGAGAACTGCTCATGAGAGAACAGCTTTGGGAGAGAACTTGTGATTGACCCAAGGTCACACCAGCAGCTGCACATGGAGGAGTGGGGAATCAAATCTGGTTCTCCCAGATTAGAGTCCACACTCCTAACCACTACACCAAAGTACATTCCCTGCCCATCACACTACAACCGAGGGTCATTCCCGCTGTATGCGTCTCACCCCTTACTGGTTCAGGTGGGTAGCCATGTTGGTCTGAAGCAGCAGAACAAAGCTTGAGTCCAGTGGCACCTTTAAGGTCAATGAAGTTTTATTCAAAGTGTGCTTTGAACGCGAAAGCTTACAACTTTGAATAAAACTTTGTTTGTCTTAAAGGTGCCACTGGACTCAAACTTTGTTCCCTTACTGGTTGTGTCTTCTCCCGTGTTTGAGAGGTCTCTCTGATTGGCTCCCCACCAAAATTTTAAATTCCTTTACCTGGCTTGCATCAGGAACACAGCTCCAGTGGTGTACCTAGCATATCTGACACCTGGAGAAGATAATTTTTTAACACCCCTTTCCTCTATACGACAAAATTGTCCAGGTCAGGGCTCAAGTGGGCTTAGTCCCAATGAACTCAGTGTGGGGTGCTCGAGTCAGCATGCATGGAGAGGAATGCTTCCAGGATGAGCCTGTCCTGGTCTCCGGCACCTGTGCCCTTTCTTGGGGGAGGGGCTTCATGAAAGCCCCCTCCTTGCTTTGCTCTGCCAAGCCGCCAACTTCACATGGAGTGCTGGCTGCTCTCCAAAGAGAAGCTCTGCGCTTATGCACACAAACACCCACTCCTCTTTGGACAAAAAATATTCTTTCATGCTTCCATTTGACATGAGATCGTCCCAATGCCAGCATAAGATAGATTAGGCTGCAGAGAAAATAAATGGGCAATGACTGGCGGCTGGTGTCGGGCCTCCCAATGAGACCGAATGTTTGTTTCAGTGCAGGCACCCTCCAGTACTGACACATTCAGCGCTAGCATCCAAATGTCTTCTTTTAAAAAGTCTGTCGCCCAAACCCACCCTTTCAGAGCAGGTTTTGGGTGGCAATCCACAAGGAGGAAAAAAATGTTCAGATTCCGAGCAAGAGGCTGTCTTGCAAATTCATTCAGCAATGGGGAGGGGAAAGTATGGGAACAATTAGTTTAGGAAAGAATGGAGGGAATGAAGAAAGACTGGGCCAGCATGGAGATGTTGATGAAATTGTCTGGACACAAGCAAAAATAACATCAGGGAACGAAAATGGAACATTAAGGCAATCTAGAAAACGCCTCAGTATAGGCAGCTTCTTGTGTTTGACAGCCGGTGTGGAGTAGTGGTCAGAATGCTGGACTTGGATACAGGTGGACCCCGGCTCAAATCCCCACTCTGCCATGGAAGCTTGCTGAGAGACCGTGGGAGAGACTCTCCGCTCTCAGTCTAACCTACCTCATGGGGTTTGGAGTTTGGAGGATAAAATGGAAATGATACAAAGTGCTGACAAAACTGTGACCTTAATGGCCATTTCTCAAAACTAATCTCTTTTCTAAACGTGTACTTCAGCAGGAGAAAAGAGGAAAAAGGTGCAAGGTTGAGCAGTTTTATTAGATCTTCTAGATCCCTAAACATTTAGCTATGTGCTTCGTCAGGGGATCTTACAGAGAAACTTCTCTGGCTCCCACCTTGAACAACCGGCGGAAGCCAGAGAAGTTTTTTAAGATCTCCCGACGAAGCATATAGTGAAACGCGGAGGGATCTGGAAGATCTAATAAAACTGCTCAACCTTGCACCTTGTTCCTCTTTTTGCCTGCCTACCGGTGTGGCCTTATCATCTTCCTGTAAACATGTGCTTCACAAGACTCCATGCTGCTCTGACGCAGGCTGAACCTGCATCAAGCCTGTGTTGTTTCTATTAAACGATGTCATTTTGAATCTCTGTAAGCATAGACATAGGATGCTGACAATTAACTTGGAGGGAAGACAGATAGTAAAAAGAAGTCCCCAATCTGGGACACTATAACTGCTGCTCTACATGTCATATTCTCCAAATTTCCTTCTCTTTGCCCTCCAGCTCTTGCTTCCTGGAACACTTTCTCCTAATTTAAAAGGTGAAGTGCTTATCAAGGCAAACCCATTTCCATTTGGTTTGCTGGGCTATTTCCCCTCTTGTGTATGTTTCTGACAGCCACAGGACCGTGTACATTTGCTAAACGAGCCTCCAATTAGTTTTCGTACTGCCTGATATAATGCCAAGAGTATTCATCTCTGAGACAAACCAAGGTCTGTACAACTGTGCAGCTTGCAAGTGACCTTCAAAACAATCTCCTCCTAATCAAATCACAAGAGCTCCTCAACACAAGCCAACATGGGTCAAGCCATGCCCGAATATCTTTAGAGAAGCCCAGCTGACCCTAAAATGTACACTAAATCTGAAAAACACTGAAATGAAGGAATACACACAAAAATTCTATTTGAAATTACAAAAAAACTCTAATTAACTATTCTTTAAAGATACAGCGCAAATACAAGTTGAATTTAAGCATAGCTGCAACCTCTAAAATGTAAATGTAAGCTAAAATGTAAGCAGAAACGTGATTCATTTATTTGGAGATTATCATGTCAGACAACAACCCTTTAGAACTCTTCATGATCTGGGATCCACATACTTGAAGGGCCATCTCCTGCCATTTGCCAGGGCTTTTGAGGAGGGTTAAATTGGCAGGCATCTTTCAGAGTGGGGAGGTAGAGATTTGGAACCTGCTATTTTATTCTTGTTTGGTGTAGTGTTTTTTTAATTCTTATTTGGTATAGTGGTTTAGAGCAGTAGACTCTAATCTGGAGAACTGGGTTTGATTCCCCACTCCTCCACATAAAACAAGCTGGGTGACCTTGGGTCAGTCACAGCTCTTTCAGAGCTCTCTCAGCCCCACTTACCTCACAGGGTATCTGTTGTGGGAAGAGGAAGGGAAGATGATCATAAGCCACTTCGAGACTCCTTTGGGTAGTGAAGGGTGGGATATAAAACCAACTCTCCTCCTTCTTAACTGGAAATGTTTTTTGTGTGTGTTTGTTTTTTTACCAAAAACCAAAAACGTATTTGCTGTTGTTTTTTAGGCAAGAGTGACACCATTGCACATATTTATCCTGGAGTGTCCCTTGTATATTAACCTTAACAGATGCTATATTTCACCATGTTTGTTAGCCTATTCTGATTTACATCCCTGTGAGGTAGTTACATCTTTACTTGCTGACAAGGACCCAACCCACCCCCAACAAACGATTAGTAATAACTATTCACTGTTCAAGATCTATGTATCATAGAGCTTTTATTGGATGAAAGGAAAGGAAAGTTTTAAACTATTATTGTAAGCCACATTGCACCATAAGGAAAGGGAGGGTAAAAACATTTTAATTCATAAATAACCTCACCAAATATGGAATTTAAAAGCATAAATATATTTACTTTCTACAAGAAAAACTGCAAGGATGGGTATGTCCCCCAGAGAGCGGTGCGCTCAGAAGAACAACATCTGCTGGAAGTCCCTGGGCCAGAGAGCGTCCAGCTGTCCTCAGCCACAGCCAGGGCTTTCTTGACCCTGGCTCTGACTTGGTAGGACTCTGCCAAATGACATCAGGGCCCTGTGGGACTTGTTACAATTCTGCAGGGCTTGCAAGCCAGAGATGTTCTGCCAAGCATATGGCTGAGGACAGCAACAAGTTTTTATTAGCAATACGGCTATTAGTTGCCTTCTCAATTCCCCCCCGGCCATCGGGGGTCATATTTGTATTGTGACACCATATAGGTTTTATGCTTTTTTGTATATCACCTGTTTTAAGATTTCTGTATTTTATCTGTATACTTAGATTAGTGGACTGTTTTTAATGTTTCTTGATGTAAAATGTTGTACACCGCTCTGAGCCCACCCTGCCGGGAGAGATGATAATGATGATGATGATAATAATACTTGAGAAAGTGTAGCAGCTGCTGAACCCTATTGCCCTCATAGCACATCTATCTTAGATTTTTGCATTGTGAGAGGTAGGAAAAATAAAATTTAGCTAGAAAACAAATTCTGTGGTATACAAAAAATGTATATTATTGGAACAGAAACTCTCATAGAGTCACAATAGGGTAGGATTACCAGCATGTTTTGATACCAAACTAAACTTAATAACATTGAAAACACTGAACTCTTTAATAATGTCTTATCATTAAACATATTATAGCATATTAATTGTTGCCAAAATTATTTACATAAACAACAAAAAACCCCCACCATTCTTAGGAAAATGTTGTATATGCCTATAATAGTATAGTATAGTATAGTATAGTATAGTATAGTATAGTATAGTATAGTATAGTATAGCCCCCTCCCCAATCATCATAATCTTTTTTTTTTTAATTCTGGGCCTTCACATCCCTAGCCAGGTCATAATTACAACTGGAAATCTGTCTTCCCTTAGATGTTTAGTTCTTTTAATACTGTAAGTTGCTAAGCTGTTTATAAGTTGTAGTAAATTCATGCCACTGGTGGATATTTATTCGGGAAAACAAGCATATAATAGTAGTTTCAATAAGATATTGATAAAGGATGTTGAAAATATATGGATAGGAATTCTTCAGAGTATTGAAAAAAGGATATTTAGTGATTAATGACCATCTGAGACGTTGTGAGAACCTTATCAAGAAAATGTTGACTTTAAATTGTGAAGGTTAATTGAAATATATTTAGTTAAACCTTAAAAGAAGGTCTTTATAAAAAAAAGCATGCTCAGTTGCAATATTGTCTAGTACTAGTTGTATTGCTGTATACAGGATACATTATTTATGTTAATGTTTATGTTGGTTTTGTCTTTGTGTTTACGTGTATGTCTATTATTTCTAAAAATTAAATAAAATATTTTTAAAAATACTGTAAGTTGCCCTGAGTTCTGTAACATAGAAAGGCAGCTAATAAACATCTTAAATAAATTAATTAATAAAATATGAGTGCTTATGGGTATAATTGAGCATATGGTCCCAGGCATCACTATTCTTCAAAAGCCAACTCTGACATTGCATTCAGTTCAAGCAACCCCCCCTCCATTCTTTTTTCAGCAACTGACCATTCTCAGGGTTACATTTCTTGTATGTATGCATGCCATGGCCTCTTCATTATTCTTTACCTTTGCAGAATTCAGAGCCTAGAAGAATTGCTGCATAGCTTCTGGTCAGGAGTTATCCAAAGGCTTTCAAACTCCTGTGGCTCTGAAGCTGCAATGGCAATGAACAGTGAAGTAACAGCTTGCTCCTACTACATCCCAAAGCCCAGGACAAAGGGCAGCAGTAACACAAGGGGTCAGTTGGAGTCAGCATAATCACCGCCACCTTCTTCTGCAAAACACAGCCATGCAGTGCAAAGGTCTGGCTTAAGCAAGGAAAGCAGATGGGAGTGGCATCTCTCAGACATCCAACACTCCAACACATACAAACTGTTGCCACTGCCTGGAACTTTGTAAAATATTTCTACCCCTGTCCTACAATGTTTCCAACTGAATTCATTGTAGATTTCCTGAAATCTCCTTATCCTCACCATACCCTGTTCTGCCATTCTTGTAAAACAAATTACTTTAAAGCAGCTAGCTTTATTGTTCAAAAGCTAATTAACTATGTGTCATTTGGACTTTTTTTAAATGAAAAGAAATGTTCTCTCAGTAATGCTAACCAAATTAGAGGTTTAAAAAAAATCCAGAAAAAAACAGCTATACCAGGCCTAAAACTGAGTGTATACCTGAGTGTAAGGTGGTGTGTGTGTGTGTGTGCGTGCACACACACACATCTCTCTTTTCTCTAGCACTGGTACTGGCCAAAGATACAAACATTTCCAGCCTCTGCCCTTCCAAATTACTTAGCTGCCTCTCTTGTTGCTGATCTACAAGTATGGGGAGGACACCCCTCTTTGCTCCTCTGTAAGAAGCAAAACAAACTTCTCAAACCTACCGTGACTTGTTCCTACCAACTTTTATTTTCATGTTAAAACAATGCACCCTGGTTGGTATGGCACCCACTTTTCACAGAGGGAGAAAAACTGAGAATGAGGAAGTGAGAGGGTGGGGAAACCAAAGCTGGGGAGAGGTGGGAAAGGGTGGAGAAGGTAGGGTTGTCAGACTTGCACCGGGGCCAGGGGAACCCCTGCTTTTGTGGGTGCTTTGCAGCTTTTGCGGAGGGAAATCCTAACCCCAACTGGCCCAAGAGGCGATGTGAAGACGTCACCAAGAAGTGACATCATCACGTCGCCGACATCAGGCGGTGACTCTCTAGTTTTGGACAAAAATTTATGGTAAAATTGGCTTCCCTAAAACTACTCATGCTGAAGAACCAATTCTGACTAACTGGGAGCTTATGATGGTGTCTTGGACTGTACTGAGACATCATCAGACTATTCTGGGAGTGTCTTTTGGTTAATTTACAAAGTCATCTCTTCCAACATGCCCAAGGAGTTGCCAAATATGCAGAAACCCCTTTGTCTAGGTGTGGCCATGGTCTACTGTTGTTGTGACCATACTAGGGGCCAGTGACTACTATTAGAAAAAGTGCTGTGGATAAACTTACCACTGATAAGCTGCTTGTAGAACTGTGGCTCAAGAGCACCAAGAGCCATGAATTTCCCATCTGAGGTCTTGTATGTTTCATAAAAAGGGGCTCCACTATCCAGCAGGTTTTCACCGCGAGGTCTGTTCCAAAGGCCCAAGTTTTGTGACTTCCACAGGAAAGAACTCAGGTATGCTACACCTTCTACCTTAAAGATACAATACACACATGAATATAATTTCACATAGTTTCAATAGGAATACAGGAAGTATTTGGCTAGATTCTTCTTCCTCAGAAAGAGATAAAGACTTTTTTCTGTTTCCTTTGTCTTCTCCCACTCAATATCTCTCTGAACTCAAATTAGCTAGAACTTATTTCTGAATCTAACACAGAATAGTTTATGTTGATTCATGCTATTAGGTAGTGTTATTTATGGTTTTGATATCTGAAGATGTATCTCCACTTCTGAATGTCATTAAGTCCTTGACTACCACCTCAAATAGCAAGTTCCACAATTTACTGTGAGGGGAAAGTTGTTCCTAATATTAATTCTGAACAGCTGGCCTTCTAAATTTATTCTGATTCTATTAACAAGATAAGTTTCTCTCGTTTATTTTTTCTTCACTGTATCCTAGCCAGTTAATTTAAAACACTGAAGCCTTCCCCTTTCATGTTGCTATGATCAAAGGCCTCTAATAAAACCTGTAATAAAAAACCTGCAATAAAAGCATTGAGCTGTAAGCAGCAATTTTAAATATATTTGTGGACCTATAAATTCACTTGACTTCAATAAAACTGGTTAAGACACATCAAGAAATATTCAAGTGTCTTAATCCGGTAAAGGAAATCCACACACGGGCCTGAACATGAGATATATATTAGCTTGCTTCCCTGTTTACTAAATGCGACGAATGAATCTGAAAAAGATGCTCTCTCCCACCCATTGCCACAATTTGCACATTAAAAAAGCACATAAAACTGCACTGGGGGTATATAAGAACGTGGGTATTCTGATTCTACAGGCATATAAGATCCTCAACCCTCTCCTCTTTCATACTATTTGCAGGGGGGGTTGTTAAAAATCAACTTACCATACTTGCATCAATGATTTGCCCTTTACCAGATTTTGTACGTTCATAGAGTGCTATAATTATGCCCAGTGCACACATGACACCACCACCAGCAAAATCAGCCAGAAGATTGACAGGAGCGTAAGGATTTTCATCTTTTCTGCCGAGTCTTGATAACACACCTACGTAACAATAAGCACACACTTGAAAAATAACCCAAGTTTATCTACTGATTTATCAAATGTATATCCCGCTCCTTCTTTCCTGAATGGGACTCAAGGCAGCGAACAACATATAAAAACACACCAGATCAAAAAGTACAAAATACAACAGCAATGGTTTCCATCACAGCTGGCACCCTTCTCTTTACTCCTACTTTGCCTGCTTCGGCCTCCTCCTTAACCTGTCCATGAGATGGAAGAACAGCTCAGAGCAGGTTTTTACGTTAAATTACAGACGCAATCTGGAGATTGAGTAATTAAGATCAACTGATTGTAGATTTTAATCTGTATTTTGCATGTTTTTAACCTGTTGTAAATCGCCCAGAGCCCTGTGTACTAAGGGATGGGATGATTCAGAAATTTAAATAATCACAATCATCATAACAACAACAACAACATAACATGATTAAAATTTATTATGTTTAGAATCTATCAGCTATCCAGCAAGGATGCATGGATTCTGAAGATACAACTAGAGCATAATTTACTAGTTGCTTGGTGGATCAAATTCACCCAAAGGCCGCCTGAAAAAAGAGTGGCCTTGCAAGCTCTGCTGAACCTGGGGAGGTTAAGTTAAATAGTTTAAAAATAAAAATAAATCAAGCAGTGTAATAATCGTATTATCTTTCATCTCACAATTTCAAAAGGAAAATGTATTTTGTTCAGAAATCCTTCCAAATGTCTTCTGAACTTCAGGATGCTCATGGCATACCTGGAAGACAGTCTGCTCCCTTTCAATTCTATCCAACCGCTGTGGTCACCTTTCGAGATCTGCTTCAGGTGCCCCCGCCTCCTGAGATCAGGCTGGTGGCAACCCAGGAGTGGGCCTTCTTGATCGTGGCACCAAAAACACTGGCACTCTCTCCCCAGGGAGGCTCATCTGTCTCCTTCTACTGCTACTTTCTGCCAGTGGGTGAAGACTTTGCTGTTGCTATGTTTTTATTATGCATTTGAGCTCTGGTTTTAATTGTTGTAATGATGTTGGTTTTAATGGTTTTTAAGATGTGATTTTATTATGTATGTTTTAATTTGTTAGCCACCTTGGTGGCCCTTATGAGGGTAGAAAGTAAAACAAACAAACAAAATGGCTTTAACAATGCTGCCTTCATCCCATTCTTTAACTGCCTGTTCCTGTACTGTGGTGGAATAATGGAAATTGTGACAGTCCTTCCAGCTAATTTTCAGGAAGCACTTGTGTAAGGGATTTGCAGAAAGGAAGCTAAGTCCTTTTACTGACAGACCCACTTGCAGATTCCACATACATTAGAGCACCTCCAGAGACTCATCAGCTCTAAATGCCTTTTTTAATACATAATCTGTCCAGCTGCTTCTTTTCATAATAGTATACTACCAACTTTAGATAACATCTGTTCCTAAATACAGAATGTGTTCCTAGCTAAACTATAACGAACGTTTCAATCATTACTGTGCACTTTAGTACTGTTGGACCTTAAAACAAAGTCCAGAAATCAGCTCTAACCAGCAATGTAAGACACTGGCTGTGCATTTTAAATAGAGTCACACCTTTCTAAGTCCATTAAAGTCAATGGGTTTAGAAGGGTGTAATTCTGCTTAGGACAGCATTGCAGGGCTGCAGTCATAAGAGTGTTTACTAAGGAGTTATGTCCCACTAAATACAACAGCATTTACTCCTGAGTATACATGCTTAGGACAGTGCTACAAAAGTATAACAGCGCAATCTACACAGCTTGTTTATTTTCCCAACTGACCTAATGAGAATATATTATTGAATTACAATCAAGCACATGGATAGCATACACACACAAAGTTAATTTATAATACAACACTGTGTAACTTACCTGACACAGCCAAATAGTTGATATCATGACCTGCCATCTTGCTATAGGCTCCTGAATTGCCAAATCCAGTTAGTCTAGCATAAATGAGTCTGGAATTATTTTTAAGGAGAACATCCGGACCAAGATTAAGATTTTCCATGACACCTGAACAGGAATGAGAAAGTTTGGGCAATTAAAAATTAGAGACAGGGTGCCAAAAGCATTTCTGATTCCTGCTGCTTTCAAAGCAATCCTGATTAGGTCTATTCAGAATCCTATTCAGGTCTATTCAGTGGCATACGCCTAAAAAAGTGGGTTTAGGATTATATTGTTACTGTTATGATTATATTCAGAATCATTTTATTGTATGTGGCCATAGGCCTTCACAATATCAAACTCTCAGACAGTTTGTGCATAAGATATGATAAAAAAATTCAACCTCTATAAAATGTATAAAACCTGTTAAAACTTCCTCAGCCTATAATATTTAAATCCGATAAGACCTTTTAAGAACACTCACTTAGTTGCAATGGCACTATTTGATTTCTTTGCTCTAATTTTTCTCGCGGCCAAGGCAAAGAGAGCCAATCTTGAAGAGATGAAGGGGTCCTCATCTGAGAGCATAAAGGCCATCTTATCATAATCAGACAGGGGGGTATAGGGCTGTCCACATCTTTGCTAAAAATTTGGCCCTAGGTTCTACGTATAAAGAACAGATCAGAATATAATGGGGAAGTTCTTTCACTGACTGCCCACATATGTATATACGTTGGTCTACTGGAGTTTTCTTATAGAGACCAGCTAGCATCTCCGAAGGCATCGTTTGAAAATGCACTGAGATAAGGGACCTCCTGAGATCATACGAGGTTATGTTGTTTAAGTAAGAGGCTCTGGAATGATCCTTTTTAATTATTTTAAACCATGGAGCAAACCTCGATTGGGAGATCAAAGTGGCATCTATTAGTGCATCCTCTCTAAACATCCATTCGTGTAGATTACTATTGTTCCCTGGATGTTGTAGCAGGTCATCTGGAATAGTGTATCTAGTAATAATATAATTTAAAAATTCAGGGCGAGCTTTATCTTTTTCATTCAGTAGATGGTAACTAAGTTTACTGAATGAGTCTGGATTTTTTAGTTGGATTTTTCCCCAGAATTTTAAAGTCATCATGTGGGCTCAAACCCTCACTGATGGAATTCCCAGTTCAGCTTGTAACAGGGCAGCCAGTGTTCCTTTTGGAAGTGCCAGGATATGTCTCATACATAGATTTTTGAAGTGTCTCTAACCTAAGGAGTAAATGATCTTTCCACCCCCATATCTCGACGCCATACAGTAACTGAGAAATTATTTTACTAACAAAAAGTTTCAGCATTGGGTCTGTAAGAAAACCTCCCCTGGAGTAATAGAATCTCATTACAACTCCTATAGACTTAAGGGCCAAAGCTTTAGTAGATTCTAAGGGTTTCACTAAAGGTTAAACCTAGGTATTTGTAAAATCGGCATTGCTCTATTGGGACACCCTATATGCTCCATCAGAACTTGTTATGATTATATTGTTACTGTTAACCTTGGGCATTTCATAGAAGTGGTGACAAGAGGCTTTAGTCAAATTTCTCCTTTCCACATTTCTGTGTAATAGATCGTTCACTTCTGCAATAAACTGTTACGCTGACATAAGCAATGTAATGAATAGGAGATTTTATTTTTAATAAAACATTTTGATTAGTTTTGCATGCATAAATTAACATCTGGACTGGGGGACACGGAAAACTGTATTGGTTACTTCGGTTAGGGAAAAACGCATACTGTGATTTTTCTAATCACAGAAATCGCTGCTGCAACTATCTCTGCAGGTAGGATTGCCAACAGGTCAAAAGGAAAATGTCCTGCCCCATTAACAAAGAGTTCATGTGTAGAAATGGGCAGCTGGTAAATTCAACCTCTGTTAAAGGAATGGGACATTTTTTTCTCCAGACCTGCTGGCAACCCTACACACAGGCCATTCAACATTTGAACACTGGAGGAAATGAAATTCTAGGAGACTGTCCCAACTGCACCTTTCTCCATATGCAAGCCTTGAACATGCTGAGGTGACCAAGATACACAAGTTCATCCTTGTGGCTTCTGTGCAGTCCCACATGTGCTGTTTTTCTTTGCCACATTCCTGTATGTATTTTGGTTGGGACACTTGTAGAGAGCTCCCTGCTCCTTTATAGATCTGGGTGAATGTCAATATGAGACACTAAACGACTGTTGGCATGAAGCTGTCAAAGGAAGAGACTATGGAGGACGGCCCTCCCAACAGTTGCCCATATGGACATTCTCCCAGAACTGTCTTATAAAGGAGCAGGGGGCTCTCCATAAGTGTCCCATGCAAAATACATGCAGGAACGTGGCAAACAAAAACAGCATTCTGCCTGGACTGCACAGAAGGCCATGATGAGCAACAGTTACAGGTAAGTGCAACGCTGTTTTCCTGCTTACACATTTATACAGAAAGTGTGAAAACAAGTCATCCACACAGTCTGTTACCAGAACTGCAAAATACCTAAAGAAAAGAACAGCATCAGCTGAGAGAGTATGTACAGTCAGAAACAGTGTGGTGTAGTGATTAGACTATCGGACTGGTGAAATCTGGGTTCAAACTTCATTCCCCAGTTAATTTCACTTTGAATCTGGCACTTTCTTTTATCCTACATCAAGGGGCTGTTGTGAGGACAAAGTGGGGGAACGGCCAACCCAGGTACACTACTCCTGAGAGTGCAACCTAATGTCATTGAATATTACACTCACTATTGTTGCACTGCAGCAATTATTTACTTCCTGGATTGTCTCGTCCGCAGCTGAAAATGACACTTATAACTCAATTACAGTGCAGTATCCAACTTTGTTAATTCCAGGTGTTCAGCTGTGTTATTCTGTAGCAGAAACACAAAACAGGAGTCCAGTGGCACTTTTGAGACTAACAAAATTTATTTCCAGCATGAGCTTTTGCAAGTCAGATGCAAGTGAGTTCTGATGAAATGAGCGTCAAGTCACAAAAGCTTATTCTAGGGTAAATTTTAAAAGAGTTTGAGACCAGTGGCACCTTTAAGAGCAACGAAATTTAATTCTGGGTATAAGCTTTCATGTGCATGTATCTAAAGAAGTGTGCATGGACAGGAAAGCTTATACCCAGAACTGAACTTTGTTGGTCTTAAAAGGTGCCACTGGACTCAAACTTTGTTCTATTGCTTCAGATCAACACGGCTACCCACCTGAATCTATCTAAATTGGGGGGGGGGGTAAATTTTGTCAGTCTTTAAGGTGCCTTTGGACTCCTTCTTTACTCAAGCATGGCTGAATGCATTCGGAAGAGCTGGATAAACAAGGGATGAGTAGGTTCAGGTGGGTAGACCTGTTGGTCTGAAGCAATTTAGGAAGTGTGCTTGCACAGGAAAGCGCATACTTTGAATAAAACTTTGTTGGTCTTAAAGGTGCCCATGGACTCAAGCAACGGGCAGACTAGATTTCTGTGTGGGAACAGACAGAGAGGTGCCACTGCCCTCACGGTCAATCACAAAGGGAGAAAAACAGCAGTCAAACAAACAAAAAGTGGTGCAACCCTATTTGTGAACAGGTCTCAGAGCAACACCCCTCAACCTTCTCCCTTTCCCCCCAAAAAAACTTCCTTCGAGGGCCATTTTCTGAGGTAAATTTTTCTCACTCTTCCCCCCCCAGCATGCCCCCTCAGCTCCTGAAAGGTAACGACCCTGCTGCATTCCTAACGCAGTGCTGGCGAAGGGGAAAAGACCCTCTGCAGCTCCGCAGTCTTTCCGGGCTTCCTGCCCCCGAATTCAGTTGTGTCTCCCCCGGTAAGCCAGGGCAGGCAGGCACCTGGTCGGAAGGGCTCGATAAGCACGTCCGCCTTCTGGCAGAGCCTCGCCAGCGTCTCGGCGCCCCGAGGCTGCTTCAGGTCCAGCGCCAGCGAGCGCTTGCCCCGGCCTTGCACGTCCGCGTTGATGGCCGCGCTTCTGAAGCGGTCCACCCGCATCACTTGGGCGCCGAAGTCGGCCAGGATCTGGCCGCAGAGCGGGGCCGGCGCCAGGCCCGCCAGCTCCAGCACCCGCACCCCGCGCAGCGCCATGATGATGAAGACGGGGCGGGCCTCGGCGAAGGGAGGCAGGCCTCGGCTTGGCGCCTCCTCTTTGGGCGGGCCGGAGAGAGAGAGAGAGACGGCGGGAGGCCGCCTGCTTGGAGCCGGGGATATGGCCACCGTGCGGGGGCCATCGTTCGCAACTCAACAGCTCGAGCCCATGTAGGTTGTTTTCTCAGAAGGAAGTCCCGTTTAATTCAGGGGGGGGGGGGGTTAATCCCTTTGTAAACTCGTGTCCTAATTTGTGTGATACTAGGTTTGAGCTGCGGTGGCTCAAGTGGTTAAGACGCTGAACTGCAGGCTGTGGAAGGTCAGTAGTTCAGCAGTTCAAGACCCGAGAGTGCCGCATGACGGAGTGAGCTCCCGTCTCTAGTTCCAGCTCCTGCCAACCTAGCAGTTCGAAAGCAAGAAATTGCAAGTAGATAAATAGGTACCACTTCGGTGGGAAGGTAACAGCGTTCCGTGCGCCTTGGCGTTTAGTCATGCCGGCCACATGACCACGGAAACGTCTTCGGACAGCGCTGGCCCTTCGGCTTTGAAACGGAGATGAGCACCGCAAGTTGGATTCGACTGGCCTTTTGAGCAAGGGAACCTTTACCTTTACCTAGGTTTGACCCACCGAAGCTTTCACACACACACATACACATCCCGTTGACGCTGAAATAAAAATCTAGGTTGGAAGCCGCTTCCTTGGGAGCGAAGTCCCACTGAATAACCTGTTTGGGATTGCTCCCTACCTGCCGCAAAATAAGGAGTCACAAAACAAATTGAAGAGGGGAGTTCTGCCTAATGGAAGGACGCTTCCAGCGTCTGATGAAGGGAGCTGTGGTGGTTTAGGGAAGCTTGTGCTGGGATGAATTGGGTGAAATCCTTCAGGTGCCACTGGACTCTGGTTTTATTCTGCTGCTGCAGGCTGGCACAGCTGGAATTACCCTCTCAAAAGGTCCTAGAACGGAGTTTGAGCCCAGGGGCGCAAAGTTTAATTCTAGGTATAAGCTTTCTTGTGCATGCACTTTAGATATGAAAGGTTGTTGTTGTTGTTCAGTCGCACAGTCAAGTCCGACTCTTCGCGACCCCATGGACCAGATCACGCCAGGCCCTCCTGTATTCCGCTGTCCTCTGAAGTTTGCTCAATTTCATGTTCGTTGCATCGATGACACTGTCTAACCATCTCATCCTTTGCCGTCCCCTTCTTCTTTGACCTTCAATCTTTCCCAGCATTAGGGGCTTCTCCAGTGAGTGCTCCCTTCTCATTTGGTGGCCAAAGTATTTGAGCTTCAGCTTCAGGATCTGGCCTTCCAGGGAACAATCAGGGTTGATTTCTTTTAGGATTGACTGATTTGATCTCCTTGCAGTCCAAGGGACTCTCAAGAGTCTTCTCCAGCACCATAAAAGAATCTATTCTTCGGCACTCAGCCTTCCTTTATAGTCCAACTCTCGCAGCCATACATTACTACTGGGAATAATGAAAGCTTATACCCAGAATTAAACTTTGGTCTTAAAGTTGCCATTGTACTCTTAATTTTGTTCTGTCTCTTCAGACCAACACGGCTACCCACCCCCACCAAAATAGGTGTTGGAATATGCAAGGTCTATAGTGCAGCCTTATGAAGAAGATTTGAAGATCACCCTACCGGGGAGACAGCTAAAGAACTGATAGTTATCATAGCTAGATTAGAGACTGCCCTCAATTTCAATTTATTAATTTATTTAGACTTTTAAACTGCCCTCCCCTGTAAAACAGGGCTCAGGGCAGTGTACAACAATGAAAGTAGACACATGTTAATTAGCAATAAAAACAATAAAATGCAGTAAAGTACAATAAGCAACCTAATAAAATGGTGCTAAAACGACTATTATGCCGCTTCCTTGCCGTCTCCGGCTTGACTCTTCTGGAGACTTCCTGCTCCTGCAGAGGTTCCTTCTTATTGTTGTTCCTCTTTCAGGAGTTAGGTTAAAACAGTTAAAAGGTTCTCTTTCTTTTCTGTGTTCCATCAAAGTTTGTTCTTCTTTAAATAAACCTACTTATTTTTCCTTAAACAGTTGGTGCTCCACTTCCTTAAATATTTAAACTCTGCCAACAAAAGGTACTGTTGGTTTTTAATGAGATAGACTTGCCTGTTGGCTTGCCAACCTCCAGATAGTGGCTGGAGAGCCCCTGGGATTACAATTTATCTCCAGGTGGCAAGGGATTAGTTAATCTGGAGAAAATGGCCACTTTGGAATGTGGACTCTATGGCATTATACCTGATTGAAGTCCCTTCTCTCCCTAAATCTCCAGGTATTTCCCAACCTGGAGCTAAGAACCCTACTTGCATGGCTGTCCATTTGGTATTAATAACAACACCTCTGGTGGGATTCTAAGGGAAGTTTCTCTCAGAAGAAAGAGCAGTATTTCCTTTTAAAACACTGAATAACATTTTAAGGCAATAATAAGCAGGTGCTAATTGGTTTTTTTAAATTTTCATTTTTCACAATTAATAAATAAATAAAAGAGAAAAAAAACATAAGCATGTCTTGATAAAGTAATACAGTACTTGACAAAATCAGTATTGCAGGTGCTACAGAAGTTTAGCCAGTTTCCAAACAGCTGTATTATTTCACCTCTGAATACATCATCACACCAAGATATATTTCTGCTAGCAGGTGTGCTTATTTGTTGACTCATGATGAGGGTCACATTGGCCCCACTTTTTGTCTTATTTACTTTTGGTACACAGGACAGATGACTTAAAATATGTAGTCCTTCCTCTAAGGAGCACCAAGCAGTGTAGATACTTTCCCATTCCTCCATCTTATCCTTACAACTGTCTTGTGATGAGAATGAGTGGCCCGAGGTCACCCAGTAAGTACTGTATGTGGTACTTACTTCAGTTTACATTTAAATTTACCTGAAACAACCTGAGCTAAATAAAAGTTGCCTTTTTGTAGTGAAAGGTGTACAAGGATATGAACTGGCTGCCGTGGAGGCTGAGGCCGGTGGATCACATGAGCTTAGGAGTTCTGGGCTGCGGCGGACTATGCCGATCGGGTGTCCGCCCTAAGTTCGGCATCCATGTTGGATTGGACGAATGATGCACAGTGTGTTGCTTAGCTCCACACAAACATAGCTATAATAACTCCTTGCCTGCCATTGCGGTTAGCCCCTTAGGTCGCCACAATGCTTAGCAACCAGAACATCCAGAACCAGAATCCCTCAGATTCCTATGTTGGTATTCCATCCTGTGCATCTGAACAGCAGGACAAAAATAAAGGCAGGTACAATGTGGCATTGGATACTTTTGCACTGACAGTGTGCATTGGGTCATGCAGGCAGTGTTCCCTCTAAGCCGAGTTAGTGTGAGCTAGCTCTCAGTTTTTTAGCCTCCGGCTCACACATTTTTGTCTTAGCTGAGGAAGGATGGCTCCAGAGCAAACTAATTTATGCAGCAGCCAAGTCGCTCGCTCACAACTTTAATGCCAGCAGCTCACAAAGTAGAATTTTTTGCTCACAAGACTCCACATTTTGCATGATGCAGGGTATCATGGCCAATGCCAGTCCCACAATTTCCTTCATTTATAGTGGCAACAAGTAGGAAGAGATGAGAGTTAAGTTTTAGGCATGGTGTTTGCATTTGCCACCTTTAGAAATGTCTGGAAGTGTGGTCTGTTAAAGTCAGCAGTGACAGGAGTTTCGTTTATTTATTTCAATATATATATATATACACTACCCTCCAGGGCCCTGTGCATATGGAATGTTGGAGACGGAGTGTCTGACTCTAGAGTGATAGAATATCTAAATGTCAGTGTACAAAAATATGCATCTTTTGTGTCAGCTGAACTCCCAAATGAAGTTTTGGGCAGCCGCTTCTTTTTCATTAAATCCTTCCCTAACATTGTTATTTCAAAGAAAATATGCACAGTCATTATTCACTTGTTGCAGATGATGCAAAAGTCTTTTCCACAACCTTTTCCCAGCTAACTGCATTTTCCCAGCCCTCAAACGATAACATTTTGTTGCTGGAAAAGTACAGTCCCCCTTTTCTGCTAGGGATTGTTCCCTCCGCCAAGGCAGTGACTTGTAAAATGTGGTTGCACAAGAATCACAGGCATCTGGTGGTCTGTCCACAATATCATTGGTGAGGTGATCAGCAATACTCTTGTTTCTTTCCCATAATATAATAATTGTGTGCTGTGAAGTCACAAGTGACTCAAGGCAAAACCAAGGCCGTGGGGCTTTCTAGGCAAGAGATGAGCAGTGGTGGTTTGCCATTGTCTTCCTCTGTGTAGCACCCAGTCTTCCTTAATGGTCTCCCATCCACTTGGGATTGTTAAATTTTGAGTTAGTTTTCTGACTTTAGGGCTTTGTACCATTCCAGAATGTGTGCTCTTTTCAGGTTTTCAAACAAACACACATAACATAGAAAAAAAAAACCCACATGAACAAAATGCTATTCTTACCCCCTTCAGAATTTTTGTAAATCTAATTTTCCCTCCTGGTGCAAGGTTTACCATCCTTTCAGTGTGTGGCAATAGAAAAGTAGGGAAGGAAACTGTCTGCTGTGATGTCTCTGTGTTGAAGAATCTGAGTGCTGTCAATATTTTTTGCGGTGGTGGTGGAATACAAGAGTGAAGTGTTGTCCAATTTAAAATTAAAAACAATGTTTATCAGAAGTTTGGGAAACACCTGAAATCAGGGAAGAGGAAGCTTTTCTCCACAGGCTCACTATATCCCCAGCTCTGGCAGTGAATTACAGCCCAGGTGAATATTTTCTGTTAGTCTCCATCTACCAAGCAGTCTAAAAGTTCTTATGCCGGGGAAATGTGCAAGCAATCAGAAGGAAAGTTTTGTTTTCTTTGATGAGTTTAGACCAAAAACAAGAAGGAACATGAAGATTAAAGTCAGGAAGAAAAGTGTTCTTTTTTCTCACACATTTCTATTTTGTATCTAGAACTTTGCCATCTGATGGTTCTCTGGGACTAATCAACTGTTCCGTGATACTTTGAAATATTCATGCTGTTTTCTGAAAAAAAGGTAAGAGCAGCGAAGCAGCCTTTAAGTTTTTTGACTAAGAATAATCAAAGGCAGAGATTGGAATATTTGCATATCTGGTGCTTCATTCGTTCTGATAATTGAGTGAACCTATTTATATCTGGGACGCTCCTACAGATGGTGAATTAGCATAAAGTTTCTTTGAAACAGACAAACTTTTGCATTGTTTTGTTTTATTCTTTCTGGTCCTGTTTGAAATGTAACTTACATTGGTTTTGTAAAGCTAACAAAAAACCTGTTTTAATGACATGAAATACATTCAGCAAGCAGCTTTAGCAAATTGTTTCTAGCAAAAGCATACCATGAGCCATTTCACTTCTTAGCTAAATGTGTTTCTATCAGGGCCAGTAAAAGTGAAGTATCTCCCCCTCAGGCAACTGAATTGCAGGAACCACTGAGGGATAATGCATTATCAGCCACTGGTGTACTGTATTTTTTGCCACCAAGGGGGAAAATCCATTTGTGATGCAATGGATAGGAAGTGCTGAGTTTTGAAACTCAAGTTCAAATCTTTGCTCAGAGAGGTGTAGAAATAAGGGGAAATGATGCATGTAGAAATAAGGAGAAACTGTAGACAGTCTCAGTTCCTTGGTGTCTTCGCCTGTATGGTGTGGTGGAAAGTGCTGTCAAGCTGCAGCTGACTCATGGTGACCCGGTGGGGCTTTCAAGGCAGGAGAGGTTCAGAGGTGGTTTGCCATTGCCTGCCTCCACGTCACAATCCCAATATTCCTTGGAGGCCTCCCATCCAAGCAGTAACCAGGACTGACCCTACTTGGCTTCCAATATCTGATGAGATTGGGCTAGTCTGGACTATCCAGGTCTGGCCTGCCTGTATGATACACTCTGGTGGGGAGCCGTGTTGGTCTGAAGCAGCAGAACAAAGTTTGCATCCACTGGACTCAAACTTTGTATAGTACACGTTTGCAAATATGAGTAGATATTATATTGGTGTGTGTGCATATTAAAACATTCTTGTAAAATATAATATCTGTCACAAACTCTACTAGGTAGCCATGAACCAAATTACTGTCTCTGTCTGTAAACCACATTTCCCAAAGATAACTTTACTTGGAAAATGCTAGTGATGGCTGGTGGGGTCCCAGGTTCATCCCAAAGCACACATTCATTCATCCATCCATCCATCCATCCATTCATTTGTTGGTTTGTTTAGATAGTTATGCCTTCTTTTCTGTCCAATGGGGGACCAAAAACAGCTTGCTACATTGTTCTCCCCTCTTCCATTTTATCCTCACAAGAATAACCATGTGAGGTGGGTTAGGTTGAGAGAGGGAGAGGGAGAGGGAAAGAGAGAATAAATAGCCTATGATTACCCAGCAAGCTTCCACAGCAGAGTGAAGTTTTGAACCTGTGTCTCCCAGATCCTAGTCAAACACTCTAACCACTACACCACACTGGCTCTCAGATTATAAACATGTGAGGGCACTGCAAGGGCAAGCATCAGATGTCAGAAATGTGAATGCTTTGGTAGCAACCTTATACAATTGCCCTTTCATACCACCATCAACTTCTTGAGAGTTGAGTAGTTCAGTAAAGCAAGGTCTGGCGTCTAATAGTCAGCAGAAGGGTCTACTGCCTTCCTGATTTTACATGTAGCACACACAAAGGTCAGAAGCTAAATCACAAAGTTCTTAGTTTCCCCCAGATCATATCAGTAGATGGAGCGTAAGCTGTGGCATTCCTGAGGGACTGATCGTTTTAGCAGTGCTCCTTAACATCCGTGTGTGTCCTTTGGTGGAGATCATCTGGAGCCTTGGGATGGGTTGTCAGCATAATGCAGATGACACCTAATTATACAACTCTTCAGTGTTCCCTTTAAGCTGAGTTAGTGTGAGGTAGCTCACAGTTTTTTAGCCTCCAGCTCACACATTTTTGTCTTAGCTCAGGAAGGATGGCCAAATCGCTTGCTCACAACTTTAATGCCAGTAGCTCACAAAAGACTCCACAGATTAGAGGGAGCATTGCATCTCTTTATCCAAGCCACCAAAAGCAGTGGTGTTGATGTTAAACCAATGCGTGGAAGCTGTAGTCAAGTGGTTAAGGGAGAACAAGCTGAAACTGAATCCAGGAAACAGGAAGCTATTGCTGGTAGGGAAGACCAATTGTATGAGGTTACCACCAGTAGAAACTGATGGCATGATGGCCCATTTCTCTGACGGTGAAATGTCTGGAAGCAATGTTGGACCCAATGTTCTTGGAAAAGAAGGTCAGGGAGACAGTGAGGAGCACCTTCTATTATTGATATTGTGTGCACCAAGTGGCCCCCTATCTTAACAGGGCTAATCTTGCAATGCTGGTCTGTAGTGTTGTAACCTCAAGGCTAGATTACTGTAATGGGATTGCCCCTGAAAAACTGGAGACTTCAGCTGGTACAGGATGCTGCTACTAGATTACTAACCAGTTTATGCCAGTGTGATCATAACACCAGTGCTTTGGCAGCTTCAATAGTTACCTATTTGTTTCTGGGCAAAATTCACAGTGCTGGATTGTTACTTTTAAAGTCCTTCACTGCCTGGAAGCTGCATATCTTCACCAAATAATGTCATCAGGCCCCTCACTTCTGATGGTCCCCTCTGTTTGGGAAGTTCACTCAGCTACAGCCCATGCTGCACCCAGGCACGCTACAGAGAGCTCCTACACTCTCTTCCTTCTGCAAAAGTTGCAAGGTGGAATTATTTTTTACTCACCTTGAGTGGGAGTAACTAATTAATGTCTCTGGCATCTGGTAGTTTCAGTGTTTGAACTTGATGTGATTTAATATGTGTTTTAATGATGTTTTGTAATTGTGTTGTGTTTATGTTTGAGGCATTGTGGAAAGTCAAGATATAAATACTTTAAATAAATAAATTCTGGGTTAAGAGAGTGAACTGAGGCTGTTATTATATGTGCCTTTAGATCTGACATAGCAGAGAATGCTTGACAGATCTAAAGGGAATGATCAGACAGCAACATCTGGGAAGCATCCCGCAGTTGTCAGCAACCCGTGCTGTTCCACTGCAGAAGTGAAGTTAAAAGCCACTGGGGAAAGTCCAGTAGTAAATGGGTTCCAACGGGCCATGGACGGACTTTCCTCTGTCTGATTGTGCAAGCACGCACTCACACCATCAGGATGGTCTGATCAGGCCATCCCAGCTCAGTGCTGTTCCCCCACTTTCGCAGTATGCGCATCATTGCATACTTCATGGGGGGCCCTCAGTGTGGAGGTCCGATTCCTTGTTTATGCACATGGGGAAACAAATGGCCAAAAAACCCCGACTCACCCGCAGTTGCATCTGATTACATAGTGATGGCCTGCACCTGCTGCTAGAAAAGGCTGTGTGATCTCACAACTGCAGGTCAAATTTCTCTGGAGGAAAGAGCCTTGCTTCCCCTCCACTTCAACTGGTGCTTGTGACTGCAACCTGAATATGCTAAGTCCCCTGCCCCCAGCCAAAATCCTAGAGTAATCACCATCTTATCCTAACTGCAAGTAATAGTATGATAAAAGGAAGAAACTTGGAAGAATTCAGAGGAACACTTCCTGGACTGTAGTCATTTCTCTGACAATTTCCTTCCTTGAAGAATTTGGGAGGCTATGGGACAGCAAGAGAGTAAGAGAACACCAGGAAAGAGAACAATGGTTGACTGGAGCCAGTGTGGCGTAGTGCTTAAGAATGAGGGACTCTAATCTGGAGAACCAGGTTAGATCTCCCCACTTCTCCACTTGAAGCCAGCTGGGTTACCTTGGGCCACCCATGGTTCTTCCAGAACTCTCTCAGGCCCACCTGCCTCACAAGGGTATCATTGTGGGGAGGGAGTGGGAAAGGAAGTGAAGGCAATTGTAAGCTACTTTGAGACTCCTTTAAGGTAGCAGGGTATAAAAAACCCTACTCTTCTCTCCTCTGGAGGAAAGAGTGAGAAATTCTGAAAACAGAGTTAAGGAACAGTGGCCTCATAAAGGCAGAGCTGACAGCACTTAACCCATGCGATCTATGTTAAAACTGGTATTTCTGAGCATATATGTTAATTATCTATAATACTGCGTGGGGGGAAAAGAACATCATGTGCCTATTAAAGTTCAGTGTATCCTTTATTATACTGTTATTGGTCCCTCAGGGATAATATCCTGTGTGAATGTTTGTTTCCATAGTTACCCATTATCTTGCTTTTGTACAACTATTAAGTAATTTCTGGGTTCATTCATTTGTCTCTTTGTGTTATCTTTACGTTGAATCCACATGCATCCTCTTTGTGCTCTTAACATTTGAATGCAATCTTACAGCGTGTTTTCTTTCAGCTTCACTTATGATTTTTTGTTTCTTATTTAAAGAACACACAGTCACCCAGCCTTATTTAGACATAAACATTTAAGGTGCCAGAAGGAGGTAGAATCAGGGAATGATGTAACCTACGCCTGTAGCGAGTCTTTGACAGCTTTTAGCCCTAGTAATTTAATTTTCAAAAGGAGACTTGAGAATCTGGCCCATTGCCAGCTTCTTATTTTGCTGAGAATGGTAGCTGGCCATTTCTTTATTAGACTAATGGTACAGAGAGGGCATCCAGGTAATGTGGAGGAGGAAGAGTTAGAAGTGGTGATTGCAGCTCAGAAATCATAGCCTGCTTTCACACCAAGGATTTTTCATATTTCATCTACCCATCTTGTAAGCTGTTTCCCCACCCCCATGTTTCCACAGGACATCTGCTTCTGTCCAGGCACAGACCACTAACAACTCAGTCCTTCCACAAAAACCTCTACTCTATTTAAAACCTGTTTAAAAAACCCCAATGCTTTCATGGCAGGTCACTATGGGCAGCACTAGCAGTTTCTTGTGTATGAAATGGAAACAGTGCAGTGGCTCGTAAATTACTCTTTTTCATAGTTCCTGACCTGATGACCAGTCCCTTGCAAGCAATGTCAAGAATGAACGTGACAGAAGATAATCGTCTACAGCTTGGATTGCCTTTTAGATAGGGGAGAAAGTGGGTGTGTGGAAGTTTTTTAAAAGAGGTTTTTAAAAAAGTGTTGTGTTTTTCCTATGCAGCATTACCCATGCACCTCAAATTAAAAAAAAAATAGAACAAGGTAGATGGAGACTCCTGAGGGTCACATGAGAATACAGACAGGGCAGGGTACTTGCATGTTCAATGCAGTGGCCTATTTGACATCCTGAGTCTCTCAACATAAGAACATAAGAGAAGCCAATGTTGAATCAGGCCAAAGGCCCATCTAGTCCAACACTCTGTCACACAGTGGCCAAAAATACCAGGTGCCATCAGGTGGTCCAGCAGTGGGGCCAGAACACTAGAAGCCCTCCCACTGCTGCCCCCCCAGCACCAAGAATAGAGTGCATCACCTGCCCCAGACTGAGAGTTCCTATCTATACCTTGTGGGCGGCTAATAGCCACTGATGACTTCTGCTCCATATGTTTATCTAATTCCCTCTTGAAACTATCCATGCTTGTAGCTGCCACCACCTCCTGTGGCAGTGAATTCCATGTGTTAATCACTCTTTGGGTGAAGAGGTACTTCCTTTTATCTGTTCTAAGCCGACTGCTCAGCAATTTCATTGAGTGTCCACGAGTTCTTGTATTGTGAAAAAGGGAGAAAAGTACTTCTTTCTCAATCTGCTCTATCCCATGCATAATCTTATAAACCTCGGTCATGTCACTCCTCAGCTGTCACCTCTCCAAGCTGAAGAGCCCCAAGCATCTCAACCTTTCTTCATAGGGAAAGTGTTCCAACCCTTTTATCATTCTAGTTGCCCTTCTCTGCACTCAATGCAGCTGGTGGGAAGTGGGGAGGGAAACTTTAACTCTTCGTCCCCCCCTCCCTTCCTGCCCTCTAAGAGTGCCATCTTATACGCTGTTACTTGGAAGTGCTTTCCTGAACTCAGTGAGATTTACTTACGAGAAGACACATGCATGGGATGGAACTACATGCTTCTTTTTTGAGAAAGAATACATGACCACTTGTAGGAAGCAAAGCAAGGGCAAGAAGATTTCTTTGAGGGATTGTCGCTCCTATCCTAAACACAGTTACCCAGAAGCAGCTTGCATCCAGATGAAGAGAAAAGGCTTCCTTTGCACTGTGTTAACATAATATTTATTTAGGTGGGTAGCCATGCTGGTCTGAAGCATCAGAACAAAGGTTGAGTCCACTGGCACCTTTAAGACCAGCAAAGTTTTATTCAAGGTATATAGACAGAAGTACAGCATTGGGTCAGATCAGAAGCAAAGTTTGCTTGAGTGTGTGTGTGTGTGTGTGTGTGTGTGTGTTTTCCCAGCGAGAATATCTGTTTATTTCAAGTAAAAAAGCACAAGCAAGCAAGGGACTGGGGGAGGGAGAAGGGGTGTGTGCAAGATCTACAATGAGAGACAGTGACCTTAATATTAACATTGTGGTTCCCAGAGAAAACTCTCCAAGGCTGCACTTTTCGAATTCACTGCAACCAGCCTGTTTCTAATCCCACCCTGGCAAGAGCTTGAGAATTGGACCTGATTATGGTTCTAACGGGGGAGAAGAGCTTGGCTTCGGTCCCTGGAAACATTCTGCGGCCAAGCAGTGGCACTTCTCTGCACAACTCCTGTGCCTTGAAACTGACTCACAGCCGCCTCCTGGCAGCATTTTCAAAGCCCTGCAGCTCGCTAAACCCTGCCTGGCAGTTTGGAAACAGAACCAGGAGGGAGCTTTTAGTCCAATTATGAGCAGTGAGCTGTTCCCTATCATTTTGAAAGCAGACTCCTCTCTTGGTACTGGTTGGGGTTTCCAGTCCATTTCGAGACTGCCCCACAGCTGGTCTGTAGATTCCCCTTTGAGTCAGATTAAAATGAGTTTGTTTTTTTTCTACAGCTTAAAGGAATAAAATAATGTCAAGGGCTTCATGCTTCCCATGCAGGGGGAAAAAACCATTGAAAGCAACGCAAGTTACATGCAGCATGCCGTGTGACCACTGGAATTCTATGTTTATAGCATAAACCCATGTACTGAAGAATGTATTCACATTTTAGTACTTCTCCAGCTCTCTGCTGGAACATGCCGTTCTGTGAATCATGTCCTACAGCCGTGGATTTGAGCACTTTGTAGCTTTTCTTTCGTGTTTTGAAAAATTCAGCATGGACTTTTCATTGGGCTTTCTTGTTCCCTTCCAAAACCTCTGTAGTACTTCTATAATGATGCAAGAAATTTTTCCAAAACCATCTTTACTATTCAGTGTACAAAATAACCAAATATTTTACAAAAACATTTGTGACAACAAATACTAACAGGTTGCATACTAAAAAGACCTAGGGTCAGAATACTGTTAATTAGGCACTAATGATAACTGTGATTCTATTATGTTATTTTTAAAAATGCCAAAATGTTGTCAATATGTGTGCATATTTTGTTTTGTGCAATTTAAACAAAGGCTGCATTCATTTGTCATGAACAAACTTAGGTTTTCTTGTATGATAATGAGCCTTATCCATTCTTGGACATGTGCATTCCTTCCTTCTCTCATCATGCACAAAAAAGGCTTCCTGATTTGTGAAGCCTTGTGGGCAGGAAAGAACACCCATTTGTTAAAAGTGCACATCACAACAAATTAAGATAAATTCAGGAGGGTAGCCATGTTGGTCTGAAGCAACAGAACAGAGTTTTGAGTCCAGTGGCGCCTTTAAGACCAACAAAGTTTAATTCTGGGTATAAGCTTTTGTGTGCATGTATAGCCGATTTTATTCAAGGAGCAATATCCAATAAATATTTTTAATTAAAGAACTCAGAGAGAGTTCACATCTATGACAGTGTGATCCCAGATCCCTTGTGACACTTGCATTTATGAAAATAACAATAAACCAACTTCAAAAGACATAATATTTGAACAATAAGTGGCCGATGCACTCAAACTTAGTTCTCACATCTGTTTTATTTGTATGCTAATTTGCTGCTATTCACAGGTCTTACCAACTGCTTTAATCCAATCTTAGCTATATTTATCGCTTTGTTACTTATATATCTTGACTCTAACTAGCCCTTTCTGGCAACTAATCCCCCCACTCTCTCTACCTATATGTAAGACTTGTGGAAGTCTGTTTCAGTGTATCTGAAGAAGCGTGCGTGCACACGAAAGCTTATACCCAGTCCCAGAATTAAACTGTGTTGGTCTTAAAGGTGCCACTGGACTATATTCTATCACAACAAATGCAATTAGATCAAAGACTTCCTAAACCAGGAAATCTTTAGTCTTTGTTCGGTGTGTGAATGGAAGGGGAGAAGGAAACTCATAAGCCTAAAACAAAACCACCTTCATTTTTGTCATGGATACACCAACTGACATTAAAAAAAGGTGTACTTTCCAATCCACAACTATTAAGGGAAAGTATTGAATTACACCATTTTAGATCAAATAATTTCAACAGAACTAAATCATTAGTTGCTGTAGATTTTCCGGATTGTGTGGCCATGGTCTTGGCATTGTAAGACCTGACGTTTTGCCAGTAGCTGTGACTGGTATCCTCAGAGGTATGACACAGAAAGATGGAGTACTCTCTGTGTCAAGGTAAGAAGAAAAATGGTAGGGAGGTAATTTATATCTACTCCAGAAGGTGAGTAGGTAACTAAATCACTTTGACAGTGATTCAGCCTAGCCTAATGGAAAATTAGCCAGAGAATTAAGATCAATACTTTATCAATGATTAATATAAACAGGGGAAAAAAATCTAACCTATTAGTCTTCCTAAAATGAAGCTTTGTGCACAGGTTAGCAATTAATTATACAAGGCAGAGGTAATGTTTTACATTGTTTGGCCTGTTACAATAGTTATTATGGTCATAGTCATGAATAAATTCAAAAGAAAAAAATCTTCTACTATTTAGAAGATTAGTTGTTACTTTTAATTCCAATCTTGGACATATTCACTCTAATCCAGTAAGGAAGCAGTTTCCATATGTAGATAAGGGCTAGCAGCTGGCCTGGAGAAAAGTGTCATGTCCCTTTAATGTGTAGAAACGGGCAGCAGAAGCTTTTCATGGCCAAGAAGTAAATAAGTCACCTGGTTTTTTAAAAAATACCATTAAGCCTCTGTTAAAGGGACAGGACATGTTTCTCTAGGTTTCCTGGCAGCCCAGATATAGATTATCATGTAGAATGTGATATCCCACATACAGGCTGCCTGTGGATGCACACCTGAATTCGTTTTGTGGATGCAATGCTCCAAAGAAGGTATGTTCCTGAGATCTCCACACAATGACTTCCCCGTTCAATTGAATGAAGGTCTGCATTGCAGGTGGTCTCATGGAGATCTCTGAACTAGGCAAAATGCAGTAATAATTGCATTTCCTGGAATTGCATTTTAGTGACTGCACTAAAGGACTAGTGGTATGTGGACTATAGAAAGATAGTATGAACCAAAATGACATAGAAGAGACGTATATCCATTCATGCCTAACGCTACATAGTAACTAATGGGATTAGAACAAGGCCGCACAATTTTAGTATGTTGCCATTTTGTTTCACAGCACAAGGAAAAACAGCAAAGGAAAAATATCTCAACATTTAAGGTCTCATCTATTTTGTTTCAAAAAGAAGAAACCCTGCAAAAGTAGAAAAGCGTTGATGGTCTCCATGCAGTGCTCCATTTCCCATCCGCAGCCAAACTTCATCTCCCTTGGCAAGTTTAAGGACTGCACTGTTGCTCGATGTGTCCGTTTTCCCTTTTGACTCATAGCTAAAAACAAAGATTTTGGAAAAGATCAAGCAGACATCTTACAGTTCCTCTACTTAAGATTCTGCAAATGTCCCCCAGCAGAAACATGGGTCTGGGACTATGCTTTACAGGAATGGGTCTAGGGAGAAATGTGGTGGGTAGCAGAAGGATTAAGTCCTCTGCCTTTCTCAATTAACATATCTCTGCAAATTAGCCCCTCCTGGTGCTGCTTTATAGCAGAGAAACATCAGGCCTTTTGGGGCCACTGTCAAATTTACTGATATGCAAGCCTGCCTTTTAAAAATGGTTTATAAATTAACAAGTAATGCCCATCAACATACCTATACAAACTGAAAACTGTATTGCCATTGTGCATTAAGTAAACATACACTTCCTCCACATCTTCATGCTTCATCATATTGAAGGTGAAAAAATACACCCCTGCAAAATGATCATATCATTTATTAAAGTTCTGCATAGAAAAGATATGGGATGGGACAATTCTCTGCTTAAAGATCTGAGAACCCTCCTGTCTTTTTACAACTTGAATCACAAGTCAGTTAAATGGAAAGACTGATGCCCCCTACCTGGACCTGCCTGATCTAGCTATCTGGATCCATGCCATAGTAGCATCAAGACTAGGCAATTATAATGCACTCTTCATAGGTCTACCCATAAAGTCAACTGGGACATGCCAATTGGTACAGAATGCCATGGCTCAGTTATTATCAGGAGGTAGGTGAAGCATGCATATTACACCCATTTTGCAGGTATTCCATTGGCTCCCCATCAGTTACCAGGCTCAGCTCAAGGTACTGGCTATCATATGAAAAACTCTTTATGGTCTTGGGCAGTCATAACTGCAGGACTGCCTGTCCTGTAACATTCCAATGCAACAGCATCATTCATCTGTTTAGGGCCATCTGTGGGTGTCACCTTGCAAATGGGCAAGATCAACAACTGTACACACTCATTCTCTATTGTGATCCTTGCCATGTGGAATGGAATGCCCAAAGTGGTGAGGAAGGCTTCCCTTTCTGCAAACTATGTAAAACTGAATCATTCAGGAGGTATTTCCATAAAGATAATAGGGTTATGCTATAACAGAATTGTTCAGCAAGGCACTGTATAAAGGGAAAGGGACTGTGTGCAGACTATATCACTGTGTATATGACTTAATTATCTATTTGCTGTATGCATTATCTTGCTTTCACTGCATTATTTCCTGTTGCTGCAATACCATTATTCTGTATTGTATCTGCATTCCGTATCACAACTACTATTCTATGCTTGTTTAGATTTCTTTAATCCTAGTTTCAGTACATTGCTTATTAGATGTCCCATCATATTGACTGAATTGATTTATACTGTGTAGTCTGCTTTGAGTCTCAGTGAGAAAGGAGGACTATAAGTATAGCAAACAAACAAAGGATTAGGATTGCGCCAGCAATGCAGTATACTCCACTGTTAACTGAAAATCTCACTCCCCATATTCAGTTTTGAAATCATGGGAGCCACTCCCATAAGTAACTGAAGCACCTAAAGGTGTATTCATGCAAAAGAAGATGATGTAAAACTTATTTTGGTTCTTTACCTACTAATGCATCCTTATGACCCTGATTCTTGCTCAAATGGCCTGAAGTCTCTGAAACCCCAAATGGCTTCTTTTAAAAATTAAAAATAAGTGTATATATACAATTTTAAATAATTTATTATGAATACAGAATTTGGGTTACCTTTAAGCTACTACCTTTTTGAAGAAAATATCACAACACATATATTTTTATTATATGCATTATTCATTATACAGGCTGATCTTATGCATATTTGCTCAGAAATAATACCTACTGGGTACTAGGAAGCACTCCCTAGTCAGTGTGCATGTGACGGCCTTCTTGGAGCCAACGTTACAGGAATAATTTATATCTCCATAGAATTTGTGTTCCTTTTACTTACCATTTACTGGTGCTCCAAATCGACCAGTCATTACATCAAAAAAATTCCCAATGTTCGTTTCAACGCTGCTGAAGATTATGCCACTGTTCTGATTACTGAAGTGGGTTGCCATCGAAGCCATGAATGCAACCTATACAGATATAGCTTGTGTTTATATAGCAGCTACCAAACAGGAAAAAGATAAATAGGGAGACATGGCTGGAACTGATCCATTGTATACAGACTTCTTCCACACTTAGCACAGGAGCATATGTATTTTTTAATTACTTCGATGTACATTCAGGGCTTGAGCCAGCTCTAGGCAAACTCTGGAGACAAAAATCCCATTGATTTAAATGAGGACAAACAACTTATTCATGGGCAGAAGGTAAGGAAGACAGACACATGTTGGAAAGGTACACTGTTAAATTTCAAGTTTAGCTTTAACATGAGAATCAGTGTTGGGACTATATCCTGGGGGAGTTATCATCAAGTATCATCTCAACCAATGCTCCCTCTAAGCTGTGGAGTCTTGTGAGCAAAAATTCTACTTTGTGAGCTCCTGGCATTAAAGTTGTGAACGAGCGATTTGGCTGCTGTGTCAGTTAGTTTGCTCTGGAGCCCTCCTTCCCAAGCTAAGACAAAAATGTGTGAGCCAGAGGCTAAAAAACTGTGAGCTACCTCACACTAACTCAGCTTAGAGGGAACACTGATCTCAACCATTTAATATTTCAGAGAAAATATCTGCTTAGTTACCCAAATTGAGAATGGGAATAATATTTTGTGTGTGTGTGTGTGTGTGTGTGTGTGTGTGTGATGAGAGAGAGAGAGAGAGAGAGAGAGAGAGAGAGAGAGAGAGAGAGAGAGAGAGAGAGAGAGAAGTGCTGTCAAGTCACTTCTGACTTATGGCAATCTTATGAATTAATGTCCTCCAAAGCGTCCTGTTATTAACAGCCTTGCTCAAGTCTTGCAGACTGAGGATTGTGGCTTTCTTCACTGAGTCAATCCGTATCATATTGGGTCTTCCTCTTTTCCTGATGCCTCTTCAACTTTTCCTAGCGTTATTGTCTTTTCTGGTGACTCTTGTCTTATAACTTGACTAATGTACGATGGTCTCAGTTTAGTCACTCCAGCTATTAGGAAGAGTTCAGGCTTGATTTGATCGAGAACCTGCTTAATTGTCTTTTTGATGATCAACGGTATCCATAAAACTCTCCTCCAACACCACATTTCAAATGAATCAACTTTCTTATTAAAGGCTACTGTTATTGTTCAGTTGTGAACAAATATAGAAAAATCACAATGTGATGACTGGGCACAGAATCTAGCTTTTATTACATTTGCATGTATATACAAGCAAGTTTTACCATATAATCTAACCAAGTTTCTATCCCTTATGACTTCGGAAGTATGTAAGCAGTATTTGTGACATCCAAAGCTAGAGAGGTGCTTGAATAAGGTTTCAGTGCTATGAGCACTTGGAGTATGCTGCACTTCCTTCTGAATAAACATGGAAAGCTCAATGAAAATGTTGACCCAGTGTGTGACAGCAGTGGAAAAGGCAAACCATGCTAGGAATTATTAGGAAAGGAGCTGAAAGTAAAATGGGGAGTATTATAATGCCTTTGAATAAAGCATTTGGAATACTGTGAGCAGTTCTGGTCACCCAGTCTCAGAAAGGATATTGTAAAGCTGGAAAAAGTACAAAGGAGGACAACCAAGATGGTTAGGGGCTAGAACACTTTTCCTGTGAGAAAAGGTTGGAAGGTCTGGGGGGCGATTCTGCATCTAGCATTTGCTCCACATCAACTGGGAAGAAAAAGTGCAGCTCAAAACCACATTCAAATAACTCGGGGCAAGCTGTACTGACTGCAAAGTCACCCCTGAACGGCCATAAATCTATGCAGAAGGTACCATAATGATCAAAGAAAGTGAAAGCAGCATGCAATGCAGAGAGGAATTTCTGTTCCAATGTGGGTTTTGTAAAACAATGGAGGGAAAAGCCAGTGCAGAATCTCCCTGGGACTAAGGGGAGACATGATATTGTTTATTATTTGGGATACTTTTATGCCATCTCTGAAGCAACTTACAATTAAAACAAGATAACAATACAATGAAAACAAAGTAACAATTAAAGGAACAACGTTTTATCAAGCCATTAATATTATATTCATTGAGTGGAGGAAGGGAGCTTTTTCTCGCTCTCCCATAGTAGTAGAACTCTGGGGCACCCAATGAAATTGTTGGCAAAAGGTTCAGAACAGACCAAAGGAAATAATTCTTTACTCAACTTGTGATTAAAAGGTGGACTTCACTGCCAGAGGTAGTGATGGCCACAAGCACAGATGGCTTTAAAGGCGTTTAGACAGAGCCACGGAGGAGAGGTCCATCAATGGCTACTAGCCACAGTGACTGAAGGGAGCCTCCATATGCAAAGGCAGTAAACCTCTGAAAACCAGCGCTGGGACAAAGCATCAGAGGAGGGCCTTGGCCTCTGTGCCTCCTTACTTGGCCCTCCAGTGCAACTCGTTGGCTGCTGTGTGAAACAGTATACTGAACTAGATGGACCAGTGGTCTGATCCCGCAGGCTGTTCTTAATGTTCTTATTTAGAGAAGTGGACTGGGTCTTGGTCTACTGGCTTCAAGAAGCACAGTTAATATGCGACACCAAGCAAGTTTATTTAATTTGCATCATACCTATGAAGCTTGAATAATTAACTTTTTTGATGCCAACTTTTTTGTTTTTATTTTTAGGGCAGATAACGCACAATCCTGATAATAACTACCCAAAGTATATCCCCTTCCCTTCTTGCTGGTTTCTGTGGGACTTATGACCTAAGTACATATTTTGATGAGGATGCATGGCAGTATCTTCCAACTAACCGCTTAATCATAAAAAAGAAGCTGCAGGGGAGATGATTTGGATAGGAGATGGAGAGAGAGTGTTTAACCCTGCACTACTTTCCAGATAGAAATGTCCCCAAGCTAATTTTAAACCTCAGTAAGGGAAAAAGCCATGTACAATAAGATGCTTTTTTCTATCCCCCCCACCATATTGGGGCTAATAATAGCTCCTACAGGGTAATTTCGGGGGGGGGGAGTTAACACCCACCCCAGCACTGATCCAAATCAGCCCCCACTCCAGCTGCTTTTCAAAATTAAACTATATGTCAAGAGAGGAGACCTAGTCATGGATCCCCCACACTGTCTAGTTTAGCCTTTAAGGCTACCCATTTCTCTCTAGATTGTGCCTTCTCTCTTCATTTTAAAGCACTTAGGTAAACAAATATTAGTGTGTATCTCATTAAGAAAGAACAGACAAATATGATGCTGAAATGTGTGATATTTGAACTGTGAACCATTAACCAAAATGCACTTTTCGGTTTATTTAATATAGCTACTGTATCACTTTAATGATGGGAGTAAACAGGACTCGGTTAATCCTGAAGAATTTCTGTTTGAATGTAAAAAACAAACATTATTTTCGCTGGGGTTTGCAAAGAGCAAGCCAATGCTCCCTCTTCATCATGCACCCTTTTTATATTACTACAATCTATTTGGAAACCCACAACTAAGCAACTGGAGGCTGCAGCAGCTTGCAACAAGTTTGTGAAATGTGGGATGGGATGAAAACAGGGTCGTCAACAGGAAAAAAATGTCCTGTCCCTTTAATAGAAGCTTGATGGGGTGATGTTATTTACTCCGATGACATGGAAAGATTCAGCTACCCATTTCCACACATATCCAGTGCAATCCAAAGCGAGTTTCACCCTTCCAACTGGAACAGCTCCCTGCCCTCCTCCAAATGACAGCCTTTCAAATATTTAGAGAGAGCAATCATATCCCCACTCAATCTCCTCTTCTCCAAACTAAACATTCCCAAGGCCCTTAAGCCTTTCCTCGTAGGGCTCAGTCTCAGATGCTTTGGGTCCCCATTGGGGATAAAAGAGGGGTATAAATGAAGCTAAAATAAAGTAATATCTAGAGCAGACAGTTAAGATTGTTTCAGTTCATAGAAAATACACATTTGGCTTTTAAAAATATAGCTGAAAATAGTGCTGGAGAAAAATTACCTGTCCCTTTAATAAAGGCTTACGGTGTATTTTCCTAAGAAGAGTTATACCCTTCTAAGCACACTGACATCAGTGGAAGGGGACCCAAAGCATCTGAGACTGAGCCCTACGAGGAAAGGCTAAGGGCCTTGGGAGTGTTTAGTTTGGAGAAGAGGAGATTGAGGGGGGACATGATTGCTCTCTTTAAATATTTGAAAGGCTGTCATTTGGAGGAGGGCAAGGAGCTGTTCCAGTTGGCAGCAGAGGAGAAGACCCGAAGCAACAGGTTTAAATTACATGCAGAAAGGTATCGGCTGGATATTAGGAAACACTTTTTCATGGCCAGAGTGGTTCAAAGGTGGAATCAGCTGCCTAAAGAGGTGGTTAGCTCCCCTTCATTGGCAGCTTTCAAGAAGAGGCTGGACGAATATTTGTCAGAGATGCTTTAGGCTGGTCCTTCATTGGGCAGGGGGGTTGGACTAGTTGGTCAGTATGGCCCCTTCCAACTATGATTCTATCTAAGATCATTCTCTTCTCCATCTTATCCTCACAACTAACCTATGAGGTAGGCAGGCACAGCCCAAGGATTATGGGTGCCCGTGCAGTCCCCTCTGTTTGCACACACCCTCTCCCTCCCTCCACCACAGCAAGAAGCAGCTACCCACTCCCCTTGACCCCATCCCCCACCCCTGGAGCTAGGTTAGGCTAAGAGTGCATGACTGACCTAATGTCACCCCACGGACAGCAGAGTGGGGATCTGAACCTGGGTCTCAATAAATCCTAGCTCAGCATAAGAACATAAGAGAAGCCAATGTTGAATCAGGCCAGTGGCCCATCTAGTCCAACAGTCTGTCACACAGCGGCCAAAATATACCAGGTGCCATCAGGAGGTCCAGCTCAACAGTCTAACCACTGCACACATTGTCCATATCTGACTGAATGGGGGGGGGGGAATTGCCCGTTTCCATCTTTTTGAACTGTACAAATGAGACCATATGAAGAATAGCCATTATGTGGTACTGAATTTGCATCTTGATATGTGGATTTGAATAGTGTTAATGATAGTGACTGAGGAATCATTCCCATTTCTTCTCCACCTGTTCAGCAACAGAGTTGTATGAACACGGTCTTTGTTGATATTTCAAGACACAAATAGCAGCTTTTAATTGCCCAACTGAGCATAAATTCCAGGCCTGGGGATCTGAGGCAATAAGAGATATTACTCGGAATTTTTTGCCCTAACCCCCACATCCCAATTGTATCTTTGGTGGTTTGGAGAGGAGGATCTGTACTACAATAAGAAATGAAAGGAGTGTTCTTTTTATAAATAAAAATCTCCAGATGATCTTGTGAATACCTGTCTCCCCTCTAGCATTGCCAGCTCTGGTTTGGGAAATACCTGGAGATTTTGGGGATACAGCCTGGAGAGGGCAGGGTTTGGGGAGGAGAGGGGCCTCAACAGAGTATGATGTCATAGAGTCCACCCTCCAAAGCAGCCATTTTCTCCAGGAGATCTGATCTTGGTCATCTGGAGATCAATTGGAATAGTGGGAGCTTTAGGTGAGACCTGGAGGTGGGCAACCATACTCCCCTCACAGCTATTTCTAGAAACTTCATATAAATTTTCTCTTTGTACCCCTGATGCACTGTGCCAACCTAAATATTGTTATTTAGGTTGTTTTTTTATGCCATCATGTGTCAAGAATGCCCTTCCACCCTCTGATTGGACAACAGGCCAGTCCCTTCGACAAAGAATTAATGAATGAAAGTCTGACATTAGGAACCACAAAATTCAAAAACCAGTGGGGGAGCATTTAAACCTTCCAGGACATTCAGTTGCCAACCTAAAAGTAGCAGTTCTCTTACAAAGGAATTTCTAAGGGAGATTAGAAAGAGAGACTGCAGAATTGCAACTGATAATGAAGCTCAAGACAATGCATCCACCTGGAATGAATGGAGACCTAGGTTTTCTGTCTCATTACTAGTGCTGATTTTTCCATGCCTATTATATCTCACCTAAATCCAATCATACCTGCTATTGTCATTTTATTCGTTTGTTTATTAGATTTGTATCCTGACCTCCCAGCTGAAGCTGGCTCAGTCATTTGCCTGCTAATGTCATTTGGCATCTGAAATCATTCCACTTTCCAACAAATAGGACAGAAGGACTCCCATTCTAGCTGTATGTGAAGAAGTGAGCAGTAGTGACTCACGAAAGCTCATACCCTGCCACGTATTTTTTTAGTCTTTAAGGCGCTACTGGATGCTTGCTCTTTTCTGCTGCTACAGACAAACGTGGCTATCCATCTTGATAAATACTGTTATTTTTGTTCATCAAGATTAGCACCATTGTTCTGATTTTGCATTACAAACTTGATGGGTGGCATCCTATTAGAAGTGGGATTTAGTAGTTCTTAATGTACTGGAATTTTTCTTCAGCCTTGGAATATGATGCTCAGCAGAGTTTGGAGAAAGAACAGACAGAGAGCTAGAAGGTTTTGAGACAGAGAATTTCTACCTAGAGTTGGCTATAATACAATATGTTTTGTTTTTCGTATTTTTTGCAAGTACATGGTTATATGTGCTCCAAGTATTTTTCTTTTTTTAATTTAAAATCCAGGGATGTTAAGGGTATACAGAGCCAGAGTGTCTCAGCTCAGATCTTATCTTTAATTATTTAAAAGCGTGAACACAGTAATGGGCTTTAACTTTCCAGAAGATTGTTTCATCTACTAAATGTTATTTGACATTCCAGTCAACTCTAATCCACTGTTCTGTAATTAATAAAAAAGCAAATTATGCAGTTGTTCTAGTCTTTCAGTTGCATTTGGAAGGAGAAAATTGTCCAGATCTGTTAAATAGCTCTGTCTTCCAACTTTATTATATTTTTCCTTTTCCTCTGACATTAGAAATTCTAATGTTTTCCTGACATTAGAAATCTAATTTAGAATAAATGTCCAGGAGCCATTTCAGGTTCTGAGCTGTGCAACCCTGCTGGTATGGTATCAGATAATCACCCAGCTTTTCTTTTTCATAAACCAATGGAAGGGGCTTATGGAAAGCTTGATTGCAGTAGACCTTGACTCCCATTTCACAGACGCCTTAGAATAAAACAGCCACAGGGTCGGATACATTTTTATGTCTTCATTCGAAACTACTTTTAAAAGCTGGTCATGCAGACACATGAACCAGCCACATCAGATTGCTGATTTGTCATTCCAGTTGCCAACTTCAGTCTGGGAAATTCCTGGAGATTTAGAGGAATGTCTGGGGAGGGAGCTCAGCAAGGATTTGATATCACTCTCAGACTTCCATTTCTCCTAGACTCTATGGTATACCATAGAACTCATCTTCCAAACCTGTCACGTCCTCCAGGGGAAATGGAGGTAGATATAACAGGAGATCAGTTATAATTCCAGAAGCTGGTAACCTCATTCCAAGTCCAGGCTTCCAGGATAGCTAGGTTTAGATCAGGGCATCAGAGAGAATACAGGCCTTCCAGATGGAAGGGCATAGCTCACCCATTTTGTAGATCAGGAGCTAGCTTTTCCTTGCATTCTTGAAAAATGCAGCTTCTTCCTGAAATTGCCTACCAGTATTGTATTAATTTGTGTTGTGTGTGTTGTGGTGTCCTAATTAATACCCATTTGACAAAGCTGTAAAATCACTACAACAAGCATCACATGCCCTTGCTTTCCTCAAAAGCTCTACCATTTTCAGGTGTTTTCAGTGGCTGGCCATTTCGGTTTTCTTATGACTTGGCTCTTCCACTTTCAAAATTGTATCTTTCCTGTCCTAAAACTCCACAGGTATTCCAACCGCTATTATGCGAAGAAAGGCTTTGAACATTAGTGAAGGATTAGGGCTAGGGATATTTTCGTGCATAGAGAGGCATGCATTGCCAGGGGGGTGTACAGCAACTGCCAATTCTCACTACTCTTTTCTGACTATGAAAGATTGTTTAACTCTCACTCTTTGCACATTGTTATCTCTCTGCTTCACCAGAGTCTGCTTCAGTGCCTCCTGTCATCCCAGCTGGTCGTTTTTGCTATTCAGCGGTGCCAAGAATTTACTTAGCAATGAAAATCATTCCTCTGAAAGGATCAGCTACTAAATATATCTACCTTTAAACACTGTAAAATGATATTCAAGCTTTTGAGATCACTTGCTGAGATTCCTCCTGCTACCTCCATAACTGTGCCAAAATGCCCATGCTTCTAGGGAACGGCAAGCGTAACCCAAAATGAGAAATTTTATTTTTACTTGCACCTTACTAGTGCTAGTGGTGATGATTATACATTATCTGGTCCCCATGCAAGAGGAAGGGAACTTTCTCCACCAGCTTCAGCAACCTCAGTCTGCCCCTTATGGTCGCCTTTGTTGTTATTTGTTTAAGTAGAACTAATGCTGCTCCCCATTCCCAGGAAGCCTAGAGAAACTTCTCTAGACCAGCTGCAGAGGTGGCAGGGAAACGGTTTGGCTACTATAAAATAAAAATAAAAATCATGGCTGCAGCAGGGGTTCGGAGAGATGCCCTTGCAGCAGAGGTAAGACTGCACACAATAACCAACAAGCGTCACTAACCACTACTGCAAGGGTGTCGAACTCATTTGTTACGAGGGCCGGATCTGACATAAATGAGACCTTGTTGGGCCGGGCCACGTGTGTGTCATAAAATGTGATGCCGGGTAGCAGAGATATAAACTTTATAAAGGACACAAACACAAAGGGTGGGTTTTTTTAACTTAAAATAAAAACATGCTTAAAAAATCAGCACTCTTGCAATATTTTGTTTATTTAACAGTGTCTGATCACTGACACCTCTTGCTCTGAATTATTTTATCAATATGTCTGTGCTGTTGTAATCTTGAGTATGCTGTTCAGGTGTGTATCTGTAAGCCCCAAATCTATGATGATGCAGCAGCAGCAGAACTGGAAGAAGAAGCAGAAGACAGCCAGTTCCACTGCGGGCCTGATAGAAACCCTCCGGGGACCTGATCCAACCCCTGGGGCTGCATATTTGACACCCCTGCGCTACTGTGTCTCTGGACAGACAATAGCAGCACAGTCAGCTTACGTCAGGAAGATCTGCATGGCAACTGTAGCAAAAGCAATAAGACTGCACTGGAATAAATTGAAATGATAGCAGGGAAAACTTGGGTGGGGGGTTTGCACCAACATTGTCTGGATTCTCTGGAATAAATGAATGAGCAACTGCTGACAATACTGGAGAAAATATCTAATGTGGAGCCCACCTGAGGCTTGGGAAGTGCAAAAGGAATGTCATTGCTTCCAATCTTTTGGGGAAGTCAAAAATTCTTGAGTGCAATCTGATAGTGCTGTGGTACAATGAAGATTGGTATGTCCTCATTTGACAGCGGTGGCCTCCCCTCATCTTTAAACGCTCTGCAGCACTGAGTCAGATTATGACTCAGCCTTCTTTCTTCCATTGATCCTCTCCTCTCCTCTGTCCTCTTCCCCTGCCTCTGTTGGGCTAAAATTAGAGCCTTCCATGAGTGGGTGTAGGAGATAATGGGAGAACACCATGGGAGCTGCAGCCTCTCTACATCTTGGAACATTTAAACACCATCTCTGGGCAGTGATCTAACAATGCTAAATGTAGATTAAGGTGGCATGCTAATTTAACAAACCACTCCTCTATATACAGTATGGCACGCAATTCCATTTCATCATCTGACAAAGTGTGCATGCACATGAAAGCTCACGCCTTGAATAAAACCTTGTTGGTCTTAAAGGTGCCACTGGACTCTAACTTTGTTCTAATGCTAAATGTAATAATTACGGAACAAAGTTTGGTTCCAATGGCACCTTTAAGACCAACTAAAGTTTAATTCTGGGTATAAGCTTTCGTGTGCATGCAGTTATGGTTATCTATTGGAGGGGGGGAATTATGACTTTTCATGTCAGCCCATATAGTTTAACTTGTTTTGTGTCACCAAGAGGCATTATTCTGTGGGCACCTGGCTTCTGAAGATGGCACACTGTGGTTTCAGCTCTGTGGAACAGATATTCCTGTATCATCACCATTCCTTGCATCCTTCTTTCCTTCCTACTCACTTTTATCTGCCCTCCTTCACCTATATTTATTACTTGTTTACTTCTAATATATCCCACCTTTTTCCACAACGGGGACCTAAGCAGCTTGCATCTGTCTCCTCCATTTTATCCTCACAACAACCCTATGAGGTAGGTTAGGCTGAGAATGTATGACTGTCCCAAGGTAACCCAGTTAGCTTCCATGGCACAGTGTGGATTTGAACCTGGCTCTCCTATACTGTAGTCTGAAACTCTAACCACCATACCACATTGGCTATTGTGGGGTGGCTGCTGTTGTACAGTAACAAGCAGCCAGGCCCAGAGTAAGTCACGGTAGCAAGTCACCCAGTGGTTGCTGCTGGGCCTCGCTCCAATTAATCCCCTCTTGAAGCAAAAAAAGTCTTGGAAAGGGTCCTACCTTGACTTTTTCCTGACGGAAACAAGTCTTGAAGGCTGACAATAGTGTTGTAGTTGCCTAGCAACAGCCACTGAGGACAATCCATTTCTGAAAGCTACAGGTGTTCCTTTCATCATCTTGGGTTCTCTGAATTCTTTCTCTGAATTCTTTCACTTAAAAAAGTCTCTAGCCCCCTTTTGTTGCAAAAATAATCCTTTCCCCTTAGATGGTAAATGGTTGTATAACCACCCCCACCAGTGGGTGGTGCTCTTGTACATCTGAGCGTGGGTTGGTTCTCAATTGGTTCTAATTGTTCTATGTTCTGGGGAGAGGTGACTGTAACTTTTAAGATCTGTTGTGTGGAGGCTGCACAGGAGACCACTTGGAAACCTTTTATCAAAGTTGGTTCCTTAAACAAGTCTGTTACCATGTCTCTGCAATTTAAAAAAGAGAGACTTAACCTTTTAGAAATATGAAAGCTGGGAATTTTATTTATTTTATTAAATTAGACTTGCTAGGCTGCCCTTCCTTACCAGTAGGGCTCAGGGTGGCTTACAACAGAATAATAACAATTAAACAACATTAAAACCATTGAAACAAATCATTGGATAAAAACAGAAAGTCAGCTCCCCTAACCTCCTTGGAGGGAGGGGTTGTGAGGGATGGGGGAGTAGATGAGAGGGCCAGATGTCCCGTCCCCATCCCCCCCCGCTGTCCTCAACCAAAAGCCTGGCAGAACAGCTCTGCCTTACATGCCCTGCAGAAAAGTAGTAACTCTCGCATGGCATGGATGTCTTCTGGCAGAGAGTTCCACCAGGTAGGGGTGTCAGCTAGCTGCCATGGGATGGAATGTGGGCGATGCTTTACTGCTGCTTTCTCTCTGTCTCCGCTTCTCTGGCTTATCGGCCTCTGGCCTTGAAACTCTGCTCTGCCAGCTCTCGCCTTCCTGCTCATCTCTCAGCTTGGGAAAGTAAAGCCGTTGTTTTACCCGCGCACTCAGGTGCCTGTGTATTGGCCTCAGTGTATCGGGGGGTCTTGTTTGAAGGGGGTATTTCTTTTCTTGCTGTGTCTGTATGCACCATTCCTGACACGAGAGCTCATGGTGTCTACTACAAACTTCAGTAAACTGAACTTCATGAAGAATCGTTGAGTGCTTTGCTTGGAAGCCCTGGCCCTGGTTGAGGACAGTTGGATTTCTCTCGGTCTGGGGACCACTAGGACGTTCTTATTTCCTGAATGCAGTGCTCTTCTGGGGATATACTGGGAGAGGCAATACCAAAGGTATGTAGGTCCCTGACCGTTAAGGACCTTAAAGGTCAGAACCAAAACCTTGAACCTGATCCAGTGCTCCACCGGAAGCCAGTGCAGCTCACGCAGCACTGGTTGGATATGTGCTGTCCAAAGGGTCCCAGTAAGAACCTGCACAGCTGCATTCTGGATCAGTTGGAGCTTCTGGGACAGAGAACCTGATGGACAAATTGTTATAATGTTATAATACCACAAGGATATATCAATTGTTGCTTTAAAAAACCTTGAAAGAGCCCCTCCCAGTGGTGCTGGGAGGATTGGGTACTGCAGAGGAGTAAGGCATGAAAAATGCAGATAATCTTTCCATGTGGAAGCCCCATTGCGGTTGCACTGTATTGGCAGCTGCAGCAGCAATGAGGAAACCACACAAGTCCATCCCCATGTAGAAAACACCCATAACAGTGAAGTTTCTCTATCATAAAACCTGAATACTTCTGGCCCCCCAAAACCACTGCCTGGGGAATTGGGTGTCTCCTAGTAATGCAGCAATTGACCTGTATTTTTAATCATTAAGTTTAAAATATTGTTTGGATTATTTAAAAAAATCATGTTATAGTATTTGAACAAGGGAGCCCCCCCTTATGAAAACAATGGGGGAAAGCACAGTCAACTTGGTTTTTTACCTGAAGTTCTGTTGGGATGCCGGGGTGTCCCTTCTCTCCTTTTGGTCCATGGTTGCCCCGCTCTCCTCTGGGTCCCAAATCCCCCTTGTCTCCTTTGTCACCTTTTGTTCCTTCAGTTCCGGGTGCTCCGTTATTTCCATTGTTTCCATGATTTCCTTAAAATGATCAAGGAGGGGATTTGTTTGTCTCTTTTGCTTCATGTTTAAAAGATCTGCTTAAGAAATGGGATGCTTCCTCCAACTGTCTTTTGCCAGAATAGATCATTGGGCTGGAGTCTTCTCTAAGTTGCATTTTGAGCAGAAGTTAGTAACTTGAGGATTGTGGGGTTTATTTGCACAACAGGGCCCATACTGAATTTCTAAGGAGTGGAGCAGTAGGTGGAAACAGAAACTTTGTGGTTGGAATGATATCCTTCAGAGCCTGGTGTTGTTGTAAGAGTTGGAACTGTTTGCATGCTCAAACACAAAAGAAGAATAATGGATACTATTGCCTCTTTGATAACGACTGAATTTTCTTGGCTTAAGTCTGGAAATATTGTGAATTGCCTTGGTTTCAGTCTGGAAATATTGTGAACTAGGAATAAGTCACGTTGTGGAAATAAATACAATGAGCTCTAGAAAGAGGCTCTGGGCGGGTGCCCTGGCCTTGAGCACTCAGTGTCAATGTGCTGTGGTGACCTCAACAGGGTATAATAACACAGAGCTTACAGTTTTCTCCAGGGGAACAGATCTCTGCCAACTGGAGAGCAGTTGTAATTCTGAGTGATCTCCAGCCCCCACCTGGAGATTGACTACAATGGTTCCCCAGGAGGGAATGGCTGGTTTGGAGGGTGGCGTCTATGGCTGTCTGAGGTCCCACCCCTCCTCAAACCACACCCTCTTCAGGCTCCATCCCTCAAATCTCCAGGAATTTTCCAACCTGGGGCTGGCAACCCTATCTCCTTCCCAGCCAATTATCAACCTACCTTTATTTGCCCCTCGGACTTCAGGTTTCCATCTCCCTCCCCCCACAGCCTCTACCCTGCTCTGAAGCCCTGACTGCTACATCACACTGGCTGTCATAGGGGGGGCCATCTCAGCAGGGTATAAGGACACAGAGTTCACAGTTTTCTCCAGGGGAACTGATCTCTGCCATCTGGAGAGCAGTTGTAATTCTGAGTGATCTCCAGCCCTCATCTGGAGACTGGCAACAATGGTTCCCTAGGAGGAAAAGTACAGTCTTTCTCTGCAATGGGGACCAAAGCAGCTTACATCATTCTCCTCTCCCCCTTTTGACTTGCACAACAACCCTGTGAGGTAGGTTAGGCTGAAACTCTGTGACTGGTCCAAAATCACCCACTCAGCTTCCGCAGCAAGAACCTGGGTCTGCAGACCCTGCTCTGACTGCAGTGCCACACTGGCTGTGGTATATCTTGGTATCACAACTGAACTCCAGACAACAGATCTCTCTCTCCTCCTGGAGGAAATAACTGCTTTGGAGGTGGCCTCTATGGCATTCTGTTCAGCTGAGGCCACTCTCCTCCCTAAACTCTGGCTTCTGTAGACTCCAACACAAAATTTCCCAACCTGGAGTTGGCAACCCTAGTCAGGACTGGCCCCAATGAGTTTTCTCTCAAAGGCCAAATTAGGCATGGAAAGGATTTCCTCCCCCTACCTTTTACTGACAGAACCAAGCTTGGTTGCCTAGCAACAGGCACTGAGGGGAAAGTAGGGTTGCCAGCTCTGAGTAGGGAAATACCTGGAGATTTGGGGTGTGGATCCTGTGGAGGGCAGCATTTGGGGAGGGGAAGTACTCAGCAGGGTGCAATACCATAGTGTTTACCCTCCAAAGCAGCCATTTTCTCCAGGGAAACTGATCTCTGTCATCTGGAGATCAATTGTAACATTATTGGCAACCCCAGGGGAAAGTCAGCTGCACAGCAGGAGGTTGAAGAGAATGGTCTGACGGCCACTGGCCCACCTCAGTAGCTAGCCAGCCATGGCAGAGCCAAGCAGGAGAGACAGCCATTTCACAGTTTATTCTGTCAGGAAAGTGGCTAAGCTGGCAGTGAGCAGGGGAGAGGAGCAGACCCAGCACCCAGCCAATGGCATGCGAGTACTCTTGAGTGATGGTTGATGGGCCAATGGCTGATGGAGTGCACTGCACAGCAAATGGAAGAGCTGGAAATGGCCAATACGTAAGGGATTATATATATATATATATATATATATATATATATATATATATATATATATATATATATACACACACACACACACACACACTAGGGAGCAAAGCCCATTGCGGTGGAAGACAATGGGCCCTAGAAAGGAAGGGAGGGAGGTGGAAGGGAGAGAGGGTTGGAGAAAGGAAGGAAGGAAGGAAGGAAGGAAGGAAGGAAGGAAGGAAGGAAGGAAGGAAGGAAGGAAGGAGATAGGGGGAAGAGTGAAAAAAGGAGAGAGGAAGAAAGGAAAAGGGGGAAAGGAAGGGAAGAGGGGCAGAAAAGGGCTTCTCTGGGCCCAGAGAAGGCCTTTTCTGTCCCCACACCATCCCCTGGGCCTTCTATGGGGGCAGTAGGCAGTGTGTGGGGGAAAAGGGCTTCTCTGGGCCTACTGCCCCCATAGAAGGCCCATAAGATGATGTGTGGGGGACAGAAAATGGCTTCTCTGGGCCTACTGCCCCCATAGAAGGCCCAGGGGATGGCGTGTGGGGGACAGAAAATGGCTTCTCTGGGCCTACTGCCCCCATAGAACGCCCAGGGGATGGCGTGTGGGGGACGGAAAAGGCCTTCTCCGGGCCTACTGCCCCCATAGAAGGCCCAGGGGATGGTGTGTGGGGGGCGGAAAAGGCCTTCTCCGGGCCTAGTGCCCCATAGAAGGCCCAGGGGATGGCGTGGGGGGGCGGAAAAGGCCTTCTCTGGGCCTAGTGCCCCATAGAAGGCCCAGGGGATGGTGTGTGGGGGAAGGAAAAGGCCTTCTCTGGGCCTAGTCCCCTCATAGAAGGCCCAGGGGATGGTGTGGGGGCGCGGAAAAGGGCTTCTCTCACTTGCCTCAGCCTTGAGGGCCTGTCCCTGCGCTCACACTTTGCGAAGCAGCCAGTCAGCCGTGGCCAGTGTCTTCTGACTGCCAGTTCTTGAGCCAAATCACTTATGGCAGGCATAGAATCTTGTGGATCCAAAATTCAAATATATATACGGACAGGATATATATATATATATATATATATATATATATATATATATATATATATAAGATTGCGTCCTACATATATCACTAGCAAGGCACTGCACACTGGTATTGTTTATTCTGACTGGCAACAACTTTTCAGAGCCTCAGGCAATGGACTTCACCTACCGCTTGATCTTTGTAACTAGAGAAACTGGGGATTGAACCTGGGACCTTCTGCATTCTAAGCAGATGCTCAGGCGCTGCACCACATCCCCTCCCCTCAGGTCTGGTTTGGTGATATAATGGATGGATTTCCCCTTAGCCTAGAGAGTCATCCCAGAGTACAGAAAAAGCCAGGGAGGGGAGGGGGGCTTAAAAATAATCTTCCGTAAAGTAGATAATTCCAGCTTTTGCTAACAACTCTAAACTGAATTTTTGTGGGACACCACAAATGCTGGTAAAAGTTGTCCACATCCACGAAAGCAATCCTGAGCAGATCTAATCAGAATCCTACTCAGGTCTATTAAATGAAGATTAGTCCAGGAAAGTGTGAGACAGGATGCTGGTCTAGATGGACCACTGTTCTGATCCAGCAAGACTCTTCTTATGTTTTATGCTTTTAGGAGTGCACTACAAGTCTTCTAAGGAGACTATAATAGTGACTGCAGTTCTTACTTACAAAGGTAACCTGAATCAATTTTTTTAGCCTTTAAATTAAATAACAGATGGGACATGTCTAGACATGACCCATAGACCTAGAAATAGACATTCTGTGATGTATGTCATCATTTACCCAAGGAAGCACATAATTTTTTGGGTTCATATAAGAACTCAGGAGAAATGGGATTCTTTTAAATTATTTTTCGGTTGATGCACTGTATAATTAAAAACATTATACTGTCTTTTATTAAGCTGTCAAAATCGCACGTGACTTCAGTTGTAAATTTTTAAAATGCACTCATCAGTTTTAAATAACTCCTTCTGTACCACTGATCTTATTGGACACATCTCAGTGCACATAATTGAAATTTTATGCAGTACTTTTGTGGATGGAAAGGTTGGTGGCTGATTTATGTAATAAACCCTATTAATCATTGTAACCTTATGCCAAAGGAACCTTGCTATTTATATCTATATCACCACCCAAAGCTGCTTATAGAAACACTTTATGCAACTGGGTATGTCATACTTTTATTACTGGAAATTCTTATTAACAGAACATCAACAAAGAGATTGTCTGCCCAGCTACGAAAACCACTGGTGCCAAAGGCAGAATAACCACCTCACCCCAAATACACTTGCTGAGCAAAACATACCCTTTTGCATAAGCTCAGCTCTCAAAGCTCCAGTTTGCATGCTTTTAGCATAAGGATGCTGTTACTATGTTTCCCCAGTATACGTTTGCTGCAGAGTGACTGGGTGGTGGGAGCAAAATACGAGCTATCGCTATGCTGTATCTACCAGTTGTTTTGGTCAATTAAGGCAGAACAAGAAACCAGGAAGAGGGTGGCACCGACTTAAGGTAGGTTAACTCAGTCTCTACCATATCTTTCCCCACTGAGCTTCTGCAGATAGCCAGCACCCTGAAGCAATGGGGTTCTTAATTTTTTTTTACCTGGCATTCCTGGAGGCCCTGGTGGGCCTTGATAAGCTCGATATCCAAAATCCCCCCGGCAGCCACATTCTGGTGGGCTTTGAGGTCCAGTGTATGTAGTCTGCAAACATACGATTCAAGGTACATATTTATTAATATAATGAAATAATTTTCAGAATAAGAGACAGAGCTTTAATGCAGTTGTGGGAGGCAGTGACAGTTTGGCCTTGAGATCTGGACCTAGCTTGGAAAGACTGCTAAGAGATTTCTGGGCAACGGAAGCAGCTTCCAGGTTATTACATACAATGCTGCTTGATGGGGCTGGATCTGGCACTGTGAATGCTGGTCTTTCCCATATTTCCTTTCCCTAGCAGATGCCCTTAACTCTTGAGCTGCTGATAGAGCTTCGTAGACAAAATGCTATGTGTAGGGCTGCCAGCTCTCGGTTGGGAAATACCTGGAAATTTGGGGGGTGGAGCAGGGGGAGGGTGGGGTTTGGTGAAGGGAGGGGCCTCAGCAGTCCGTCCATCCTCCAATGCCGCCATTCTGTTACTGCCTCTAGGGTATACACATAGAATTCACTGCCACAGGAGGTGGTGGCAGCTACAAGCATCGACGGCTTCAAGAGAGAATTAGATAAGCATATGGAGCAGAGATCCATCGGTGGTTATTAGCCACAAGGTATAGATAGGGACTCTGGGGCAAGTGATGCTCTGTAGTCTTGGTGCTTGGGGGGGGGGGCAACAGTGGGAGGGCTTCTAGTGTCCTGGCCCCACTGCTGGACCTCCTGATGGCACCTGATATTTTTGGCCACTGTGTGACACAGAGTGTTGGACTGGATGGGCCACTGGCCTGATCTAACATTGGCTTCTCTTATGTTCTTATGTTCTTAGAGTCAAATTACACATAACAATTTATGGCTGCCAACTCCAGGTTGGGAAAGTCCTGGAGATTTGGGAGTGGAGCCTGGGAAGGGGGTGGTTGGGGGTGGGGAGGAAGCTTAGCAGGGTGTAATAGCTTGGAATTCACCCTCCAAAGCAGCCATTTTCTTCAGGGGAACAGGCATCGGTAGTCTGGAGATTAGTTGAAATTCCAGGAGACCTCCAGGACCTACCCAATGCCGCCCTGAGCCCACATTGGAAGGGCAGGATATAAATCGAATCAATAAATCAATACCCTAGTGGATGGCAAATTGGTTTAATTATAAACTTTTGTACTGCCTCTATTTAATCCTATTGCTGCTTTTATTATTGTATTTTTATTTATGTATCTTACAGTGTTCCCTCTAAGCTGAGTTAGTATGAGATAGCTCACAGTTTTTTTAGCCTCTGGCTCACACATTTTTGTCTTGGCTCAGGAAAGGTGGCTCCAGAGCAAAGCAGCCAAATTGCTCGGTCACAGCTTTAGTGCCAGTAGCTCACAAAGTAGAATTTTTCAACACAAGACTCCACAGCTTAGCGGGAGCATTGCTTACAGTGCAGTTCTATAAACACCTACGTGGGAGTAAACTCCACTGAAAACAGTATGCTTACTCCTGAATAAATCTGCTTAAGATTGTGCTGCTTGTTAAAGCTTGAAAATATTAATGACATACAATAGCAGTTTAAATCTAATAATGAAATTATTAGTCCTAAATAAATAAAAGGAATTGTTAAAACAATTTTTCTATACCAGTATATTATCCATAGTTTTAACCAGTCTGTCCTATTGCCCACTTGAATTAGATTCCTTAGATTTAATCAAGTTTCTTACATCAATAATCTTAAAAGAACTTCAGCTATAAAATACCCAAAAAAAACCTCAACAAAAAGTACTTCAAGCTCTCAGGGCATATTACAATTAAGTCATACTACAATAATTCAACAGTATTCTTTTTTTAAAAAAATCATCCTTCTAACACCTTTTTTCTCCACCACTACTAATAGTATAATACATAAAATACATTGTAAAATCCTGAAGGACATATCTATCTGCCATCAAATTACACAGTCTTTTAGATGTGTCTGAAATTCTGCTTCATTAGCAATTACACCCTTCTAAGCCCATTGATTTAGGAAAATGCAGCTCTGCATAGGATAACATGGGATGAGTTCTGTGTAGCTCTAGATGTTTGTATAGTGCTACATGAAACAATTCCCATCTCCATCAAGAGAATACCTTTCCCCACTTTTCATCTCAAGAAGTCAAGCAACCACCACAGATTTCAATAGAACTCTAAAGCACTTTGACTAGTCACATCCTTCGTTCGCTGACGATACCCTGGTGCAGTAAATGAGAAACAAGGTATCAAAAGCAAATGACAGGCTGCTGGTACTCTGCTGTAGCCATCCTGATTTTTGTTTGTTCATCAAAGCAATCTGCATATAGTACAGAACCACATATCCATAAGCATCGCTACTAAATAACTTTAATTATTATGCAGGAAAACAAAATTCCATTAACTTTCCAAATGTTGTCTTAGAAAATTAATTCAGAGTACCTGGACTCTGTCTGAGGTAGTCTGTGCTATATCATCTACCTCTGGTTTCAAGGCATTTGGGTCAGTAGTAGGGATATTACCATCCTCATCCTTAACCGTCCACTCAACAAGTCGACTCCGCTGTCTCAACAATTCCCTGCTGCTGGAACCTTTGTGGTCAGTCTGGTGGCGACTTTGCAATACTTTGGCCACCGGATCACTAGATCTTCTGCTCACCTCCATGTGTTCATCTTGACACAGGCAAAAGTGAAGAAACAGAAGCAAAGTCAGGAGACTCCAAGTGAGGAAATCCTTGGCTGCCATATTACTCATCACGGCAAAGTCTTAGGCGTTCAAGTCCTTCTTACCAGGGAAAGATCTGCAGTTGACGGGGACGTGGTCTTTCCCAAGTTATCCACTGCTATTAAGCCAAGCAACAAGACCTGGTTACCACAGCTTTATATGCTGTGTGCAATAAATTATACTATGAAAATGTCAGAGTGGCAGGATCCTCCATCCCAAATCAGTCATGCTTTCTTAAACAACCCAGTCATTATTCACCACATCCCCCGCTGCAGGGAAAATAGATTTGTATGCTGGAAATGACCACCGTTTTTAATGGACAGCTGTGGTTCCTGTTTGGGGGTGCTGACAAATGTTACACCGTTTTTCTCTTTTTTTGGCATGTTTTCGTTTCAGTGTGAAACGAGATGGAAATGAAGAACATGTGGCTAATGTTTTATGCTCCTTGATTAGGCATGGAAAGGCTCAGAATTCAGACGATAAAAAGGTCTTTTGGACATGGTCTTTCTATTTGTTGGCCGGAAACACATACGCGTATGCATACTCTGCATCGGCTCATTCTAGAAAAAAGGTAATCTACTAAAAATTAAGAAACAAAAGTGCAAGGGCAGAAATTTGTCTTTGATTCTGATCTGAAGACTATTTCTTACTATGGTTAGTCATGGAAGACAACCATTTACTTGTATGCCAAACACTGAAGGAGTCTGGGCAAACTGGCCAAAAACAGTCAGTTGAATTCATGCTTATAGTGAACCCCAGTTCTTGGTGCTAAGCTTGAGCTTCCTGATCAAACATCTCCCCCCTGCTTACACGCTCTTCTAATTTCCGATGTTTTGCTACAGTCTGGTGCCAAACTAAATTCGATTTTCCTGCCAAGTAAAGATAAATGACCACAAACTCAAGCCGCATGTTTCAGCCTTATAAGTGATTATGTCTCTATGAAATTATCCTGTCATTGGAACAACCCTCTAATTTTTAGAAACTACCCAATGACAGACATTTGGGATGCTAAAAATATAAAAAAAGACTACCCAGCAGATATTTCTACCGTTGTCATTTCACAAAATAGAGAAATTTCACCAGAAATGAACATACTGATATGAATTAATCTGCCCTGATTTTTTCCTGGAGTGTGATAACCAAGACTATCATGTCTCAACTGAAATGTCCTAAATTTTAGAAGTATATACAGAAAAAGAAACATACAATGGATTGCCTCTTTAGTTGGTACCCTGCCTGCTATTAATTTGTTGGCACTTTGTTCTTGCTATACTTCAGAAAATAGACATAGACATCATCTAGAGTCCTGTATGAGCTTCCATGCATGCAGGTTAGCATACAGGTTAGGAAACTATTGGCCTTTGTGAGAAACTCTGGGTCTTTGTGAGAAACTCTGTATCATATGAACCTGCCTTATACTGAATCAGACCATTGTTTCATCAAGGTCAGTATTGTCTGCTCAGACTGGCAGCTGCTCTCTAGGGTCTCAAGTGGAGGTCTTTCACATCATCAACTGGTTGTTCCTTTGTAACCAGAGATGCTGGGGATTGAACCTGGGGCCTTCTGCATGCCAAGCAGATACTCTTCCTTTGAGCCATAGCTCAAAGGATTCTCATGTGAAGCATAAGCCCTCTGAAATCAATGGGCCTTACTTACCCAGAATGAGTAAGATATCGGGCCATAATCACACAAGTTGGTACAAATGTATGCAATCTTTTTTGGCCCAATTGCTGGGAGGGAAATATAATATCTACCTGTAGAGGTGGTGTTCTGGCAAACAGAATGGGGTGGAGAAAGATGAGGTCCGTACTTGAAAAGACATGCTTGGAGCAAGCCAGGACCCAGAGGCAGTACTAACATCTCAGGGATTTGCCTTGGACTCAGCTGGTGGCCGGGCAGGTGTGGGAGGCAATGACAGGCATAATCCATGTCTCTTGTCTTCTCCCACAGCCTTGGCCCTGGTATTGTTGCCAGTGCATTGGTTGACTTGGACAGAGATGTGGCCCTGAGTGCCAAGTGATAAAGTCCAGTGTGCCACTGTCAGTACAGCACAGCCAGAGGTTGCTTATCCCTGGATTGGTACCCAACTTTACTTGAGCCTTTAATTTGCTGTAACTCTGTTATCACATTGCTTCTGTATGGAAGCCATATACGATGTTTGCTGGACACAGTATCCATGACGTTCAGGGTGGTTAGCCATGTGAATCATGACTATATGGAGAAGTTCCACACCATTGCTAAACATCCATGTTGGCACCATAGCAGTTCTCCATATGACAGTTGGCATGGCACTTGTATTGCAGATGTCAGGCAGAGGTAGTTTTAATTAACTTCTGCATGAGAGAGTGCTGGTCTTGTTTGATGTGTTGTTCTGCCCTGAATGAAGACACAGCACAGGGAAAGAGCAGGCATATGGACTCTTTTTTAAAAACCACACACAGACACACACACAGGATTTTTTTTTATTTTTGTTTTACTTCCAAGGCTTGACTTTATTAAAATTAAAGCATCTGTATCAGCTGGACAGACAGTAGCCATAGCTGAACTTGTGATTTTAATACATATTTAAACAATCCCAAATAACAAAATCTAACATCCTTTTAAAAGGCAGTCTACAATTCCAGCTGTTTAAAATATGTCTTTGGTAAACTGCTAACAAATTGCAGGTTTCTATTGTGCTCATATCATTGGCTAAAGGTACAGAAAAGGAAGTTTTCTAGGGCAAAAATGGACACACAATAAAACACAATTGTTGCAACAGTCCCCGAACACTGAAATGGTAGTAAGAACTACTATTTCAGTAGAAATTCAGCAGTAAGAAGTTATTGAAGACCCCTTGTCTCTTACTAGGAAGTGAATTTTCTTGATAGACAAGGGGTTAAAAGCATGAGACTCGTAGACAAATGAATGAGTCATAGAAGACATTTATCCTGTTGGCACTTAATAATTTGATTCAGCAAATGCTGGGATGGCACTGCTGTTTTCAGCTGTAGTTAGAGATTTCAGAGTTTGCCAAATACTGTTCTGGAGTTTCCTGTGGCAAAATGTTTCCAGATGAGTAATGTCTATTCATGGTACACATATACCAGTACCAGGAAGAATAAATCAAAAGCAGCAGCACAGTTTCATTGTTCTGAAGTCGGCGTAAAAACTAAAATAAGCAAATTTTGACCAGAAAAGATTTCTCTTCCTTGCCCTCTAATTATATTCCCCACTTCCAACCTTCCCTAGCCTATCCCAAGTACCACCATTCCAGTGATTATAGCATGTCTTACATCTTTGTTCTAATCTGTATAAAAAGCTAAGGCTTCAAAGTTGTGGGCTCAGGGTTTGTTGCAGTCCTTCATGGTCAAGTGGTAGGGTTGCCAGCTCCAGGTTGGGAAATCCCTGGAGATTTTGAGGGGTGGAGCCTGAGGAGGACAGGATTTGGAACATAATGCCATAGAGTCCAGCTTCCAAAGCGGTCATCATCTCCAGGTGAACTGATCTCTGTTACCTGGAGATCAGTTCTAATAGCAGAAGTTCTCCAACCACCACCTGGACATTGGCAATCCTATCACATGAGAGGGAAGTTGGTAGGATTGCCCATTATTTTTACCTGGTGATTTCATAGTTTTCTCTGTGATTCAGTAATTTATGTATTGGCTACCTTGCTTAACAAGGCAATTTTCAACAAATTTAAAATACAAAGCTAAGTCAATCCAGTTTAAATTTTAAAATGACCATTGAAAAGCAACAGCTCTCTTCCCAGAAACCTAGCAAAATTAAAAAAAAAAACATCTTCACCATGAAGCAATAAAAAGAGATGAATGAGGCACACACAGAGATATCCTGAAAGAGAGCCTGTCACATATCTGGTTCCACTAAGGAAAAGGACCTGATGACAAATTTCTCTTTCTAGTGGAAAGAATCAGGAGCCGGATCTCGTTAGTATATCATAAAGCACTGAAGGATTCACATGGGTGAAGATACTCCCTCTCAGTACAGGCCTTCAGTACCGTGAACTGGTTTTGGAAGCAAATTGGTACCAGGGTAGATGTTTTAGAACAGATATATTTTGTTTCTGGTAACTTAGAACTGTCAGTAGATGGGTGGGAGTGGCAGTTTTCTGTAGCAGCTGTAGTGTCCAGACATCAGCAAGGGCAGCTCCATGTAGAATGTATTACAGAAGTCTAATGTGGAAATCACGGCATAATGATAATGATAGCCATGTCTCTATGATCTATCAGTAGGCACAGGCCATCAAGCCAACCACTGTTGGTAAATAGACATTCCATGGTACAGCCAACACTAAAAAATTCAGGAACCCTCCCTTAATTTTTTTTTGAATAAACCAAGTGTTTTGGATCAAAAAGGAACCTACCCTCTTAGTTCTCCAAGTTCCTTTCAATGCATCAAAAATTTCCATGGCCAACAGCTTGACCCACCACCATGTTCCCCCCTCCCCGATCAATCAAAACATATCACATGAACACATAAAACTGCCTTATACTGAATCAGACTATTGGTCTATCAAGGTCAGTATTGTCTATTCAAACTGGCAGCAGCTCTCTAGGGTCTCTTTCACATCACCTACTACATGGTCCTTTCAAGTGGAGATGCCAGGGATTGAATCTGGGGCCTTCTGCATTCAAGGCAGAACTTCTGCTATGGAACCACAGCCTGTCTTTACCCACTGACCATGTGTTTTACAAATCACAACAGCAAACTGAAAGGAAGGTTGCCAGAAGTCAGTGTGACAGCTATTTATTTGTTTAAAATTAGGGTTGCCAACTGCCTGGAGGAAGAAAAGCTTTGTATCCCTTTAACAGATGTTTAATGCAATGCTATTTATTTCCATGCCATGAAAAGCTTCAGCTGTCCATGTCCACACATTTCATACATAATATTTTCTCCAATCCTGTTGGCAACCCTATATAAAATAAATATATTATTGAAACTGGTAACATTTGACGGCCTCTTCTAAAAATAAACTGCAGAGGAAAGAGGGAATTACTGAAAAAGAGGGGTGGAGGGAAACAGACTGTATTCTAGGTAGTTTGGATAGCTAGAACCATAAACTGTCTAGCTCTTTGCAGAACTGTCATCTGTGTTCTTGATTAATAAATGTTGGTGTGTTGTTTTTTTTTAAATTAATCATTCAGGTCTGGAATGTGTCAGTAGAATCAATGAATCTGGAGGAGAAGACACTATAAAAGTGCCATGCAAACCTACAGATACTTAGCAGACCATAGCGGAGATAATGATATAGTGTTGTAGATGCCCAGCTGTTAATTGTTGTTTAGGCTGTTATTTGGATTTTTTTAAATTTTGTTTTGTTTTCTTGCATAGCTCAGTAACATTATCCTGACCTTTTTGAGATCAGGGTTGTGGGAAAGGAAGCTATAAAATTTGGAGCCTCTTGATCAAATTTCACTAGAAGCATACAGAACCCAGGAGCCACCAAGACCGGAGAATTTACTATTCAACTGGCCAACAAAACATTTTCAGTTTCAGCTTAGCTCTGTGGTACAAATCTAATATAATTTGATCAAGGGCTTTAAGTGTTATTACTTTCTGTCTCGCCTCTCTTCATTAAAAGTCAACAACAGGATCTCAAGCTTGTTGAATGCTTATAGATCCTGCTTCTGCGTCTTTTGCTGCAGCTGACATGAAGAAATGAAGTAAGTGAGTCACGCATGAAACTGCCTTATACTGAATCAGACCGTCGGTCCATTAAGGTCAGTATTGTCTACTTGGACTGGCTGCAGCTCTCCAAGGTCTCAGGCAGAGATCTTTCACCTCACCTACTGCCTAGTCTTTTTAATTGGAGATGCCAGGGATTGAACCTGTGACCTTCTGCATGTCAAGCAGAGGCTCTTCCACTGAGCCACAGCCCTTCCCCCTAGAGTCTTTCCTTATTGGTTTAAGTCCTTGTTAAAAAAACTCCATCTGCTAAATGTATGTGTTAAACTGCAGTTAACAGCATGGGATCAGGACATGTAGAAAAGGTGGCAATCCTGGCTCAGTTCTAGCATTCTGCAGTCATTAATCATAGTGTACTCAAAACAGAGCCTCCTCGCTGAATTCCCCATTAGCAATATCTTTTTAATGAAACCAAGAACTTAAAATTGCTGGATCAGATCAATAGTCTATCTCATCTAGCATCTGGTTTTCCAGAGTGACCAAGCAGTTTCCTGAGAAAGACCTACTCTTCTTCTGATATTGCCCTACGTCAGCTGCTGTTTGACCTACAGTTAAGAGTTAAGTCCAGTAGCACTTTAGTCACCAAGAAGAGTTTCAGGGTTTGAGAGTCAAAGCTCCCTTCATCAGACACAGTTTCAGAGGGTAGTTACTTCTGACGTCTGACAACTCTATGAATTAACATTCTCCAAAACATCTTATCGTTAGCAGCCTTGCTCAGATCTTGAAAACTGAGAGCTGTGGCTTCCATTGAGTCAATCCATCTCATGTTGGGTCTTCCTCTTTTCCTGTTGCCTTCGACTTTTCCTAACATGATTGTCTTTCCACTGACTCTTGATGGACCTTCCAACCATAAATTTGCCTAACCCTGCTTTTAAAGCCATCTATGCTAATAGCCCTCACTACCTCTCATAGCAAGTGAGTACCACTCCACAAGTTAATTATGCAATATGTGAAGAGAAGTACTTTCTTTGGCCCATCTTGAATGTACTGCTTGGCAACTTCATCTAGTGTCGCCAAGCTCTAATTGTTTTGGAAGAGGGAGAGAAAAATTTCCTTTCCCACATAATTTGCATAAATGTATAAACCTAGGTCATATTCTCCCTTACCGATATTTTTTTTCATAAACTGAAAAGCCCCAGTCTCTTTATCCTTTCCTGGGAGGATTAGCTTTTTTAATGCTTTGGTGAAGATCACTGGCTTTGAAAATTGAAACAGCTTAGTGTTGCTTTTTTAAAAAAAATCAGACTTACAAATTATTAAAGAAGATAAATTGCAACTCAAGCAGAGTTCCCACCTGAAAGAGTCTCTGTCCCTGTACAATAGTAATTCAGCTAATGTAGTTTTCCACATTACTGTCTCTTTATGCCAAGAAAACTCTGCCTGTTGAATTCCAGACTCACACAGCTACTAAAGGCACAGTGCTCTACAAGACATAGAACCCTAATTCTGAACTGGTCTGCTGTGTATCCCATTGGAATGGTTACAGCATGTGAAGGAACCTCCCTGCATAATAAATCGCTCAGATTCATTTAGGTGGATGGATATCATGAATAATGAATTTTAGCTATAGAAAACATTTTATTGTGCTTTCCTTTCTTTAATTGCCATTTTAATGTTGATAAAGTTGTATAAACCCTTTGTGAGGCTAAGCCAAAACATCCTCTATCTGTCCTCTGTCAGAAACCTGTTCACTGTTATATAAGCATGGAGTTCCCTTTTTCTGACACTCGCTGGTGCAATGGAGAATTCATTCCTAGGTTAAGCGATAGGCTCATTGTATAAATATTATGATTGACAGAGAGATCTTTTCTTGCCATACCATGCGTAGGTACCATGTGAATGGCAGGTCAATGCAATCGATGGGTTGGGACAGCCAATGAGTAATATAATACAGTTAAGGTAAAGGTTTCCCTTGCTTGAAAACCAGTCGAATCTGACTCAAGGGGACGGTGCTCATCTCCATGTCCAAGCTGAAGAGCCAGCACTGTCTGAAGACTTCTCTGTGGTCATGTGGCCAGCATGACTAGATACCGAGGTGCATGGAATGCTGTTACCTTCCCACTGGAGTGGTACCTCTTTATCTACTTGCAATTTCTTGCTTTCGAACTGCTAGGTTGGCAGGAGCTGGGACCAGAGATGGGAACTCACTCCATCATGCAGCACTCGGGTCTCGAACTGCTGAACGAACTGCTGAACTACCAACCTTCCAGTCTACACTGAGCCATCACAGCCCCACATAATACAGTTAGAACTATGGAAATCAAAACCAAATAGAAATCTAGATAGCTCAATATGTATATTTATTTTCTGGAAATATTTTTAAAGAATGTTAACTTTAAAAGGCATCCTGTTAAACAGAGCTTCTTCCTAAAAGTCTGAAAACCTGTGACCAAGAGTTATGCATAACCTCACTTCCAGATATTTCGTGGTTGGCTCCACCTCCCATGGTATGCATTCTGTGGTTGCACCTGCCACCCTGTGAGATTCCAAAAGTACCTGTAGGCTATACAAAAAAAAAGGGTTAGGGACCCCTGGTTTAGAAAGATGCAGGTGGTCTTTCTACAAAGCAGATAAATGACTGCCAGTGTTTTTGTCTAACTGCAATTTCCATCGGGTTTCTGAAGCTTTTCTTTCAACGGCAGCAGTGCCTAGAGCTTTTTATCTAAGAAAGGAAAGGTCTCCCATCCGAGACTGGTGAAAGAAACATAATGATCTGGGATGGGTAACAACAAGTTGATGGGTTATATGCATAGGACTGGTTTGAGTTGTAAATTGCAGGTAGCAATAAATGGTGTCATCTCTTTTGGACTTTTCTTGTAGCAGGCTAGTTCTAGATACCAGTCTGGCTGTGCTGAACTGGTTTTTACTGGGTGGGTTTTATAATCCAATGAGTGCCTGTTGCAAATCCTTCAGGTGACGATCCCTGTCTGAGGGACTGCAGCAAAAACAATTGTAACGCCTGATTGTAGGCAATGGATTGTTTCATATGCTTTAGGCATTGTGTGGAATGCCTTTCATCTAGGTGCATAGTGTAGGCACCTGGAAATGCTTCCATTTGGAGTCACATTGTGGCCTCAGGATGGGTTACAACCCATTAAAACAGTTAAAATCCAGTACAGAAGTCCAATTTAAAATACAACATATCTAGAATACTCAAGATGGCAATCAAACCCCAAAGCTCCAGGTGCACCTGCAATCCATGCACAGAAGGATCAGAAAGCTGGGCAGGTGGAGTGAAACAAGGGAGATCAAAGAAGTGGACACCTGCTGCCTCAACCAAAGGCCTGGTAGAACAGCTCCATTTTACAGGCCCTGCAAAACTGTAATAAGTACTGCAGGGCCCTGATCTCACCTGGTAGAGCATTCCAACCTTCCACCAAGCCTCAAGCAGGTTTCTAATCCAATGGTAGAATCCATTCGCAGGCCCAAGGGCACGGGAAGGAGTGAGGGCAAAGAGGAAGGAACAACAGGCCACAGCTTTTATTGAATACGACCTCAGGAGCATTGGCACAGCATGGGAACGGATCCTGCCATTGGATGACCTGCCTTCCGCCTGGTATTACCAGTCTCCCCGACCGGCCTGCTGGGGGGGGGACCACAGAGTGGCAAGACCTGGGATCCCACATGGCCACAAGCAGCTGTATGGTTCCCTTGCCACCTGGTGGTGAGTGCCACCTGGTGGCCCCCAAGCTGGGCAAGCTGCTGAATGGCTCCACTGCAAAATGGGGTAGGCAGGCATGCAGGTGTAGCCCCCCCCAGTGGATCCATCCCAATGCTCAGACCGCTAGCACAAGCTGTGATGAGAATGCAGTGAAACAGTTAACACAAACGAGCAAACTGTGCCAAACGTAACCAAGGGAGGATGGGAGGGAGAACTGGGACCAAGTGAGGGTGAGGATCCAGCAGCAGCCTGGTTATGTAGGGAAGGGGCAGACCAGAGAGTAAACGCCATGTCTACCTGGAACTCCACCCCTCCCAGACGTGTCCATGGTGGTGTTGATTGACCAGCCTGGGCTGCTGTAAGGCCCCCCCCCCGGGCTTGCAGCTGGATCAACTGTTCTCCCTTGGCTCGCTCCCAGCCCCACAGCCGCAAACGCAGCCCCAGGTAAGTCTGGGGCCGTTCTGTTGCAAATACAACCAGGCATCTGTTTATGGGACTCTCCTCCTTATCCATCAAGAAAGTGCCTCCACGATCACCAAACCCATCTGGGATGCTCTGGATCAAGTCTGGCGCTTCCTCTGCTACTCACTCGTATTCTCTAGACCAGGGTAAAAAAATGTCCTTGGATAGATTTATGCAACATTTGTGAAGTTCTAACTAAGCTGCAGGCTATTTCAGAGCACTAGAACATGTGTCGATGTGCTTGAATACAAGTTCACTCATGAATTTCAATTCCTATCCCAGCAGCAGCAGCATTATTAGGGTATGCTTAGCATTACAGTGAGAAGACTGATTCAGATGGGTAGCCGTGTTTGTCTGAAGCAACAGAACAAAATTCGCGTTCAGTAGCACCTTTAAGGCCAACAAAGTTTTAATCAAAGTATAAGCTTCTGTGGGCATGCATACTTCTTCAGATACACTGAAATGGACGTTACCAGTCCATACATATAGGTAGAGGGTGAGCAGCAAATTAGCATACAACCTAATGGAGATGTTTTAACAGATACAAGGACCAAATAGGAGCAACAAGCTTTGTTTATATGGTCACCGTTTGTTTGGATTTAATTCCTGGGAGGTGGAACATAGTGAAGCAAATAAATATATCAAAATTGGAGACTGATGTGTAAATGTGCCCTTCTTAATTGTGAAATGCTGAGAGTAGTTAACTGAGTCCCTGTTGTTATGCTCCGGGCATCTCCTTTCAAGCATGGAGGTAACTAACAGCATCCTTTTCTTTAAGGTGGGGTGATTGGTTGTGCCATGTTATGTCTCCTCTGTCACCAGACCAGAGAAATACATTCCAATCTGCCATTCCAAATTACATTACATTCTACTATTCATTGCATTACGTTACAATCACTATTCTAATCTACTATTCCGAATAAGAAATACAATACAAATACGATAAAATAAAGAGGATGTATGGCCTTTCTTGGTGTGAATACAGATGTGACTCATTCAGTCTGATGATCCCTGGAATTAAATGATGGGGGGGGGGACGGAGAAGGGACTCTGGTAGACCCATGTGCATTTGAGAACAGAAAATACTGTGGTGTGGCTGAAAGTGTGTGTGTTCAGCCATTCTGAAGGACACGAACATGAAATAAGGTACACTTGAGCAAAACACATGGACAAAAGTGTTGTGTGGGTTGAATCACAGATCTGTCTCTGTTTTCCAGCAAAGCACAGCACGGACTCGATGAAAGAAAACTGTTCAGACACAAAAGACAATATTGGGGAAAGGCAGCTCAGTGCGAAATTTCATCATCTGATGCAACCAGAAACTTAATCCCTTCACACAGCAGTAGCTCAGTTTCATGGGATGGACACCTGGCCTTCCAAAAGCAAATTCCCTCAGTTCCTTCCTGAAACTATCCAAACCACAGGTTATGGGATAAGGTCCAAAGAATAACACAAGCTCAGTCTCAGAAACCAGCATGAAATCCTTTAAAAGAGCCAAAGAAAACAAGACAGCAATACTAGTGAGTTAACCCTTTCCATTGCACAGATTATGGCATAACAGAAATACTATCTTGGCTTGTCAAGGAAGCGCTCACCGACTTTTATTAAACTGATTGCTTGGTCAGGGATAGTTGGATGATACTTAAGAACATAAGAACATAAGAGAAGCCAATGTTGAATCAGGCCAATGGCCCATCTAGTCCAACACTCTGTCACACAGCGGCCAAAATATACCAGGTGCCATCAGGAGGTCCAGCAGTGGGGCAAGGACACTAGAAGCCCTCCCACTGCTGCCCCCTCCAGCACCAAGAATAGAGTGCATCACCTGCCCCAGACTGAGAGTTCTCATTCTATACCCTGTGGCTAATAGCCACTGGTGGACTTCTGCTCCATATGTTTATCTAATTTCCTCTTGAAACTGTCCATGCTTGCAGCTGCCACGACCTCCTGTGGCAGTGAATTCCATATGTTAATCACTCTTTGGGTGAAGAAGTATTTCCTTTTATCTGTTCTAACCCAACTGCTCAGCAATTTCATAGAGTGCCCACGAGTTCTTGTATTGTGAGAAAGGGAGAAAAGTACTTCTTTCTCAACCTGCTCAATCCCATTCATAATCTTATAAACCTCGATCATGTCACCCCTCAGCCGTCGTTTCTCCAAGCTAAAGAGCCCCAAGCATTTTAACCTTTCTTCATAGGGAAGGTGTTCCAACCCTTTTATCATTCTAGTTGCCCTTCTCTGCACTTTTTCCAATGCTATAATATCCTTTTTGAGATGTGGTGACCAGAACTGTACACAGTATTCTAAATGAGGTCGCACCAATGATTTATACAGGGGCATGATGATACTGGCTGATTTGTTATCAATTCCCTTCCTAATAATCCCCAGCATAGCGTTGGCCTTCTTTATTGCAGCTGCACATTGTGTAGACATTTTCAGCGAGTTATCCACTACGACTCCAAGATCTCTCTCTTGGTCAGTCTCTGCCAGATCAGGCCCCATCAACGTGTATTTATATTTAGGATTTTTGGCTCCAATGTGCATCACTTTGCACTTGGCCACATTGAACCCCATTTGCCACGTTGACGCCCACTCACCCATCCTCAACAGATCCCTTTGGAGTGCCTCACAATCCTCCCTGGTTTTCACCACCCTGAACAACTTCGTGTCATCTGCAAATTTAGCCACATCACTGCTTACTCCCAATTCCAAATCGTTAATAAACAAGTTAAAAAGCATGGGACCGAGTACTGATCCCTGTGGTACCCCACTGCTTACCACCCTCCACTGAGAAAGTTTCCCATTTATACTCACTCTCTGTTTCCTATTTATAAGCCAGTTTTTGATCCACAAGAGGACTTGTCCTTTTATCCCATGACTATTGAGCTTACTTAGGAGCCTTTGATGAGGAACTGTATCAAAAGCTTTCCGGAAGTCAAGGTAAATAATATCTATTGTGTTCCCCTTGTCCACATGTTTGTTCACTCCCTCAAAAAACACTAACAGGTTAGTGAGACAAGATCTTCCCTTACAGAACCCATGCTGAGTCTGCCTCAATAGTTTTTGTTCATCATAAATTTTTTTGCGTCATTTGGTTTAATTCGTCACCATAAACTTTGCAACGCAAGACAGATGGGAAGGGGGGGCGTACACCACGAACCACCATACCAAGCGCAAGAGAGCGGGACTTCGGAACGAAGGGATACAGAGTTGGCCTGTCGTAAAAGATCACTTCCTCAGAAAACAAACACGTGTTACAAGATGGACCTTGGGATCTCGGCAGAACGTGGCCACAAGCCAGCTCCCGCCCAGTCTCAGCGACGGGAGGAAAGCAACAAAGATCCGGCCACGACGGGAGGGCACGGAATGCTACCGACTGGAGAGGACCGGGGGCACGGAATGAACACACGGCTCCCCCTCTCCCCGTGGCAAACACCACGGAAGCAAAACTAACAATGCCAAATGGCAGGAATGTAGCAGAAAGTGGCCGATGAAATTTTCGGAGCGGCAGACATCCGGGCGGAAGAGACCCCCTGCCCTTACAGCACAGTCAAAAGGGTCATAACGAGAGCAAACGGGCGACGTTACGGGGAGGGCAGGCACAAAGTCTCCAGGGGATGGCGGAGTAGCGGCGGCAGCTGGCCCGAAGCGCGCCGCCTGCTCTCCGCCTATCGCAAGTCCTCCGCGGTGAACATGCCCTTGGCCCAGCGCAAGATGGAGTCCTTGGAGGCGTCGTAGGGGTGCTCTTTGGAGGGGATCTCCAGCACGGCCGGGATGGACTTGTTGTGCACGTCGATGGCGTGCCGGATCATCTCCGCCACGAACTGGTTGATGAGGATGATGCCGATGTCGTCGCGGCTCAGGAAGCCCCGAAAGGCCTCCTCGATCTCCGTCAGGCCCGTGTCCTTCTCCACCACCAGGAAGTTCGGCCGCCGGTGCTTGTCCAGCTTGTACTTTCTCAGTGCTTGTACTTTCTCAGTGATCAGGGATGTGCCCTGAATGGGAAATCTACCTGCAGGGCGAGATCTGAGATCAGTTCTGCCTGTGTGTTGCATAACAGAAAGCAGTTGTAGTTTGAGTTTAAAGAAAGAGTCAGAGAGCTGGACGTTTTTCAGCTGAAGCTGCTTAAAAGCTGGAAGCCATGTGGGCTGCCGGGATGTCCGTGCTTTTGTTCCTAAGGAATCTGGTGCAGTATTGATAGTTATGCTTCCCTCCAATATATTCCGCTTGTATATTTGCAAATTTTAAAAAGGAAGAAGACATTTCAAGTCTTTCATGGTTTCTCTCATTCTGAGGAAAGGGAATCTGGCAAGTTTCCATCTCCAGGTCTGTTCAAAAACCACGCCTGGTGATTAGGACATGGCTGTCTGCTCCTTGCTCCTAATGTTTGTTGTACCTTGTTACAGGGCTTTTTTTGTAGAAAAAGCCTAGCAGGAACTCATTAGCATAATAGGCCACACCCAACAGCAGAAACTCATTAGTATATTAGGCCACACTCCTGACAGCACAGCTTATTAGCATATTAGGCCACATACCCATGTTACCAGAAGTGTGGTCATCTAGCCACACCCACCTTTTGCTTCTTATTCTGTTTACCTTGTTTGTTGTCAAAACCCAGGGCTTCCTTTGTAGCAAGAACTCCTTTGCATGTTAGGCCACACACCCCTAATGTAGCCAGTCCTAATGAGTTTCTGCTGTTGGGTGTGGCCTATTATGCGAATGAGCTCCTGCTGGGCGTGGCCAACTCAGGAGCCAGCCAGAACTCTGTTCCTGTATGTTCCTATCCAAAAATAGCCCTGCCTTGTTATAATGTACTGGGTTCAAAACACGTATAGTGATCAGTTTATTGTGAGTTCAGTTCAAAGACAAACTAGCCGGATCCAAAACTGGCTTTTATCTGTGCAGCGCACAACACCCAACACACACACACACTCCTATGATTGGCTATTTACACTGTAAGAGTTCTCCATAGCTCAACTTTAGGATCTGGGCAAACCTATTGGTCCGTCCTAGGATCTGAATCGGCTGTTATTCCAAAACCCGAAGGTACACTAGACCGCATGGTCTCGCTAGTGCGGACGTGTCCGGACATGTCCATAGCAATACACAACACTTGTCAGCCACAACGTCCCCAGCGATGTCACGTACAGAGAATGCTGAGGTACTCTAGCCAATACCAAAAGCATTGTGTGACCCTGAGAGTGGGAAGTTATGATGCAGATCAGCTGGCCATTGTTGCTGCAGCTTCCCTGATGCTTCTCTGATCTCTGATTCTTCATGCTAGGAAAAGATCCTGCTGCTGAATTTCTGTTTGACATGAGTAATCCAGCAGAACCTGAGCTTTTTTAAAACTCATTTTTAGCTCATTCAGAATACTAGGTGTGATTTGAGTAAATGAGAAGTAATGTTGTGGCTCTAAATGCCTCTTTGCTCTCATTTGATAACTATCAAGTCATAAAGTTGCTCTTTTTAAAAAGATCTCCAAAATCATCCATCGCTCTAAATGTGCTATATTTTATCATAATTTTAAAGCATATACCACTTGCAACCGAAATATCTATAACTGCAGCATGTGTCATGATGACTATAAGAATCTCTATGATTACAGCTTTCACAGGCAGTATAAATAGGAAATGCTACCAAAGTGGTAAAAATCCAAAGCAGATGCCTGGATACTCTTTGGGCCGTCTACTTTCTGGCAGTGGGGCCTCCAGGTGGCGATGGATACCTCTGCTGCCCTTCCTTGCATTTGGATCCCTTGGAAAAGATAATGCCTCCAGCCAAGCTCAAGGCTGAAGACCCTTTATGTTGGGTTCTCAGCTGGACTGACTCACTGTTTTGCCCCTTAAAGTGGATAATAGGTCCTTCAGTTCTAGTACTCTAGTATTGTTTAAAGCATATATCTGTAGGCAACCACACAGTTATATATTTCCCTTTGAAACACACACAAAAAATGAAGCCTCCTCTTTTCTTTTGCAATACAGGATACTAATCCTTAGTAGGGAGAACCCTAGTATTCATGTGTTACAGAGTACACAGGTTGAGTCCCAAGTATCCACCTTCCGTCCCATGTAACAATCACACATAGTTTGCAGGATCTCCTAATTTCTCATGCACATGGTGCCCTATGCAGATTGCGACTGATGTGTATGCTAGTTTGGTGTAGTGGTTAAGAGCGTGGACTCTAATCTGGGAGAACGAGGTTTGATTCCCAACTCCTCCACATGCAGCTGCTGGCGTGACCTTGGGGCAGTCATAAGTTATTTCAGAGCTGTTCTCTCAAGGGTAGTTATCGAGAGAGCTCTCTCAGCCCCACCTACTGTACAGGATGTCTGTTGTGGGGAGGGGAAGGGAAAGGAGGTTGTAACAAGCTCTGAGTGAAGGGTGGGGTATAAATCCAATCTCCTCTTTTCCTTCTCCTCCTGATGATGGTGCAAGACCTCTGCCTGAGACCTTGGAGAACTGTTGCCAGTCTGAGTAGACAATACTGACCTTAATGGACCGATGCAGTATAAGGCAGCTTCATGTGCCGCTGTCACCTACAGCATTTCAAAGCACGGGAAGCCTGCTGGGAAAAAGTTGGCAGCCCAAAGAACATAAGAGAAGCCAAATTAGATCAGGCCAATGGTCCATCCAGTCCAATACTCTTGTGTCACACAGTGGCCAAAATGCAGGTGCCATCAGGAGGTCCACCAGTGGGGCCAGAACTCCAGAATCCTTCCCGCTGTTGCCCCCAAGCACCAAGAATACAGAGCATCACTGCCCCAGACATAGTGTTCCATCTATACCTTGTGACTAATAGCTAATGATGGACCTCTGCTCCATTGTTTTATCCAATCCCCTCTTCAAGCCATCTGTGCTTATAGCCACCGTCATCATTTCTTACAGCACTGAATGAATTACCCTTTGGGTCAGTGCATTAATGCCTGATCCAACATTGGCCTCTCTTATGTTCTTATGCTAGCTGCCTTCACGGTGTGTTTGCAGTGGTAGTGGTTAGACCAGGTTGCATTGCACTGAAAGTAAATACCTAGATATTTGTAATGTTTTATTTGTTCTATCTCTTTGCCACCAATGGCCCATTTGTATGATCTCCACTTTTTGGGAAACACTAGGATTTTTGACTTGTCATAGTTCAGCTGGAGCTTGTTGTTAGTGAAGAAATCAATACAGGGAGTCAGCAGATGTTTTAAACTGGAGCAAGACAGCAGCACTGTGTCATCGGCATAAAGTAGTAGAGGTGCATGTGTTGCACCAAGTTTTGGACTATGACAGTCAGCACCAGACAGCTGAGCAGCAAGGTCATTGTGGAAGATGTTAAATAAAAAGGGAGCTAGAATGCAACCCTGTTGAAGACCTTTGTTTGCAGCAATCTTTGATGTCAGGTTGCCTGCCAGTGAGCATTTAATCTGGCAAGTATTAAGAGTGTAAAGTTTCTTAATGAGCAAAAGAAGTCTCTTGTCCATATTCAGCCGATCTAATTTAATCCAAAGAAGGTCCCTGTCAACTGAATCAAACACACCTTTCAAATCCAGGAAAGCAACAAATAATTTCTGATTGTTCCGCACAGTGTACTTGTCAACTAAGTGGGATAAGGTAATGCAGTGGTCTAAAGTGGACTTTCCTTTACAAAAACCCAGCTGTTCATTAACCAGTTTTTAATCCGCAAGAGGACTTTTCTTCTTATTTCATTCTTATTTTCTTTCTTATTTACTTAGAAGCCTTTGATGAAGAACTTTATCAAAAGCTTTCTGGAAGTCTAGGTAAACAACATCTCCTGGGTCACCCTTGTCCACATGTTTGTTCACCCCCTCAAATAACTCTAAAAGGTTAGTGAGACAAGATCTTCCCTTACAGACTCCATGCTGATTCTTCCTCAGTATCTATGTTTACCTAAAAGATGAAACACACTTTCCAAAAAGAGAGCTACATAAATAGGAATCTTATAAACAAGAGGATTACATAAATAAATACATTTTTAAAAATTATGAAGTTAGAATACCAGCAGGAAAGTTGGGATGGTCCAGTGTACTGCAACGTGTACAACTATCTGCCAACTGGACAGAAGTCATGGGTGTGTGCTTGGTGCAAGGAGCCCCTGATTCTCAGGGAAATTGTTCACACTCTTGAGGCCAAGGTGATTGACTTGGAGAAGCAGAGACAGTCAGGCGTACAGGTAGGACTCTTAGGGAGTGTTAGATGTGTCTCACTCTGGGAATGGCAAACCGGTTGCTGTCGGGGGGCATGAGGGTTGAGGGGAAACAGAGCACTGTGCTGAAGAAAGGGGGAATACTTCCTCAGAAGGGACCCCTTCTACAGTTGGTGAACAGGTATCCTTTTTGCACCAAGGAACCATCCTCTGGCTGATTAACAATAAATATTGCTGAAAGAGAGCTGCTCAGACAAGATCTCCTCTCCTTCCCAGGCTGCCATTTATTTCAAATGCTACTTTAGTTTTAATTTAATTTCAAATGTTAATTTAGCTCTTCTAAGCTTGGACTGAAGGGGACTCCAAGTGAATAGCCTTAGCAGTTACAGGAGGTACCTAACTGCTTGTTTTCTTTTAGGAAAAAAACCCCTTCTTTAAAGAATGTGAGAATTAGCTTTAAATGTTTGGACCCTTCTTTTAAGCCCTAGCTATATTAAACAATGGCTGCAGTTTGTTTTGTTATTTGTTCTTTGTTTTCCTTTTTCTAGTATTAAAAAAGAAAAACTGCCTAAGGTTTAGCCTTATCTGTGAACTCACTATCCCTAGCCTCTGGTATTAGCGATTTATTCTATAGGTGTAATAAATTTTAAAAGTTATATTAGAGCATAAACTAGCCCTGTAGCCTCAGTTTTAATCCTTGTCCTTTGCTTGATCCTCTGTTTAACCCTTACCATACTGGAGTATGACTAGCCAAGAACCTCAGAGCCTGTTTACAACTAAAATTAGCTACAACTGAGTAGTTTGAGCAGCTACAACAGAACTAAAATTAGAACTAGACCAAAAAATTAGAACAGAACTAAAATTAGGACTAAAATTAGCTACACCTGAGTAGTTTAAGCAGCTACAACACTGTGAAGTTACAAAATGTTGGGTTTGTTTTTAACTCTTTGCCCTCCTTACTATTTTAACACTTTTCACGTAGCCTATCTTGAGAGAATGTTATATTGAAACTTAGTGTGTGTGTGTGTGTGTGTGTGTGTGAGAGAGAGAGAGAGAGAGAGAGAGAGAGAGAGAGAGAGAGAGAGAGAGAGAGAGAGAGAGAGAGAGAGAGATCTCAGTCTTCAGAGCTGCGGTGGACTTGAAAGGTAAATGAATAATTGATAATGGTTTTTGGAAGCTACTGTATTGTTTATGCCTATACCTTTGGCTTCAGTCTCAGATGATTTCTGTCCTGCCAGTGTTCTTTCAAAAGAAGCACACTGTTTATCCATATCAAAACTTAGATTTGCCTATATGGAGGCTTTTAAGCCTTTTGTTGAAATTCAGTGAGCATTTTATTTTAGTACCCATTCTTGTGCAGAGAAGCCTTGCCAACAAATAGATAAATAGTTGCTGATTAGGTGACATTTCACTGAGTTAATTATTTCACTGCTGTATCATGCTTATTAGGACAATGAGGTTTTCTGTTTTACCATAAAGGAAACTTCTGCAGGTTCAGACAGTACTGAGGCAGTCTCGGATACACCTTTTGACAGACTCTTTGAGGTTTGGGAATTGCTTGTTCTGTGTGGAATAATTCTGTTTGTTTCAGACTTGCTCGGAGGTAATGGTAGATGGAAAGATCTCCCACACACCTTTGTCTCTCTCCTCCCACGGATCTGCACTTTCTTCCCTTGCACGCAGCTTCAGAGTTTTATCTCCCTGTTGGGTTCCCGTGATTTATTATGGCACTGCTGCTTCCCCCTCCATCATTCTACCTACTGCCTTGCTTGCTAGTGCTATTCCCTTCTCATCCCAGTTTTTAAATTTTTCATTTGCAAGTGGTGCGAAACACCCGAGTAGTTCTCCGTTAGGGTTGCCAACCTCCAGGTAGTGGCTTGAGATCTCCTGGAATTACAACGGATCCCCAGGCTACATGTATCGCTTGTCTGACACTCTAACCACTGATCCCAGTCTGACACAGATCCTAGTCTGACACTCTAACCACTGATATACAGCTCTGGGTGGGACTTGAAAAACAATCTGCATCGTCCCACTGACATCTGTGCAAACATGCACTAGCTATGATCTGTCAAAAAAAACCCCAAACAGGTCTAGAAAGCAGGGTGCATGGCTGTATGGTGATGCTGTGTGGATGCTAGGAAAAAGACCAGGAGGCACTGTGGAGCAGAGCGGTCAGGTGGAAGTGGCCTCAGAGTGTTGAAGGTGATCTGAAACTGAAACTTCTGCTCGTTCAAATTCATCTGACTCTGTTTACAGAAACTTATGTGTAGATCTGCCACCACTGTTGTTATATTTCTCTGTCTCTCTCTCTTTACTTTATTTGTGCTGGACTTTTTTCCCCCCAGGTTTTTTTTTTAAAGAAAGAAATTTTAAAAAATTAATCTGACTGTTGCTTCTGATAAACAGGTTTTACAGGGTGTGTGTTTGTGTGTTGATTCAGAGACCTATAAAACTTGCTCAACAAGAAAGCCAAAGGAGTACTCATTTAAAATGTAAGAAGTGAAATCATTTTTATCTTTTTTAGAAAAGCCGGCTTCAGCTGGGAAGGCGGGGTAGAAATATGAAGAATCAATGAATGAATGAATGAATGAATGAATGAATGAATGAATGGTCTCACAAATAAAGCAGATGAACAAGCGACTATGAACCCAGCTGTGAATGACTGTGATCCTGACATTTTTTTAAAAAAATCCTTTTCCCCACTTCCCCCAATAGATTGTGGTGCTAGATCTTGAGTAAGCAGCTCTCATACTAATGTAATGTATAAATTGAGCCTTGGATAGTGCTTAAATTGAGAGCATCACAGAGACTTAATAATATGCAGTATTAAAGTCACACATCACATTGTTGTTATTGGCTGTCGCAAGGACTTTCAATCTGGATCGCAACTGTGGCACACAGGGAGAAGGGGCTTAAGCAGTTTGTCCTGTGTCATGTTTCCATCCCAAAATGGCCTGGGCATTCAGGTAGGCAGCTGTGTTGGTTTGAAGCAATAGAACAAACTTTGGGTCCAGTGGCACCTTTAAGACTAGCAAAGTTTAATTCTGGGTACAAGCTTTCATGTGCATGCACACGTCTTCAGATCCCTGAAGAAGATATCTGAAGAAGTCTGCATGCACATGAAAGCATGTAATCAGAATTAAATTTGGGGAAACATATGTTGGCCAAATTATTGGGGACTGTGGTCTGTACTATTGCATACAGCTTGCTGTAGGCTGGATTCTGTTGTGTAATTTTGCATCACTTTACATTAACACTTACATTTTCCTTCAGTTCTGATTTTTAGACTTCTGATTAGTTCTACAATCCAAATCCTATTTCACTGTTTATTGAATATCCCCTCTGGTTGACTGTGCTGACTCACGCTATGTAGTCTGCCATAAATTCCAATGAGAAAGGCGGGTTTTAAATAATGTAAGTAAGTAAATAAATAACTATGTGTACTTATCAGTACATGCAAGTTTGTATAAATCAAACACTGTTGTAAGCCTCTTTGGGTCCATATCAAGGAGAAAAACAGGACAGTATTTACTAAATGAGGTTGCAATTGTAAGTAATGTTCCCTCTAATTTTTCTTCCCTACTAAGTGGAGCAGTTCACATTCCTGAGTAGAAAACTATTGTTATCTTAAAATGGTCAATGGGCAGTGCAAGACTTTGTATGGCTCCAGATTGCTGCTGAGCGGGGCTTCCTGTGTTAATGAGCAGCCTCTCACACACACAGTTTAGAGGGAACAGTGATTGCAAGGATACTTTCCTGGGAGTAAGCACCGTGGAATAACATGGGACCTGTTGAGGATGACTCAGCCAGTTAACTAAAATATCAGCTTTCACAAAGAACTAATGGGGGTGGGGGAGGCTTAAGCTCTTTCTCCCAGTGCATTGTATTCCTGATCCCAATTGGGCCTGTATCTACCTGGAAATTAAGTTCCCACCAGCAGGTTTTATGCTATATTGTATGCACCACTGTATCAGTGTCACAGTTTGTAAAATTAAACTGTAGCATAAGGCAAATTTTTCCTTTTCCCCACGTCCTTTCTCTCCAAAAAAATTGTCATAAACCTTAACAACACAGCAGCTGTGGAATGTCCACCTTGTGTCAGCTTTCTCATTTGCCATCTGTTTGCTGAGTGAATCTATTTAAATGTGTACTGGGAAAAAAACTGATTTAATACTGAGTTCCTGCCATGTCACAGCCATGAGGACATTTTGAGTGTCAGGCCAAAGAAATTAGTTGCATGCGTTCCTTTATGATCATGAACAAACTTTTATAATGATATAGAATGAATGCATACTTGGATTCTGGCTACCATGTTTGCAGGAGCAAGGATTTCTGCCACCTGGAGGCTGGCGTCCCTAAGACTTTAGAAATTTATTTCTTTTGTTTAAATGTGACATAAGTCTATATATTTTCCAAGTGTGGATCGGATATCTGTGGATATCTAAATCCATGGATCGGAGCCACCCTTACCCCAAACAGATTTTCCTGCAAACTTGGAGGACCCTCTAGGTTTGCAGAAAAAAATCTAGAAAGTTTAAAAAATTCACTGGGGGGGTTTAAATACCCTCCTAATTAAAAAAAAACATTGTCTACATGTGCGGACAATGCACTTACCCTTGTGAAGCTGGAGAAGGGCCTGGTGGCAGTAGTGACTACAGGAGCAGTGGAGCCCTGCAGCGGCTGCAACAAAGCCCAGTGAGAGCCACCACTGGGCCCAGCTCTAGTGGCGGCAGACACTAGGAGCTGCTCTGGCCCCAGCTGCGGTGGTGGTGTAGCCCAGGAACTGCTCCAATCCTGGCTGTGGCGGATGCTGGGAGCCACTCCAGGCTCGGAGCAGCTCCTAGACACCGCTGCTGTGTTGGCCTAGCTCCAAGGTGAGTCCTGCTGAATGGCGATGGGGGGGGGAGAGATGGGATTCCCACCCACGAATTTTGAGGGTCCCTCACTTGTCTATACTAATTCCATGTTTTCTGTTGTTTGCAGTTTGCCCTGTCTAAAGGGCTCTGAAGTCACAATCCTATGCTCACTTTCCTGGGAACTAAATCCGTTGGTTTAAATGAAGCGTACTTCTGAACAGGCCTGCATAATTTACTTTTTAAAAAAACAGGACTATTCACTTACTTTGGTATAGTCCATTGAAGCCAATGGGATTATGTCACTGACTGCAGCTGCTAAATTTTGGAAGCTTTTCACAAGATCGCTTAGCATGAATCAGTCGCAAAATTGCTGAGCACAGATTTGGTCATCTCTTAACATAATATAACAAATAAACAAACCATTATAATAGCATTTTTTTTAAAAAAAAAAGCGTGGTGATCTTAGTCCAGGTAACAGATTTTAGTCCAGTACAGCACACTAGCACTAATTAATCCAGGATCATTCTGATCAGTGATAATGTCTGCAAAGAAGCAGCATATGATCAAATGACCTCCTTCCTTTCCATACTAGTATGGCCTATTCCTTCAGGAGGATGATGCTTGCAGGAAAGAGAATCATGTCATCACAGTGGCCCAAGAACACATGGGAGCAGATCTAAAAACATCTCTGCCTCTCCCCTCCCTGCTGACTGCTATCAGCCCCAGTTATTAAAAAAAAGACAGGCACTCTTGAACACATGAAGTTAAATCTTCCGCTAAATCAGACCTTCTGCTAAATCAGACCATTAGTCCATCAAGGTCAGCCTTGTCTACTCAGATTGGCTTTGGCTCTCAGGTTGTCAGACGGAGGTCTTTCACATCACCTTGTGCTTTTAGTTGCAGTTGCCGGGGATTGAGCCTGGGATCTAGATGCTTTACCACTGAGCCACAGTCCCTCTCTTCCAAAGTTAATAGCAGCAGCATTGAATGAAAACATTTAGGAACGCTGTAGACTAGCAATACTGAGAACACCCACTCAGTAGACCTCAGTAGGATTCTGAATAGATCTGCTTACCATTTATTTATTTCAATTTTATTTATTTAGTTCAGCTTTGACTGCTCTCTAATACTGTATCTCTTTTTCTTTTTGCAAAAAAAAAAAATCAAGCCGATTGGAATTAGGAAATAATAAATGTACTTGGGGTCTGGCGTCTACCTTAACCATGGAGATATTGCCACCTAGCTGTCAAAGGCAGAGAGAAATTTTGCTGCATTTCAAGGAAATCAAGCACAGCATTCTGCTGGCGAACAAGGCAATTGTTATATAAAACCCAGATTGATCTTTCAGTGGATATGGAGCTATTCTATTAATGGCATTGGATATTGAGCTACAATTATGGGGGGAAACCCATTTTAAAGCACAGGCTCTTTTAAAAACAACTGCACCCCCACCCCCGGTCTTACCCCCAGAGGCCTTTCCTCAAGAGATTCAGTTCCCATCGGCCAGGAGGAGAGCCAACCCCTTCTCTGCAGGGGGAGGGAAGGGTGGCTCAGGGATGGCCTCTCCCCCTGGGCCAAGAGATCTGAAACTGGAAGGGGCAGCCCCAGAGATGTTACCCCTTCCACCCCAAGGTGGCAAATCAGCCTCTGAACCTCCCCGAAAGACCAGTCTGGAACCAAACTGGACTCCCGTCCCCATCAGGCTACGTTTCTGTATCAAAGGCTGAAGAAAGACACTCTGGCTTGGAGGACTGGGGGCAGGGGGGGCACCAAGAACCCCGGCTAGACTGGCAAGAGTGGCAACAGCAGGAGAGCTGTCTACTTTGGCAGGGGCACTGGTGTGCCAGGCACTGAAAGTGTCACCAACAAGCTTCAGGATGGGGTGGGAGGGAGAAGAGGCAGTCGGGGAGGGGAGCCAGATCCAGAGTTCCACAGGGCATCAGAGGGGAAGGGCACTGCTGAGTGGAGTTCCCTGGAGCCAAGGGGCAGGAGAACCAGGCGCCACCATCGCTGGTCTTCAGCCGGACGACCTGGCTGCTCACTCTGTGCTCCTGGGCATGAGGGACTTGACAATCAGGAGGATCCCCAAGATCACAAACAAAATCCCCACTTTGATGGCCGCACTGCACACGAGGATCTGCAGGAAGTCCGAGGGAATGGGATCTCTGAGGGCAGAGCAGGCCAGGCCATTGTGCACATCTCCCGGGATCCTGATGCTGTAGCTGTACACGTCTCCCTCCTGAGGGTCCACCAGCAAGCTGGAGAAGAGCTCGCACTCCAGCCCTCCGACAGGGTAGACCTGTGGTGGACACCCCCAAGCACAACAGGACGTAGTGTTCCAGCTCCCGCAGGGTGGAGGGCTTGAGCATCTCAAAGTCGACCTCAATCTCATCGGGGTCAGAGCCGCGCAGGGAGGGCTCCTGCGACGAGATGATGTGCACCACCCAGCCCAGCTTCTCTCCCAGCAGCTTGTTGATGTCCTGGGTGAGCTGGCGCTTCTCCTCGTAGGTCATGGACTTGCTCGCCTCCTCCCGTTCTTCTTCCTCCTCCGAGTTGTACAACATGGTGATGGGTGAGGGACGGGCCTTCAAGGTGGCCTTCTTGGATGGAACCAGATTGAGGATGGAACCAGATGGAACCAGGCGAGGATGGAACCAGATTGAGTCCGCCTGCCCGCTCCCGTGTTCGCTCCATCGCTGACCAGAAACCCTCTCAACATTGGATATTGGTTTTTCTGCATGGGTCCTCACATACCTCCTACCTGGTTAACTATATTTCATTCATTTTGACCTGTACAATTATTGTGAGAAGCTCAGACTGAAAGTTTCCTAGCAAAGGTTTGGAAATGATGTAGCTATTCTGGGACAGCATATTTTTGCCCCTTGATTAGAAGGCATGAAAACTAGTGAACTGGAACCACTTCATCCTGCATTTGAAGCCACCTGCTTTCTCATTCTTCCCGTCCCAATTTGTCTGTAATGTCGGGCCCCTGCCAAAGAGCTGATGGAAGATTTGGAATAACCCAAACCTTAAATATCAGCGGGTATCATATTGATCGAAATAGCACATTTTGCTGAATACTCATGATTATACTCCACTGTAATATTCATGATAAAGTAAAAAAAAAAAAAAAAGACACATTTTGGAGGCATGTTTTTCAACTCTAATGAAGTGCCCCCCTGCCTCTCAGGATTCAGGCTACCAGCTCATATTCAAGGGTATTTATAATTAAATGACCACATGAGTGCTTTGACACAACCAGAAACGTTGACTCAGTGTGCCACCATTCAGACCATTTTAGAATTGTTTGCAGAGGCATGCTGAATCAGTATTTGAAGGTCTTTGCTTCCTTCAGGGGAACTGATTTGTATAGTCTGGAGATCAGCTGTACTTCCAAGAGGACTCCAGGCCCCATGTGGAGGCTGGCAACTGAGCTAGATGGAAAACTGCTGGGCGGTTTTGTGTGTGTACGATTTATTTCATTTTAATTTATTTATTTACAGAACCCTGTGATTTGCCCTTTATTTGATCTGAGGCTTCAGGTCTACACTGCTAATTCTCAGTAGGGTTGCCAGGTCCCTCCTGGCCACGTGGATGGGGGGAGTAAGGCTGCTACATCCAGGTTGGGGAACTCCTGGAGATTTGGGGATGGAACTTGAGAGGACAGGGACCTCAGTGGGGTACAGTGTCATAGATTTCACCCTACAAAGCACCTATTTTCTTCATGGGAACTGATACCTGTAGTCTGGAGATGAGCTGTAATTCCAGGGGTTCCCCAGGTCCCACCTGGAGGCTGACACCCCTAATTCCTAACCAATTAGCTTCCACTCTGGTAGTACGTAGAGGTTATATTGAAGACAGTAAACGGCCTTCCTGGGGGAAAAGCACCCCAAGCGAAGGACAGATGCTGGCGCTTGCTTGCAGTTAGGCCACAGCAACTGTTTAAAATCTAGGCCAGCACTGAGATCTTGGGATCTTGCTGGTTGACTGTGCAGGTGTGTGACCAGCAGTTCACCCCGCAGAGTGACATCTCAATAGGATTGTCAGGGGATAGTAAACATATCTTTGCTTGACGCTAAAACTAGACATGGAGGGCAAAGGAGGGTGTTTTGAGAGTGGGGGAAACATAGCATTTCGATCCACAATAATGAGAAAAAAAACCAAAAGGAGGGGGATAGCTTGATTGGGTAATGAAGTGGAAGGAGAACTTCCTGAGATTGTCACCCATCTATTGACAATTGGCCATTACCAACGGGCCAGGGAATCCTCTTGCAGCCTGCTGATTTTTTATTTCGTTTTGAGCAGCAACCATCAGTTTTAGTGTTTATTATTTGTGTTTTAAATTTTAACTGTATTTCTTATATTGTTTTGATATGTCACCCGCCCTGAGCACATGGGTGAGCTATAAATATGAAATAAACAAGCAAACAAACAAACTGGTAAAGGCAACAGCAATCAGAAATTTGGAGGGGAAAGGATCAAGAGGGCATGTAAAGGGGTGATTTACCCACTAGAAACGGGAAACACAGACCTGACCTGGATAGCCCAGACAAACTCAATCTTGTCAGATCTCAGAAGCTAATCAGGGTCGAATCTGGCAAGTACTTGGATGGGAGACCTCCTTGAAGTACCAGAGGCAGTCGGTGGGGGTAGGCTTTGCTCAGCCACCTCTCTGAATATTCTCCAGGCCCCCAGTAGGGGTCAGTCACCAGAAGTCACCATGATTGCTAGGTGCTCACACAGTCAGGCACCAGAGGTCACCATGACTTCCAGGTCCACACACATGCACACATACATGCACATATTAAAAAATACCAAAAAAGGAAAGGAAGGAGAAACACTAAGGCAGTATTGGTGGAGCTAGAGGAGGAGGAGGATAGTGGGAGAGAATGGTAGAGAGATCACAGTGGAGAGTTTAATCACTGAGGAAGGACCAGAAGTCTTGAGTGAAGACAAGGGACGGGGAGGTTATGTGTCAGGTCTTAGTAGGGTATTGAAACTGGAAAAGAGATCCAGAGGATTCCAATAGCGGGTATTGCTGCTTAGACAGCAGATGAAAAGTGAGGAGAGGATGAATTCAAAATCAGTCAATATAACGCCTGGCAGATTGCAACACATGGGCCCTATCCATATGGTGAAAGCCCACAACTCTTTCGTTTACCATTCTTTACTGCACGCATGTCATAACTTCAGTATTAGCTTACAAATCAAATTTTTGGCACCTGTCCACAATTTCCCAAAAGCCTGCATGAAAATAACCAAGTAAACAGAATGGGAGAAGGAGCATTATTGCTAAGGAACAGATTCCATTGCCTTCTGTTGCATGTAAAGGGCTCTGTTTTTCACTTTTCTGTTAAAATAGAAACAGCACCATCTCTTGCTCACTTTGTGAAGAACAAGAGCAGGTTCTTCTTTACACTGGTCGGCTGTTGCTAGCTTACTCACAAGGGAGAATGGGGAACGAGGGTGAAGTTGGTTCCTTATTTGTATCTTATTCATGAATTCATCCAAAAACTCTGAGGAGAGTTTGAAAGCTCTGGACCCCAAAATAAGATTTGGACCCCCAACTTCATACACCCTCATGTTCAGTGAACTCTCCTCTTCGAGGGGACATATGCTGTGTCCTGGTCCAAAGCGTGGTTCTTGTGCCAGCTATTCCAAAGTGAGGCGCCCCCAGGACAATCACACAGGCAGACACTGGGGCCAAGCTGTACCCCAAAACAATCTTTGGACCACCCCAAAGAACTCATCCCAACGCTCTGGAGACTGTCCCCTGCAAGATGACACACAGTGATGCCCGGTTCAAACACTGGTTCTGGCGCCACAAGCTTCTATTCAGAATGGCTCCCAAAGGCCTAACCCTAACAATCCTCACCCTAACCTTAATAACCCTAACCCTAATAACCCTAACCCTAGTAAACTTAACCCTAATAACCCTATCCCTAATAACTCTAATCCTAATCCTAAAAATCCTAACCCTAATAACCCTATCCCTAACACTAGTAACCCTAAGGCAAACAATCCTAACCCTAGCAACCCTAACAACTGGAACCCTAATCCTAATAATGCTAATACTAATAACCCTAACCCTAGTAACCCTAACCTTAATAACTCTAATCCTATTAACCCTAACCATAACCCTGGTAAACCTAATGCAAACAACCGTAAACCTAATAACCCTAACAACGCTAACCCTAACCCTGACCCTAAGAGAGCCAGTTTGGTGTAGTGGTTAAGTGTGCAGACTCTAATCTGGGAGAACCGGGTTTGATTCCCCACTCCTCTACTTGCACCTGCTGATGTAACCTTGGGTCAGTCACAAGCTCTGGTAACAGCTGTTCCTGAAACAGCAGTTTGTGTTATTCTCTTAGCCCCACCTACCTCACAGGGTGTCTGTTGTGGGGAGGGGAAGGGAAAGGAGTTTGTAAGCCGCTCTGAGACTCCAAGTGAAGGGCGGGGTATAAATCCAATCTCTTCTTCTTCTTCTAATAACAGTAACCCTAGTCATCCTAACCCTAATAACCCTAACTCTAACAACCCTAACCCAAGTAACCTTAACCAAAACCCTAACCACCCAAATTGTAACAACCCTAACCCTAATGCTAATAACCCTAACCCTAACAACCCTAACCTGAATCCTAATAACCCTAGTAACCCTAACCCTAATTACCCTAACCCTAGTAATCCTAAACCTAATAACCTTAACCCTAAGAACTTTAGTAACCCTAGTAACCCTAACTCTAATAACCCTAACCCTTGTAACCCTAACAACCCAAACCCTAATAACCCTAACCCTATCAACCATAACTCTCACAACCCTAACCTTGTAACCCTAACCCTAACCAAATCCCTAATAACCCTAACCTAATCCTAATAATTCTAACACTAATAACCCAAACCCTAATAACAAACTTCAGCCTCATGAATGGAGAGGAGTAACTGGAGATCATCTTATACCCTGTCTTACAGTATTTTAATAGCTACATTGGCATTGTAGAATGTTAGAGAAGTACCCTGTAAAAAAGGAAGCATGTGGCCATTTGTCATGAAGCTTGTTTTGTATTGGTGGGTCGACCTGTGCCACATGATCTGATTTGGGTTGCCAGGTCCCCCCTGGCCACCAGTGGTGGATGGGAGGGTAGGGTTGCCAGACTGAGATTGGGAAACCCCTGGAGATTTGAGAATGGTGTCTGGGAAGGACAGAGACCTCAGTGGGGTACAATGCCATAGAGTCCACCCTCCAAAGCATCTATTTTCTCCAGTGAAACTGATCTCTGTAGTTCTACAGGCGTTTGGAGCCGCCGCCACCACTAACACCGCCGTCGGCAACTGACAGTTGACAGTGAGAGTCTTGTTTCCTTGGAATCTTTAACTATAGCCTATGTGACCTGCTCGAAAGAGAATCATAGAAGACGGAGCCAGCTATGAGGAAACAGACCGGAGCAACAGCTGCTATTGTGGAATCATGGACACTAGCACTTCATTATATTATGTTGAATTGATTTATAACTGCTTTAATTGTAACTTATATTTCATATTTTATTGTAAACTGTGTGTGGATTTTATGTAAGCCACCCTGAGCTAGCCTTGGCTGGGAGGGCGGGGTAGAAATTCAATCAATCAATCAATCAATCAATCAATCAAGTGTAATTCCAGGGGATCCCCAGGTCCCAACTAGAGGCTGGAATCTCTAGACCTGATGTATGTTTACCTGGAAGTAAATTCTGTGGGCCTTGTTCTCAAATTTGTGTTCATCCTCACAGCATAACATTCGACATTAGAAGTGCCTAAGGCTAAACCCATTATTCCAGTGGGTTTATGGGTATGCCTAGTCCTGCATCAAATCAAGCTATTAGTAAGATGTACAAATGAGTCAAATCCAGTCACCCCTTTCCCACCAGCACTAAAATTCACTGGCCACCCTTCTGCAATGATCCTTTCCTGCTCATCCTCTCCCACCTCCAGCAGCATCACCGCTGGTGTTCTGTTTGCAGAACCCAGCTCTAGAATTGCAGGCTTTCTGTCCTTCTCCCCAGTCCCGATTTCTCCCTCATTCAGCTCTCAGGAAAAGAATGATTTGTCAGGATGGCAAAGTAAATGAACACGAAAGACTGATAGGCAAAGTGAGGTGCATAATACTGCAATCTGTCTTCCTTAACATTCTGTGTTCGCAGCACGTTTTTTAGCTGCCTCCAGAATGGATAGAAGTGAACGAGAGCAAATAATTGTAAAGGTTTTAAATTGTGGATTTTAAAAAAATAATGCAGCATAAAAAATAATTTAGATGATGGTGTCAGCTCCTTGGCATTAATAAAAATTATGCATTTGATTCATAAAGATTTAGGAGTAATGCAAAATAGATCTGTTCAAGCATGCTTTAAAACGGTGCAGTATTGAGAAATGAATCAGCATTAGTGGCTCCAATTTCCCCCCTGTCCTATGCTGCCCCAAATGATGAATCCTTGCTCAGCCAGTGCCACTGGACTCTGGTATTTGAAAAAGTGCACGTGACCACGAAAGCTCTTACCTTAAATAAACCATTGTTGGTCTTTAAGGTGCCACTGGACTCTAAATTTGTTCTAGAAGCCCTTCTTGTGTTGTGCGAGGCTTACTCCAATGTAAGCCTCAGAACCAAGCCAGACCAGATGCTGACGTAAACATTAGAAAGCACTGGAGACAGCACTGGCCCTGCAGCCTCCATGGGTCAAGGTTCGAAGCAGTAAATCTTTTTGACCTTTTGAAGGAAATTCATTATAGCCAGCTGGTCAGAAACAAAGACTGAAACCTTCACATGGTCATTGCTTCACTAACTATGTTTTAGCTCAAGAGAATGATCAACTGTGTCAAAAGCCACCAACAGGATTAAGAGAGGTGAATTCTTGTAAATACAGTTTTGTGGCCTTAAACCAGACCAGGCCATTCGTGGAGCTCCCATAATTCATGGAATTATCAGACAAAGGGCAGCCAGGAGTCAGGTCAGGATTACTTGTTTGAACGAACACATGACAGCTTTGTCCCATCCCATTTCAGTCTGGTTTCAATCCTGGCATTGAGAACAAGATAGCTGTAGCCGGACTGGGGGATATTTATGGCATAGTAAAGGCAAATCCGTCTTTGCTGTTTCTTCTGGCAGCTTCTGACATGGCCGATCATTCTGCTGAGTTATTAAGAAGACCATTTGAAGACCATTGTGGTCTTTTTCTTGTTGTTCAGTTGGCTTCGAGTTTCCATCCAAAAGGCCAATTGATTGATTTGGAGGCCACGGGGTCAGCTAGGGTTGCCAGCTCTGGGTTGGGAAATTCCTGGAGATTTGGAGGAAGAGCCCAGAGAGGGTGGAGTCTGGGGTGGGGTGGGAGTTCAGCAGCTCCTCAGACCTGCCATATTTCCCTCAAGGGAATTTTTCCTCTGTAATCTGGAGATCATTTGTAATTCCAGAGCTCCAGGCCCCACCCAGAGGCTGGCATCCCGACTGCTGTTGCAGATGTCCTTTAATATTTACAGCAGGCCACTGAATGAGATCTGTCCAGAGCTCCAGTGTTTGTCCAAGTCTTTAGATGCTGTGGTCTTAGTCATGAACTGTTGTCTATAGGCTACGGTCAAGTGGCTAAGGCAGAACAAACTGAAGTTTAATCTGCACAAGACCGAGATTCTCCTGGCTGGTAAGTTTGATATTTCTGAAGAAATTGACATACTGCAGGCCTGTAGTCAGGGTTTTTTAATTTGGGGGCCTTTAAATAAGTCAGGGAGCACCCTGAACAGACACCTCCCCAAGGCAGCACCACAAATAAAATAAAAAATGGAAGTTGGGGGACCTGGGCTGGATGGGAAGTTGGAGGGCCTTGGCAGTAAGTCGGGGGGGCGGGCCCCAAGATGCCCCAAGATGCTCCGCAGGCCTGACATGCTGTCAGATGAAGTCAACATGTTGGGCGTACTTATAGACCAAAGTTGACTTTACAACATCCAGTTGAGTGCTGCTGATGGAAGCAGCTTCCCAAATTACTTCTACTCAGTCAACTGTCCCTGGTTAAACTTGGCCAATATGGAAATTCTGATCAATTACTTCACAAACTTGTTTTTGGACTTCTCTGCTGTATGTTACATGGAGCTGTTCTTCAAACGATACCAAATGTATCAGCATGCCTATTATCAGGCGATATTGGTTCTAAATACATCGAAATCTATTCTAAAACAAATGCATATACTGTTTTTTTTCTCAACTTAGTTTCCACATTTGGCTTTTATTTTTTTTAAAACCCTCCATGACATGGGAGTTACACGTCAAAAGGACGTGCTTCATATCAAAAGGGCCATCACGTGGCTTACTCGCCAAGTAAGCTCTGCTTTCCCATACCAAGGTATCTAAACTCTTTGTCTGCTATAGACTGTGAAGTGAATAGTAAATATATGGTTAGAGAAGATGAAAAGGGTCTCATTTGTACAAACAAAGAGGTCATTGATTCTCTAGGAAATTCAATGGCGTTTGAATCTTGCCTTGATGAAAATTACTGGCTGGAGTATATCTTTCAGCAGAAACTACTCTGTGACCTTTGGAGGGAGGAGATGCTTGTGTTTTCCCTAACTCTTTAATTCTAGTTTTCATGAAAAACTTTACAGCAATCCATTCAGCCTGGTCAGGAGGTACACATTTTTTGCAAATACAGAGGACAGTCTGAAGAAGCTATCCTCCAGGTCATGATCCTGGCATTCCTTGGTGGTCTAGCTTCTAAATATTGACCCGGGTGACCCCGCTTAGCTTCTGAGATCTGATGATAGAAGGCTAGCCTGGGTTATCCAGGGCAGGGCAAGGTATTTTATGGCTCTGGAAAAAAGACAGAAATTTGTGAAAGGTCGTGACTCTATATAAGCCAGGGTGGAAACCTGATTCTTCTTTGCTGCTATTCACTGCAGGCATATGTTTCCTGAGCAACCTAGCACGAATAATATGTTTACAGTCTTCTTTTTCTTCCACTTGTGAGTTCTGTGACACTTAGCCTGAAGAAGAATTTAGAAATTAAAGCATGAAACAGACTGCCTTCTTGGCTTTCTGGAGGTTACTTTGGCTGAGGTTATTGTCATTCTGTTATTCTCGTGACAACTACTGGCCATTATTCCTATTCACTATGGGCCAGGGACCTCCCACAGTCAGAAAATTTCTTGTCATCTGCTGTGACCACCATTTTAATATTTATGACATGTTTTATATATAAATGAAATGTTGTTACCCGCCCGTTCGCTGGAAGGGCGGCCTATAAATATGAATGAATAAATATTTGGGGGGCAACATGGTGGCAGTCAGCTTGGCTGAACAGGGCTCCGGGCAGGCTCCTATGGGAACCTAGGAGGCATAACTCATGCAAATAAAGCATTTCCAGTGCCTTGTAATGGCTGCAACTGGGGAGGCCTGCAGTGGGTGGGGGAGTGCTGCTCCTTCTCTATGGGTTCAGATGTGAACAGCACATGACCCACATTTGTTCCTGGTGGCTGGCCTCTCCACATGGCTTTGAAGGAAGGGGGAAATCTGGAGGCTTGGCCGCCATAAGCTCAGAGAAGCCCAGAGAATGGTGGGGCTGTTGCCAGTTGTCCTCAGCCCCGAACCCGGGGTGGTCTTTCCCGAGAGAGAGACACCCCAAAACGACCTCTGAACCTCCACAAGCAGTGCCTTATGAAGCCAGGCTTGGCTTAAACAGTGGCTGTTGCTGGGAGGCTAGGAGAACCACATCTTGGCTGAGAAAACTCAGGCCAAAGGGAATTCTCCAGGCTGGCTGCATTGCCAAGCACCCTCCATGCAAGCAACCCTCCTCCATGTCTATCCTGTCAGCTTAGTCCAAAAGGGACTAGATTGGGCAAGTCTCTGCCCTTGCCCCCCAGGCATCTTCTATTGGCCAAATGGCCAGCTCTGGTCTGTGCTATTGTCATGAATGAAGTATGTTGCATGTTTCAGTCCCCATCTCCTGTTTCACCTATATGTCAGGAAATACCTTTGGAATAATCCTCTCATTCCTGTCTCCATATATTTGTCTAAGATATCTGCATTCTTACCTCTATCAAGGTAAACATTAACTTTCCATGTCTAGTGAACCCATTCAGGTTCTCCTGCCACACATTAAGAAACATCACTTCTTCTGTTTGGTACCAGGGAAATGCCAGACCACTCTATTGTTTCACAATGGTCACCCCCAGCCCAACCATCCAACACCTGGCTTAATCTCATTATATCCAGACTCTGCCTCTCCCCTCCTGACAACCACACCCCATGGGACACCTGATTGGCCCAGGTAATCTATTGTCTTCACCTGAGACCAGTCCCCAAGGCCTTCCATTGGTCTGCATTGTTTTCCAATGTCTATATCCGTCAGGCACATGGCCTCAGATGGTGTGCCTCTGCCCTGATGCCAACTGGCAGTCCACCTCTGGGTTTAGGCCATAATCCCTTCTTCGTGGACCTCTGCACATCTGGGCAGGTAGAGCTACCCCATAACTGACCCCTCTATTAGCTATCAGTCACCTCTGCTTTCTTAGTTCTGTATTGTGTGTGTGAATGTTTGAATATTGTTTGTATGCTTGAGTATATTTAGTAAAGAAATCATTATTTTAGCTACCCAGTCTCTGTGTCTATTCTTGGGTTCTTGGGAATTCTAACTCCAGTATACACAGGTCATGATCCATGCTATATGTCTATTGCCATTTTATACTAATAATTCCCCAAGCTATTATTAAGAAATAAGTCAATTTGGCTAACACTGTGGGTGAGGGCTGGAGCCCCTCATACTTACCTGGCAGGGAAGGTTCTCCTGCAATAACCAAGGTGGGGTTCCCAGGGTGAGGCTCATCCACTGCATTTGGGGTGTGCTGCTGACCCCCGCAATCCCTCCAAATGTGGGAAACTGGACTGCATTATTTGTGGTAGTGCGGGACTGTGTTTGTGCTGTCCCCTGGTTCTTCATTTGGTCAAAGACAGAGAGGTAAGAAAAAAGACCCGGGCTCGGTTGCGTCTTTCTACTGGGGTACGCTGGCATGGGGACCTGTTCTGAATCCCCTGGCCTGAATAATTTCTTTTCAACCTGCTTCTTTCTTCCCTTTTGGCTTTTACCACACTTGGCCTGAAGAAGGGTTTGGAGGGAACCAACAACTTGCACACGTCTTTCTGTGTCCTTGGGTTGTTCCTAATGAAGGCGTGACCCAGACTGCCTTCTTGGCTTTCTGGAGTTTGGAGGCCTGCAGCGGGTGGTGCTGCTCCTTCTCTGTAGGGTTAAATGTTCCCTCTAAGCTGTGGAGTCTTGTGAGCAAAAATTCTACTTTGTGAGCCACTGACATTAAAGTTGTGAGCAAGTGATTCGGCTACTGCATAAGGTAATTTGCTCTGGAGCCATCCTTCCTGAGCTAAGACAAAAATGTGTGAGCCAGAGGCTAAAAAACTGTGAGCTAGCTCACACTAACTCAGCTTAGAGGGAACACTGGTGATGCGAACAGCGTGTGACCCATGCTTGTTCCTGGGAGCTGGCCTCCTCATTGCAGGTGAGGGCCAGAGCTCCTCATACTTACCTGGCAGGGGAGGTTCTCCTGCAATCATCAAGGTGGGGTTCCCAAGGTGAGGCTCATCCACTGCACTTGGGGTGTGCTGTTGACCCCTGCATTTTCCCCAAATGGAAACTTGGCTGCGTTATTTCTGGTAGTGGGAACTGCATTTGTGCTGCCCCCTGGTTCTTTTTGTCAAAGACAGAGAGGTAGGAGAACAAAACTTGAGTCCAGCGGCACCTTTAAGACCAACAAAGTTTTGTTCAAGGTGTGCGTGCACACTTCTTCCGAGACTTGCACATGGTGTTTCTGTAGAAAAGAGTAAGTGTCCAGTAGCGACTTAAAAGACTAACAAAATTTGTGGCAGGGTATGAGTTTTTGTGAGTCACTGCTCACACATATCACACTTAACCCAGTCACACCTTCCGTTGTCATTTGCCTGCTAACATCCTTTGGCACCTGAAATCACCAATGTATAGGACAGATGGACTCACATTCTTGCTGTATCTGAAGAAGTGAGCAGTGACTCACGAAAGCGCCTCCCCTGCCACGAATTTTGTTAGTCTTTAAAGTGCTACTGGACTCTTGCTCTTTTCTACTGCTATAGACAGACTAACACGGCTACCCATCGTGGTGTTTCTGCATCTTCGGGTTGTTCCTCATGAAGGTATGACACAGACTGCCTTTTTGGCTTTCTGGAGTTTACTTTGGACCAATAGGACAGTAATCAGCTTTGCTGAACAGGCCTCTGGCAGGCTCCTGTATGAATCTAGGGGGCGTGGCTCATGCAAATGAGACATTCCCAGTGTCTTGTAATGGCTGGAATCAGGGAGGCCCTGAAGGTGGCATCTTTTGAGCTCTTTCAGAGGTGAAAATTGTGTAGATGATGCATGTACCAATTAGGTGGCCAAAGTGTGAGAAGGGGTGGTTCTTTGGGGGCTCTGACCACTGCTGTCTTCTGGGCAAGAATGGGTAATATAATGGCAGCAGGTGGCAGCAGGAAGTAGACACACTGCTCTGCGGTGGTGTGATGATGACAAAGGGCAGGCATTCTATTTGAGCTGAATAAAAAATGTCCAGTAATGCCTTGAAGAGTTCAATACGATCTTTTCTATTTCAGTATGAACTATTGTGAGTCAGAGCTCAGTTCTTTAATTAGGTATGTAAAGGAAAACCATGTTTGGAGATTTTTTTGTTATTGGGAAGATTACTGGAGTGGGCGGGACCCAAGGCAGAGAGCCCTTGATGTGAATGCTGCTATTAATCTTTCAATTGTAAATTCTCCTTTTAAGGTGAAAAGAGATTAAGTTGGCTCTTATGACCTCTCATGGGGAAGATTATGGGGTCGCCTCTCCTGTCTTTACTCATCTCTGTTCACCGGCTCCAGGACCAAAACTGTCCTTGACACAAAATTTCATTCCATACAATCACAGAATAGTTGACCTTCACTCATAGATTAATAATGTGCCAAAAAGACGACTGACGAGATTCCTAGGTTTCTTTCTCATTGCGGACTCTCTTCCTCAGAGTGCGTCAGAATCAGTAGCATATCTCCATATCACTGGAACCATAAATATTAATCCAGCCAATTCTATGCTTTATCAAGAAATACCAGTGTCTTTCCTCCTGATGCAGTTGGCTAAAGGTTCCCCAGCGGGGAGTCTGGCAACCCTAAGCAAGCTGCTCAGTGCAGAGAAGAAGGTCCACCGTATGTCCTTTTTCATGCATTGGGCCTATTACAATCTGAGAGAGACCCATAGTTGTCACAGCAGCCATGGAGTCCTGAGCTTTGCCCAGCAAGGCAGCCTCAGCATGTATGTTGAAATCCCCAGGAAAACCCATCCTTGCAGTCCACAGTACCAAGCCCGACACCACTTTCCTCAGCTCAGTCAGAGACCCTACTGGTAAGCAAGGTCGACAATATACCAGCAGGATCTCTAATCTGCCCAACACAATGTACATACAATCAAAGCGAGCCTCGGTCTGCCCCAGGTACCCAGTGATGGAGAAAGTGTTGTGGAAAAGAAACAATACTCCACCCCAAACCATCCTCCCATTCGAGGTTGTTGGACTTTATACCCAGCTGCTGTGAGCTGTGTCAAAGGGACCACATCAGTCAAACCCTATTGCATTGTCTATTGGATGTCCCACCCTGCTGATTGTACTGACTTATTCAGTGTAATCTGCCTTAAAGCCAAGCAAGAGAAGTTGGACTATGAATAAATAAATAATATGAATAAAGGTGAGTGGTGAGTCAGGAGTCCATGTTTTCCTTCAGTGTCCTCTGCTTGGCTTTTTAGGTAAAGTTTTAAACTTTGTTTTGCTGGCCAATATTATTTGTTGTTTTGGGGTCGGTTGGTTGTTTTTATAGTGTTTGTTTCTTAAGTTTATTTGTTGGTTTTCGGATGGATGGATGGATGGATGGATGGCCTGAATGTTATTTCTGGTTGTAATTTTTTGTGCCTTTGAGTATGAAATGATTACAACCTCATATTGTCCTTTTTCGAAGAAACCCTGTTTCAGTTATAGATGGGTAGCGATGTTGGTTTGAATCAATAGAACAAAGTTTGGGCCCAGTGGGACCTTTAAGACCAAGAACGTTTGATTCTGGGTGTAAGCTTTTATGTGTATACACATGAAAGCTTATACATAGAAATAAACTTTGTTAGTCTTAAAGTTGCCACTAAACTCAAACGTTGTTCTATTTTAATTCTGTTTATGACAAGTTTATGTCAAATTTCTTTTCCAATTGATTATTTACCAAGCTTGCTGTGATATGAGAAATATAGTTTTTTTTCATTGGGAATTAAATAATATTTATTTTTACATGCTTGGGGTTGATTGTATGATGAACTCTTTTTGATGATTTTTGTATGGAAAAGTGTATTTCCAGAATCAAACCACTTCCACTAGAGGGCAGTCATGTTTAAAGGATTTTTACACTGAAAAGTAAATGCTACTTGTTCTCTACTGTGATTTCTTACCTCTTGTGTTTTTCCAATCAGATTTCATTCCGGATATTATTTTTCTCTGAAGTCACAGAAATTATTTAGAGGACCCTTTAACTGTATGGTAACGATTCAGCAATCACTGCTAAAGTGATATCCTTATTTGTTTGGTTATAATTGCCATTCCATTTAATTCTGTCACCTTTCTGTCCTTGGCTTTCTGCATGGAACTCATAATAGTGTCAACCCCTCACCCACCTTTATCCTGCAAAAGCCGTTTCGAGTGAATGACAACTTAGGCCAGTTTTTAAAGCTTTAGGTCCCCCTTGGTGCACCTGAAGCTTTGAAGGGATGGCCCTGTGGCGACTTCTTTTGATCTGCAACATGGTTGCAATATTCTGTCTCTTTAACAATGTCCCGTTGCATGGAAATGGGCAGGTGAAACTTTTTCTCTTTAGATGGCCAATTTTAGGAATGTTAGGAATTTGATGCTGCACACACTTCTTGTTGGCTCCATGAACAGTCAATATTCAATTCCCCATTGCTAAAGGGTAATCATGTTCATAGAATACGGTTCCCCAGCTGTTTTATGCCTAATGTTGGTAAGTGTGAGGTGTTGTACATTGGGGGAATAAAATCCCAGCTTCAAGTATAGGCTAAATGGGGTCTGAACTTGCTGAGACAAGAGGGGGAAGTTCTTGGGATCATAGTGGATGGCTCAATGAAGGTGTCGACCCAGTGTGCTGCAGCAGTGAACAGGGCAAACTCTGTGTTAGGGATTGTTAGGAAAGGGATTGAGAATAAAATGGCTGATACTGTAATGCCCCCTGTACAGATCTATGGTGCAGCCTCATGTATACAGTACTGGTCACTGTATCTCAAAAAGGACATTGCAGAGCTGGGGGAAAGTACAGAGGAGGGCAACCAAGATGATAAGGGGGTTGAAGCACCTTCCCTATCAGGAAAGGCTGAAGAGTCTGGGGCTTCTCAGTTTAGAAAAGAGATGAATAAGGGGGGAACATGAAAGAGGTTTATAAAATTATGCATGGGGCAGAGAGAGTTGACAAAGAGAAAAATTTCTTTCTCTCCCAAAATACTAGAACTTGAGGGTATCCAGTGAAGCTGATGGGCAGTAGGTTCAGGATGGACAAAAGGAAACACTTCTTGACACAGGGAGTGATTAAAATGTGAAATTCCCTGCCAGAGGATGTAGTGATGTCCACAGGAACAAACAGCTTTAAAAGGGGATTAGATAGATTTATGGAGGATAAGTCTATCAGTGGCTACTAACCATGGTGACTGAAGGGAACCTCCACATTTAGAGGCACTAATCCTCTGAATCCCAGAGCCAGGAGGCAAGTCAGGGGAAGGCTCCGGCCTCTGTGTCCTCTTGTTGGCCCTCCAGAGGAACTGGTTGGCCACTGTGAGACAGGATGCTGGACTAGATGGACCACTGGTCTGATCTAGAAGGGCTCTTCTTGTGTTCATACCTTCTTAATTGCACCAAGAGTCACATGGCATGATGCTGAAAGAAGTCCACACTCAACCAACTTTCCATATTATGGCTTCTTTTTAGCACATAACAGGAAAAGATTGCCTTGAGATTTCCTGTAAACGGCTTTCCTGGCTCCTAGTGAAATGCTTCCCACCCTGGAAACCATGTGTCATTCTCTTTGCAGGTTTTCAAACAGGCTAGATGGCCATCTGACAGCAATGCTGATTCTGTGAACTTAGGCAGATTGTGAGAGGGAGGGCAGGAAGAGTTGGATCAGTGCTTAGTTCTTGGGCCCCTTTCTTACACGCCCAGGGAAATGCTGATCACAACTTTGGGATCAGGAAGCAATTTTTCTCCAGGCCACTTTGGCCAGGGATCTTGGAGGTTTTTGGTCATCATCTGGGCATGGAACAGCAGTCACTGAGGGTGTGTGTATTTGTGAATTTCCTGCATTGTGCAGGGGATGGGACTAGATGACCCTGAAGTTAGCTTCCAACTCAATGATTCCATGATTCTGTTCTTCTGTTCTTCTGACCTTTGAAATGTTCACTGCAGTTGTGTGTGTGACAGAAGAAAGCAGCTGCTTTCTGCATTATGTGACATGCATGTAGTGCAAATTTCCAAGAAACATCGCATCCATCAGTCTTCATCTCTGCCATTTATGTCCTGGTCTCAAGGACTGTACGTACGACCAAAGCAACATTCTTTGCCAGCCAGTCTAGGTAACCAGGATGACAGAAAGGAATGCGGTGAATGTGTTGGCTGGAGAGATAATAAGAAACTGAAATGCCTTTACTTGAGCGAGATTCGAGTCCGGAAGCACCTCAGAGACCAACAAGATTTCCACAGTGTAAGCTTTCGAGAGTCAGAGCCCCCTTTGTCAAATACCTTTGAGAGTTTTGACTCTTGAAAGCTTCTAGTGTGAAGATCTTATTAGTCGCTAAGCTGCTATTGGACTCAAATCTGAGCTCATCTGTTGCAGACCAACATGGCCACCCTCCCAAAACTATCTGTATGGAAGGCATTTTACTTGAGGAATTAATTGTGGTAAAACCTTATTGGCTGAGATGACAAACAACCCAAGTGGTGGAAGGATGGAAATTGTGATGGGCCCATGTTCATTCATGAGCTGGAGTGGAGAGACACGCTGAAATGATGCTACAGCAAGACGTGTCTCATCACACGAAGAGGACGTGAAAAGCTGCAAAGGAATAATTCAGGAGTAGAGTCTGTTTAAGAGGCTGTGGTCCTGCTTCAAGCGAAATGCTCAACGACGGCTGATGTGTTGCAGAAATTAGGCACCAAGTTGGGAGAACACTGACATCCGCAAAGTTCCATGCAATAGTGCAATCCTAAACAGAGTTACACCCTTCTCAGTCCACTTTCAATGGGTTTAGAAGTCTGTAACTCTATTTAGGATTGCATTGCGGGTGTAATGCATGTTCGCTCTCCATTGTTTCCTATGCGTCTGTGCTTTGCTCATTATCACATGGTCCATCTGCCTTATTCACCGTTATGGTTTGAGTCCTGTGACTAACCTAGAAGTCTCCTTATCTTTTTACAGGCTCCCAAGCCAGACTTGATAGGATGTGCTGATGTTAACATTATTCACTTCAGCACCGAAGACTGTTTGGTGTTGGCAGTCTACAAATCTGTCTTCCTAGCTGGCAGTGTTTTATGCAAGTATTCTCTACAGTTACACTTCAGGAAAGCCAGACCTTTCTGAGTACATTTTCATATCTGCAAATAATGGAAGTCCTTCACCAAACTAGCTCTCCACTTGCTCGGAATCTTGCTGAAGTCCCCTTGAGACATAAAGGAAACTAGAGGGATGCTTTTCATGAAGTTATGTAATCAACAGGTGCCAGCCAGTCTGATTCAGTTCCTTTTGAATCAGCCACAAAAATCCCTGGATGAGGATTTGTATGCCATCCAATTAACAGAGTTGCCATCATTTCAGCCAGCCAGTGTTACTATGCCTTCTAATTGTTTGATATGCAGATGCATGTTACATTATTTCCATGCGTTGAAAAGCATCTTTTGTTGATTTCTGCGTATTAATCAGCTGTTACCTCTAACAAGCTCTAACCTTTAAGGGCTGTCATAGAGGACTAGCTTGATACCCATGCTTTGCTATGGTATTTAAGTTCCATAAATCCAGTTATAATCCTGATGATGTGAAGTTTGAAATGTAACATTTCTCTTAGGAATTCTAATGGAAAAGATTGTAGTGTAAAAAATGAAGTGAGACATACGTACTTTTTTTCTCTTTACTGAAGGACCTCTCTGTAGACCACTTTTTTTTTTGAGCCCCCCATATTGCTTTTTCTATAAACTACAAAGAATAAAGGGAAGGGTAACTACATACTACAGGAGAAAGTAAAGAAAACCACTAAAAACCCAAGAGATGGTGGTCATATTTTAGCTCATAATTAAGTGCTGTTAAAAATTGCTACATCAAGTGAGTATACAGTTGTTACTATTTAAACTGAGATCGCTGTCACTATGTAAAAAGCCTTAGAGAAAAATGAATTGAATTCATTTTAAACAGGATCTAGAGAGAATCACAACCCATTTTTTGCTTTTTTTACTCCTCAGTCTATCTCTTATTTTGGGAGCAGCCGCCCCCCATTCCGAATCTGAGTCCTCATTGGAAGATGCCAGTGCTCCTTCTTCTTCACTTCCCTTGTTGCTGTCATTTCCTTCTTTATCCTCTTGGTCTGCTGGAACAGCATGTTGATGAAGAAATTCACATGCCTTCGTAACAGAGTCAATTCATTCTTTCTTGTCTTTAAATTTGGAAATTAATCCTTCTGGGGTAATCCATTTGTAGGAGGTGTTATTCTTCTGTAAGAATAGTGCCAAATTTCTAAATTTCTTTCTCTTCTTCTTTCATTATTTCAAATGGAATGTCCTTCAAAACTCTTTTCTTTATCCTTGATTTTCAGAGTGATTCCACTTGTTGCTTTCAATACTTGATCTCTTACATGTCTTCCGGAGAATCTCACCACAACCTCGCCAGGCAGAGTATTCTTTTTTATATAGTCAGAATACGACCTATAGATCGCATCTATTTCATTTTGTAGAAAATCCGCTTTTAAATCTGTCACCAGCCCCAATGCTTCACACATAATGCGTCTCAGGTCTTTTCCTTTTGCTTCAGGAATTCCCTGAAATCTTAAGACATAGCTTGCCTTTTCCATCTGCAGCTGTAAGAGTTGGGCTTCATTAATTGCTCTCTTTTTTCCCATCTCCTGCATTTGTTTTTTAAGCTTCTGTGTATCCGCGTCTACTACTTTAAGTTCTTGCTCCATTTTATCAGTCTTTTTGGTAGTTTCAGTCAACTGGCTTTGCTGAGCATTGAATTTCATGTGTAATGATGTCATTTGCTCCAGCAGGGGGCGCAAAGCCTCAGTCAGCATAATTTGAAAGTCTCTGGTAGTGTCCTATCTGGGAATAGAACTCGCTGGGCTGGCATTTCCGAGAGGAAACTCCAGTTTTGGTTGCTTTTCTTTCTCCTCCCTCTTCGGAGGCACCATTTTTTGAGGAATTGTTTACTTTTTTTCGAAAGTTATAAAAGTCTCAAGATCCTTTGACAATGCCTGGTAATTTCTCAAAAGTTCTTTACTATAGTTTAAGTCTACTTATCTTCCACCCCTCCTCGTGATTTGCTTATAAAATCAGTTCAGCTTTTCTACCTTACGAGGGGGAGTTCCCCCCTCAAGTTGTTGGGGGGAGTTTTAATTGACTTTCTGGTGTCTTCGTTTAACAATCACTCACATTTGCATGTAGATTCGCCTAGGTTTCGTTTTCATCACCTGGCCACCAAGCGCTTGTCTCAGCGTGCGTCCCTGCATCCATTGCTGGAAATCAGCGGCGGGACCGTTGGGGCAGGGAGTAGCCCCTCCTTCGCCAGCTGGTTGCTGGAGGAAGGGCTCTCCAAGCACCCCATGGCTTGGAGCCCAACGCAAGGGCTCCAGGGAGGGTGCGTACAATCGCCCCCCTCCTGTTTGCTGATTCATGGCATGATCCCCCCAGAGCTCCAGGGGATCGCGACCGCCATTAAGGGAGCCAAAACTGGAAGTCCTCTGTAGACCACATTGATGGTTCTGCCCTCAGGTACTAGGATCACTAGGCTGCTTGGTGAGCTCACTCTGGAGTAGGCAACATAGAACTGTTCATTTAAGAAGCAGTTGTCTGTTAAGTCAACTCCTGCCACCTTCCACGACAGTGATGGCGTTTCTACTTATGTTCCTGGATTGTTTTGCTCATATGGAAGACTGTGTTGTTCTGAGCACGTCAGGGTGATCTTGCTGGTACTTGGCCTGTGCAGCTCAGTGCCTCGCAGGAGTACCATGTGCAAATGTCTTTGCTGCATTCCTAAGTTGCCTGGTCTTTGTAGTGTTGATGTATCTGGCTCAATGTTTGCCAGGAGCTTTCTTGGGGGCAGTAAGAGGTGAGAGGTGTGAGGGGGAGTTGGTGTGAGGGAGTGGTGATGTGGTGGACATTTCTTCAGGTTCATGAGGGAGGCACACATCAAAATGGCTCCTTGAAAGATCCTTTACTATCTCCCCATGAACATTCATTAACTCAATTGCCATGCTGGCTTTTTTGAAAAATGTCTATTCAGGAATCTTGAATCGCTGATTTCTGTAACTGTCCTCAACTGTCTGCAGTCTCTTCCAACTGTGTTTTTACCACAGAACATTGAGATCCACAGCTGAGCAATCAGAGGGAAGTGCAAGCAGGCAGGTTTTACCTCAGAACTCTGAACTATACAGTTGACCAATCAAGGGGGTGGCAAGGAGGCAGCAGCCTGCCAGGCACATGGAAAACAATTGGGGAATACATTTTGCCCCTTTTTTACCCCCTTAGGGGTTATATTACTCAGAAATCTCTTTGTGGGGGGTTGATGTCATGGTAGGAATGCACTGCCCTTATTTTGGGTTTCTTGGTGCAGGGGTGCAATTTTTTACAAAATTGCCTCTCATTTATGTTAAATTTAAGAAGTGCGACATAACTATGTATTCAAAACACCGTCCGAGCAATCAGATATTAAGCAAGTTCATATGAACCAATTTTCTAGAACCCACATTGTGAGAAGTTAAATCAAAGAAACCAATTTTCTACAAATTTGGGGTATATTTCCATAGTGGGTGGGAGTGTGGCTGAGCCAGCAGCATCGCTAAAGTGATCCTGCTGGGGTGGCATCCCTGATGGATTAAGTACCCTGGCCCTGCTCCTACACCTGACAGACACCTGCCTGTCTGGTTTTGGGGGGGATTATGTTTAAAGGCATCGGGGATGCTGGGCCAGCAGCAGAGCTAAGGCAATCTTTCTGAGCAAATCTCCCCGACGGCTGTAAGCATCCCACCTCCTCTCCTACAGCCGACAGGCAGCTGCCTATTCAGTGTATGGGGGGAGGGGGAGGAGTATTAGAAGCCACTGTGGAGGCTGGGCCAGCAGGATTGCTAAGGCATTACTGCTGGGATGGGCTCCCTGGTGGCTTTAAGCACCCTGCAACTGCTGCTGCACCTGACAGACAACTGCCTGTCAGGTGTAGGAGTTGGGTGGGGAGGTGTTTGAAGCCACGGGGAGGCTGGGTCAGCAGTATTTCTGCACCTCACAGATGGTTGGCCATTCCTGATTTCCTCAACTGTCATTAGCACTCTTCAGTCTCCTGTAACTCTTTTTTTTTTACCTCAGAACACTGAGCTCTGCAGCTGACCAATCAGAGGGGGTAGGTGCAAGGAGGCGGCAGCCTGGCAGCCACATGGGAAGCAATGGAGGAGCACATTTTACCCTTTTGACCCCCTTAATGGCTGAATTTCTAAAAATTCCTTCTTAGTGAGCATCTACATCATGGTAGGAGCGCTCTCCCCAAATTTTGTGTATCTAGGTCGAAGGGTTTGGCCTGGGTGTTGATTTTACAGTGAGGGGATTTTCTTTTATATATATAGATGGTGCAGAGTTGTTTTCTGTTACCACAGAAGGTCGGACCAGAACCAATGGGCTGAAATTAAATCAAAAGAGTTTTCAGCTAAACATTAGGAAGAACTCCCTGACAGTTAGAGCGGTTCCTCAGTGGAACAGGCTTCCTTGGGAGGTGGTGGGCTTGCCTTCTTTGGAGGTTTTCAAACAGAGGCTACATGGCCATCTGACAGCAATGCTGATTCTGTGAACTTAGGCAGAACATGAGAGGGAGGGCAGGAAGGATTGCCCCAGTGCTTAGTTCTTGTGGCCCTTTCTTACATGCCCAGGAGAATGCTGATCACTACATTGGGGTCAGGAAGCAATTTTTCTTCAGGCCAATTTGGCCTGGGATCCTGGAGGTTTTTTGACATCTTCTGGGCATGGAACAAGGGTCACTGGGGCTGTTGTGGGGGTGGGGAGATCATTGTGAATGTCTTTCATTGTGCAGAGGGTTAGACCAGATGACCCTGGAGATCCCTTCCAACTCTATGATTCTATGCCAGTTGTATTTGATCAGTCGACAACTCTACCAGCTGACCTTTCTGGTTCCAATCCAGCTCCGGTTGTATACAGCCAAGTTCTTAATACATCACAAGGCTCAAGAGGACATGGGTGAGTGTGTATGCCAAAAATTCACATCCTATTCAAAACAATGCATTGTGCGCAGTCATTAGATGCAAGAGATTGTAATACTGGAAACGGTGCAGAAATGGTAATCAAAAGAGCACCTTTGCTTTGAGGAAAGGCTAAGTTCAAGGCTTTTAGCAGAAATGCTGACTGACTGAAGAACACAATAGAGGTTTATAAAATGATCCATGGGAGGGGAAGAAAGTTGATAGGGTTTTCTCCAGTTGTAAAGCTAGATCTCCTGAGCACCCAGTGAAGTTGATGGGCAGTAGCTTCAGAACAGACAAAAGGAAGTACTTTTGTCACTCGTAGAGTAATTAACTTATTTATTTATTAATTAAATTTATATCCCGCTCTCCCCACCATGTGGTGGGCTCAAGGCGGCTAACAGCATAAATAACAATATATACATTGTGGGATTCGCTCCCAGCAGGTGTGGCGATGACCGCTAGTTTAGTTGGCTTGCAAACAGGATTGCCAGCTGGCCTGGTGGAAAATGTCCTGTTCTTTCAATAGAGGCTTAATGTGTGGGAATGGACAGTTCAAGTTTTTTATGTTATGGAGGTAACTAACATCACCTGGTAAATAACATCCCATTGAGCTTCTGTTAAAGGGACAGGACCTTTTTCTCCGGGTCCGTTGGCACCCATATGCAATGCTGTTAAAGGAACAAGAGCCAGGAATCCTGAGCAATGCAGAGAAGAGCAGGGAAAAATTAGGAAGCAGAATAAGAGTGGAGAACGACACATGACTGTAAAATGTTGATGGCTCACATGCTGGTTCAAAATAACCTGCCAGAGCTGTGGCTGTGCATTCCCATAGTTTATTTATTTATTTCATTGGATTTTAGACTGCCCTCCCCCTGCCAGGGCAGGGCTCAGGGCGGTGTACAACATAGTGAATTCTTAACATATATAATTTAAATAATGTAAGTTGCTTCCAGTTGCCCTGATCCAGGACACACTTTAAGACATATAGCAGGAGCTTCCAGGCAGACAATTGACAAGCCATCACAGAATGCCATGGTGCAGATATTTGAGGGCAGATCTGATGTACGTCTCTCAGGAACATACTTATTTCAGTGGGATATGCTCCAAAGTAAGTATGCATTGGATTGCTGTTTTAAGTCCAGTTGAAATCAGTGGGGAAACCAAAGCACTTGCTCAGAGCTCTGCCTCTGATATCACTGGCGCATGCGATCGGATCCTTTGCAGGTTGATGTGGAACGAAACCTCTCTGGAACAGTGTTCCCTCTAAGCTGAGTTAGTGTGAGGTAGCTCACTATTTTTTAGCCTCCGGCTCACACATTTTTGTCTTAGCTCAGAAAAGATGGCGCCAGAGCAAACTAACTTATGCAGGGGCCAAATCGCTCACTCACAATTTTAATGCCAGTAGCTCAAAAAAGTAGAATTTTTGCTCACAAGACTCCGCAGCTTAGAGGGGGCGTTGCTCAAGAGTAAGTCCTGTTGAATGCAAAGATAACTGGGACTGCCATCTTAAAGCACTTCACTTTGGCCTGGTCACGTCCTTACTGAGAGAAATGAAGCAAAATTGCTTCTGCTTGATCTGGTTTTTTTTTTTTGGGGGGGGGTTAATTTTTTTTCTAGCAATGAAGATCAAGCACCTAAACTTGCTTACTTATGAGTAAGCTTTGGCAGCAGTCACCAGAACTTGCTTCCAAATGTGCTTAAGACCAGGGCGGGCCCTTCTGCTTGTCTGCCTGCTCCCGGGGAAGGAAGCTTGGACCATCTCCACTATTGGAGGGGGAGGGGAGGAAGGGAAGGGTGTGAGCTTATGATTCTCCGGCAATTCACAATTGCTGTCAGAACCAGAATAAAGAGCCAGGAGGAGGGATTTCAGTTTCTTGACAGCAGGGGAAGTTGGCTTGTGAGAAAGTGAAATGCCAGAGAGAGGCAGAATGGAGCTCAGCCGTGGATTCTTGGCTTTGATGCTAGCAGCCCTGCCAGCACAGCCCGAGAGAGAAGGATGCGTGTGGAGCAGAGCACCCTGGGTAGCACGGCCAGGGGCAGAGGAAGAAACAGGACTGGCTCAGTGTGCCAGGAGAGAATGCCCAGGCTTTGTTTTATATAGAACTGCCCCTTCTCTCTCTCTTTTTTTTTTTAAAAAAAAAAACCTGGCTATGCTTCTGTGCCTTTCCCAGCAGCTAGGGATAGGCATGTAGTAAATGGCACTTCTCCCTTCTCTGCATGCCAGGGACAGCTTCCCTCTTCACGAGAGTGCCAGGAACAAAGAAGACAAGTGACTGGATATCCCACTATGTGTGTGTGTGTTTTTTAAGTTCAAAGCTTTCAGGGAGAGAGGGAGGGACTGATCAAACTGGGGAGACACCAGGAGATATTTACTTCCAAGCCACAAGAAGCTCCCTGCTGCCCGTCTCTAAACATTAAGCTTCTATGAAAAGGGGGTAGGACATTTTTCTAAAGGCTAATTGGCAGCCTTACATTTAACCCCTCCCCCCAGCATATCCAGTTTTCCTGCTCTGGTTCACCTCCATGAAGCTGCTGTTTGCCCTGGGGAAAACGTACAGGTATGCTACAGGGCAGACGGACAGCTGTGTTTGTGTGTGTTAAAGCAAGAAAATAGTGTGAGGAAGAGTTAACTCTTTCCCATCTTGATTTCCCCAATCTGGTTTGGTTCGCTGATGGGCAGTAGGTTCAGAACGGACAAAAGAAAACACTGCTTTTAGAAAGAGCGGGATTAAAATGTGGAATTCGCTGCCAGAGGATGTGAAGGCCACAGGAATAAACAGCTTTAAAAGGGGATTAGATAGATTCATGGAGGAGAAGGCTATCAATGGCTACTAGCCACGGTGACTGAGTGGAACATCCACATTCAGAGGCACTAATCCTCTGGATCCCAGAGCTAGGAGGCAACATCAGGGAAGGCTTCGGCCTCTGTGCCCTGTTGTTGGCCATCCAGGGGAACTGGTGGCTACTGTGTGAGACGGGATACTGGACTAGATGAACTGGTCTCCAGCAGGTGGACTATCGGTCTGATCCTTGTGTTCTTACGTTTACCCACCTTGATCTGGAAACATCTGACAGCAGCGTAAGGGCCAAACTAAAAGCAAAGGAAGAAAGAGCCAGTAAAAAAGCCGAGAACCCTAACCAAGACTGGCACCGTCAACATTTAGCTGATGAAGCTTATCTTGGCATGGAAGATGACAACCTTCACCTTGGGCAAGCTTAAATTTCAGAACTCCTCAAGGGGTTTACTAGACAGCAGTGAAACAAAGGAGATGGAAATGACAGGAAATGTTTTGCTAAACAGAAACACACTAATGAAGACTGCTATCTACTTTCCTTTTCTCTCTCTGTTGTGCTTGGGAAGAGAAAGCCCTCAATTTGTTTTGACAATTGATTTTCCTAGAGCAAGAGAAATGAGAGGAGAATTACAAGGGAGGAGCTGATAGTGTGGTCTCTTTGAGGCATTGGCCCTCCGTTTAAAAAAACAAAACCAAAAAAACTGAACTAAAGAACCTAGGGAACACTACAAAAGGCACACCAAATGGCGAAGGGATCACCATGGAGATAATCCCATTAAGAAGACTGCAAACAAGATTAGGAAGAGCTCCAAAAGTACAAAATTGTATCTCAGGGGAAAAATCTGGACCATCCAGAAAGTCCGTCATGCATCAATACAAGAGGGTGAAACTGCAAAGCAGGGAACATGGAACAAAGGGATTGCTAAGGATGTTATTACTTGTATTATCGGGCTTGCTTTAGTTGCTCAAGCCCTTCACACGAAAGCTTATACCCAGAATAAAACTTGGTTGGTCTTAAAGTTGCCGCTGGATTCAAAGTTTGTTCCATCCTACTCCATCCAAGCTGCATTTTCTCTGTACATTGGGTCAGTTCTAGTGTAAGATGATCCCTTACTGAGTCCTTCCATGACAGGGACCTTTAGCATAAGGAGTAAGGGCTGATCCCTACCGTCAGGGTTGCTGTCAGGGCGTGAGCATGGGGCGGGGTGGGTGGGGGCAATGGCTTCCCTTCCCCGGCAGCAACAGCAACAGAGCAGCTTCATGAGCAAGGGAATGCAACATGGAGAGGGCAGCTTGACTGGAGGGAGCAAGTTCAGAAAGCGTGACAGAGGAATGGGGTTGCTATCTATTCTGGACTTGTAGAGTCCCTGTGCCTTCTGCAGTTGTGTGATTTATAGTGGACAACAGGATCCCTCTTTTGCAGAAGCATTTAAGAACACAAGGGAAGTCATGTTGGATCAGGCCAGTGACCTACCCAGTCCAACACTCTGTGTCACACAGTGGCCAAAACCCAGGTGCCATCAGGAGGTCCACCAGTGGGGCCAGAACTCCAGAAGCCCTCCCACTGTGCCCCCCCAAGCACCAAAAACACAGAGCATCACTGCCCCAGACATAGTGTTCCACCTATACCTTGTGGCCTGATGGATCCCTGCTACATATTTTTATCCAGTCCCCTTTGAAGCTCTCCATGCTTGTAGCTGCCACCACTTCCTGCAGCAGTGAATTCCACTTGTTAATTACCCTTTGGGTGAAGAAGTACTTCCTTTTATCTGTTCAAATTTCCCTAAAGTAAACAGAGACATGAGTCTCTCTTTCAGGGCTGCTGTAACCAAATATGTTAAACTCCAAAAGTGGGCTGCATCTGAGAGACTCCCAAATCATATAAAAATTCCACCAGTAAGAATTCACAAATATTACTCTATTGAAAACAGTACAACATTGTAGTCAAATACAACATCAGTACCAATGAACTCACACAAATTACAAGAGTCCAGTTGCCAACTGACCAAATAGGATGTAGTTAAGCAATCAGACTAACCAATAATTGAGACATTCTAGAAACTTGGGAACAATAACATTCAAAAATTACAGGCCGAATTTTGGGCAGATCGGGACTCCAAATGCAACATTCAGCACTCACGTGGTCTCCAAAGAAATTTCCAATCCTTTGGGCATGGCTTGGGGCAGCTTGGGAAAACTAAACCCACCCAGAGAAAACTGGCATGAAAATGCTAGGCAGTGATGGGGGTGGTATTTACAAGCCTTGGAAACACCAACAGGGACCCTCAAAAGCTTGATGGGCAGTGCTGCTTGCCAATAACAGAACTCCTATTCATTGTGATGGATACTCTATAAATCCGAGAGAAGTGCACATGTCCTCTGTTGGGTCTTGTTCGGAGAAGGAGAGGGTGGGAGAACGTTGAATGAAGAGCTTTGCTGGGGAAGGATTACCCTCAGTCAGGGCCAGGGGGCTTGGCTTTGCCTTGGGTTCCTTGACCATTCATCCATTTGTTTGTTTGTTTGCTGTGAAAGGGGAAAGAATTGGAATAGTTTTTGGAGTCCTTCGGGTTATGGGAAGGATGGTTATTCCACAGCCTTTGAATGCCCTCCTCTTACCTAGTTTACTTTTTGTGCACAGAACCTGATCACTAAGCCCACCCCCACTGGCCAAGAAGCCACATGATGTCTTGATACATGAAATCTGTCATCCTTAGCCAGGTCTTATACCTGGAGATTTTGGCAGTGGGGCCTGGGGAGGGGAGAGGGGTCAGTGGGTTACAATGTCCACCCTCCAGTGCAGCCATTTTCTGCAGGGAAATGCAGGGAAATCTGGAGATCAGGTGTAATTCTGGAAGATCTACAGGCCCCACCTGGAGGTTGGCAATCCCATGAATACAGAAGCATCGACCCAATGGATGTATATATCGATGCATTTGATAAAGTGAGCTCTGATTTAAAAGCTTATGCTAGAATAAATTTTGGGTTTTGTCTTTAAGGTGCCATTGGACGCCTATATTATATAGGTCTACATGTAGGGCTGATATCACTTGCAATGGTTTCAGAAAAGGAGAAGCACTGCCTTGTGTTTTTGACACCATGTTTGCGGGGCAGTGTGTAAAGTGGGGACTGATGGATCTGTAAGCTTCAGCTACCTCAGTGAATTCTCAGTGCCCATTAGTAATGGTTTTTTTTAAGTCACATGCACCATGTTGAATGTCTAACAGGTCATGCAAACTGCTGGGATTTGGGGCCCACACATCTGGCATTTGGGGTTTTTTTACAGCACAACATACATCTGGAGCATCACCAGAATAGGGATGCCGTCAATCTTAAATCCCAGAGTAATCTCAAATTACTCTAAAAGTACAGGTTCTTTGATCAGCGAGTTGCATAGCAAAGACGGAAACGCAAAAGTTAACATTGAGGGTGGGAGGGATCCTTCCCGGTATTAGGTAAGAAACAAGAAACTTGCAGTGTCTGCAATCAATAAAGTCTGAACCAGACTAATCAAAGTAATTGTTACAGAGAAAAAAACTAGTGGACATGTTTTCTCAGTTTTTTAAATACAGTTCTTCTTTCCCGAGTGGTAAATCATAGCATTGTGAGGAAACTCATATGGCAACCAGCCGTACTGGAAACAGGGACTACGGTAATCAATGCATACTATTGTAGCTCTTGATTAAAGAGGTGCTTTTACGACAACCCACGTCTGCATAACTTGTCTGGCTCATACCAAGGCCTGTAGTGGAGTCAAACACACTATTTCTGTTAACACTTATATGCAGACATGTGTTTCTAAAACTATTTTCTTTGCCAAGTCGGGCGGGTTGCGGGGGGGGGGGGAGTGGAAGAGATGTATTTCACCTAACAGAAATTCAGCCAATGAGATCTTGGATCACTTCCAGATGGAATCTGGACTTTGAAGCAGCAATATCCCCACAGAGAGTGTATTATATATCATAAGGTATTTAGCCAAAAGGGAATGGAAATGTAATTCATAGCCCCAAGTGCACTCAGAACAAGTTCAAAGAAAGCGGCTTTGTGAGTTTCTTCCTCCTGATTTACTTTCTGTTAATGGAACCAATACATTTTCAAACACGGTAGATTGCAATAGCATGAAGATTGGCATTGTTTTAGAATGCCGAGAGAGGAAGCAGTCTCACAGTGCAATCCTAAGAATACTCTCCTGAGAGTAAGCCCCATTGCATAGACCTGAGTACAATTCTGAGTAGACCTGCCTAGGATTGCAGTGTCAGAGAGAGAAACATACAGAGGCCAGCCCATGGGAGTATTGGGAGAAATTTTTGTAGCTAAAATCGCTCACATTTTCTCTGATCTGGATTCTGCCTTTTTTTTTTTTTTTTTTGCAGGACAATCGCAGGATGTTGTTGGAGCACATTCTGGTCATGGTTGTTTGAAGAAGTCTCAGAGTTTGCAGCCTGACAAAGTGGATGTATGAACTGCTTGAAGAAGTGTTGGCAACCGTTTCTCAGTTTGATCGTTGCCCATCTTGCCTTATCACAACTTGCCGTGGAAGGGGGTGAGACAAGTAGCCACTTAGGCCTGGGCGCTTGTTAATGTTTCCTTCAGAGAAGTGATTGTTCTGATTGTCATGAAGGTGGTGGTTGTGTGCAGGGGTCGTTTCCTGCTGGAGCATGCTGGAGCGGCGCTTGAGAAGATCAGGCAGGGAACCCAGGCACGCTTGCATGCCTGTCCTTTGTCAGGGGGTGTGGCATATGCAAATGAGCTATGCAAATGAGCTCCTGCACCTCTTTTTCTATGAAATGACCCCTGGTTGTGTGAAACATTCAACTAGACTTGCCAAGAACTTACCGTATTTTGGTGGGGGACAGATACGTCCTGGCAGGACCATCCCCAGGGGAAGGAAAGACGTGTGCATGATGCTGTCGTCAGGCAGTGACGCTAGGTGACGCTCTGGCAATGTGGCTGGAAACTCGATGGTACCATCGAGTTTTCAGCCCCATTGCCAGAGCATCGCCTGGCATCACTTCCTGGCGACGGCATGGTGTGTTACAGGGAGGAATGGTCCGGCCGGGGAGCATGCTTCCCCCGCTCCCATGCAGTAAGTACTTGGGAACCCTACATTCAACTGTGTTTCTACTTCCAGCCAGATCAGGTGGGTGGTGGTAGGTGAACTCAAGAGGTGTCTGAAGTTGGTAATGGGCTCCCCAAGAAAGTGGAGCTTGGTCCAGATAAGACTGAGGTAGCACTGGTTAATAGTATAGTCAAGCAGGGTTTGAGGGTCAGGTTGTCCTAGACAGAGTTACACTTTCCCCAAACAGTTGGTTTGCAATTTAGGTAGTGCTATGAGATCCATATCTACAGCTTGAGAACTGGGTCTTGTAGTTGCATAACACCTTCATTTGATCTGCCCACTGCATCTCTTCCTGGAACAATAAGATCTAGCCAATATTCTTGTGAGGCAAAGCACCCCTGGCTCCCCCCTCCCCCTGGGTTAATGTGAATGGTACTGGGCTTGTTTCATCCTGCAGGTGTTACTAGTTGATCTTTCGGCCTACATAGCTCTTATCATCTTCAAGGCCAGAGCTGAAAAGTGGTAATTAGCTTCTCATGAGAACCTGCAGCCCACAGGTGGGAGGGAGGAGGTCAGAAGTGATGAGGTAATTTTCTGGAGGGTTCCAGCAAGACTGTGTGATGACTGGATGTCATCACCACCTGATGCTGCTTGGCCAAAAAACTATAATTGAGCTTAGGACCTGGAAAAGCAGGCTAGCTTGGATTCTGATGGACTGATGGCCTGGACTATGATATGCTTATATAGCAGTAGACAGCAACGCAGAGGATGCTTAAGCTGTGGCCTTCGACTCTTGGACTTAAGATTTGCACCGTCTAACACAAGTCTTGAAAATGTGTTAGATAGTTAAGCTAGTTTGTCTTATTTTTCTACTATGATTTTAGAGCGTTGTGTTGCCAATAGAATAAATCTTTGTTTTGACAGAAAACAAACAATCCACAAGAATAACACACAATCCCAAAACAGTCTGATGTGCAAAATTATACAGATGTGTGCTAGATGCCCACAGGACAATACAATAACAGAAGAGACTAGATTAGAGTAATAACATCATTTAGTGCAGGGCTGTCGAACATGTGGCCCGGGGGGCTGGATGATGCCCCCAGAGGGCTTCTATCAGGCCTGCAGTGGAACTGGCTGTCTTCTGCTTCTTCTTCCCATTCTGCTGCTGCATCATTGTAGGTTTGCGGCTTACAGATACACACCTGAACAGCATATTCAAGATTACAACAGCATAGACAGATATCTTTGGGGGCAGGAGCCACCAGGAGATTCTTGTCTGCTGGTCTCAATGCCCTTTTATTCTTGTTGGGGGGGGTCAAGGAGTCTCCAGCTGAACTCTCTGTGCACCAGCTTCCAAAACGAGGGTCTCAGTTGAACTCCCCACTAGAAGTCACAGCCCTGAAACAACAACTCTAAAATGTGTAATTTAGAACAAAAGTCTCCCTCCCTTACGGCGTCCATCCATAAATCATAGTTACCTTAATCAAGGTGTCAAGAGCCTGTGATTAAGGTTCAGGCTCCCCAGCAGGGCAGTCTGGCTCCCATCCCTTGCTGTCCTCACCATTTGTCCCCTTTTGCCTCTAGAGGCTCCACCCCTTCCTGGCTCATCCCATTCCTAGCTAGGGGCTACGCTAGCACCTATTCTTTTGAGCTTAGGTGGACAAGTATAGAGTTTTTAGTTTCTCCAGGTAACATATACACCATGTTGAAACATGGCATACAATTATTTTAAACAGATAAGTATACACATCAGTACACAGAGGGCCTGTCTATGCTGGCAGCCATGTCTACAGCTCTATTCTGACATGGGACAAAATGCAACATGAAAGTAGGGCGGGAGGAGTATTCCTTCCCACTCTGGTCCTGGGTACTTCTACATGCTGAACATGATGGATAACTTGATACCGAACATGTAGATCCAATAACATGGGTTCTGCATCAAAGAAACAAAAACTTGCTGTGTGTGTGTGTGTGGGGGGGGGTTACAGTGTGTTTTATTGACCCTTCCCAGCTCTCCTCAGGTAGTTCCAACTAACTGTAAATTGAGTCCTCCTTCTTGATTATGCAAAAGGGTTAGGACCATCATATGATGTATAAGACTTCCATTCCACCAGTTTTCTGTACCTTAACGACTTCTTTTCTATTGAATAAACACAGTACACTGGATCCAACATAGATCCGTAGCTCTGTTGGATCCAAGCCGATATTTAGAACCTTCATTGTGTTTCTTTCAAAGTAAGTTCAACAGAGTTGTGTGGGACCATCTCTCAAGGAAGAAGAAAGGGAAAAGGGTTGGAGAGAGGGGGAGAGAGAAAGGGGGTGAGGTAGCTTTCCCCCTTGTACTGTGCTTCCTTTATCCTCTAGGAGTGTGTAACCTATGCCGAATCAGTTTCAGACAATTCTTTTTTTGTCCATTAGAATTACAGCCAGCACCAACCGCACTGCCGTTCTTTCATGTTTATCACTGGCCTTTATCAAGTAAAGACCCCAGGTGTTTTCTTGCATGTTATTTGACTACCACCACACTGTATCATGGATAAGGTTGCCAGGTTCCCCCAGCCACCAGCAGGGGATGGGTTGCCAGATTCAAGGTGGGAAATTCCTGGAGACTTGGGGATGGAGCCTGGGGAGGAGGGGACTTTGATGGGGTACAGTGCCATAGAGTCCACCCTCCGTATCATCCATTTTCTCCAGGGGGGCTGATCTCTGTAGTCTGGAGATGAGCTGTAATTCCTGGGGGATCCCCAGGTCCTGCCTGGAGGCTGGCATCCCTAATCATGGAGTTTGTGGCCTACAAACTGTATAAAAGACTTTGGGAGAAATTAGCAAGTGATTCAACAGGATTATAGGTCATGGTTCATGGCAAGGGCAGATTAAAATTTTGGGAGGATAAAGACACCACAAGAATACAGAATGTTTGTTATTGTGTCATTGGAGGCGCAGCAGAGTGCTTCCAAAGTGAAAACGTATTCTGTTTCTGCTGCTTTCCAGGGCTGTGTTATGTTTTGCTGGGATTCCCAATTTCTTTCTGAATCTCACTTTAAGTGAAATCTGGTGGCAATCTACTGAAAGGGGGTCACGTCCCATGTGAGGCCCACAGTGGTGTGAATTCACACTAGAGAATATACCGAGGAGCCTCTTGCTTCCTCCAGTCTTCTAGAATGTTTTTGTTCTTTGAGTTTTTCCAATCAAGTGAACTTGACAGATGTTTTGACCTCCACATACCAGTTTCCTCCACAGTCTATTTCCTCGCCTTGGTTCTAAGTTCTTGCAGACGTTCTTCCTGTTTCCTTTCTTACAGTCGAGCCAGCTGGCAACCGTGATAGCACATGCCAGAGACCTCTGGGCCTTGTAATATAACCCTTTCTCGACTTTAAAATGGAATGCCTCTTCCCTCTTTACAATTTCTGGTTGCACACCATGCCTGCAGTTGTATGCATACCTTACTGTGGGCTAAGCCAAGCATCCTGTCAGCATATGTGCAGTTCCCAGCCTCATGTTTGCTGAGACAGTAGAGAAGATGGGACAAGAGGCGCTTACAGGAGAAAACTGTCTGATAGTTTTATTTGTTTGGATTTTTATACCATAAGAACATAAGAGAAGCCAACACTGGATCAGGCCAATGGCCCATCCAGTCCAACACTCTGTCACACAGTGGCCAAAATTACCAGGTGCCCTCAGGAGGTCCAGCAGTGGGGCCAGGACACTAGAAGCCCTCCCACTGTTGCCCCCCCCAAGCCCCAAGAATACAGAGCATCCCTTGCCTGAGACTGAGAGTCCCTATCTGTACCTTGTGGCCAATAGCCACTGATGGACCTCTGCTCCATATGTTTATCCAGTTCCCTCTTGAAGCCGTCCATGCTTGTAGCCACCAGCTTTTCTGACCCAATGGGAATCCAAAGCAGCTCTCAACATCATTCTCCCCCTTTCCATTCTGCCCTCACAACCATCACCCTGAGAGCCAGTTTGGTGTAGCAGTTAAAAGCGGTGGACTCTAATCTGGGGAACCGGGTTTGATTCCCCACTCCTCCACATGAAGCCAGCCGAGTGACCTTGGGTCAGTCACAGTTCTTTCAGAGCTCTCTCAGCCCCTAAAAACAAGCCTAGATTGCCACTAGCATAACGCTAAGAGCCAGCACGTGCGGTTGCCAGACAATCTTAGGATCTCCTGGCTATTCTACACACAGTGCCGTACAACAATTAATTACCACCACCCTTTGTTGTATGTTTGGCTGAAAGAGAGTGACTGGCCCAAGGTCTCTCAGTGAGCTTCCCTGGAAGAGTTGGGATCTGAACCTGGGATAGCTCAGGATAGCCCTATCTCCTCAGATTTCAGAAGCTAAGCAGGGCCGGCCCTGGTCCATACTTGGATGGGAGACCACCAAGGAAGTCCAGGGTTGCTACACAGAGGCAGGCAAATGGCAAACCACCTCTGAATGTCCCTTGCCTTGAAAACTCTACGAGGTCGCCCATAAGTCAGCTGTGACTGAACAGCACTTTCCACCACCACCACACCGTTCCAGATCTTTATCTGACACTCTTATCACGACAACATGCTGGTCAGATTGGGGGGCTCAAGCACCTGTCTCCTATGCTTGTTAGTCTTGCTTGTAGGTGTCCCCACTCAAGGTCAACCATCTTCTACTTTTGGAATCTAGCTGGGGGAAGACCGGGAGGCATGTTCAAGGGAGAATTAGAAGGTAGGGGAATATTAAGCCCCCTGTCCCACATGCTGATTCTCCCATGAAAATGTCCCAGGTGCTTGCACTAGTCTCTAAGAGGGGAATGTGGGGTGTTTCCCCCATAAACTCTTGTTCTGTTCTGAAAGGGAAATACTCCTGAGCACACGTCGAAGAACAAGTAGCCAACTTACAGATTTGTTCCACCTGATGCTGGTAGGAAACTTGGGTGCGTTTTATGTCAATGGCAGAAATTTCTAGGGAATTGTAAATGCTCCTGGTTTCACCCATATGAGCAAAATCTCCAGATGTGTTAACCTGGAAAGCAATAGCGCTAAACGCTGTTTCTTCCTCCTTGTTTATATAGCCTAATTGAAACATTAATGAGGAGGAACTGATTATGTTGAAAGAATGGTAATGAAGCTATTAAAACTTCAAACGCTGTTTTATTACTGTTAATATGCTTTAATAATGTTTCAGTATGTTTGCAGCTGCTGCTTTCACACCCTGCATGACCGGCATGGAGCAAAAAACAGGCCTGAAGCAAAACCCCCCCAAAACCCTGTCCCTTTAACAGAGGCTTAATAAAGGAGGAGGAGGAGGAGATTGGATTTATACCCCGTCCTTCACTCGGAGTCTCAGAGTGTCTTACAAACTCCTTTCCCTTCCCCTCCCCACAACAGACACCCTGTGAGGTAGGTGGGGCCAAGAGAGCTCTTTCGAGAACGGCCCTTGCGAGAACGGCTCTGAGAGAACTGTCACTGACCCAAGGTCATCCAGCAGCTGCAAGTGGAGGAGTGGGGGATCAAACCTGGTTCTCCCAGATTAGAGTCCATGCACTTTACCACTACACCACCTGGCCAGTGTAAGTCCCATGACTGTAATAGGATGTTGTTTACTGGGTGATGTTATTTACCTTCATGCCATGAAAAGTTGCAGCTGCCCTTCTCCACGCAGGAAGCCTCTGCTCAAAGGACAGGGACCTGTGCCATGGCAAGGGTGGGGAGAAGAAAAAAGGAAACATACATCAGGCAAATTAGAAAACTTTATTAATGTGTTGCTTCACCTTCACTATTTTACAAGGAGCCCTTTGGGGCATTTTAATGGAATGATGGCACAGAAATTGTATTAAAGAAATTATGTTCCGGGGCAGTAAGGACAACCAGAACCTGCTACTTTTACTTTGCCTAAAACATCTCCCCAAGTCCCAGACATCTGGGAAACTGGAGTCACTTGTGGAAGAATTTGATATGATGCTCTGCAGAAGTTACTAGAAGGGCTGCTAATTTTGGTTCTAGCCCAACTCCAACCAAACTGTTCTCGTCGCCCCTTCTCACTCTCTCCCCTCAAATAACACAGATTCCCAAGTTGGTCTTATCCCAAAGTGAATTGCCTTGTGAAGAGGCAGCACTTGGAAACTTCTGCTGTTTTACGTAGTATCTGTTTGCTTACACACCTTCAAATTTAGCAGGAGAGAGAGCCGGCAGGCAGAGGGTGACTTCCAGAAAACAACGAAGGCTCCCCCCTGCCCTTCACTAATGCTATGCTAGTGCTAGCCCTTGATTCCACACCAGAGTCAAAACATGCATTGTGTGGGTGATCTCCTTTCATTTACAGTCATGGGACCAGTTTCGGATCAGGGCAACGAAGGCTGGAGCAGGAGGTTTAACCCATTCTTTCTGTCATTTCCCAGCAGAAATGGTGTACATGTGCACACACAAACCTCAAGCTCCTGTTATCCCTGGTTCTGACACAAGATTGGCATTGTATTGTTCTTGATAGCATTTGGGGTTAAATCCCCTCCTGCCCAAGCTCCACAGACCCCTCCCTCTAAAAGAGCTTATTTGAAGGGATAATGTAAGGAGGAAAAAACTACAGGATAATGGACTGAAGTGAACACCAGAAGAGCCCAACTGGATCAGGCCAGTGGTCTATCAAGTCCAGCATCTTGTCTCACACAGTAGTCAACTATGGAGGTCCTACCAACAGGTTACAGAGGCCGAGGCCTTCCCCTGATGTTGCCTCCTGGAGTTCCTATTCAGAGGTTTACTGCCTCTGAACATGGAGGTTCCCTTTACTCACCAGTTAGATATGTAGTTCATCTTGATAAGTTGCAGAACAGGGAATGGGGCTAGTGGGTGTTGCCCACCCTCACCAACTACATGTGGAGAGAGGTGGGATTCCACCTCAGTCCCCAAGTGTAGCTTCAGACCTGGTGAAGGTAATAACACTACCGTGTGTGGATACAGGCTTAATGCCAGACATTATATATAACCCATGGCCACCGCTGGAACTTTGCAGGTTCCCAGGAGACCTTAATCTTGACATACCACAGGGACTCAGTTTGGAATGGGGCCTTGGCACAGGTGAGAGGAAGGGCTTCAGTCTCCCCGTGGCACTGTTTTTGTTATGTACTTTGCAGTTTTCATGATTCAAAATGGCTCTAGGAGGGTTATTTGCCCCTTGGAAAGGGCTGCATGTGAAAGCAGGGCAAATAACATTCCCAGGGCCGTTTCAGGTCAAGAAAATGACATGGGTCAGAAGGCTGGAGCCCTGCCTCCCTTGTGCCATAGTCCTGATACAAACTGGGGCCCCACGGCATGTCGGGATCGAGTTCCCCCAGAGAATTTGCAGCTGCTGTGGATGTGAGGTCCCTGTGGTGACCATGAGTTAGATGTAATGCCTAGTTTGTTTCTGAAACATAAGGTTTTTTTGTATAAACTTTTGTATTTTTTAACAGCATGCTCAATGCATCAATGAATCTTTAAGGTGCAACAAGACTCCTTTTGGTGTATTTGCTTCAACAGACTAAAAGAGCTGCCCCACTGGAACGCCTAAAGAGTGTTTTATTTGGAATTGTGTCCCATTGGTTTCCAGTGCTTTCTCAGCTTTTGTAGACTAATAAGTACTGGGCCTTGTTGTTGTTGTTTTTTCCAACATACCCTTAATCTCATTTCATTACTTTGCTCTAGAAATCAGGCTGCAGTGGAGTCAACATCAGATTAGATGTGACCCAGCACGTGAAAATTTTGACTGTTTCTCTGATGTCTGGGATTCATGGGGGGGGTGTTGGGTGTTGTATTCGCCCAGGCACCAGGACTTGCAACACGGGCAGAAATTTGTCTGAACACAATTAGGCCAGTTCCTCTGGCTGTAAGAATGCCATCTCACTGTGTTCCGCAGTGCAACTGGAGACCCTTGGTTTTCATTTCTGTTTCATTTGGGATGAATTCAATCTGATATTGCTGCCCGCAACATGCCTGTTGCCTTAGGAAACTTGGAAGTGTTCCCTAGAGCTTTGTGGGCCAGTTCACAGGATGTGTGGAGGGCCAGCCTGACCGCACCAACATTCCAGGCAATTGCTCGAGGTGTTATTGTATTTTTAGGAACGGTATTCATATAAGAGGCAGGGGGGAGGGGAGTCAGAACAAATGTTGAGTCCAGTGGCACCTTTAAGTGATCTGAGAGGTACACTCTAGTATCCTATGCAATGGTGCAGAAGTGGCTGTGTGTGTGTGTGTGTTGGAGATAAGTCCTGGTTTGTGAGCTGCAGCCACCAGTGAAACAGTGTGCAATCCAACTGGGCTTTCCAAATCCCTCACAGCAATGCAAAGGGTGCTGAAGTGCAAGCTGCAGATTGCAGGCTCACATACATTTCAGGGGAACCTTGGCTGACACGTTGCCTTCTTGGTATTGGTGGCAACTGAACCTTAAAGAGTTGCGCTGCAGGATAACCTGCCCCATCAGGTGTGTGTTGCCCGGGGTTGAGACTGGAGTGACAAGTCCCAGTCACACAGTGAGACCAGGGCAAAGGTAGGTCTGGCATGTGGATCTGCCAGATCCAACTCCAGCTCTGCCCGCTGGAGCAAACAAGTGAATGGAAATCAGATCCCAAGAAACCAAGTGCTATGTCATAGGCTGTATCCATAAGGAGATCTTCCTCTGTCTTGGATTCCAAACCGCAGCATTTTTTTAAAACCGTCTCTATGATGTAATCCTCTAATCACCCATTTTTTCCCCAGGGTTTTTTTCCAAATCTTAAACTCGGTTGGCTGTATTGTTAGAACAGATAAAAGGAAATACTTCTTCACCCAAAGAGTGATTAACGTATGGAATTCACTGCCACAGGAGTCGTGGCAGCTGCAAGCATGGACAGTTTCAGAGGGAATTAGAGAAACATAGGAGCAGAAGTCCACCAGTGGCTATTAGCCACAGGGTATAGATGGGAACTCTCAGTCTGGGGCAGGTGATGCACTCTATTCTTGGTGCTGGAGGGGGCAGCAGTGGGAGGGCTTCTGGTGTCCTGGCCCCACTGCTGGACCTCCTGATGGCACCTGGTATTTTGGCCGCTGTGTGACAGAGTGTTGGACTAGATGGGCCATTGGCCTGATTCAACATTGGCTTCTCTTATGTTCTTATGTTCTTATTGTTTCCAGCAAGAATGAAGCCCAAATGGAATACCAAGCTGTCTGGATGGTAAGGTGCCTATTTTCAAAGGTTCTGTCGACACTGACACCGTTTGAACACGTGAAGCTGCCTTCTACTGATTCATGCCCTTGCTCCATCAAGGTCAGTATTGTCTGCTCAGGCTGGCAGCACAGAGTTGCCCGCCCCCCCTCTGGGATCTTTTCGGTGCACGCGCAAAGTGTGCACACTGCGATGACATCACCTGGAAATGACATCATCACACACAGCACGTTGCAGGGGACACTCTGCCATTTAAGGAAAACTCTTATGTTTTTTCCTTAAATGATTGACAGTCCTCCTCACAATGTGCCCGGTGCAATGCCACGTCCCAGGTGCTTTGGGGGTGGGGTTCCCTCCACCGGCCAAATGTGGGCCAGTGGATATGGGGCCTGAAAGCAGGAAAGCCCCTGCCCCCCATCTGCAGCCCTATGGCAGCAGTTCTCCAGGGTCTCAGGCAGAGGTCCTTCATATCATCTACCGCTTGGTCCTTTTTATCTGAAGATGCTGGGGATTGAACCTAGGATCTTCTGTATATCATGCAGATGCTCTACCATGGAGCCATGGCACCTCCCCAGTGGGTTTTCCTTCCACTAGTCCCTTGTAGTTGCCAGTTCCCTTTCTATGCCACCAGAGTGGTGTTGTTTTTTTTAAAAAATGGTAATTGCTTTCATTCTACAACACATTTTAAAATTGACAGCTGGGAATTCAGAGGAAGTAATAGATTGTGGCAAAAGGTCATGATAATATCATTGCACTACAGTGCGATGGCAATTACCCTTTATTTAAGCTCTCAAGAAGCCTTCTGGTGGCCAGGCGGGGGGGAAAGCAGGGGGAAGGACAGCTGATGGAGGAAAGTGCACACAAAACTTCTCTGTGAACACTCTTCTGCCCAAGCAAATGCCTCTGCATTCATGGTGGCTGTCATAGGGAAATGGAGAATCCTCCCCAGGTGGATGCAACCATAGTTAAGAAAGGACATTCAAAAGTAAGATGATGTCAAAATGCCAAGGGAATCAGTCTGAAGAAGAGAGGGAACAGAGCCAGACAAGGAAGACTCTAGGTGTACAAAAGATGCAGGAACAGGATTTTCAGGACCGAAATAGATGTGATGGTAACAGGCCTATAGCTAGAGTGGGGCTTTTGGGGGCTCTGCCCCCTTTCTTAAAGGCACAGCCCCACAAGAATTTATCCTGTAAATGCTTTTTTCAATCATTTTAAAACATTTTTAAAGGTGTGCGCTCCTTTAAGCAGAGTGGGCTGCTGTAGTTGTCTAATTCCTGCACTGAGCAAGCAGGTTGGAGTAGGTGACCTCCAGGATCCCTTCTAACTCTGTGTCAAGAAACTGGTCTCCTTTAAGAGAGTTTTTCTGCCTAAGTGTTAGCTTTCTTGACTATAGAAGTCATCACCCCCATCTGCCGGCTTGTTATCAGAATTGTCGCTCAGGCTGGCAAAAGTAATTAACTTGCAGCGGCTGCAAACTGTCATCTAAAGTGGTTGACAGCTTGCAATTTAGAGATCTATCCTGGTAACAGCTTTCTATTGGCTAAATGGGTCTTCTTTCTACACTGAGAACTTCAGCCTCACCAGAAAAAAAATTGCCCCACAAGCCACAAAATCTTGGCTACGGCCTGCCTTTCTATCAGGCTTTGATGTGAGAAGGGAGCCCACCCAGGAGGGAAAGCACTGCGGACAGAGGCTTCAGGGAGGAGGAAGGGTTCCGGGCTTCTCAGCTACGCACCCTTCTTAACATCAGGCCTCAAACACACATACCCCAATGTATTTATTTATTTATTACTTTCAATCTATATCCCACCTATGCCGGGGCAAACTGGCTCACTGGGGCCAGCTGTATTTCAATAGAGGGGTTGGCCGTCATCATGACATTTACTTTCAAACTGATGAGGAGCAACTAGTAAGGAATGCTTTCAGCTGAACCAGCAACTGCTGGTGCTGGCTTGCTAGATGGTCATTCATTTGTTCCATGATGACTGGTCATATTTACAGGCTTGCCAAGGATGGTTCTCACCAGAGGGCCTTGCTGAGGACCACTTCCATTGCTACTTGGCCATGGAGTAAGAGCAGTGTGTGGAATAAGGGCAGAGTTGGTCTGCAACGAGAACAGGGATGGCTGGGTGCCCTTGGGAGCCACTCTGTTCTTTGCCAGAGTAGTTGGTCTGTTTTATCACACAAGCCAACCCTGGATGGCCAGGCTCGATAATAAAGACAGTGCCACCGACCAGTAATGGCGCATGAGGGGGATGAATGCACTGGAACATGCTCAGGATATCTCATACAGAAACGTAAGAGGAAATCTCGACAGTCTCACAATTGTCAAAAAACAAGCCTCCTTACTAGTGAAGCGATTGCCAGACTTTTTACAATATTTTGGTTCAAGAACATAAGAGAGGCCATGTTGAATCACGCCAATGGCCAACCCAGTCCAACACTCTGTGTCACACAGTGGCCAAAACCCAGGTGCCATCAGGAGGTCCATTGGCAGGGCCAGAACTCCAGAAGCCCTCCTGCTGTTGCTCCTCCTCAAGCACCAAGAATACAGAGCATCGCTTGCCCCAGACATAGTGTTCCATCTATACCTTGTGGCTAATGGCCACTCATGGACTTCTGCTCCATATGTTTATTCAGCCCCCTCTTGAAGCTCTCTATGCCTGTGGCAATGAATCCCACGTGTTAATTACTCATTGGATGAAGAAGTACTTCAAATTTCATAAGAGCTGAGAAGGCCAGGTAAAATTGCTCTGGGGCCAAGGTGAACTAGGGGATCTTGATTCAAGCCCTTTATCACTCAAGGGCATATGGAAAATTAGTGTCTTTGATACTTAATTATTTCCTGCCTTTATGTACTACCTCAGAGCCAAAACCCCTCAAGGCAGTTTGCAAATGTAGCATATTAAAAGGCAACCCAAATAACAGATCAGAGGATCTCCCAGGCCTTTGGAGGTGCCTTCAGGTGCTCCCTTGGCTTGAATTCCTTCTCTCTGCAGGTTACTAAATGTGAGTAAATACCATTGCATACAGTAGTGCTTCTGCATAAGCCTGTGTAGGGCTGCAGTTCATTTTATTAAGGCCAACCAATATAACAGAACACAGTGCTCAAGTTTCTGAGTTCGGCAGAATTCAGGCTAGGTTTTCCTCGCCTATCAGGCCATGATCTTAAGGAACAGACCTCCAATCTTGTTGAACCTGTGGGCACTTCTGAAATTTTGAGTAGTGGCACCATCCTAAATGGCTGCCATGGGAGCTGGGGACAATCGGAAAAAGGTGGGAGGTTCCAAACCCAGTGTTCTCTAATGATGGAGTCAGCTGTTTCCAAATGGGCAGTTCCTGAATTTGCAAAGATGGTAACTGCTGGGCACTTCTGAAGTTCTCCTTGCTTCAATGAGTGGGGTTGCCAACCTCCAGGTGGAACCCGAAGATCTCTTTCTATTACAATGTATCTCCAGCTGATAAAAATCAGTCCCTATGGAGAAAATGGCTGCTTTGGAGAGTGGACTCTATGGCATTGTACCCTGCTGAGGCCCCTCCCTTCCCCAAACCCCATACTCCCCTGGCTTCATCCCCCCAGATTTTCAGGTATTTCCCAACACGGAGCTGGCAACCTTACCAAGAGCCAGTCTGGTGTAGTGGTTAAGAGTGTGGACTCTCTGGGAGACACAGGTTTGATTCCCTACTCCTCCATATACAGCTGCTAGTACGACCTTGGGTCAGTCACAAGTTCTCTTAGAGTTGTTCTCTCAAGAGCAGTCCTGAAAGAGCTCTCTCAGCCCCACCTACCTGACAGGGTATCTGTTGTGGGGAGGGGAAGAGAAAGGAGATTGTAAGCCTCTCTGAGATTCTGAGTGAAGGGCAGAGTTTAAATCCAACCTCCTACTTCTTCAGTGAAGTAGAGGAAAGGGAGGACTGGTTTTGTGCTTCAGGGGAGAAGGAAGTAGACATCAGGAAACACACTAACAGGCACTATGGCACCCATTTGCACCATGTTATAGGTCTATCAGCATCTTACATAGAATTCTTTGGTGACTTCAGTGGACACAGGGTATGGCTGGTGTCAGGTTGCACCCTTGCTGAAAATAAAGAAGCAAAAACATGAAATCCATCCCAATTGAAGACATAACCAATAGTTGACCAAACGTTTCTTTGATATCAAATGGAACATCATACAGGTCCCTTAAAAGGCCAGGCCGTGAACAACAGGAAAATGTGGAAGTCCTTATATTAACAATACCGGAGATTAATTTTGGTTGAAGCACTACGTAAAGAGTTAATTCAGGTGGGTAGCTGTGTTGGTCTGAAGGAATAGGATGAAGCTTGAGTTCAGTGGCACCTTTGAAGACCAACCAAGTTTAATTCTGGGTATAAGCTTTTGTCTGCATCTGAAGAAGTGTGCATGCACACAAAAGCTTACACCCCAAATTAAATTTGGTTGGTCTTAAAAGGTGCCACTGGACTCAAGCTTTGTTCTATAAAGAGTTAATGTGAGCCAATGTGTAGCAGTTTTACCTAATGAAACTTTCCAGGTTCTTTTTGCTCCTTTGTGGTGTCCAGAGCTTTTTTTGTAGATAAAACCCAGCAGGAACTCATTAGCATAATAGGCCACACCCAATAGCAGAGACTCATTAGCATATTAGGCCACACCCCTGACAGCACCGCTCATTAGCATAATAGGCCACACACCCCTATGTTGCCAGAAGCGTGGTCATCCAGCCATGCCCACCTTTTGCTTCTTATTCTGTTTGCCTTGTTTGCCAGGGCTTTTTTTGTAGCAGGAACTCCTTTGCATGTTAGGCCACACACCCCTAATGTAGCCAATCCTAATGAGTTTCTGCTGTTGGGTGTGATTTGTTATGCTAATGAGTTCCTGCTGGGTGTGGCCAGCTCGGGAGCCAGCCGGAACTCTGTTCCTGTGTGTTCCTGCCCAAAATAGCCCTGGCGGTGTCCCTTTCTCTGTTAGCTAAGTTCCAGTATTTTTAGACAGAAAAAGGTGGTGGTGGGGGGTTGCCTACATTTTATTCCTAGGGTTATTCTTCACATAACTCCAGAGTAGGGAAAGGAATAGCTGCCACAGCTGTTATTTATCTGTTAAGACTTATGTCTTCCAAGGCCATTTCTCCCATTCCATTATTTTGAAAGGGAAGAAGGAAACCACACTTGAACCTACATAAACTCACAAGGAATGACTCATGACTGTTTTACCTTTTCCATCAATTTACTTGGGAAGCATTTATTAATATGTTGGAACCATTCATTAGGACTAATCTGAGGTCAGTAATATGCTTAGCGCAAGCATATTGAGGACAGAGCCAAATGTAATATAATCTTTGTAAGGCTTTATAAACAGACAATGGCTGATACAGATGAGACAGGATTGATGGTTGATTACCTCTTCAGGGAGACGGTGATTGCACCAAGCGGAGAGAGACTTTTCAAATTGCTTTTCCAGAATCCCAAAGAAAAATCTGTAAAGACCTAAATGCGCTATCACTACATAATAATATCTTTTTTAAAAAAATCTCCAATAAAGCAGTCCAAGGAAAAGGCTTTTGAATCACTGATACAAAAAATGGTTTTTTAAGGTAGCTTCCAGAGATGTGCAGGGAAATGCCTTTTAAATGTCAAAGAAATAGTTCTGCCCTTTTGACTTTACGGAGGAATTGCAGTCTGTTAATGGCATAATTCACTAGTGATGAAATATGGGTCTCTGTCTGGTTGCTTATTTAAGGTCAGTTTAATCCGACCTTCCTCATGCAAATACTCTGCCAGCATCTCCGTACTGCTCGCCTTAAATCTTGTTGCAGCCAGTAAATCACTAGCAACCCACAAGGTAATCAGCATTTAGGCTTCTGCATGAGGACTTCAATGAAGTTTTTAAAAAAGAGAATAGTATTGGGGTATTGACAGATCCCCAGTGCCTGGGCTAAAGGTCAGATTGTGTCCAGTCACTGATTGTCACAAATTCTATAATGACAAGGTTTTTTCACTAGAGATGCATGATGTGTATGCAGGGTCCCCATTAAACATTTTTAGAAAGTGGTTGACTCCAAGTAGGGATCTTGCCCAGCAGAGCCATTGCAGGTCAGAATGGTTTTGCAGATCAAAACAACAGTTTGAGTGGCAGCTGCCAACACACTGTTGGTTTTATCCTCTCTCACACTCTTCTTTCCCTTGTATTTTTTAAAAAATGACTAGTCTTATTCTTTGCTCTTGGGCTTCCTGTGTGGGGCCCCGCCTCCTGCAGAGGCCATTTTGTGATTGGCTGTACCTCCCGTGGTAGCCATTTTGTGGTTGTGCCTATCACCCTGCATCAGGATTCCAAAGGTGCGTTAAACTACTGGCAGAGAATGATATGGTTTTTGAAAAGTACGGAGACTTACTAGTGATTTCAGCTCTCACATACTTTATTAGATGAAGAACAAGACAACTGAGCCGGCTCGCAGGCCGGCTTTTATCCCCAAGTGACCCACACCCCAAACACACACACACACGGTGATTCGCTATTTACATTGATTGGATTAACTCCTGCTCCTCCATTGGAGGGGAGTCAGGATCCACTAGTCCATTGTCCTTCGGGGCGAAGCTCAGGCCCTTCGCCTGGCCACATGGTGGACCGGTTAGAACCAGTCCAAGCACATGGCTGTCCAGAGCCCATGTTCTCCAGTGGATACATTACAGTTTTCAAGGGAATAAAGTGACTGCCACCCAGGATAAAGTTTTAGCCCCAGAATAGAGGTTTAGCCCCAGAATAGAGGGGAGTTGTACATGGCTCAGTGGTATAGCATCTGTTTTGCGAGCAGAAGGACCCAATTTTGGTCTCTAACATCTCTAATTACAAGAATCAGTAGGTAGGTTACGTGAATTCGACCTCCATCTGAGACCCTGGAGATTTGCTGCCAGTTGTAGAGAGGACTGACCTTGTTGTCTGACTCCTTATCAGGAAGCTTCATGTCCTCTTGAAAGTTTATATTCACGTTAGATTACAGCTCTGCAGCCTGATCCTGTGCATTATTATCATGTGATATATTCATTATGTGCATGTATGTTTGTATATTTGCTTTGTTTCATGGAGCTCCCCCAAAATAAAGGTCCTTTCCACACTAGACCATAAATCCTGGTTCAGCCCTGTCCCCAAACTTACATTCTGCACTACACGTGAGTTCACCCCCGTAATTATCTTTGGGTATTTTTACATTCTACACTACACTTGAGTTCACCCCTGTAATTATCTCGGGATATTTTATGTTTCCACATTACACTGAGGTCACCCCGGTTTCACCCCACACTTGTCCCAGGATAAACGGATGCTGTTGTAACCAGGGATAAGTGCAAGGTATCGTGTTGCGAGTTGAACTCTGATAAAACCAGGGATGAGATGCAAGTGTGGAAAGGACCAAAGTGTACTTTGGATTTTTTTTTCTTTTTGACATTTTGGTTGGCCCAGGTAAGTGGTATTTCGCTCCTGTCATTTTGGGATTCTTTTCCTACTCCATCATCTTTGTGTCTGGAAAAGTACCAAACCTTAATCATCCCAAAGAAGGATTCTATAGCTAGAAGACAAACTTCTACTAACTAACAACGGAGTTATTAATATGTTGTCGAAGGCTTTCATGGCCGGAGTTCATTAGTTGCTGTAGATTTTCCGGGTTGTGTGGCCGTGGTCTTGGCATTGTAGGACCTGATGTATCGCCAGTAGCTGTGACTGGCATCTCTGTGTCAACCTTGACACAGAGAGTACTCTATCTTTCTGTGTTATACCTCTGAGGATGCCAGTCACAGCTACTGGCGAAACGTCAGGTCCTACAATGCCAAGACCACGGCCACACAACCCAGAAAATCTACAGCAACTAATGGAGTTATTACTTATTGGAAGTTAGGTTAGATGTCCCCCGATCATGAGGGGTATGTCTCTGTTAAATGCTGTCAGTCCCTTCTGACTTGTGGTGACCCTATGAATCAATGTCCTCCAAAACATCCTATCATTGACAGCCTCCCTCAGGTCTTGCAGACAGAGGGCCCTTGTGGCTTCCTGGACTGAGTCAGTCCATCTCGTGTTGGGTCTTCCTCTTCTGCTGCCTTCAACTTTTCCTGCGTTATTGTCTTTTCCAGCGACCCTTGCCTTCTCACAATGTCACCAAAGTTTACTCATTTAGCCACTAGGTAATAAGGAGCTGCGGTGGCTCAAGTGGTTAAGACGCTGAACTGCAGGCTGTGGAAGGTCAGTAGTCCAGCAGTTCAAGACCTGGGTGCCGCAAGATGGAGTGAGCTCCCGTCTCTAGTTCCAGCTCCTGCCAACCTAGCAGTTCGAAAGCAAGAAATTGCAAGTAGATCAATAGGTACCACTTCAGTGGGAAGGTAACAGCGTTCCGTGCGCCTTGGTGTTTAGTCATGCCGGCCACATGATCACGGAAACGTCTTCGGACAGCGCTGGCTCTTCGGCTTGGAAACGGAGATGAGCACCGCAACCCTAGAGTCGGATTCGACTGGCTTTCGAGCAAGGGAACCTTTACCTTTACCTAATACTGCTCTAATTGGCTTCCATAGCTTCTTCACTTAGCACTTCTCCTCAATGGATTCCCAGCATGGTTAATATAAAAAAAATAGGTTTTTCTCTTTGAGTAGTATCTGTGCTACTACTGACATGTATATTTTCAAAGGGGAGTAGCTTCTTTTTGGCTTCTTTCCAGGAGCTTCTGATGCCGTTTGAAACCTGTTTCACGTTTCCCACCATTTAATGGAATTAAGTCTACAATACCCGCTGTCTACCATTTTGGGATGTTGGACACACACCCGAAGTCACAGCAGCATCATGTTTAAATAACTGTGCAATGCTAAACTGGTTACTCAGAATCCTATGGAAGCCTAGTCTCCCCATATGAGCCACGGGGAGCTTTACGCTCTTCCAATCAGCACCTCCTGGTGATCCCTGGCCCAAGGGACATCCGCTTAGCCTCAGTCAGGGCAAGCGCTTTTTCGACCCTTGCCCCAGCCTGGCGGAATGTGCTCCCACCTGAGATCAGGGCCCTGCAGGACTTATTACAGTTCTACAGGGCCTGTAAAGGGGAGCTGTTCTGCCAGGATTTTGGTTGAGGCAGCAGACATTCAACCATTCTGGCCTCCCCTGTTCATAGCCCCTTCCCAGTGTCCTGCTGCTTTAGAGAACATTACTTGGGCGCTGGAGCTTTTTATTCACCTGAAATGAGGTCTTTTCTGTTATCTTATGCCATCTGTTTGTTTTACTGGCTTTATCGCTTTTATTGTGTTATGAATCTTGTGTTGTAAGCTGCCCTGAGCCCTCTCATGGGATAGAGTGGGGTCTAAATGAAATAAATAAATAACGTGAGATTCCAGTTTACTGCTCTTTCAAGCCTTTGAATACACTCCTGTGTAGATTTATTTGGAAGGGAGCTTTGCACTGCTCAATGGGATTTTTAATCCCCAAATGTAATCCCAATCACTTCTATTTTTTCCTCTCTCTCGACTTTTTAAGGGAAGCCTCACAGCATGCCTAGGAAACGGCTGTGCCCTTCTACACAACGCTTTTCAGTCTTCAGGGAGGCATTGCAGAAGACATAAAGGGTGGGGGAGGTTAAGGCGGATGTTAGGAGCCGAAGGTAAGCAGTTTAAATCTGACATTAACTAATTAATTACACCAATTAATTGATTAATACTTTCTCCTTAACAGAGGGGATGAGTAGGGTAAGTGGAAGGGGGGTTCACAGAGGAAATGTAGACAATGAAGAGGGAAGAGAGGTTGGGGGTAGAGAAAGACAAAGAGTTGGGGGCGGGGAAGACGAAGGAAGGAGGGGGAGAGAGAGATTTCAAGCTACAAAGAAAATTATGGGAGGGAGGGAGCGCCTTAATTTCAGTTGCCATGAAAAACGGAGCACATTCTAAAAAGGAATTCACATCAAGAAGGCTTAGGCAGGGGTTTACTCCGACATGCACCCCAGGGTACGGCCTAGCAGAAGAAGTGAACTGTTGGGGTAATTGAGTTTAGTTGGTTTACCTGTCATGACGAGTGATGCCTATTAGATTTATAGCTTCAAGGGCAGCAGGGCCGTCTTCGGAGAAGAATTTTATGCTTGCAGCTTCCATTTTCATTCCAATGTGATCAATGGCCGGGCTGTGGATTCCTTGTCCTAATCCCCTTTTTTTATGGAACCCATCCCAGAGCAATAAAGAGCTTGATTGATTAGAGCTGATCCATGGAATTCAAGAGATAATAGCAAGTGCTCGGCTTGCCAGGGGAAGGAGCCCTTTCTCTGCTTAGTGATGCACTTCATGACAAATAAAGAAAAGCGTTATTTTGGGGCAGGCGTGGATAATTTGTGACCCACACCACAGAGTGCAGTCCAGTAACTAGGGATGTCCCGCTCATGGCTTCTCTCCAGTGAGCTGCCTGTTTTTGCTACCTATCCGGCACGACACAAGCAGTGGGGACTGTTAAACACCTGACAGTCCCCATTCCATGGCTAGTGGGTCATGCTCAGCATATTGGCTCACAAGATGTGTACCCCTGAAGCAGGGCAATCAGTTTCCATAAAGTGAAAACATTTATTATTTAGAGAATTATTAATATGTCACCTCTCCAGAAACTTGCTTGCGGCGGCTTACAGAAAATAAAACCATGCCATTAAAAAACAAGCCAATGCCATTAAAACAGTCAGGTTTTGATGGCATAAAATGCACATTGAACAGCCTGAAAGGTGTAGTTAAAATTATCTTTGGGCCAGAAGCGGATCATAAAATGCTTAAGAGTAAAAAAGCAGTATTTTAAACTGCCGCTTAAAAGACAGTAAGGCAGGTGCCAGGGAAAGGCATTCCAAAGGTGAGGTGCCATCACTGAAAAGGCCCCATCACCAGGTAGCCCACCTTTGAAGAAGGGGACACCGGGTTTCAGAAGAGGATCTTAATTGGCAGGCTGGACAATACTGGTGGAGATGGTCCGTCAAATAAATCAGACAATTTTTGCATAAGGTTCCAGATGCTGCCGCCACCCCCAGGGCTTCCTTTTATATTCCTTTTATGTGCTTGTTCTTGTCCCAAGTGCAAAAAGCGGGGGATGGACCAACAGAGAGTCAAAGCAGAAAAGACAAAAACAATAGTCCTGCAAGAAAAAGATTTTTAGTGTATTTCACTCAAGGATCCCCATGTATTCTGCATGCTGCTTCATCAGGGGATCTTCAAAGCAACCATTTGGTTGACAAAGCGGCATGCAGGACACATGGGGCTCTCTGGATTACCTATAATCAATATCGTTTTCCCGCTGCACCATCATTTTTTCCCTTCTCCTCTTTGACTCTTCTTCTTGTCCCCCATAATGCCGTCTCCACTTGACCAGTTTAAATAAACACAGCCGCAAGTCTCCTGTGCATTCTGTCCCCTAATGGAAGCTGACCCTATTAAAGACTGGTCATGTGTTTGTTTGGAACATGTTGAGGCCACCTCTCCAGCGGATCTGCTTTATGTTGCCTTATCTTAAAGAAGCGGCAAGACAGTTGTGCTCTTTGTATCACATCGCTGAACACGAGGATGAGGGCCAGCCAGTTCCACGAGCAGCCAAAGGAAGTGCACTTTCAAAAGAACTGTTTACGGTTGTAATTTCCTACCACTAACAACTACTTCATAGCCCAGGCTAGCCTTATCTTGTCAAATCTCAGAAGCTAAGCAGGGTCAACCCTGGCCAGTATGTGGAAGGGAGGCTCCCAAAGAATACCAGGGCTGGGGCATGCAAGCATGCAGTGGCAAACCACCTCTGAATGTCTGGTGCCTTCAAAAGCCCACGGGGTTGCTGTGAGGCGTGTGTGACTTGATGGCAAGCCTCCCCCACCAAATATTTTTAGAATTTGGCAGTGAAATTTAACTCCATTCAGGTTGCCAAATTCTAAATAATGGAGCAAAAATAATCATGTCTGAACTGTCTGAAAAGGAAAAAAAAACAGAGAAGGGTCTGTGGAACAGAGGAAGAGCACCTATTTTGCATGCAGAAGGTCCCTGGTTCAATACCTGGCATCTCCAGCTACAAGAACCAGCCTATAGGTGGTGTGAAAGACCTGGAGAGCCACTGCCAGAGGACATGCAGAATAAAAGAGTTGTCGAAGGCAACTAAAAGAGAAGGCAATAAAAGAGACTGATTTTGGACAGTCTGACTTCATATAAGCCAGGTTCATCTTTTCACTTACCATTCATATTCTGGCTTTCGAGCGGTTAATATAGGCTCATGCTTTGCTTTCTCTAATGTATGTTTGACTATAGCATAAGTAAAGGTAAAGGTTCTCCCTTGCTCGAAAGCCAGTCGAATCCGACTCTAGGGTTGTGGTGCTCATCTCCGTTTCAAAGCCGAAGAGCCAGCGCTGTCCGAAGACATTTCCGTGGTCATGTGGCCGGCATGACCAAACACCAAGGCGCACCAAAAGCTGTTACCTTCCCATCGAAGTGGTACCTATTTATCTACTTGCAATTTCTTGCTTTCGAACTGCTAGGTTGGCAGGAGCTGGAACTAGAGACGGGAGCTCACCCCGTCATGCGGCACTCTCGGGTCTTGAACTGCTGAACTACTGACCTTCCACAGCCTGCAGTTCAGCGTCTTAACCACTTGAGCCACCACATATATATATAGCATATCAATGTATAAAAGTGCTGGGCTATGCTGCAGCCGCTGACTAGCAGCTCCCTCACTCAGCTCTTCCTCCCCATTTCTCTGCTACCACCTGGGGTGCCCCCCCCCACAGCAGATGAACTTTCTTTACAAAGACAAACCGAGGGGAGGCAACTGTGCAAACAGGAAACCTCGCTCCGTTGCCTCCCCCCTTCTTACTTCTGCTGCTACTGCTTCTGAGAATGAACGCATGGGGCAGCTGTGGGCCATCTCTATGGCCGCCACAGGGCTGGCACCAGCATACCTTCAGGTGGACCTCCTGCCAGGGCTTGTGGCGGGGCCCACTTCATAATATGCTGTTTCCCTGCCTGTTCACTTGTGAGTGTTTCATGACCCATGCTTCCAGCTGCGCATGCTGCGTAGTGCCATTAGGGGAAAGGGCTGTAGGCAGTGCAGCAGGCAGTGAGGAAGGGTAGTGGGAAGGCTCATGAGTAGGGCAAGGAGAGATACATAGGCGGGCAGTGTGACACATGGGGAGAGGGTGGGAGGAAGAAGAAGAGACTAGAATTGTGCCCCCCCATCACTCAGAGTGGCTTACAATGTCATTTTCCTTCCCCTCCCCACAACAGACACCCTGTGAGGTCAGTGGGGCTGAGGGAGCTCTGAAAGAACTGTGCTTGAGAGAATAGCTCTGAGAGAACTTGTGAGTGACCCAAGGTCATACCAATAGCTGCATATGGAAGAGTGGGGAATCAAACCAAGTTCTCCCAGATTAGAGTCCATGCTCTTAACCACTACACAAAACTAGAACTCTCTGCCCCGGGGTCTTGAAAATCTTGAACCAGCCCTGGGCTGCCAACTGTCCTTTGGGAAATCCTTGGAGAGTTGGGGGTGGAGCCTGGGGAGGGTGGCGTTTAAGGAGGAAAAAGAACCTCAGGAGAATATAACGCCATAAAGTCCACCTTCCAAAGTAGCCATTTTCTCCAGGAGAACAGATCTCTGTAGTCTGGAGACTGGTTGTAATTCAGGGAGAATTCCAGGCTCCACCCATCTATCTCAGACAACCTTAGTAAATGCTTTGGAATTAGTGGATGTCATGTCTGGGTTTTCACTCAGACATGATGTTGACACACAGCACCATGTCATTTCTGCCCCCAACTATTCATCTGCTGGCCGCAGAGGCAAGGCCAGGTGGGAGGGCTTAGCGGCAGGAAAACACCCATCCAAAGTGGGCCAATGGCATGCCTACAGGGTCATATTCTCTACGCCAGGTTTAGCCCACACAGGGGAGTCCTGCTGCCTACCCACCGCAGGGTCTAGCCCACAAAGGGGAGTCCTGCTGCCTACCCACCGCAGGGTCTAATGTTGCACTCCCCTAGCTCTTTGAACTTCTGAGTTGCCGTGTATTGCCTTATATTGAGTTGCCTTATATCGAGTCATTTGGCTAGGTCCCCGCCTGAGACCCAAAGGTTCCCAATTTAAATGTTGGAATCCTGAATATTCAGCATACAAGAGAAATACAACAAAACCCTTCCCTGTCCTTCTGCCGTGACTGGTTGCAATTATGTGCTTCTTTGTGAAGCTACTTGTGCGGAGCCCTGTAGATGAAGGAGGATTACGCAAGGTTTACAGCTGTCCTCACCCAGAGTCAGATGTCCCCCGGGTCTTATTTGAAATCCCACAGAGGCGAAGTCTTGGACCGCATCCCACTTTCTGGCCCTTTGATATTCTCCTTTAATGTTCCAGGACATGTGATATACATAATCCTCTTGGCATGTAAGAAGAAGAAGGTTCTGAGTTCCGTTTACACAAAGGCCCACTTCTTTATACCCCTTCTGGTCCATAATGAAAGCAAGCTGTGTGGCCTTCAATGGCAAGGGAAATGACTTTGTTCTCTACAAAATATTCTTAAGTGCCTTACCTTGAGGGTGGCATCCTTTCTTCTTTGAAATGGAAGGTTTTGGCACAGGAACATCAAAATAATTTGAATATTAGATACCTTTGAACTTTGCCTTGAGAAGTTATTTTCCTTTTGTGGGGAGAGCTAATTGATTATTTATTTGCCATCAAGTTGCAACCAATTTATGATGACCCTGTGGGGGTTTTCAAGGCAAGAGAAGGTCAGAGGTGGTTTTTCCATTGTCTGCCTCTGCATAGCAACCCTGGACTTTCTAGGCAGTTTCCTGTCCAAACACTGAACAGGGCCGACCCTGCTTAGCTTCTGAGATCTGACAAGATCATGGTAGCCTGGGCTATCCAGGTCAGGGCAGATTATTTATACATACACACACTCACTCACTCTCTCTCTCTCTCTGTCTCTAATAAATACTCGGGGAACGTTTACACCAAAAGTAATGTATGAAACGCTTGTCCCAGTGAGGTCCACAAGAATTTTGCAATAGATGATTAACAGATGACACCAAAGGTGAGCTATACAGTAGAACAATATGGAAACAAGGTACTGTATATAACGAAAATAAAGACCAAACAATAAATTAATCAGTGTCTGCTATGTTGTTCTTAATCATACATAAAATCATACATAATCCTAACCCGAACCCAAAAAACCCTAACCCTAATAACCCTAACCGTAACTCGGACAACCCTAACCCTTGCAACCCTAATCCCTAATACTAACCCTAACCCATATAACCCTAAGATTAACTTTAACTCTAATAACCCTAACCCTAATAACCCTAACCATATTAAACCTAATCCATAATTCCTAATCCTAATAACTGTCACTTTAACCCTAATAACCCTAATGATAATCACGATAACCCTAGCCCTAATAACCCTAACCCTAATAACCCTTACCCTAATGTCAAAGTCTGGAGCGCAGGCAGAGGAAAGTCCGAGTTCAGTCCAGGGTCTGGAGCCAAAAAGGGTGAAGCAGGAGCTGAGAGTGAAAGTCCAGAGCGCAAGCCAGAAGCAAGGTCATTCAAGCCAGGGTCAGAAGCCGGAGGAAGTTAGCAGGAGCTGAGAGCAACAGTCCAAATCACAAACCAGGAGCAGGGTCAATCAAGCCAGGGTCAGAAGCCAGAAGTAGGTAGAAGGAACGAGGTCTTGGAATCGGGGGGGGGTGAGCGGCAAGGTGTCACAGAGTAATGACGAGTTTGCATCCACAAACGAAGCTGGTTTAACCTGAAGCTAAATAGCCCTCTGCTGCTGTTTCCAATTAGTGCAGCGGCACCGGCAGCCCAGGGTCTGTTAAAACTCAGGACTGACAGCTTGCCAGCTTCTCAGCTGAACTGAATGTCTTCTTGCTGCTAAGTCTTGCCGGAGTCTATCTCGCAAGTGAGCAACCCTTGGGGGCAAATCGGGAGGATTGTCTCTGTGTCTGCTGCTCGTCAGACATCTCTGAGCCAGGTGCCAGTGCAGGCTGTGATGGTAAATTGCTGATCTGTGCAGCTTCAGAGGGGCCAGGTGTGGGTTCAGCTGGAGCTGGCAACGGCCCTTCCTCAGCACCCATGGCACCTAATCCCTAACCCTAATAGCCCTAACCCTAACCCTAATATCCCTATCTCTAACCCTAATATCCCTATCTCTAACCCTAATAGCCCTAACTCTAACCTTAACCCTAACCTTAACCCAAATAACCCTAACCCTTACAACCCTAATCCCTAATCTTAATAATCCTAACCCTAACCCTAATAACCCTAACCCATATAATCCTAAAACTAACTTTAATCCCTAACCCTAATTTTAACTCTAATAATCTTAACCCTAACCCTAATAACCCTTAACATATTAACCCTAACACCTAACCCTAATAACCATCACTTTAACTCTAATAACCCTAATGATAATCACGATAACCCTAGCCCTAATAACACTAACTCTAACCCTAATATTCCTAACTCTAATAACGCCAACCCTAACCCTAACCACCCTAAACCTAACCACCCTAACCCTAATAACCCTTACCCTAATCTGTAACCATAATAATCCTAACCCTAATAACCCTAACCCTAACAATTCTAATCCTAACCCAAATAACCCTAACCCGAACATTAATCCCTAACCCCAACCCTAATAACCCTAACCCTAGTAACTCTAACTCTAACATTAATAACCATAACCCAGATCCCTAACCCTAACACCCCTAACCCTAGCCCTAATAACCCTAACCCTAATAAGGCCAATCTTACCCCTAATAACCCTAACCCTAGCCCTAATAACCTTAACACTAACAGCCCTAACTCTAATAACCCCAACCCTAAATCTTACCACCCTAACTCTAGCAACCCTAACCCTAATCCCTATCCCTAACTTTAATAATTCTAACCCTAAAAATCCTAAACCTAACCCAAATAACTCTAACCCTAACTTTAATCCCTAACCCTTATCCCAAACCTAACCCTAATCCCTAAAATTAACCCTAATAATCTTAATCCTAACCCCAGTAACCCCAATAACCCTAACCCTAATTCCTAATCCTACTAATCCTGACACTAACCCTAATAACCCTAACCCTAACCTAAATAACCCTAACTCTAATAACCTTAACCCTAACCCTAATAACCCAAATCCTAATAACCTAACCCTAGTAGCCCTAACACTTTTAATAACCATAACCCTAATCCCTAACCCTAATAACCCTAACCCTAATAACCCTAACCCTCGTCCTAATAACCCTAACCCTTTCCTAACCCTAACCCTCATAATCCTAACACTAATCTCAACCCTAGCCCTAATCCCTAACCCTAATAACCCTAACCATAATAACCCAAACCCTAGTAACCCTAACCCTAGTAACCCTAACCCTTTTAATAACCATAACCCTAATCCCTAACCTTAATAACCCTAACAACCCTAACCCCTAGCCCAAATAACCCTAACCCTAATCCTCATAATCCTAACCCTTATTCCAACCCTAGACCTAATCCCTAACCCTAATAATCCTAACACTATCCCTAATAACCCTAACCCTAACTTTAATCCATAACCCTAACCCTAATAATCCTAACCCTAACCCTATGCCTAATAATCCTACCCCTAAACCTAATAATCCTAACCCTAATCCTAACCCTTATAATCCTAACCTTAACCCTAATAACCCTAACCCCAACCATAATAACCCAAACCCTAATAACTGTAACCCCTAACCCTAGAAACCCTAACCCTAACTTTAAGAACCGTAACCCTAATCCCAAATCCTAATAACCCTAACCCTAATTCCTAACCCTCATAATCCTAACCTTTATCCCAACCCTAGCCCTAATCCCTAACACTAACCCTAATAATCCTAATCCTAACCCAAATAACCCTAACTGTAATCCCTAACCCTAATAATCCTAACAATAACCCTAATAAACCTAACAATAACCCTAATAAACCTAACCTAACCTAAATAACCCTAACTTTAATCCCTAAACCTATCCTTTATATTCCTAACCCTAACCCTATCCCTAATATTCTTACCCCTAACCCTAATAACCCTAATCCCTAACCCTGTAGAAAGTGAAGTGCTCTCTAGTGGGCGATTCAGCATTACATCACAATGTGTCTGGCATATCTCCCTGAAGATTTAAACTGCAGATTTTAATGCTGGACAGGAAGTGATGCAATATCAAATCGAGACTAGAGGAAGCAAGACACCCACTGAACGGCCCATCCCCAGGCCCACCCTGAAGCAACAGGAACATACAAGTGAATAGAATGAGGATGTGGAAAAGCTGTGAAGTAAAATCGTCTCTCCAGTGACATAAATAAACCCTGCAGGGAGATTTGATTCCCTTTGCTCTGGACAGGTTATTTCAGCAGATTCAAGGCTGCTCTTTTTGCACACAGAGCTCCTTTCCACAGAACCTGTACACAAGTTAGGAATGACGGGCCCTTAAAAGGATGCTTATTTGTCACACTAAAAGAAGCTTCCTCCGTAAGCTGACCACCAACCCTAACACAAAGCCAAATAAAAGCCTGGCTAAACTGATGCTCTTTTCTGGAGCCACACAATCCCAGTCTCAAGGGGGGGGGAAGTTTCCTTCACCCTTCTTAAACCGAGGTTGCCCCCCCTTCAGTGCAGTTTCCTGGGCTCTGATGGGCTGACAATCACCTGGCTTTGTGTGAGGCCTGCATCACAATGATTGGTTCAGAGCCCTGGAGGAGAGGCGGGGCCTTTAAGGATGATTGGCACAAATGGTGCCTCATGCCTGACAGAATAGCTAAAATGATGCCAGAAGTTTCCAATAAGTCTTGGCTATGTAATGAAAGAATGGGTATTATCCTACATATTTGGGAGTCGTGCCCATAGAAAATTCTGGAGAGGTAACATTGGGGTGATAAATAAAACATTAGGTTATAAGATACCTACAATCCCAGGATAGCTCTCCTACCTAGTTTCCATGGAGGGATGCAATAGAAAGGAACTGGGAGCGCTCTACAAGTGTCTCAACTGGAATACTTGCAGAAACATGGCAAAACCCGCCCCCCCCCCCCCCAGCATTCTGTTGGGGAGAGCCGTGATATGTGAAGTGGCATTGAGCAGCCGGGCACTCCAGACAGAGTGTGATGGCCTCTATCAACCCAACGGATGGGTTGTGAGAGGATGCCAACCAGTCCATTTTAGAGCCTGAGAGGCCAATACACAGTAGTGTTGGGTCCCAAGAAAAGCCGCATTCGGGGAATGTAAGGAGTGCACAGATGTTTGGCATCATAAGCAGCTGAAAGGCTAGCATTGTGCAACATGAGGACTGACAGAGAATTCCTGGTTGGGGATCCTGGCCAGGGCGTCAAACACCCTAATCTTGTGAAACTTCATGAATGGAGGGGGCATTGGTTAGAACCCACAATATTCTCATTCCACACTTGGAAGTGCTGCATTCTTTTTTAAAAAGCGCCCTTTTGCAAATGAGGTGAACAAAATTGAATGAGGGCTGATCCCAGTACTTTACACCTCTGTTTGTAATATCTTTAGAAATCCAGTGAGGATGAGGAAAATTTAGAGACTAAGTCTCAACCGGTCTCCAAAACACAACCAAGAACGCAAGAATCAGGGCCCAAACCCTGTTCCAGCCTCAGTAGGGAATCTTTTCCACTTAAAGGTGCAAGATCCGCACCATAACAATGAAAGCAGTGCATCAGGCATGATGTGGCCAAGGAAAGGATGGATGGCGTGCACCATAAATGAACCTTGTGCAAACTGCAGAGCAATTTCTGCAGCAAAAAAGCCTGAAGGGGGAAAAAACAACCAGATAACTTTTCAGGGGGATTAGAAGGGCATTCTCCAGGGGCAGGGATCCCTGTCAGGAAAGGAGCAATAAAGGGCAGGGCATGGAACGCTTCATTGTGGGGCAAGGCCAAATAGCCTGGGGCCTCCAATCGGAGAAACCGGGGAAACATGATAACTGTAATGCATTCCATGGCTACCTGAAGTGTTTGCACTAAAATAAAAGACAAACTAATTTTGCAGAAGACCAGGGGCCACTGGGAGACACATGCCCTCTGCTGGGTCCCCACCCTGTCAGGAAGGGGGTGTCTGAGATGACACTAACTTCCAGAGGCTCAGAGCCAAAAAGATGCCCTGAGAAAAAGGCAGTGCTGAGACCACTCCAATGATGCACCTTAACTCTGTTTTGGAAAGAGAGAAACACAAACTAGACACTGAAAACCAAATTCTGCTATGGTGTCACCTGTAGATATGGGGTGAGCTAGGCGCTCACCTAGAGTACACCGGCCACAGGGGCGCCAAACTGTGCCCCACCCCCTCGCAAAAAGCCACCGCCACCTCCCCGCTGCTGCCAGTGAAGAGCGCCCTGGCGGGGCGCAGGAACTGGTGGCGGAGCTTGCCCGCCCTCCCCCTCAGGAAGCTGGCACTAAAACCCCCGCCTCTTCCCTGGGTTGCCTGGGTGCCTCGCAGCTGTGGAGCACCCAGGCAAGCTGGCGCTGGGAGGGAAGGGGTGGAGGTTAAAACCTCCGCCCCTTCCCTGGCTTGCGGCTCACCCGCCCTCCCCCTCCCCCTGGGGGGGGAGAGGAGGCAGGGGTGGCATGGTAGGTGTCTCCAGGTCCCACTGGGAGGTTGGCATCTGCGCCCGCCTAGGGCGCAGAGCCACCTCGAGCTGGACCTGAGCAGCGGCGAGAGTGAGACCCCTGCGGAGAGTCAGGGCCATTCCCTGGTTGGAAGAAGGGAGGGTGGGCATACAACTGGGAATAAGGAACCGACTTCAGCCTCATTTTAGGGTGATGTTAGAGACTGTATTAGTGTTTCCAGCATCCCAAATTGCATTTGGTGTAGTGTTCCTTGAGGTTCCCATCTTTTGTCTATGTGTGTAAGATTTTCTACATGTTGCAAGATTCTCTCATTTTGTGTATGATTAAGAATAATATAGCAGACACTGATTAATTTATTGTTTGGTCTTTGTTTTTGCCATATACAGCACCTTTATGGGTGATTAACCTAGGTTGCCTAGGTATGTCTACCAAGAAGTAAATGCTGTTTTATTGAAAGGGGCTTACTTCCAGGGAAGATTGCAGCCTTAGCAACCTTTTACATACTGGCCCAAACTCAGCAATCTTTTGCATGACGGAGTATCCAAATGTGCACATGGCCTCAGTCCATCTCTCACTGTACATTACTAGTCAAAGGTCCAGATGATGATGACTAACGGTCCTGGAAGGGATGCAAATACCTGTTTGCGTTAAAAAGAACCCTGCTACTGGGGAGCTCGCTGGATCTTGGATGAGCAGGAGGTCACAACTATACTTCCAGATGTGCATCTGCACTGGCTGGGCACTGGAATCCCGATCCTGTTGCAGAGCTTCTTCCCATGTGGGCTTCCGCTAAGGACCTCCTGCAGGGTCTGTTAGCACCGTGTCGTATGCTGCAGGTGGAGATGGAGGGCGAGTCTATATTGGGTTTTCCCTCCGTTGTTTTACCAAGCCCACCTTGGAACAGAAATTCCCCTCTGCATTGCATGCTGCTTTCACTTCCTCTGATCAACGGATTTTATGGTACTCTCTACAAATGCATGCTGCTTTTGCTTTCTTTTATCATTGGGTTTTATGGTACCTTCTGCATAGATTTATGTTCGGGGGTGATTTTGCAGTCAGTACAGCGTTGCCCCCGGGGTATTTGAATGTGATTTTGAGCTGCACCTTTTCCTCAGTGTTGAGAAAATGTGGAGTGAATGCTAGATGCAGAATCAGAAAAAGAAGAAGAAATTTATACCCCACCCTTCTCTCAGAGCAGCTTACAATCTCTTTTCTCTTCCCTTCCCTTCCTTCCTTCCCTTCCCTTCCCCACAACAAACACCCTGTGAGGTAGGTGGGGCTGAGAGAGCTCTTTCGAGTACTGCTCTTGAGAGAACAGCTCTGCGAGAACTTGTGACTGACCCAAGGTTACACCAGCAGCTGCATGTGGAGGAGTGGGAAATCAAACCCAGTTCTCCCAGATTAGAATCCATTTTCCTAACCACTACACCAAACTGGCTCTCAAGGAGTGGTTGTCATGCTGGTATTATTAGCCTGCGCTTAGGAACTGCCCCAGCTGCTGCAGCTTCTCTCTTTGGTAGCTCCCTTAGCCAGCAATGACTTTTATAAAGTCATATTATGCAACCAGTCAGGCTCTGCACTGAAAACCCCGCTGTGCTGGCTAACAGTCTGACTACAAGCAGAACTAGGGTTGCCAACAGGTTGGGGTGGGAAGAAGGCTCCTGTCCCTGTCCCTTTAATAGAGCCTGAATGGAAGTGGAGAGCTGCAGGTTTTTCATGGCAGGGAAAGTAAATAACATCACCCGCTAAATAACCTCCCATTATGCCTCTGTTGAAGAGGCAGGGCAATTTCCCTCCTCCCAGGCCTAGAGTTTTGGATGCTGCTGCTCAGCCCACATTGAGTAGGCTTGCAGTTAAATTAAATTCTTCAGGTGGATGTTGGAGGGGATTCAGGGTTAATATATTTCTGGGAGAGACCACACTATTCTCTTACATTTCCCCTGTGGACCCATATGCTTTGAAACTAGTTTAAGAATGAAACATACTTTGGAATCTGCATTACGGTGAGAGCAGCTATGAAAAGGGGGGTATTAGATTACCAGGACCATCCCACCCTTCCACCCCTTAGGAGGGCGAGACGTCGTCCCCAGAGAGAGAGAATATATCAGATAATAAAGCGATCTTGGGTGTCAGCCAAAGGCCAATTTCCCCCTTTCCTGGTTAAGTCATAAAAAGGGAGATTGTCAATCACAGCAGCATAAATATCCCCGCTCCTGATTCCGTGATGGAATGCGGGGGGGGGATGGGGACAGGGGGATGTGACTCTTGTGCTTCCATCTCCTCCGCTCCTGTATCCACTCGAGAACGGATTCTCACGGTGAAGTGGAAATTAAAAACCAAGTAGTAGAACGAAACCCTCCTCTTCTGATTATTATTATTATTTTAAGGAACAGAATGGAGCATGTGGAAGTTTGTTTCCGCACCTTTAGTCTTCCTGGACCATTTCACCAAATAAGCCTATTTACACAAAGGCAGGGATCGCAGTGACTGTTTTCGGACTGAGCACATGTGTCTTCCATCCTTCGGCAAGCTGGTCATGTAGAAGCCGTCTAGATTTCCACATGCACCGATATTTGTTTGTGGTTTCATGTGAAGGAGACTGGCTGTGCAATCCTAAGGGCATATACTCAACACTAAGTCCTACTAAGCTGGACAGGATTTATTGCCTACCGTGAGTGCTTATCTTTGACCTGGATGGCCCAGGTTAGCCTGCCCTCAACCAGATCTCAGAAGCTATTCAGGATCGGCCCTAGTTACTACTACTTGGGTGGGAACCCACGGAAGAAGCCCAGGGTTGCTATGCAGAGGCAGGCAATGGCCAACCATTGGGAGCCAGTTTGGTGTAGTGGTTAAGTGTGTGGACTCTGATCTGGGAGAACCGGGTTTGATTCCCCACTCCTACACTTGCACCTGCTGATGTGACCTTGGGTCAGTCACAAGCTCTGGCACAGCTGTTCCTGAAAGAGCAGTTTGTGTTAGAGTTCTCTCAGTGTTGTATAGTGGGTTAGACGCATAATGAAACCACAGACAATGATGTAGTGATCAGCATGGTTCGCTATTATACAACACGAGACGCCAGTACCTGGCCAGGTGGCCAACTATATACAAGCGAAGGGGAACACCCCCTGGTGCCATTGGCGGGTTTGAATTCCCGCCGCTGTTCCCATTGGTCCCCCTTAGCTGGAGCCAGGAGCCTCATTGTTCTCCGGGACTCAAGCTCAGGCTCTGTCGCTGATGCCTATGGCAGTCCGCAGACACAACACTCAGTCCCACCTACCTCACAGGGTGTCTGTTGTGGGGAGGGGAAGAGAAAGGAGTTTATAAGCCTCTCTGAGACTCCAAGTGAAGGGCAGGGTATAAATCCAATCTCTTCTCTTCTTCAACCACCTCTGCTCATCTCTTGCCTTGAAAACCCCACAGGGTCACCAAAAGTCAGCTGTGACTTGACAGCGCTTTCCATTACCGCCACCACGAGTGCTCAGGATTGCAGCTGGGCTCTGCAAGTGGCTGGCCATGAGTAGGGATGCCTGGTGGTTACCTGACATCAGGTGAAGGAAGGGGCAGAAACTACACTGTGTGATGCATGGCATCACTTCTGGGCGAAACCCCAGATGTGATGTCAGCACCTTGGGCAAAACTCTGGGAGCCCCTAAAAACTCTGTGGTAGACCCTGGGGACTCACAGAGTGTCACCTGACACCCAGGCATCATAGCCAGGTTTTCGCCCCCCTGTAACATCACGCATTGTGTGCTCTCACCTCTGCACTCAACATTTCTCCTCAAAAGTCAGAGGGCGGACCCAACCAGTGACAGCCCTCCCACCCCCGCGGGTAAGTGGCCTCCTTATCTGGGCACCAGCAGAACATGATTCAGGGTGAAGCGGCCACCATGCACTTTCCTGGATAGAGGAGAGAGAAAGAAAAGAACTTAAAATCAGTTCATGGGGACAGGTTGCCAGACAGTTCATTGGCACAAACCTGAAAAAATTATCCATTGCCTTGCATGTGTCAGGCCATTACCAGTATTAGAATACATTCATCCTTGTTTCATTACATTAAACTGGCCTTTTTGCAGTTAAGGGGCAGCTCTTCTTCTCCATCAGTGTTTCTGAACAGCTAACTGAAACGGAGGACAGGTAGCAAGCCGGACCTGGATGGCCCAGGACAGATTGATCTTGGAAACTAAGCAGGATCAGCCCTGGTCATGGATGGGAGGCCACCAAGGAAGCCCAGGACTGCTACACAGAGACAGGCAATGGCAAAGCACCTCTGAATGTCTCTTGCCTTGAAAACCCAACAGGGTTACCAAAAGTTGGTGGCAACTTGATGGCGCTTTCCACCACTGGCAGATTTCAGAACTTAATTTGCTAAATTGTTAAAACATTTCTGATATACACTGAAAGACTGGACAACACTTCCAATTGCCATGTCAGATTACACAGGGAAGCCATTGGAATTCATAAACATAAACACAGTTTCAACAGGAAATAAGAGAGTTTAAAAATAAATAGGGCATGGTTTCCTGTCCTGAAAAACACAAAATGCTCTACAGCTGCCAATAGCACTACAGATAAGATTAGAGTTTCAATAGCCATTCCACAAACAAAAGAACCTCCTCAAGAAACAGGAAACCTCCTCAGGAAACAATCCATAGACAAAAGAACCTCCTCAGGAAAGCTCCTTCATTAGCATGTTCATAGCCTGGAGAACTACTACAAGATAATGACTCAGCCCTACTCCACCTTCCAGGGTAGATATAAATTACTTGCCTACCATTTTTCTGCTCACCTTGACACAGAGAGTACTCCATTTTTCTGTGTTATACCTCTGAGGATGCCAGTCACAGCTACCAGCGAAACATCAGGTCCTACAATGCCAAGACCATGGCCACGCAACCCAGAAAATCTACAGCAAAAGTTCTGATATACTTTATGTGTCCCAGAAAGTGGTTTTTTAAAAAACGTTTAGCGAAGATTGGATAAATATTTGAGGGTCACATACCTATTTTTCAATCTCATCTACCATGCACGGTTGTAAACAGGCTTGGAGGAGAGAAAATGTCCTGTCTCTTTAGCTGAGGCTTAACCAGATGTTATTTACCTCAATGACAAGAAGAAGGAGGAGGAGGAGATTGGATTTATACCCTGCCCTTCACTCAGAGTGGCTTACAAACTCCTTTCCCTTCCCCTCCCCACAACAAACACCCTGTGACGTAGGTGGGGCTCAGAGAGCTCTTTCAAGAACTACCCTTTCAAGGACAGCTCTGCCAGAACTATGGCTTGCCCAAGGTCATCCAGCAGCTGCGAGTGGGGAATCCAACCTGGTTCTCCCAGATTAGAGTCCATGCACTTAACCAAACTGGCTCTCAGCAGGTAATTAAAAACTTCAGCTGCCCATATCTATGCATTAAGCCTTTATTAAAGGGGCAAGATTGTTTCCCAGGCCTGTTGGTAACCCACCCTTCATCCAAGGTGCTCAGTGTGGAATATGTAGGTCTCCCTTCCTCCCCTTCATCTTCTCAGCAATCCTGTGAAGCCAATAAAAGAGTGATTGGCCCGAGGACACCCAATGAGTATCATGGCACTGCTGGACCTCCTGATAGCACGTGGTATTTTTGGCCGCTGTGTGACAGAGTGTTGGACTAGATGGGCCATTGGCCTGATCCAACATTGGCTTCTCTTATGTTCTTATGGCAGAGTGGGGATTTGAACCTGGATCTCCCCAATCCTAGACTTTTGCTCTAACAGACAAGCCAGCTAGATGGGAGGTTCAGAAGCTGTACCTTGCTGCCTTATGACAAGGGCCAACTCTGGTGTCAGGTTGTTAGAGAGCACTTGTCTGTGGCAGATCTCTCAGGATCCCTCTGATCTCTTCTGAGAGATCCCGGAAGAATCTCAAGCTCCATGAGGTAATTTTCACACAGATGCTGCTCCCTGCCCAGAAGGTAATAATTTGCCGGCAGTTTCTAAGGGAGCCTCGTTGCTATGGAGAAGAGAAAGGATTCCCTGTTAACTGGCAGAGATTCATGCCTGTTCTTTCCTGGGAAATTAACATTTATCTGTAACAGCTCACACAAAAGGTACCCTAGCATGAAATGAGATTGGCTTGGCAAGGAGGCTATTCTGGGTAGGTCTGTGATGTGTGGAAAGAGCTGGACCTTGATAAAGATGGGATGAGTTTAAAAAAGTGTCTGAGCCTTCCTGCTTCTCCCTCCCACCATGTAACCACCTTCACCAACTCAAATAGTTAATTCTACCGTGTTTCTCCAAGGGCAAATGAATTCACGGTCTCAGCACCCCTTTGGTCTAAATAAGACTAGCAGGTAATGTGTTGTGTACCCAGGGAAGCCCACACATGTGGCCGGGCAAACATGCGATCGGGCGAAAGAACTCAATCTTCGCTGCCAGAGACAATAGCCCAAACGGATCCTAGCGCGCACCTATAGGAACGCTAGGATCCTAGGAGGGACCTATGGGTCTAAGGGTGTACTGTAAATATCCAATCACGGGTGTGGGTGTGCGTTTGCGTGTGGTGTGAGTTGCAAATATAAGCCGGCCTGCAAGCTGGCAAAGCATCTCCTGTTCCTTTCCTAAAATAAAGTATGAGCTGAATCACTACGCTTCGCATCAGTCTCAGTACTCTATACTGGCAACGAGGACGGGATCCGAATGAGCTAGCCCGACTCCGACCCGGCAGTGAGCACCGACCCAGCAATGGATACTGTGCCCCGCACTGCTCCCGAGCAGCACCGCACCATGCCCCGATCCACGGGACATCGCTCGCCGTCATACCGCAGAGTCATGGCCATCGCTCCAGGAACCCTCACCGTCTTCGACCCCTCTCACCCCAAGTTCTGGGAATCGTGGGTAGACCAGCTCAAGAGCTTCATCTCCTACAACGATGTAACCGATGTACGTGCGGAGTGGCCACCATCCGCCTAGCGAAGAGCCTCCTGGCACCAAAGAAAATCGAGGAGAACACCTATGAGGAAATCATCGCAGTCCTCACCAAATATTATGCGCCAAAGCCCACCACGCTGGCCAACCGTAAGGACTTCCAGGCGCACCTTCAGATGCCCGGCGAAAAGGCCTTAGCGTTCATGGCCCAACTCCACCAGCTCACAGTGGACTGCGAGTTCGAGAAGGTCGAGGACAATCTGCTGACCCAATTTGTTTGGGGCATCCACAACACCAAGCTGCACCGCAAGCTTGTTGGTGCCACAGGTCTCAAACTGGATGCAGCCCTGCAAATGGCCACTGTCCGCCATCAGCAACACACCACATGTCCCCGGCGGTGGACAACTCTGAAGAGGAGGAGGTCCTGCAAGTGAGACAGGCCAGCTGTCGAAATCAATGCCCGCCACCGGTGATGCCAGCACACAGGGACGCCGGTCACTCTACGGTCTGTGCCAGCTGCGGGGATGGCTATGAATGCAAGTCATGCTAGTTCCACGACGCCATCTGCAGGACATGTGGAAAGCAGAGCCGCATCACTCAGGCCTGCCACTCCTGAGGACACTGGAGGTCAACCTCGATACACCAGGAGGACCTGGACCTACACTCTCTCACCATCAACCACCACCAGCACAAAGTAATGAATCGGCACCCAATGGTCCTAATAAGATGCATGTAACTGTGTAAATGGAGGGGTCCCCCTGTCACATGGAAGTGGATACAGGCTCTTCCTTCTCTATTATTTTGGCAGATACGCTACAGAAAATCTGCCCGGGGGGGCCCTCCTGGAAAAGCCATGGGGATTGTCTCTGCAGGACTTTCAGAAAAACCCGGTGGCAATCAAGGGGTGGGGCAGATTCAGGGTACAGTTCAGAGACATTGATGGCCCCTTAGAATTGCTGGTGGTGGAAGGGAAACTCACAAGCTGTTGGGACTGGCGTGGTTTGGGCCCCTGGGTTTTTCTGTGATGGGCATTCATGCCCGACAACCGCAGGACTTTAATGCGGTCTGCTGGGACTTTCTGGGAGTTTTCAATGGCACGATTGGCCGTTATTCCAGACTCCCTGTTTCCCTGGACCTCGACCCCGTGGTGTGGCCGATCAGAATTAAAGCCAGGCGGGCACCAATCGTGCTGTGGCCAAAGATAGAAGCCGAACTGGATCGGCTGGTCGAGCAGGGGGTGTTGGAACTGGTGCCGCATACCCACTGGGAAACACACATTGTCACTCCTTAAATTGAATGGGGACATATGCATTTGCGCTGACTATAAGTGCACCATTAATACAGCACTTCAAGACCAAGCGTACCCGGTACCGGTGGCCAGCCAAATCTTGGCTTCCTTGGCAGGGGCACGGGTTTTCAGCAAGTTGGATCTGGCTCAAGCCTACCAGCAGCTGCCGGTTGATGATGCCTCAGCTGAGACATGGACTATTGTAACACACAGGGTCCAGCGCCTGCAATTTGGGGTGAGCATGGTGCCGGGGATTTTCCAGAACCTTATGAATTGTCTGCTTAAAGGGATCCCAAGAGTTCAGCCATTCTTCGACGACATTCTGATTGTAGCTCTGGACTCTGAGACGTTTGTGGCGTGGCTCCGGACTGTTCTCAAGCATTTCGACACCACAGGGCTAAAGGTGAAGAGGGAGAAGTGCATCCTGGGAGTGCCCCGGGTGGACTTCTTGGGCTTTACGGCTGATGCCCAGGGAATACACCCCACACAGGACAAGATCCACTTCATCAGCAAGGCCCCCACTCCCTCCTCAAAGGTGAAGCTCCAGGCTTTCCTGGGGCTCTTGAAATTTTATCATTCCTTTCTCCCCCACAAAGCTGCCATCATGGAACCGCTGCACTGGTTTCTGGACAAACAGGCTCCCTGGGTCTGGGGCCCGGCTCATGACGCCGCTTTCCAGGCGGTCAAGGACTTGTTGGTCTCCAATGCTATGCTCGCCCATCTCGATGAGTCCCTGCCCATGGTGTTGGCCCGTGAGGGGTGGAGGTAGTCCTGGGTCACCGGCTGGCTGATGGCCACGAGGTTCCCGTGGCCTACTATTCCCACACCCTGTCAGCCACAGAGCGTAACTACGCTCAGATTGACAAGGTGGCCCTTGCAGTCGTTGCCAGCGTGAAGAAATTTCATGACTTCCTCTAGGGCCAGCCATTCACAATCGCCACTGACCACAAGCCCCTGCTGGGGCTGCTCGCCCCGGACTGCCAAACCCCTCAGATCTTGTCCCCCCAGGTTCTCCACTGGTCCTCGCAGCGTACCAGTATGCGCTTGTCCATCGCCCTGGTAAGGCGATGGGACCTTTTTCTCCAGTGGGGACCCTCATTCTCCTGTCCTCCATTTTATCCTCCCAACAACCCTGTGAGGAAGGTTAGGCTGAGAGAGTGTGACTGGCCCAAGGTCACCCGGGGTGCTTCCATGGCAGAGTGGGGATTTGAACCTGGGTCTCCCAGATATTAGTCCGACACTCTTTTGGGGGGGTATTTTTGCATTGTGTGTGTGTTCCCATGCCTGGAAGTCCTGGCAACCTCTAGCCACTCCTACTGGGGCACGGAGGACATTCAGAGAAGTGGCTTGATAGCCTGCCTCTGCCTCCCAGCCCTGGTATTCTTTGGAGGTTTCCCGTCCAGATACTTGCCGGGGTCGGGAACCCAGGAGTCTTTTGAGGACACCTAGTTAGGACTGGCCTTTAACAGCAATTGAAAGGAAGGAATAGAAGAAATCTCAGACTGGAAGCTGCCAAATGTAACCCAGTGTGGTGCAGTGATCAGTGCGTAAGATTTAATCTGTGGGGATCTTAGGCTCCACTCCCCAACTCTCCAGTATTTCCCAACCCAGAGTTGGCAGCTGTGCTACCTGTACAGCCCCATGAGGTAAGGGTACGACTGGCCAAAGCAGAGCAGGGATTTGATCTTGGTCCAGCGGTGCTGCCACTCTTAGTTAAGCTGCTCAACAGGCCCAGAGGGGAAAAAATGCCCTGTGCCTTTAACAGAGGGCTGGCTCTGCACTGGAGAAGAAACGCCATGCTGGCTCTCACGCCTTCCACCTGGCTCCTTAAAACTCAAAGGGGACTCTCTGAGCATACCAAGTCCCCGAGGTAAAATGTCATGGCATTCAAAGATGTCCTTTATTTGAACATGGCATTTCTTTTTGCAGTGTTGTTTTTGTAGAACTGGGCTGACATATTTCTTATTGCAGATTTGTACATTCTTGTTGCCCTCACCTGGATAGCCTAGGCTAACCTGATCTTGTCAGATCTCAGAAGCTAAGCAGGGTCAGCCCTGGTCAGTATTTGGATGGGAGACGACCAAGGAAGCCCAGGGTTGCCATACAGAGCCAGGCCATGGCAAACCACCTATGAGATTGCCACCAGTCACTTGCAACTTGATGACAATAGTAGCAGTTCGTAGTTGTTCTCTGTGTTGGTGTTGATGTTACTGGTTCTGTAAGGATCAGAACTTACAGATCTCGAGGCTTTTAAGTGTGATCAAGCTGTAAGTTTTCACAGGTTGGTTGCAGCCTGTTTGGGCCAGGCATTAATTAAAAGCACCTGGTGGCCTTGACAAAGGGCATAAGGCGCTTTTATCTGGAGGAGGCCTTGGTGACTGGCAGTAAGTTTACCTGGCAGAGGGAAGCCTGCAGGTATTTGATGTCTCAGAGATTCAGCCTCTGCCCAGCACAAGTAGTTGGAGATTTTTTTGCCGTTGTCATGATTTAAGAGTGATTCCTGCCAAGCAAACACTCTTTATTGCTTGAATGATTGAATAAAGGCAAAAGCAGTTTTTAATCTGCTATGGCAGGAGTATTTGCTGAGCATCTGCTTACATCTTTGAAAGGAACCTAGAAGCAGAAAGCCTCAACAAAAGACCAGGACCTGGTGAGAACCCCAAGCCCCCCCAGGTGGCTGTGAGTTCAGTGCCTGAGAACAGGAGAGGGACTGTCACAGAATCATAGAATGTTAGAGTTGGAAGGGACCTTGCAGGTCATCTAGTCCAACCCCCTGCACTCTGCAGGAGCATAGCTGAAAGATAGCTCTACATACCTACAACATACCTGAAAGATGGATGTCCAGTGTCCGCTTGAAAACATCCAGCAAAGGAGCATCCACCACCTCCCGAGGCAGACTGTTCCACTGCTCAACCACTCTTACAGTTAGGAAGTTTCTCCTGATATCTAGCCGGTAACGACTCCTTTGTAATTTCCACCCATTAGATCTAGTCTTGCAATCTGGAGCAAGAGAGAATAGATCTGCTCCATCTTCTACATGACAGCCTTTCAAACACTTGAAGACTGCAATCATGTCCCCTCTAAGTCTTCCCTTTCCCAGGCTAAACATACCCAACTCTTTCAGCCTTTCCTCATAAGACTTGGATTCAAACCCTCTCACCATCCTGGTTGCCCTCTTCTGGACACACTCGAGCTTGTCAACATCTTTCCTAAAGTGTGGCACCCAAAACTGGACACAGTACTCCAGGTGAGGCCTGACCATAGCAGAATAGAGTGGAACTACCATCTCCCATGATCTGGACACAAAGCTTCTGTTAATGCATCCTAAGATTGCATTAGCTTTCTTCACAGCCGCATCACACTGCAGGCTCATGTTGAGCTTGTGATCAACCAGAACTCCTAGATCCCTTTCACATGTGCTGCTGTCAAACCAAGTCCCTCCCATTCTGTATCTGTGCCTTTGATTTTTTGTGCCCAGGTGTAGGACTTTGCACTTATCTCTATTGAAATTCATTTTATTTGCCTCAGCCCACTGTCCTTGGTCCAGACAGGTTCCTCTTTTGATTCTCTTGGGACAGAGGACAAGAAGCAAGTTAAGAGCTCCAGAAGAAACTGTTTGCAGTGGAAAGCAGATTCCCTCCTCCCCCTGCCCCCGGTTTCTCCGCGTCATGTAATAGACCCAAACTGCCAAGTAGCCATCCGCCTCTTGAACTGCCTCTTTCTTGCTGGACTGGTTCAGGTATTATTCTTTTCTCAGCTCGTCTTGCTAAGCCTCAGCTATTGTTTGTCTTCAAGGAACCCACAAAGGAGGTTTGTTTACAGGCTTGATTATATTTTTCCCCTGATCCGTCAGCTGCACTACTTATAGTTAATGATTTTGCTGGCATTGTTTCCTTAACATCATTACTCATGACACAAGCATGAGGACTTCCCTCAAGGGCTCTGTAACAAAAGAGTTGCACAGGCTTCCCCCCCCAGTTTCATAGGGGCTGTTACAGAAGATCTCATTTCTTCATCATTGTTAAGCCAAAATGGGCTTATGCTGTATTCCCAGAGATCTGCAGCCAAAGAGCTGTGAAAATGTGAAATTGACAATGCAGTCCTGAACAGAGTTATATACCATCCTAAACCCATGGATTTAGAGTGTTGTAACTCTGCTTAGGATGGCACTGTTTGTCCTCCACCACCCACTCCACTTTCTTTGCCCAAGGAACTGTGAAAATGTGAAACTTACAATACATAATGCTAAAGTAACAGAAGAAGCCATAACAGGCACCAACCCCATCTGTGTCCAGAATCTGACCCAAGGGTCCCCAATTTTTTTGAGCCTGTGGGCACCTTTGGAATTCTGACACAGCATGGTGGGCACAGCCACAAAATGGCCGCCACAGGTGATGGAACCTGCCACAAAATGGCAGCTGCAGCTTCCCTTCGGTCACACAGAGAAGATCCTTGTGCTGTGGTGGCAGCTGCTGCCGAAGTAACATTTTTAAAAATCTACATGGCCAATCAAATCTCCAGTGGCCAATCAGAAGTCTTGCTGGGCAAAAGCCTCACTTCGTTCCACAAGCTTTCTAAAAACACTTGGTGGTCGGTGGCAGAAAAGGTATCAGTGGGCAGGATGGTGCCCATGGGTGCCATGTTGGGGACCCCTGATTAACCCTACCAGTGTTAGGTCTCTTTGGCACCCTCTTTGCCCTGCCCATTTCCTTTATGCCAGTAATGCCCAGTTCCTCCTTCTGTAAGGCAGTAGTCCCCAACGTGATGTCCATGAACACCATGGTAGTACCCACCAATGTGTTTTCTGGTCCTGTTTGCTTTTCTCCAAAGTAGAAAGCCAAATGTGGCTTTCTGACACCTCACCAGATCAGGCAGTGCTTCTGAGGAATCCAGAGGGCATCACGGTTGTGTCCATAGGGAGCACCTTATTTGGAAACATATGCCTCCATCACAGGAGGATGCCTGGTTTGGGAAAAAACAACAACCCCAGTTTTGGTCTTAGCCCCACTTCCCATGTCAAGGAACCAAAAACAATTCTGATAGACTAGTAGCAACTTCTGGAAAAAGAATACTTTTGGATCATTCCTTTTGCAGTAGCAGGACAGATAGAAAAGAGAATCCCTGCACTGTTTATTTCCAGTTATATTGTCTTTTGTTTATGTATGAATTTTGTGGTGCATCAGATTTTGTGAGTTTATTTTTCACACTGTATATATCTTTACTACTTTGCTTATTATGATGATTATTACATAAAAACAAAATAATACATATTATATAAATTCTTTATAATCTATCAAAATTGTTTACTTTTCTATTTTTGGATTCTTGTACACTGTGTTTCCTTTGCTTGTTCCACCGTGGTCCCTATTTTTGTCTTGCCACTTCCCATGTCAGCCATGTTGTGATGGCACCCACCACCCATTCTCAAAATTCCCAAAGTGCTCACAGGCTCAGCAAGATTGAGAACTCCCCCACTCTAGGCCATGTCTGAGATTGTGACTCCCTCTTCCAACTTTCCCACTGGCTCTTCCTTCCCGCCGCGTCTCCATTGTTATGTATCGCCTATACATAAGTGGCCTGAGCTTGAAACTCACCCCTATCTAAGCCTGTTATTGAAAACAGCAAAACCTGATTGGCTGCTCTGCGTAGGAAACCAATCAGGATACTAGAAAAGGTCTGGAGGGAGATTAATTGATTGGTTGTTATGTTACTGTTCTGATTGGTTGTTAATGCAACAAGGGGCGTGGTTTTGCCAGTCCAGATAGTTTAAAAGAGAGCCTGTTGCTCTCCAGTTTTGTGTTTGTTCCTATCTTGTTAATAAAGCTGAATCCCTTGTTATGAGCTGCGGCCTCAAGTCTCATACTTAACATCCATCATGCATGGATTCAGGCATACTTTATCCTTTAGCCTCCTATGCCTACTCTGACACTAAGCAGCAACCCCTCGTGATCTTAAGCGTGACCTTCTTCAGACTTTTTCTCCGATTAGCCGCTTCTTTCCTCCATCGCCTTCCCCCTCTTGCCCGTGAGCCTCCTTCTGTACTTACGCCTCCTTTTAAATTCTCTTTTTCACAGTCTTGTTCTTTCCATTTTCTAGTCTGTGCTCTGCCTTCCCTCTAGGCTGTGGAGGAATGCTACGCATTGCACTGAAGCCAGGCTCCGGTGCTTGGAAGAATTCCACTGAGCTCCTCTGGCTTCACGCATTTCACAAGGCATTGCCCACGTGCTGTCTTCGCTGCCAGAAGTGTCGGGCAAAATAAATAAGAAGAGTCGAGATTCTCAAGATGTCAAATGCTGTACCCAGTTCCAATTGGTGTGCTTTTTCTGTCCTTGTGTGAAATTGCTGCCTACGCAGAATCCTGCTTATAGCAGTGCCAAAAAAGGTACGGAGAGGAAGGATGCTTTTCAAATAAATGTTTCAACTCCCGCTAACAGGAGGCAATGAGATAATATGACCGCATCCTATTGGCAGGGACAGCTTTAGTGCTTAACCAAACATTACAAGTGTGTGTCGGGAGGGTAGCTGCATCGGTCTGCAGTAGAACAGCTAGATCTGAATCCGTAGCACCTTGGATACAAACATGATTTTGGGGGTATAAGTTTTAGAAAGTCAAAGCTCCCTCTATCAAGTTACAAATGTGGTATCTCTAGTACATGGCTCAGAACATGACATAAAGCCATGCCTTGCTGGAACCGTGGTTAGTTTGTGAAACCCGGATTTGGTCTGTTTTAAGGGCTGCCCATCACACAGACCATCATTCAAATCTTGGTTTGTCTCAACAAACAATGGTTTCATCACCTTTACTCTTTTCCCCTTCCTCCTGCACAGAGACCCAGATGGTATCCTAGTCTCCACTTGGAAAAGGGCAGAGCTGGAGAACAGCCATGATTAGGCCGGTAAGTCTTTTAAAAATGTAAGAAGAGCCCTGCTGGATCAGACCAGTGGTCTGTCTCATCCAGAATCCTGTTTCACACAGTGGCCAACCAGTTCCTCTGGAAGTCCAACAATAGGGCATAGAGGCTGAGGCCTTTCCCTGATGTTGCCTTCTGGCACTGGGATTCAGAGGTTGACTGCCTTTGAACATGGAGGTGTAGAGCATGTTTTCATACATCACACAAAACCAAAGTTAAAATTAACTGTGAATAAACCAACTTCGAATCATTGTTTCAGATCTTGATTTGGGGTACTCTAACCATAATTGAGTATAGTGGCCCACACTCAATAAAACTAATCCAGTTAGTTTAATTAATCCTTGGCTTTGCATGACATCCAGACAGAACCTGTATTCCTTTCTTTCTCATAAAGTTTAGATGATAATGACATCATTGGAGTGTGTGTTCTGTCTCTTTGACATCATTAGCTTTTGGCTCCAATACACAGCATGATGCCTTGTGTTATTACAGGGGGGGGAGGTGACAGCTCTGGTATTCATCCTTATCATCCCTTCCTGAAGCAAGAGGGAAAGATCTGCCTTGCCATGGCCAGTGTTCACCTGTAGTCGGTTATGACGGACCCCTGCTGTTTTCTTTTACCGTCAGGTGAATTTTGCCACCAAAACTCTGTTCCCCACTCTGTCTGAGCAGCCCCTCGGTAGTGAGTGTTAATAAACAGTTTATGACTTTCTGCATGTGACAGAGACTATATCTGGCTTTTGCCCAGGCCAGAGGTTTATTGTTGATGGTACTTGACACAAAATAAAGTTCAAGAAATGATGGTTTTATTAAACAGGTGCGGTTGGGTTAGAAATATGCAGGGGATGAGAAAACTGAGGTAAAATTTGTTACATTTACATATTATGATATTTTGAACAGGTGACAAAGTATAGTTGAAGTTTAGTTCCTTAGAGATATGGCTCTTAACAGTGAGAGGTTTGTCTTGGAGATTTCTTGACAGTAACAGTGTGTATTAAGAAAGGTTCATATAACTATCTTCATTTCCTGGAGATTAGTTCTTTCTTCTTGTACTTATTCTCCCTCCCTGTGGGGTTACAGCTTTCCCTTGGACTCTAGAGGAGTCAAAGACCATTCTCTTTTTTTTACCCATTCCAGAGATCCCTTCAGTTTTGAACCCACTGAATAACTATGAAGGAACTGTTCTCCTTTTCCTTGAAGCAATATTTCTTTTCTGTTTGGCTACACTGGCACCTTCAGCCTACTGACCAATCCCTCCTGCCAAAACTGACCCTCAGTTCTTGACCCAGTGAAATAAACAGTTTTCAGCTTGGCTGATGCTTAGACTAAAGTTCTTATTTGGAACTTTTCCTCAGATTTGATGGTGCAGAGTAAGGGCAAGGAGTTGTGTCCCTTCACTTTCACAAGTGGATTTGTCTGTTTCCCTCTGACAGACACACAAACTTCACCTCTGGCTTCTGACAGGCCAGAGAGGAAACAAGGCAGAAAGAGACCCTTTGCCTGAACACTCAGCTGCTCTTAAAGTTTTCCCCAGATGGCACTGACCCATCAGAGGGGGGGGTCACATAGGCAGTGGCCTGTCAATCAACCTGTGATTCACAGTGAGGCATTAACTCTTAATCTCCCAGCTCCCTGAATTTGATGCACTAAGCATCCTGTTTTTATTTATTTTTTATTTATTTGTTTTGATTTATATCCCGCCCTCCCCGAAGACTCAGGGCGGCTAACAATATACAGAATTTAAACAATATAAACAATATAAAACAATATCAACCAGGTAAAATTATAAAAACAAACAATACAACATAAGCACATTTAAACCCAAGATGACGGGAAGACAATGGCATGGTTTTCGAGGTGGAATATCGAAGGTGGAATAGCGGCAGTGGTCAGTTCATCACATCGGTCCATCCATCTAGTTCTCTTCCTCCTGCCTGTCTTCCCACCCACCCCCCATCACAGTCAGCTGCAATTCTGCTTCCTCATTCCACCATACACAAGATGGGGATGTCCAAGAGAAATCTCATCTGCTGTGACTCAGTGGCACAGCATCTGCTTTGCATGCAGAAAATCCCAGGTTCAATCCCCAGCATCTCCAGTTAAAAGATGATGCAGTAGACTTCTTCCTGGGACCATGGAGAAAACAGACCGTGACAGGTGAATAGTCTGACTCAGTACAAGGTTAGCTTCATGTGTTCATTTTATGACACTTGATGCTATTTTTAGAAACTTTTCTCCAGCTGGGAGAGAAAATGAGCCACAGTGGAGGGAATGATAGGAGATAACAGAGGTCAGATCCTAGAAGCTAAAATGATCAAACTGAGAGTACTGTACTTTGGTCACATCATAAGAAGAAGCCAAGAGTTCCTGGAAAAGACAATAATGCTAAGAAAAGTTGGAGGCAGCAAGAAAAGAGGAATACCCAACATGAGATCGATTGGCTCAGTCAGGGAAACCACAAGCCTCAGTTTTGCCAGACCTGAGAATGGCTGTAAACGACAGGTTGTTTTGGAGGTCACTATTTCTTAGAGTCACCATGAGTTGGAAGCAGCTTGACAGCATTTAATACACACACAGCAGAGAAGAGGGCTTGTTTCCCCACCAAAGTCTTCTCCAGTTATTCTGGTGTAAGGCAGGGATGTTCTGCCAGGCTTTTGGTTGAGGACAGCAACGGTTTCCATCTCATAACTGGCACCCTCCTCTTTTCATTTTCCATTTTGCCTGCTCCAGCCTCCTCTTTAACCTGTCAGTGAGATGGAATAACTGTCCAGAGCAGGTTTTAGATTAAATTATAGATGCCATCTGAAGACTGTGAAATTTTGGGATTGATTGCTGATTTTAAACTGTATTTTTGTATATTTTAATTTATTCTATCCGAGCTCTCACCCACAAAAAAAATCTGCAATGTTTTCTCAGACTGGGAGAAACAATACCATAATCAATGACACTGCTACCCAGTCTAGAGCTAAATGTGTACTCCCCCAACAAACCATGTGGTAAAGACCCATTTAATATAAATCTATTAAAGGGGATACAAAAGTCTGCCAAGAATGCTCCCGCTGTATTGACATGGGAGTCTTTAGAGATCCTAGATATAATCATGAATTCAGGGAGAGAGGTCTTAAGGTCAAAGCCCAGGGTTTTATATAAGGCATAATTATCCTTGCCTATTCTAGCATTAAAGTCACCCATGATTATAAATTCAGCAGAGGGATATTCCCCCTCTAAATTCTCAATATATATGTTCAAATCGTTCCATTGTGCTGAAAGATCCCCTCTAGTTAGACAGGAGGGTAAATATACATTGACCATTATTAACGTTAGGGCTGGCAATCTGATTAAGACTGCCTGGGCCAATGAAGAACATGAGGTGAGAGGAATAGCTTCAGAAATCAGGTAACATAGGTCTGCTCTACAGCGGCCCTTATGTTTAGGTTTGGTCACTGGCATGGAATAGGACTTCTAACCTTCAAACTGTATTTCATTCTGAGCCCAAGTTTCCTGGCAGAATATCAAATTGTTTGAGGAAAGACCAAAAATCTATGTTATTTGCCTTTTCCCTCCAGCCCGCAATATTCCAGGATAGGATCTTTACTACTGGTTCTTGGCCACCATTGGGTAGTCAATCGAATTCCGATACCTTGTCCAGTTCTCCCCTGTGATCAAGAAATACACTGCTATTTTTGGCAGTAATTTTAATTTATTGTAAATTGCCCAGAGCCCTGCGTACTTAGGGATGGGGTGATTCAGAAATTTAATAAATAATAATAAACACACGCTGTGCTTTGTAAGCCTTTCCAGAACTGAGTGCCACATGGAGGCTCTTCTACAGCCATTTAATGAACCAGTTGTGGCTGGTGGCAGGTGATCGGATGCCCTATGAACTGTGGAACTACTGCATGGCTCTCAGTGTGAGATGCTGATCTTCCCAATTCTGATGTAATAAGGTCATAACAGGTGTCTCCACACCAGTACTGGAGAAAAGCGATCCTGTAAAGAGTGAAAATTAATGATGAAGAAATGTTTTAAAAGAAGATAAAAATTTAAAACGAAGATGGCAGTAATCCATTTGGCTGATTGCATGCCTGTGGTCTCCAGAGGGGAAAAAAAGATTGCTGTGTGGTGCCAAGACTGCATACACGGATAAGTGCATTTCCCCTGACACCAGAAAGTGGTGGTAATTGTGGTTACTCTCACCGTCATATGGGCGTCTGCAGGAAATTCTCACTTCCTCTGATTAGATTGTCTTATGCATTTCACAGCAGATATAGGATCTGAAAGAGCAGATTGAAGAGATAACAGGAAAAGGCCCATGGCAGGAAATTCAGAAGGGGGGGATGAGGTGGAGGGAATCCAGGGATTCTGGAACAAAATGCCAAAAATGTAGGATTCTTCACAGCAGACGTGGTTGAACCTGGAACAGATATGCAATGTGTCTACCAGGCCATAAGGGTCTATCTGCACCTGCTTTTTCTCTACATAAATCTTGATGCTTCCAGGTTCTATAGCACACAAGTGTAGACTGTCAAATCTGCAGTGTTCCCTTTCACACCATAGTTGATGGGGGCTACGTTTCCATCCTCTGTGGCAAGGAGGTACCTGTGCATACGCTACTGAGTTCCAGAGACCCTGAAATTGTCTGGATACCTTTGACAGGTTCCTGGACAACACATAGCAGAGATTTTTTGGGATCCATACACATATACAGAGCTCAGTGCCTGTGGCTTACAAACTCCTTTCCCTTCCCCTCCCCACAACAGACACCCTGTGAGGTAGGTGGGGCTGAGAGAGCTCTTTCCAGAACTGCCTTTTCAAGGACAACTCTTGTCAGAACTATGGCTTGCCCAAAGTCATCCAGCAGCTGCAAGTGGAGGAGTGGGGAATCAAACCCGGTTCTCCCAAATTAGAGTCCGCGCACTTAACCACTACACCAAACTGGCTCTCACAAGCAAGTCTTTACAGAATTTATGGATACCCAGGCCCGGTCTGTACATACAACAGACTGATGTGGTAGGAAGGAAGGGCTATGCTGCTACAGTTGGGCCTTCACAGTTGTAATGCTCCCCCCTCATGTAAAAGCTCCCTGCAAGTTTCTTTAAAAACAGACACTAGGGAGATGCAACACTATGCAGGGTTGCCAGCTCTGGGTTGGGAAATACCTGGAGATTTGGGGGATGGAGCCTGAAGAGGGCAGGGTTGGGGAAGGACTTTGATGGGGTGCAGTATCAGACAGCCCGCCTTCTGAAGTGGCCAGTGAACTGATCTCTGCCACCTGGAAATCAGTTGTAATCCCAGGAGATCTCCAGCCTCCACTTGGAGGCTGTCAACTCTAATTACTAGTTTCCCACTTACTGGGAATAATGAATGCTGGGAACATGGAAAAATGAAGTCTCCCCCTTGTTGACTGAATTGGTACACTCCATCCTTCTGCTTCAGCATTCTGGCATCTCATTACTAGCTCACCCTGCTGCAAGCACACCCAAGTGCATAGGACTGCAGTATGGTAGATACAGCACCCCCACCCCACTCAGGTCTAGAACTGGCACCCATCATTAAGGTTGTCAGTGTGTCTGGATTAAAAAAAAAAGTCATGACTCTTTAAGAGAAGATGGGAATGCACAGCTGAAGCTTTTCCTGGTTAGAAGGTAAATAAAAGCAACTGGTAAATAATATTTCACCAGGCTTCTAATATAGGGACAGAACATAAAGAGAAGCCATGTTGGAGCAGGCCAACTGCCCATTCAGTCCAATGCTCTGTGTCACACAGTGGACAAAAACGAGGTGCCATCAGGAAGTCCACCAGTGGGGCCATAATTCCAGAAGCCCTCCCACTGTTGCCCCCCAAGCACCAAGAATACAAAGCATCACTGCCCAGACATAGTGTTCCATCTATACTTTATGGCTAATAGCTGCCGATGGACCTCTGCTCTGTATGTTTCTCCAATCCCCTCTTCAAGCTGTCTATGCATGTAGCTGCCCCCACTTCCTGCAGCAGCGAATTCCACATGTTAATTACTCTTTGGGTGAAGAAATACTTCCTTCAATCTGTTGTATGCCTGCTGTTCATTAATTTCATTGAGTTCCCATGAGCTCTTGTACTGTAAGGGAGAAAAGTACTTCTTTCTCTCCCCTCTCTATCCCCTGTATAATTCTACAAACTCCTATCATGTCACCCCTCAATCCGCATTTCTCCAAACTAAAAAGCCCTAACCTCTTCAACCTTGCTTCATAAGGAAGGTGTTCCATCCCCTTAATCATTTCAGTTGCCCTTTTCTGCACTGACCCCAATGCTAAAATGCGCACAGTATTCCAAATGAGGCTGCAACATAGATTTATAAAGCGGTATTATGACAGTGGCTGATTTGTTTTCAGTCCTCTTCCTAATAATCCCCAGCATAGCATAGTATTTGCCTTTTTATTGTAGTTCCATACTGTGGACTTCAACAGTAAATGGCCATCGATGGCACCAATTAATCAATCTAACTGCTTCAGAATTAAGCTCCCCATCTGTGTGCAGATAGATGGTAACTGGTAGTGAGGGAGACATACAGCCAAGAGATGATGCAAGATGGAATGAGCAAGCAAAGTGTTCAATCCAGGAACATCAACAGCCTCATCCTACTTTGGCTCCCAGAGTGAGCGCATCTGTCACCATCCAAAAATGCCCGAAAGGGTCCTGTGAGCTGAACACCTGCCATTGCAGAGGGCAGCAGGAAGTTCTCTCATATCACAGAGTGGCCGATCACATGTCTTCCACGCCCCATTTATAGGCCAACTCCTGCACTGCCTTCTTAACTAGCAATTCTGATAAAGTGCTTCTACTCAAAGCTGTTGGACATGTCAACTCCGTCCCAGAGATACCCAGGCCAGATGATAAATTGGTTGTGGGGTCTGGGGCTGATCCACTCTACTTTGGCTTTACTTTCTGATCTTTCCCCTCCTTGCTCTTTCTCATATTTATGAAGTTGGCCAAGGGGTCTCCTTCTTGCTCCTGTTTCTGCAACAGGTGGTGGGAGGTCAAGTGGACTTTGTGACCCGCAGGCCTTCGGTCCAACATCATGGCCTTTGGGGAGGAGGCCAATCGGACTCTGAAGACCCGCACTGATCCCTTCTGGAAGGAGAAAGATGAGAAGGAGAATCCCACAGTCGCATACAGCAAACAGCCTGTGGTATGGAAAGGTCTGAATCTGAAGAGGCCTTTGTGCTAGTCCCTGAGGAAGTGGAATCCGACTCAGGTTCAGAATCGTGTTGCTGGGACTTTTTAGTGGCCAGAAAAGAGCCTCTGGCATTGCCTTGCTTTCTCCGCTTCTGAGGAGGCAGCAGGTCAGTATCAGAACCGTGTCTTTTCCTTCGGGGTGGGGATAAGTCCGAGGAAGCCTGTTTCCCTTGATGGGCTAAGTGCTTATCTGAAAAGCATTCTTCTCGGCCTCTACTTGCAGTTCTGAGACTGCTTTTGCTGGTCATGGAATGAAGCGGACCTGGGGAGTTGTGGCGGCCCCTTCTGGGCAGGGACAATTCTGGTGAATGCTTTGTTTGCTTGCGCTTCCCGGCTTCTGAACTGTTTGGTTCCACAGCCCCAGAAAGATCAGAGCCTGGCACTCTTCCTGGTGATCTCCCAAGAACGTCCACTTTTTACCGGCACGGAATTCCTCCACCCACTTTCCTTCTTCTGGCCGCTCATCCATAAATTCAGCCACCCCAGGCAGGTCTCCATCTTCCCACCTCTTCCTCCTCTTTTTCTTGCACATTAGAACTGCTTTTGCAACTCGCAGCATCATCCACCACGCGCATTCCCCCTTTGGCCGCTGCCCCCAAATCGGCCTCGGCCTCACCAGGCTCCACGTAGCGCCGCTTCAGCTACTCGGCTTCCGACAGGCCCGAAGCCGCCGCCGCCGCACCACCTTCGTGCCTAGGAGAGCGACCTTAACCTTTTCTCCAATAAAGTCCACCGCGGCCGAACATCTCCGAAAGGAGCCACACGGACACGACCCAGCCTCCACGCCGGCCGGCGCCACTTCCCGAAACTGAGCCGCCGCTGGGGGCGCCAGAGAACAACCACGGGAGCCAAAAGAGCCGAGCGCGGCGATTGGGCCAGGAGCGTGTGGGCCGGCTACGAGGGATGAAGACGCGACACCCCCCGCCCCGCCCCAACCGGGCGCACCACGTGACGGACCCACAGAGAATGTTGGGCTCCTGCCCCACGGCCGGCGCCGCGCCGCTTCCCCGAAGGCGGGGCAGCCCTCGGTGCGTTCACGTGGGGCTGCTGTGATGATGTCACGCCCCGCTCCCCTCCCGGGAAGGAGCGCTCGCATTCAGAACGCCGAGGAGCCGCTGGGCTGAATGGGCTGGCGGCGCGGAGTAGCCCATTGCGAAACCGCGCGAGGCAACTTTTGGCGTCCTGCGCTTGGCGGCGCCGGTTCCGCTCGCCGCCCTCGCCGCTCAGCCGCGCGCCTCAGTCCCCGCCGGCAGCCGCAGCAGCAGCAACCTCGATGGGGTGAGTCCTGCTGCAAGAACTTTGGCTCGCCTTTGCCTGCTTCTCTCCCCCACCCCTCCCGCGTCCGACTTTCTCCGTGTCTCTGACCCCATCCCCTGCGGTGCCTCTCGCCTTTCTGCTGCGCTCCAGCCAGCCGGCTCGTGGTAACTCCGGGAACACTTGAGGAGGGAAGCGGGGAGGGCGATGAATGGCAGCATTGTCTCGCCAGGCTCCCGAGCAGCAGATTTCTCTCTCTCTCTCTCTCTCTCTCGCGCGCGGGCGGAGACGGGATGGGAGCAAGCGAAGGGCAGGGGAGCTGCCAAAGGCGGCCGCTCCGTCAAGGCGGCGGGGTGCCGTGCGTGGGAACTGGACGGGCGGCCCCGTGTTGCCTTGGGATGGAGCCGCTGGGGGGGGGGGGAGGGAGGGAGGGAAAGGGGCTCTTCGGCCTCTCCTTGTCCCGGGCCCCGGAGGTTTGGAAGGGCGGGCGGCGGGCGGTGGGGTGGCCAAGGACGAGGTTTTAGGGCGCTGGGTCTGAGCTCCGGATCAGCCCGTTGGGTTTCTGTGGCCCGAGCGGTGGGAGGCCTCTTCTGGTTGCCAACATGAGAAAAGGAAAGTTCCTTCGGGAGAGGGAGATTGGGGGGGGGAGCCTTTGGCTTCCTGGGATGAGGGAGTGGCTGGTGGCTCATTCAATCTCTCTGTCTCCCCCCCCCCCGGTTATGCTGTATTTTCTGTTCTTTCTTCTTCGGGGGGAGGGTTCCTTCTGACCGCCCCCCCCCACCCCGCGCCTCCCAGAAGCCACACTTTCTAGAGAGCTCTTTGCTTGTGGCCTGGACCCACCAGGGGCTTTGGAAAGTTGACAGCTGCGGTTCGCTCGTGAGAGTCAGATTTACTTGGCAGGCTTCGGGGGGCGACAGGGACTGCATTCCTCGGGCATGTCTCCTCTGCCAAGGTAACCCCAAAACCGGGTGGTGGCGGTGGCGACTGAGGGTTAGGAAAGGTGCCACAAAGGGGTCTGTTTTGAGTTAAGGGGGTCTGTTTGTCCCGTCCCCCCCCAGGGCATTTATCCCTCCGAGTTGCCTGAACGCCCGGCATTATTGGTCAGCATGTTTGACGGCTGTAATTGCCTATAAACTACTCGGCTAGCTCATAATATCTTACGCTCTTGGCAGTATAAACACCTCTCTCCGGCTTTGCTTACTCTAGTGAAGAATATACCTCTGTAGGCGTGCTCAGGACTTGAATGAAATAGATGGTTCTTTAGAAAGCGGGAAGAACCAAGGGAAACCCTTAAGAAACAGAGCATCAGGGGCAGAGTTATAGGAGCGGAAAAGCAATAATTTTTGAACACTTAGTGACTTTTGTACTTGATTTATCTGAAGGGATTTGTCACTAGCAACTCCCGTGTCACCATACTTCTGAACTAAGTGGGCTAAATGTATGAAATAAGTACAGTCAACAGTCTGCAGCCAGTGAAGTAGTGGTTAAGCATGCTGGACTAGGATCTGGGAGACCCGGGTTCAAATTCGTACTCATGCCATGGAGGCTTGCTGGGTGTCCTCGGGCCACTCACACACACGCAGCCTAACCTACCTCGCAGGGTTGTTGTGAGAATAAAATGGAGGAGAGGAGAATGATGTAAGCCAGATTCGGTCCCCATTGAGGAGGAAAGAGAGGTAGAAATGAATTAAATAAACTTGTGTTGCATTTAACTGTGGGGTTTTTTTGTCTTCTTGTTAGCTGCCCTGAGTCTCTGGGCAATGCAGGATATAAATATTCTTAATTAAATAAATTGTGCTGTCATTTGTCCTAGGTCTGAAGGTATATGGTAGCTCTGTTGAGGTTGTAACAGGTCTATGTTTAGTCAGTAGACTTTTTAGGAACTTCTGTTTATACCACCTGTAGTTCCGTGGAGGGAAGGTGATATATAAATGTTGTAGTCATCAGTAATTAATGGTTTGATTTCTCACATTACACTGCAGCAGGCACAGATTTGCTCTCAAAGTTGACCGAGTTCCAGAAGGGCAGTGACTGGGATGGCCCAGGCTAACCTGATCTCAATAAATCTCAGCGAATAAGCAGGGTGCACCCTGGTTAGTACTTGGTTGGGAGACCAACAAGGAAGGCTGCTCATATCTTGCCTTGCAAACCTTATAGGGTTAAGAGCATAAGAGAAGCCATGCTGGATCAGGCCAGTGGCCCATCCAGTCCAACACTGTGTCACACAGTGGCCAAAACCCAGGTGCCATCAGGAGGTCCACCAGCGAAGCCCTCCCACTGTGCCCCCCCCAAGTATTCCATCTATACCTGTTGCTATTAGCTACTGATGGACCTCCGCTCCATATGTTTATCCAATCCTCTCTTTAAGCTGTCTATGCTTGTAGCCACCACCACTTCCTGCAGCAGTGAATTCCATGTGTTAAATACTCTTTGCCATTAGTTTGGTTAAGAAAGCCAATTTGGTGTAGTGATTAGGAGCACGGACTCCAATCTGGGAGAACTGAGTTTGATTCCCCACTCTTCCACATGCAGCTGCTGGTGTGAACCTGGATCAGTTACAAGTTCTTTCAGAGCTGTTCTCGAAAGAACTCTCTCAGCCCCATCTACCTCACAAGGTGTCTGTTGTAGGGAGGGAAAAGGAAAGGAGTTTGTAAGCCGCTCTGAGCCTCCTTCGGGTAGTGAAGGTCGGGGTACAAATCCAATCTTCTCCTCCTTCTTTCCACCACCCGCCCCTTCCTGACCTTCACGATACACATACGTGCTTCTCACATTCACACTGGACATTTTGCATCTAAAAATAAAATGTATAAGCTAGTTCTGTGTGGAATTTATCATATGGTGAATCTAAAGGTCAACTCGTGTGACCTGCAGTAGATTTCCACCTTCATATAGATTGTTGGCTATATCAGATGCTGCATCATAATTGGCCAGATTACTGTAAAGTCAGTCTGTACTGTCAGATACATTTCGTTTATAGGTATTGCATCACTTTGTCAAGACCTGCATTCAAAGGTGAAAGCAAATCTGAACTCTGAGGTTCCCTCTCCCCTAACTGTCCAATGTCGGTAAAAGCACAGATAAGATTCAAGAAAGAAAACAATATACTTGATTTAAGGATCCAAAGGAGCAAAGACTCTTGATTAGATGGCTTTCAACCATCCTATCTCTTTGTGTTTTGATACTGAGCCCAATTTTCCATTTCATAGTTGGCAAACGTACCAGATTAAAGTGACACGGAGGCAAGAGAGAATGCAGAATATTGTTCATGGAACAACAGATGAATGGGTTTCTAGTGGCAGTTGTTGGTCTTGGAACGCATACATAGGTCATATTAGCTGGGATACATTTGACTGGTATTTTTAAAAGTTTGCTTGTTTTCCCCCTATTTTTCCTTTCCAGTTGCTGTGGTGAACTGCTTCTTAAGCTATCGGGCTTGTTTAATGCAATAATGCTTTTTTGAGCGGGGGCATCTTAAAGAAGGTAAAACTTTGATATCAGTAAATGAGAACCGTGCAGTATTCTGGAGAACTGCAAATATTTGCTGGCTGTGTGCATACTTTTTGGGGTTTATAGTACATATCAGATCCTTGTAGAACAGTCTAAGGGGGTGCAAAGATTGCACTCTGTGATGCCCCGCAGGAGTCGCTTCTGTCTCTATCAAAGACATCTCGCCCACTTTAGAAAGAACCTCAGGAATGTTGCCTGCTAAGGAACGTAAATATAGCTGGAATTATTTCTAGAGTTGCTTTTTCGGCTCTTTTGATGCATATTTGTACAGGCACGGGAGTGTCTGAACAGTCAAAGTGAGCCCTCTGGTTCTTTTAGGATGATTAACTGGACCTGAGGGGCCAGAGTATGACATTTGGATGGTACCCAGTTTTGCTTTTTTGCACCCTGAGCATACCTAAGTCTGGCTCCTTGGAATGACACCAAAAAGACCTTTGCCAGCCTGCCAAGTGTGGGCAACAGTGGGATTGTTTGCTTTGTTCTTAAATCAGGACTTGCTTATTTTGGGCAGTACTGATACTAAAAATGGCTGGGGTAAAACAGTGCCAGTTCACCCCCCCCGACTTTTAAGTTATCTTTCTTTCTCACACAGAAACATCTGGTTCTTGGGTTATAATACTGCATGATTGGTCTTAAGTGATGAGGTGCCCAAATTATGTTCTCAGGATTTTAAAGGCACCCAGCATCTGTACTTAGATTATCGTCTCAAAATTAAATCCTGTGGTACAAGGGAGAGCTTTGTGTTCCGCTGCTAAGTTTGTAGCAGGAAAACTGAGTCTTGTGACACCTAGAAGATTCAGAAGAAGAAGGTTTTTATACTCCACTTTTCTCTTCCTTATGGAGTTTCAAAGTGGCTTACAATTGTCTTCCCTTCTCCCCAGAACAGGCACCTTGTGAGGGAGATGGGGCTGAGAGAGTTTCGAGAGAACTGTGACTGGCCCAAGGTCACCCAGCAGGTTTCATATGAAAGAGAAAGAAGAGCTGGTTTTTATATCCCGCTTTTCTCCACCCTAAGGAGTCTCAAAGTGGCTTTCCATCGCCTTCCCCTTCCTTTCCCCACAACAATCACCTTGTGAGGTAGGTGAGGCTGAGAGGGTTCTGAGAGAGCTGTGACTGGCCCAGCAAGCTTCATGTGGAGGCATGGGGAATCAAACCCAGTTCTCCAGGTTAGAGCCTGCCACTTTTAACCACTGCACCACGCTGGCTCTCTTATTCAATTTTATTATGGCAAAAGCTTTCATGGACTAGACCCCATTTTCATTGTACATGAGCTGTGCCTGCTTCTCCGTGGAAGTGCTTGCTATATAGAAGTCTGCAAACTTACAAATGCAGACTATGAGCAGTTCTTCTATGGGCATCTGTAGATAGGCTTGGAACTGACAGGGATGGTCAGTTTAGGTTTACTGTACTGGTCAGTTTAGGATTAGCTAGTTATTCTCTTTTTGGTTCCTGCTTATATAGGATTTGGTGCTTAGTTCTGAAGGACCTTTCCTTTTAAAGATCTTTTGGGGTGACCTGACACTTTTTGACCCTATGTGCCTGTCTGCTTTACAAGGCAGGACTACTACTAGCCGAACTGGAGGGACAGCTTGGCCTAAGGGATAGAAGGTGGTTTGTCTGCGTGCACACTCACGACCCACCCCACCTCTAAGTGACACAGGGAACTGGAGAGTCAGTGGGGGTGGGGGCAAGCATTTCAAAGGGCGATTCTGCATTGGCTCTTCCCTCCGTTGTTTTACGAAACCCACGTTTGAACAGAAATTCCCCTCTGCATTGCATGCTGCTTTCACTTTCTTTGATCATCAGATTTTTGTGGTACTCTCTACACTGTATGACACTTTCACTTTCTTTGATCATAGGGTTTTATGGTACCTTCTGCATAAATTTATGGCCTTTCGGGAGTGGCTTTGCAGTCAGTACGGCCTTGCCCTGAGGTATTTGAGTGTGGTTTTGAGCTGCAACTTTTCCTCAGTGTTGAGAAAATGTGGAGCGAATGCTAGATGCAGAATCGCCCAAGGAGAGCTTCCTAACCTTGGGAGGAGAGGAAATGATTTCTTTAAAGACACTTGGACACTTCTGTACAAGCCCTGTTGGTCACTCACAGGGGAGAGAAAGGGGGGGAGGGTGAATGTGACATCTGACACTGAAATCAGTTTTCCAGTGTTTCCATACCAGTGCTTCATCTGTGAGGTAAGTGGGGCTGAGAGAGTTCTCGGAGAACAGCTCTTGAGAGAACAGCTCTGAGAGAACCGTGACTGACCCAAGGTCACGCCCAGCAGCTGCATGTGGAGGAGTAGGGAATAAAACCAAGTTCTCCCAGATTGAAGTCCGTTCTCCTAACCAGTACACCAACCTGGCTGTTTCTTTATGGGAGCTCCACGGAGACAGATAGGTGATGCTTTCTGGAATGTTCCAAAGCACCTACTGCTCCAAAGAGGCCGAGAAAAATCCCAGATTAGCACTTTGCTTTGGCAAAAAATGTTTTGGGAAAGAAGGAAGTGGACATCAGGAAGCACATTAGCAGGCCCCGTGGTGCCCACGGGCACCCTGTTTGGGATTAGTGGTCTAAACTCCTTCCAAAAACCTTGAGTTCTTGTATGTGCAAGGTCATTAGCTTGGGTAGAAACCCAACTTGGCTTGTTCCAAAATATGCAAAATAGTTGCAGTTGGTTACAGGAAAACTTGCATGTAAGAGCAAACGAGCAATGGATAATCCATAACGGTGAGGCCTTCAGATACTCCCTTGGAGCAGCAAGACTTCTGTAGCGAGCCTCGGTGCTGCTCTCGTTTGACTGGAGGGCGACAGCCCGATGCGTCTGACAAGGGTAGATATTGGGGTTGGCAGCTGCACCGTAACTAGCGGGGAGAGAGTGTGCCGGTGGCTAATTGACGGAGCAGTCCCAGCTGTCAGCAGAACTTACACTCCGAGATAAAGAAACTGGGTTAGTGGCTTAGTGGCTCAGAAGGAATGTGTTATCATTTAATGAACTAAAAAGAGAAGCAGTGTCGGAGGGAGGAAGAGGGAGATCCTTCGAGGAATTCCTGCTGTGACCTTTGCAGGGGGATAGCCGGGTTCTGCTTGTGTATGCTGGGCGAAATGACTCCTTGGGGGAGGCGTCTGTAACTGTAGTATGTAAAAGGGAAGGTGGTGGTGTATTGCATTAATACTGGAAGCAGATGCCCTCTTGAGTGCCTGCTATAATAAAGTAGGTTTGATGCTTCTGATAGTCTTGGGTGTTTTCCACTTGGGGACCGTCTCCTGTAGTTTCCTTATTGCTGCTCTGGTTGCTACAATGGCACATCAGTGACAGGGTTTCCATGCAAAAGGTTTCCCTGGCAGTTGTTTTTCTTTTTCATTCATAATTTTAACAGCGTTATATTGATGCACTGTTATACTAAAACATGCATCAGGTTTCTGAGTTCCCACTTTGAAGGCACTTTCACACACACTGAATAAAGCACTTTTAGTTCACTTTCAATGCATTTTAGCGATTGTTTGGAAGTGGATTGTGCCATATCACACAGTAAAATCCAGTGGCAAAGTGCACTGTAAGTGGGTAAGCATTATTCAACATGTGTGAAGGTGCCTTTAGTCTAAAAACTATCTGTAGCCTATTTCATTATATATATGAGGAAAAAGCATATCTCTGGAACAAAATGGGCTAGAGAGACTTTTTTTTCCTGAATGAAAGCTGGGAACTCAGAGAACCTGATTCATATTTTAGTACAACAGTGTATCAGCAGAACACTATTAAATTGCAGATTAGAATAAAGCCAAAACTCTTTGCAGCAAGGGAGAGGAAATGGCTCTGTGTGAGTGGGACCAGGGAAATCCAAACTCTTCTACGCACCAGGTAGCCCCCCCCCCCCAGGCTTTGCTACAATCTTTGCCAAAAATGTAGAGCAAAGCAGATTTGAGAAAGATTGGACAAAAGGTGGGGAACCCCCCTGGAGGTACACAAATGTACCACAGTGCTGTGGAGAAGCAGGAAAAAAATCCTACTTTCCAAGGAGCATGGAACTCTGGGGAAATAACTTGTGTGGAAACACCCTTGGGTAGATGTGTCTGAGAAAATGTGGCCCAAGTGGGTGATTACACCAGGAAGTATACTAATGTGGTTGTGGGTTCAGAGCTCTCTTTTCCCATGTGCGTTTTGGCTTCTTATTCTCAAAGTACTAGAACTTGAGGGCATCCAGTGACGTTGATGGGCAGTAAATTCAGGACAGACAAAAGGAATTAGTACTTTATATAATGAGTGGTTAAAATGTGGAATTTGTTGCCAGAGGATGTAGTGATGGCCACAGGCATAGACAGTTTTGAAAGGGGGTTAGACAGATTAATGGAGGATAGGTCCAGCAGTGACTACAAGCCATGGTGTCTGTAATCCTCTGAACCCCAGAGCCAGGAGGCAACATCAAGAAGAAGAAGAAGAAGAGATTGGATGTATACCCCACCCTTCACTCAGAGTCTCAGAGTGGCTTACACACTCCTTTCCCTTTTCCTCCCCACAACAGGCACCCTGTGAGGTAGGTGGGGCTGGGAGAGCTTTCTCGAGAACTGCTCTGTCGAGCACAACTCTTGCCAGAACTATGGCTTGCCCAAGGTCACACCAGCAGCTGCATGCGGAGGAGTGGGGAATCAAACCCAGTTCTCCCACATTAGAGTCTGCATGCTTAACCACTACACCAAACTGGCTCAAGGGAAGGTCTCAGCCTCTGTGCCCTGTTGTTGGCCTTCCAGAGTAACTGGTTGACCAGTGTGTGAGACCACATGCTGGACTAGATGGACCACTGGTCTGATCTGGCAGGGCTCTTAAATTCTCAGTAATTGGGGGAATGAGTGGCTAAGCAGTCCCCAAATAATATATTAAGTTCTGCTACCAGGTAGCTTAAGATAAACCATTGCACTCACCCCCTTCCCGAGAGCATTATGCTCAGCTGATAAGAACCTGCTGGTGGTCCCCGGCCTGTGAGGCATCCACCTGTCCTTGATCTGATGGAACTCTCTGCTGGATCCAATGAAATTCTGCAGGGCTTGCAAATGTTCCGCCAGACATTTGATTGAGGGCAGCAAGAGTTTCCGTGGGTGTGGTGCTCCTGTCTTCCTCCGCCCACCCCATTGGGCAGTGGCATCATGAGTGACCTTAATGTCATCTTTGTTAGGTCTTAATTCTTTCAGTGGATTCTACTGTTTTTATTATTAATTTATATAATAATACACCACTCTGAGCCCCTCTTCTGCAGGGAAGGGCAGTTTAAAAATCGAGACAAATAAATAACTCCAGTGTCGTCCTCAGCAACATGTGGACAGCTACCGAGGTAGCGCCTGACATGATATCAATTCCACGTGGGTAGCTGTGTTATTCTGTAGCAGCAGGAGTCCAGTGGAACCTTAAAGACTGACAAAATGTATTCTGGCAGCTCACTTCATTGGATGTGTTCGAAGTGTAAATCCATCAAGCTGATTTATATGTATAGCAGAAAGGTGGTATGTGTGGGGGGATGTTACAAGGAATCTAGTTCAAAACCAGATTCAATCCAAAGGGTAATCATCAGTTCACTTGAAAGTAGGTGTAAGACACCCCCAACTGTTGCTAGATAGGCAAAATATAAAACCTAGTGAAGGATGAAATGAAATAAGCAGATGCAGTAGGAAGTTACAGACGTTGTGAGTTCATTACTTCAGTGATACCTAAATTAACTTCCTCCTGTAGTTGTTTATCTAATTTCATCCTTCACTAGGTTTTACATTTCACCTATCTAACAGCAGTCTGGGGGTATTTTACATCTACTTTGAGGGAACTGATTACTCTTCTCCCTTGGTTTCTGTTGTGTATATTCATTGGCCTGGTGGATATATATCTCATGCGTCTGATGAAGTGAATTCTGACTCATGGAATTCTGGACTAAATTATGTTAGTAGCACCACTGGACTCCTGTTGTATTTTATGGAGGTAATCCCCACAGAGTTCTTTGAACACTAAAAAAAATGCTGTATGTAAATACCAAGTTGTTGTCGTTTCCCCTTGTTCTGACTCTCATCTGAGAAATGAAACTGTAGGATGTGTGGGATACACTAGAAACTGCTTGGGAATGAAAAATCCTGTGTGGCAACTTGAACAATATGGAAAACCTCTTCTTGTACTTTTTTTTTCTGGATATTGTGGAGTGGGGAGCTTAGTCCTGTATGTTTGCTGTAGTTGTGGCTTGGCACTGGAACTCTTAAGCTGGAATGACCAGACCCCTCCAACCCCATGCCAGCCTGGTGTAGTGGTTAAGAGCAGTGGACTCTAATATGGAGAACCAGGTTTGATTCCCCACTTCTCCTGCACATGAAGGCTGCTGGGTGACCTTGGGCCAGTCACAGTTCTCTCAGAACTCTCTCAGCCCCACCTGCCTGACAAGGTGCCTGTTGTGTGGAGAGGAAGGGAAGGTGATTGTAAGTCGCTTTGAGACCCCTTAAGGTAGAGAAAAGCAGGGTATAAAAACCAACTCTTTGTCTTCTATGCTAGTGCTGGCGACTGAGCATCTGCCACTTATGCCGTCATCTTGAGGAGCATTTTATTTACCTCAGGTATATCCCATCTTTCTCCCCAGTGGGGGACTCAAAGCAGTTTACATCATTGTGGAACTGGCCTAAGGTCTCCTACCAAGCTTCCATAGACAAGTAGGAATTCAAATCTCAGTCTTTCAAATCCTAGTCGAACACTCTGACCATGACACAACACTTTTGTAGGTGCAGTGGTTGGAAGGGCCTGCTTTGGGCCTGGTCCTCTTTCACAACATTCATGTGAATGGTATTCCTTTTCAGATGGTAATAGCAGATGTGTGTCTCATAATTATGCTCCCACATTTGAATGGCCTTTGTGTGATACTAGTATTGGAACAGCTGGGAAGAATTGTACGGAGGCCGTCAGCCTGTGTGGAGCAGAAGTAAAAAACCTGTTTGTATGCTGCTTAAATCAATGGGAAGGCAAAGAAATGAGGAACTAGCAAAGTAGCTTACGGTCTGTTTGCTACACATCGTGATTAATTAAAACGTAAGGTTCCAAAGAGCATGCTTTGCTAAATGTATAGAGCCAGATTCTGCCTGTCAGCCGCTCTTGTTATGAAGGGAGAAGTGGGGTTGGAGGTGGTTGAACCCAGCCTCCCCTCCTAAAAAGGCATTCAGTGTTTTGAAAGGGCTTTATGCAGGTAGCCCTAGCTCTTAGATGGAAGAGAGTAAACCCATATGTGTCTTTTTTGCCATCTAGTGTGAGGAGGGGTGAGTATGTCTGTGTATAAGCCAGTTTCCACATGTGTGGTACTTCTAGCAGGGTTGAGTGACCATGCTTTTGATACCATCAGTCATGGTTATCTTATGGACCACCTTTTTGGGGTTGGGACTAGGAGGCACTGTTCTGTGGTGGCTTTGGTCCTACCCTGAGAGCCAGTTTAGTGCAGTGGTTAGGAGCACAGATGCTAATCTGGGAGAACTGGATTTGATTCCCCATTCCTCCACATGCAGCTGCTGGTGTGACCTTGGGTCAGTTACAAGTTCTTTCAGAGTTGTTCTCTCACAAGCAGTTCTCAAAAGAGCTCTCAGCCCCACCTACCTTACAGGGTGTCTGTTGTGGGGAGGGGAAGGGAAGGAGAGTGTAAGCTGCTCTGAGATTCCTTTGGGTAGTGTAGGGTGAGAGCAGGGTATAAATGCAGTCTCTTCTCTTCTTCTTGAAGGCAGGTTTCCAAGTGTGGTATTGGGGGACTGCTGCTCAGACCCTTGGCCTCTGGCATCCCACAAGGTTCTGTCTTGCCTCCATGGTTTTTAACATCTACATAAAGCTGCTGGAAAAGATCATCTAAAGGTTTTTGGCTAAGTTGCCACCAATAGATGATGTTCAGCTCTGTCTTGTGCTTTCAACGCATCTTGGGGAGGCTGTAGGAACTGGATAGATGCCTGGAGGCAGTTTTGGGGAATCTGAAACTTAGAATCCTAGAGTTGGAAGGGACCTCCAGAGTCATCTAGTCCAACCCCCTGCAGGGAATTCACAAATACCTCTCCCCCATACACCTCCAGTGACCCTTGTTCCATGCCCAGAAGATAACAAAAAACCCTCCAGGATCCCTGGCCAAACTGTCCTGGAGAAAAATTGCTTCCTGACCCCAAAGTGGCAATCATAATTTCCCTGGGCATGTAAGAAAGGGCTGCATGAGCCAAACACTGAGGCAACCCTTCCTGCCCTCCCTCTCGTGATCTGCCCAAGTTCACAAAAACATAATCCTGAAAAAATCAGTCTACTGTTCTAAGGGGAAAGTTTGGCCTAATTACTGGGATATCTGGAGTTCTGGATGTGGCTGTACTCCCCTTAAAGGAGCAGGTTTGTAGGCGGGTGTGGGGGGGTTCTGCTGCACCCAGGCCTCCTGTTGGGTAAATGAGTGGTGGTGGTGACCAGGGGCACCTTTTGCCAGCTCCAGCTGGTGAGCCAGCTGTTGCCCTTCCAGGGCAGGAAAGATCTTGCCACTGTGATGCATGCCTTGGGAACCTCTAGATTAGATTACTGTAGTACATTCTACATGGGTTGCTGGTATTGACCTTTAAGCCCCTACATGGCTTATAGCCAGCATACTTGAAGGACCACCTTCTCCAGTATGAACCTACTCATCTACTCTGGTCATCTTTGGAGTCCCTGCTTCAGGTGTCCCTACCCCCTGAGGCTAGTCAGGTAAGCAAACCAAGAAAGGGTCTTCTTGGTTGTAACCAGTGCTCCCTCTAAGCTGTGGAGTCTTGTGAGCAAAAATTCTACTTTGTGAGCTACTGGCATTAAAGCTGTGAGTGAGCGATTTGGCTACTGCATAAATTAGTTTGCTCTGGAGCCATCCTTCCTGAGCCAAGACAAAAATGTGTGAGCTGGAGGCTAAAAAACTGTGAACTAGCTCACACTAACTCAGTTTAGAAGGAACACTGGTTGTATTACAAACACCTTGGTACTCCCTTTACAGAGACATTTGTCTCTCTCCCTCTAATGTCATTGTCTGCCAGTGGGTGAAGCCTTTGTTTTGTTGTACCCCCAGTAACTTTGGTTGGCCCTCTTCCCTGGTTGTGTTATGAGTTTTTGAACTGGAGACCCTGGGGATTGAACTGGGGACTTTCTGCATGTAAAGCAGATAATCTACTGCTGAGCCACAGCCCCTTACCTGGCATCTTTTCATGATGTAAGCAATGTGTAAGGTTTTTCAGGCTGCCCTTAATAAGTGACTTTTATACTCATAGAACTGAACCTTGGCCACTTCCCAAACTAATTTAAAAATGATGCAAAGGACCAAATGTTTGATTTGATCTGAATCTGAGCTAAGAGCATTAGTGAACTTGCATGCATATTTTATTATTCCCCCCCTTTACCTTTGAAGCAGGAAACTGCACGTACTTTATTAAATTGTTCAGTTGACATAATAATCTCTTAATATTGATTTTTTTTTAGTATCTCTAAGTCTGCAGAAATACCTACAGATGAATTGCTGTAACTACTCCCGTGTTCTTACAGTTCAGGATTATTTCTTCTTCTTCAGAAAATATGCATTTGCCCTGGTTTGGCTCAATTTAATATGCCAATCTCTTTTCTGTTGATGCCCATAGAATCACACTTTTAAAGAATATCTCTCCCTAATGCTTGTAGAGAGATTCATCCTTTGTGGTTTTTACGGGGACTTCTCTCCGTCTTCTGGGGCTATAGGAAGGATCATGGGAATGACAATGAACTCATTCTAATCTTAATGTTCTTGCTGTGTCTGCAGTGTGAAGGTAATGGAAAATGTGTGTATATATCTGAGCTTGGAAATCCAGTATTTCTCAGTTGACTAGCAAGATCCTTGGCATCATGGTGGCAGGGATGTGTTTAGCTTGGAGGGCTTGGTATCATAGAGGCTCTGAGAAGAGGGCAAAGGGTCTGCATGTATTCAAAAGGGCATCCTATGATGGTGGTCAGTGAAGTGTTTGGCCATTCAGAGTTTGGGTTCCTCTATACACGTGGTGGGTAGCTTTACCATCCTGGCAAAGGTTCCGAGTGCAAGAGAAATAACTGGAAGTAATTAATTTCTAGTGGGGAAAAAATACAGGGGTCCATTCAAAGATGCTGCTGTGATAAGAAGTGACCTCTCCTGTTGCTGGTGACTGCAGTTGTTAAACTGAGCCTGGTTTTATCTGCGTAGCTCTGCCTTGAGTTTTGTTTCTAGGTTGCACAAGGGTGTGACCATCTTGGTATCTTGCTTATATACTGATAGTATGGGAACATTGGCAGGTGGGGAAGGAGGACATTTGTTATGGTTTCATTTTGTGAACCTAAGAGAAGCCATGTTGGATCAAGCCAATGGCCCGTCCAGTCCAACACTGTGTCGCACAGTGCTTTTGAAGAAAAAAGCTGTAGGAATTGCTGCTATTGAAGGGAAAGGGAGGCTTCAGAAATGTGATGGAGACTGCAGTTTAATGGAAACATTTGCAGTACTTTGGAGATTGTTTGGGGTGTGTAGCCATGCTGGTCTGCAGTGGACAGAGCATTATTTGAGTCCAGTAAAAGACCAATAGGATTTCAAGAGTGTGAGCTTTCAGGACTCAAAGCTCTCTTCATCAGCTGTCTGATGAAGGGAGCTCTGACTCTCGAAAGCTTACGCTCTGGAAATCTTGTTGGTCTTTGAGGTGCTACCAGACTCAAAATCTTACTCTTAAAATACTTTATTTGCTTTTTTTTTTTGAAGGGCCACCTGCATCTAGCAGGAGCTGCTAATTTATATTTTGTCTATCAGAGGTGAGTAGAAGATGCTGCAGATGTACCAAAGATAAAAATTTCATCTGTTGGCAGTGCTTGGAAGCCCTGCTGTGGTGTCTTCATCAGGCTTCTCCTTTAAAGGTGGTGTTGAATGACTTTTTGCACGAAGGAATCTAACACAGCCACAGAGATTTCCTTACTAGTGCAGAAGCCATTGTTTGTTTCTGTCTTTCCTTTGTTAGTTTGTGTAGGGAGACTGGCTTAACCAGGCTTAAGTTGTCTGCTTCAGGCCTGTAGGGCAAAATTCCCATCATCTGTGTGAATGGTGTTTTGTGCTCCCAGTTTCACTCCTCTCCCCTCCGCAGAAGAAGTTGTAACAGGGTTCGGCTTCCCTGGGGAGAAGGAATTGTTGGAGAGTTGCAGCAGCTTTACTAAGGGCGCTTCCACATCCTGCGACGTATGTTTTGCCACTATGCTCAGCCACATTTGGCGCTGTCCTCCAACTTAACATGACCCTTCTGCTGGCCACTTAAGCTGGAGGAAGGCTCAGACTTGCCAGAGCAGAGTGTCAGAACAACAGGGCCTCATTTAATTATTCTCAGCATTCCACAGTAAAGAAGGGGGTACATCTGCCCATCTATCTCAGAGTCTGATATATTTATTCCCTTCACTATGTTTCCCCTTGGAATTGAACCCAAACAAACGGTGATCGTATAAACTAAGCTTGCTATTCCAGTTTGGTCCTTGCATCTATTAAAAGGTAAAGGTTCCCTTGCTCGAAAGCCAGTCGAATCCGACTCTAGGGTTGCGGTGCTCATCTCCGTTTCAAAGCCGAAGGGCCAGCGCTGTCCGAAGACATTTCCGTGGTCATGTGGCCGGCATGACTAAACACCAAGGCGCATGGAACGCTGTTACCTTCCCACTGAAGTAGTACCTATTTATCTACTTGCAATTTCTTGCTTTCGAACTGCTAGGTTGGCAGGAGCTGGAACTAGAGACGGGAGCTCACCCCGTCATGTGGCACTCACGGGTCTTGAACTGCTGAACTACTGACCTTCCACAGCCTGCAGTTCAGCGTCTTAACCACTTGAGCCACCGCAGCTCCTTGCATCTATTAAACACCTTTTATTATGCTTATGCTAATCTGCTGCTCACCCTCTCCCTATATATATGGACTGGTAACTTCCATTTCAACGTATCTGAAGAAGTGCGCATGAACTTTATACCCTGAGTAAAACTTTGTTGGTCTTAAAGCTGCCACTGGACTCTTAACTTCATTCTGCCACTTGAGACCAACACACCTACCCCACCAGAACACAGATCTGTTTCTGTAGAGAAGGTGGACCCTGTCCATTGGACTCTGAGCTGTGGTCAGAGAAAATATATATTGTGCCTGTGGTTTCTCTCTGCAGATATTTGGTAGCTGTCAGACTACAGTGTGTTCCATTTTTTTTTTTGGTGCTGCTGCTGAAGTTCTAGGCAGAGTAGCTTCTTGTCATGATTACCTAGTGACACTTTTGAGGGCGGCTCTAGTGTGTCATCGTCTTGTCAGATCTGTCGGTTTCTTAACGCATGAGTCATGAAGAAACCTGATTCTCCAGAGTGTGCAGAAAGATCCCCAGAGCCTGGTAGGCTTCTGTGTGTGTTTTGCTGTGCTTTAAGCTGTTCTGGGTCATGCTGGGTCATTGACTTTTGAGCAAATGTTCTTATTGCTAGTGAAGGTGTATTATGGGTTGGGTCACAAGCGATGACTTGTGGGAGGCCGCTGTGGATCGAGTGCGACTGATAGGAGTTTCTGTCTCCTCTTGTTTGTTTTTGTTTCCCCCCAATGGAGCCAATTCATATTTAATTGCCAGTAATAAAGTGGTGAGAATGAAGGGAGTGAGATGCGTTCGAGCTTGAACCATCCCAGAGATACTCAGAATATAATAACGTCTCTGCACTTCAGGAACTTTGTACTGGTAGATAAATTAATATCCTAAGCCCAGAGACAAAGAACTCCCATTTTCCTTCCTGGCCTTCCCTTTTCAACCTTTCTGAGCTTGATTGCCTTTTCCTTTCACCAAATTATATTTATTTATTTATTTATTTGTTCCATTTCTATCCCGCCCTCCCACCTAGGCGGCTCAGGGCCGCCTACAACATCATAAAACCCATATACATAAAAACATAAGCATCTCATTTAAAACAGTCTGGCTAAAATACAATAAATAACAGCATTTCCATCTACCACAACATAATCCCTTAATGGGTCGACATGGCTCAGCTGGCATGGCATTGATCTCATTGGTATGCCGTGTGGAAAAGCTCCGTCTTCACGGCCCTGTTTATATAACATTGCTTGCCCTTTCTCTCTTTTAATCCTCAGAACAACAACCCTGTGAGGTAGGTTAGGCTGAGAGGTAGAGTAGAGCCCAGGGTCATCCAGCTGAGTCTCCATGGCAGAGCGAAAATTTGAACCTGTGTTTCTCAGCTCTTGACCTGGATGGTCCAGGCTAGCCTGATCTCATCAAATCTCAGAAGCTAAGCTGGGTTGGTCCTGGTAGGTGTTTGGATGGGAGACCACCAAGGAATCCAGGGTTGCTATTTTGAGGCAGGTGATGGCAGGACCATCTCTATTAATTTCTTGCTGTGAAAACACTACAGTGCTCGTAGGGATGGCAGCCTCCAGGTGAGACCTGGGGATCCCCTGGAATTACAGCTCATCTCCAGACTTACAGAGATAAGTTCCCCTGGAGAAAATGGATGCTTTGGAGGGTGGACTCTCTGGCATTGTACTCCACCGAGGTCCCTGTCTTCCCAAGGTCCATCTCCAAATCTCCAGGAGTTTCCCAGCCTGGATCTGGTGACCCTATCCCCCTCCTGCTGGTGGCCAGGAGGGACCTGGCAACCCTACAGGGTCGCCGTCAGTTGGCTGCAACTCTATGGTACTTTCCACCGCTCCCAGATCCTAGTGTGGCACTCTAACGACTACGCCATGCTGGCTTTGTGCAACTGTATGTTGCTCTTTCATAAACAAAAGTGCTTTTCTTGCTAAGCAGTGCTTGATCAGTAGCACTTCCGTTATACCTTTTTTGGTCAGGATGTCGCTTTTCAATGGAAGAACCTGTGCCCCTCTCCCGATCATTAGGAAGACAGTGCAGGTGCTTTTTCGATTCTTTCCGTGTGGGTGTCAAGATGTTCAAGACCTGACCTCTGTGGGTCCTCAGGGCAGCTGCACAGAAGTAACCAGACTGTTATTTATTATAAAAGGGTTTATAAAGTTTATTATAGATTCCATCAGTTAGGGGAGTTTACTGAACAGTCAATACATTGCTCTAAAATCATGCAGCAAGAAAACAAGAAAGACTAGCTCAGCTGTCTTAACACTTCTTAACACTAGCGTTAGGCGGCAGAAATCTTAAGTTCTAAAACCGTAGGCCAAAGTTTAGAGATACTCTGCAATTGCAATTCAAGCCAGTCGTAGTTCTAGGCCCTCAGTCCATCAGGATCTCAGCTAGTCTCTCTTTCCTCTGGGCCTTAGCTGAATTATAGTTTTTGGCTCAGCAACATCAGGTGAGAGTGACATCCAGTCAGAACTGGCTCTCTGAAGAAGCCTCTAGAAGATTTCCTCATCCCCCCAGCTCTCCTCCCCTCATCCTGTGGGCGGCAGGTTCTCACGAGAAGCTAATCACGCCACCTTCATCTCTGGCCTTGAAGATGATAAAAACCGTACAGGCCGAGAGACCAATGAGTAACACCTGCGGGATGAACTAGGCCCGTTACTATCCACATTAACCCCTGAGAGGAGGCCAGGGGTGCTTTGCCTCACAGTGGGGCTTTACAATGACACTGAACGCGATGCTGGAAAGCCGTGGTTGGGTCCCACCTCTTGTAATCTTGCCTCAAAAAGCAGCTAGTGAGGGCCCTGGTGTGAGTTAGGTTAATGGCGCCGGGGAAAGATCAAGATGGGTAGCTGTGTTAGTTTGTCTGTAGCAGTACAAAGGAGCAAGAGTCCAATAGGACCTGAAAGACTGAACAAATTTGTGGCAGGGGGGGTGAGCTTTTGTGAGTCATTGCTCACTTCTCCAGGTACAATGTCGGTCCTCGGTTGGAAAGTGGAGGTATTTCAGATGCTGACTGTACGCCTGCTAATATCATTCGGCATCTGAAATCACTCCACTTTTCGACGTATAGGACAGATGGACTCACATTCTCGCTGTATCTGAAGAAGTGAGCAGTGACTCATGAAAGCTTATACCTTGCCACAAATTTGGTTAGTGTTTAAGATGCTACTGGACTCTTGCATTTTTCTACTGGGGAAGGGTGTGTGCTCCAAGTGTACACCAACAAAGGCAGCACAAGTGTGTATCATACAGTTGCATCTGTTAGGGAGCAAAGATTGGCTGTGTTACCAGCGTGCGTACGTGGTTTGCTGCCATCTAATTTGTGTAATGGCTGTTGCGTTTGCTTCACATTTACAGCATGTTGAAGCACGATGCGCTGTTCTGAGCACGTGTAGGGATTACGGATTTGTCTTTATGGGTTCTCATTGCGCAGGTAGCCGTGGGCGTTGCAGATTTGAAAACTTGTGGTGTATATAAGGTACTTGCTTGATTCACATCATCTGGCCTTGAATATGCAGTATGCCCCTTTGGCAGAGTCTTCATAGCCCATTTCCCTGAGGATGGCAGCACAGTTCTCCAGATTATTGATTACCCCCAAAATAGGATTATATAGGGAAACCTAAAGAGGAACATCAGGTTCCCCATTTTGCATCTGATGGTTTGGAGGGGGAGTGGTCATGTGGGTGGTCGCACTACATAGGGAGGGTCATGGTTTAGTGGCAGAACATCGGCTTGGCATGCAGAAGGTCCCCAGGTTCAGTCTCTGGCATCTGCTGTGATGTGAAAGACCTCTGCCTGAGACACTGGAGAGCGGCTGTCAGTCTGAGTAGACAGTAGTGACTTTAATGGACCAATACTGATTCCTGTTGCAGCTTTGCAGGGCTTGTAAAATGGAGCTATTCTGCCAGGCCTTTGGGTGAGGCAGCAGGCCCTACTGCTGCTACATGAGGCCATCATGGCTCGGCATTGGCCCACTTATTTTTCCCAGCTGTAGTAACTGGAATTAATTGCATCGCACTGCCCACTTTAAATATTTTAAATACTTTAAATTTTAATCTGGTTTTATTCTATTATTTATTGTATTAATTTAGATTGTATTTATCGCTGTGAGCCATCCTGACCCCATTCGCAGGAAGGGCAGGATATAAATTGAAATAATAAATAAGTAAAATAATAGCGTAAGGCAACTGCATATGCATTCATACCCTCCTTCTGGAGTTGCAGATACTGGCTGATTTCCCACTACAGCTGCCTTGGTGTTGCGCCGCTGTTTGCCCCGACACTATTGGTCAATTTCACACCCGGAGCTGCGGGGCTGCACTTTGACCCGTGGCTTCGCCCGATTTCCTCTGCAGTTTCGTAATCCTGTTTTTTGAGGATTACGAAACTGCGGAGGAAATCGGGTGAAGCCGCAGGTCAAATGCAGCCCCGCGGCTTTGGGTGTGAAATTGACCAATAGTATCGGGGCAAACAGCGGCGCAACACCGAGGCAGCTGCAGTGGGAAATCAGCCACTGTTTATTCTTCCGGTTGCTGCCATGTTGTGCAGCAATGAAGGCACTGAGGGGAAATCTGCCCCTCAAACCCCACAAGTTGTAAAGCAACGACCTCCCGAGCCCCAACCCTCTTTTCAAGAGGACAGGCAGAAACATCGTCTCTGTGGCTGAAGCTGTGGACAGACTGTTCCTGGAATTTGGTCCAGCACAGGCACAAAACCTTTATATTTATTTAAAATATATATATATTTGCCCATCTTTCTCCTGAGCATCTTGAGACCCAAGGTGAGTTTCTGGGAGTGTACAGAGCAACTCTCAAAGAACATCTGTTTCAGACAAGCAGCCTTCTTCCGGCCTCGCTTTCTGTTTTCCAGAGGGTGTGCACACCCAGGGTGCTCCTCAGAGAATTCCCCTCCAAGATTCCTTTCAGCAGTGATACAGTCATGGTGCGTGCACAGAGGGGGAGGCCTATTCTAGGTACCTGGTCCACGCTGATGAGGCTTTGACAGGAGAGGGGAGGCACCTGTGTTTTTCACAATGCTGTTGCTGCCACTGGGGTTAAGTCATGGGATGGGGGGGATGGAGGAAACCACTACCACAGGAAAAATAAAGGCCAGAGACCGACTGGATTCTGCTGAGTGAGGGAGTCTCTTCAGGTAGCTCTGATACGGCTGGGAAAACTCGATGAGTGTGCTGTCAGTTGCATAATAAATGCTTTTAACCCAGGGTAAGGACAAATTAATTGCCAAAGCAGGATTTCACAACTCCTCTGCACATATGCATGGATCTTTTCTTCTTTTTTCTGTTGGAGAGAGCGGCGTCAAGAGCATTCTCAGTGAAACGCGATTCAGTTATCTTTTGCTTCTCTTCTGCCCCTCTGTGTGTCCCCCTCCCCCCCTGCTCAATCCTACAAATGAACTAATGGGTTTATGCAAGCCCTAGACTCAGCCAATGCTGCTTTAAAAATGCACACTTGGAGAAAGGTCAATCTGCTTTCTGCGCAGCTGTGCAGAAAGTCGATCAAATGGGCTTCGTCAGGATAAAGTTTCAGGTATTTGTGCTGCTGAATAGGTGAGTTTTCAGAATGTTTACGGAGGAGGTGACTCTTTCTCTGAAGCAGCCATGTGCTCTGGTGTTTAAGGAGCATGGAGTACCATTGGAAACTTAACGGCTCCCCCCCATCTCTTTTGCCTAGGTGTTGAAGACGTATAAAGACGTATAAAGTCTGGAAGTCTGAATGGAATAAACATGAAGAGCCTGAAAGCAAAGTTCAGGAAGAGTGATGTAAGTGCCAAGCGGCTCGTGCGCGATTGACTCGTATTTGTTATTGACTATGGAAACATTCTTTTGTTCCCACTTTGATAAAGCTGTGAGTTAATGAACAACGAGGCCGGAAATGGCTTTGTTTGTGGCATGCTGCGGAGGCGAATGGCAAGCCTCTGAGCTCTGGAGCTAAATTCTAAATTACGTTGTTAATTGCATCTCCGCTGCTCAGGACCATTCCTCCAATTGCTTATTGTTACCTGGGCAATTGGAATATTGACTCAGTTGTTGCATGCATGAGAGTCTGTGTAAGAGACTCAAAGTTTTCTTGAAAGACAGGATATAACTATCCAGAAATGTAAAAGTTTCCAGAAATCTATAATATAAATGTAGTTCAAGTCACTGCAAAGCCCTGACCTAGATAGCCCAGGCAAGCCCGATCTCGTCAGATCTCAGAAGCTAAGCAGGGTTGACTCTGGCAAGGACTTGGATGGGAGACCTCCTTGGAATACCAGCAGTCAGGAGGCGGGGGCAGGCTATATTCAACCACCTCTCTGAATATCTTCCAGGCCCCCTAGTGTAGGTGTCAGTCACCAGAGGTTGCCACGGCTTCCAGGTGCATGCACACTCACACTCACGCACATATTAAAAATGCATCTGACGAAGAGAGCTGTGTTTCTCGGAAGCTTATGCTACAATGAAGTTCGTTAATCTTAAGGGTGCTACGGGGCTTTTTAGTGTTTCGCAGCAACGAGGCTAACATGGCTAACTCCCCTGGACCTATTAAAAATACCAAAAAATACAAGTCACTGGAAAAGACAATAATGCTAGGAAAAGTTGGAGGAGGCAGGAAAAGAGGAGGACCTCACCTGACATGAGACGGATTGACTCAGTCATGGAAGCCACATGGCCCTCAGTTTGCGGGACCTGAGCAAGGCTGATAACAATAGGATGTTTTGGAGGTCATTATGTCATAGAGTCGCCCTGGGTCTGAAGCGATTTGACGACACCTAGCACATGCATACACAGAGAGCTCAGGGATCGTCCAGTCAGTGGTATCCTCTGCCATTCATGTCGGAAAGGACTTCCAACAATCAGCCTTTCCCAGCATAGGGAATTATCAGCTGTGTTCTCATCTGGAAATCTGAACTTAACTGTCATCTTTTGAAAATTTAGCCTCTTGTCTATATCAAACACTGCGTGCAGATGCCTGGGCCATTGTACTAGAAGTGTTAAGGAAAGGCCTGGGCCTTTTGATCAGCAAGCAGCGGCTTGCAGGCCTTCATGAGTCAGTGCAGCGAGGCTGAGGTCATCTGTTGCATAACGCATGGGAAGTATACCTGGGAACGCTGCATCCAAATCAAGTCTGGTCATGGGACTCATTTGGCTGGCTGACCCAGTGTGTTTCAACAGAGTATTAGTTCTCCAGTATGCAAGGGATGGTGTACACTCCTAGGATTGTTGCAGAAGTTGTGAAGAAATGTATGTTCTGAAAGTGGTGTCATATGTATTCCAGTATGTTTGTGGTCTTCAGCTCTGTTTCCAACCGGGGGTGGGGGGGAGACTGTTCCCTGGCAATCTTATGTAACCTTCCATGCCGCTGTGAAACCAAATTCTACTTTAAGTGATTGCACATAGTTCACTTGCCCAAAGAAAAGTGACTTGTAGATGATTCGGTTCCTCTTCCTGTTTTCTTTAACGGGGTTGGATGTCAATCTCTGCATTAATATTTTCAGTTTTACATTTGGAAAGAGGTGGGTGGAAGCACTCAGCATTGTTCCCAGAAACCTCCCACAGATTGCCCTCTACAGCTGACAGCCTTCTTGGTGGTTGAGGGTACATTGTAGAATGATAGAATCATAGAGTTGGAAGGGACCTCCAGGGTCATCTAGTCCAAACCCATGCACAATGCAGGAAATTCACAAATATCTCCTCCCCCAACACCCCCAGTGACTGCTGTTCCACACCCAGAAGATGACAAAAAACCTCCAGGATCTCCAGCCAAACTGGCCTGGAGAACAATGGCTTCCTGACCCCAAAGTGGCGATCAGCATTTCCATGGGTGTGTAAAAAAAAAAAGGTAGAAGGATATGAACTATTGGCAGGTTGGTCCCTTGGCTTGTGGGCTGGGCCATATTGTCCTTCATGCTCACTCCAGTCACAGCTAACGCGAAAGAGGGCATTCTCTTTGATTCACAGTACCTTATGTGAGGTTTGCAACCAGGTTTGTGCACTTGGCAGTCTGTGGTACCAGAGGACGTTTGGCAAGTCGTAGCTGCGGTTGTGGTTCATACGTGAATGAAAGGTCTCCTGGGAGAGCCCTATGTAAGAGACGACGAAGAAGAAGAGATTGGATTTATACCCCACCCTTCACTCAGAGTCTCAGAGTAGCTTAGAGTCTCCTTCCCTCCTTCCCCACAACAGACACCCTGTGAGGTAAGTGGGGCTGAGAGAGCACTGAGAGAACTGCTCTTGAGAGAACAGCTCTGCGAGACCTGTGGCTGACCCAAGGTCACCCAGCAGCTGCATGTGGAAGAGTGGGGAATCAAACCTGGTTCTCCCAAATTAGAGTTTGCGCACTTAACCACTACACCAAATTGACTCTCAAGAGCCCAACTAGACGTTACAAACTGCATGAGTTTGCCATGAGGGACTTTGCAGCTGTACTGTAGCTCTTAGTTCCTGGTGGCAACTCATGAGTAAACACCCATCAGGGCCTGATTTAGGCCAGGACTGTTGTGCAGGAGAAGGAAGAATTTCTGCCTTTTCCTTGTGCTGTTTTCAGCAGCTGAAACACCCTGGGGGGGTTACAGAAGAGGGTGTGTAATTTGCTCTGTTGGGAGCCAGTACGTGTACCGTGAAATCAAGTCTAAACTCCCCTCTTTTTATACTTGGGGCAGTTCTCATGTTACTGCTTTTGCAATGTACTTCAGAGCTTGGCTAATGATGTGCAATTAGCTACTGTTAATGGGTTTTTTTTGGGGGGGGGAGTTTTACAATCACTCTAGGAATGATGTCTTGTAGTGATTGTGTTTGAGCTTCCGTCAAGCTGTCTTCAAATGGTGGCAGCCCCATGATGATTCAGTAGCTGTAACACCTCCTTGTAAGGCTTTCGTAATGAACCTGCTAATTCAGACCCTCCTAAGCAAATTCTAGGGAACTGATCTACAGCAGCCTGGTGAGCTGCATCTCTGATGTTGCAAGGATTCTGGTTATCTCCCAGGGCTGTAGCTCAGTAGCATTGCATCTGCCTGAACGCAGAAGGTCCTGGGTTCAATCCCTGACATCTCCAGTTAAAAGGGTCAGGTAGTAGGCGTTGTGAAAGATAGTGTCCAGATCACATGAAGTAATGGTATTGCTTTACTCTGCTCTGGTTAGACCTCTGTGTTCAGTTCTGGGCACCACGATTTAAGGAAGATGTAGACAAGCTGGAACGTGTCCAGAGGAGGGCAACAAAGATGGTGAGGGGTCTGGAGACCAAGTCCTGTGATGAAACGCTGAAGGAGCTGGGTATGTTTAGCCTGGAGAGGAGATGACTGAGAGGAGGTATGATAACCAACTTCAAGGGCTGTCATCTAGAGGATGGTGTGAAGTTGTTTTCTGTTGCCCCAGAAGGCCAGAACAGAACCAACGGGTTGAAATTAAATCAGAAGAGTTTTTGGCTAAACATGAGGAAGAACTTCCTGACATTTAGACCAGTTCCTCAGTGGAACAAGCTTCCTCAGGAGGTGGTGGGCTCTCCTTCTTTCGAGTTTTTCAAACAGAGGCTAGATGGCCATCTGACAGTACTGGTGGTTGTGTCAACTTAGGCAGATCATGAGAGGGAGGGAAGGAAGGGCTGGCTCAGTGCTTAGCTCTCGTGGCCCTTTCTTACGTGCCCAGGGAAATGCTGATCACCACTTTGGGGTCAGGAAGCGATTGTTCTCCAGGCCAGTTTGGCCAGGGATCCTGGAGGTGTCCTCCCCCCTCTTCTGGGCATACAGCAGGGGTTACTGGTGTGGAGAGGGAGGTGTTTGTGAATTTCCTGCATTGTGCAGGTGGTTGGACTAGATGATCCCGGAGGTCCCTTCCAACTCTGTGATTCTATGACCTTCCGTGTTGAAACTCTGAAGCATTGCTACCAATCAAAGTAGACAGACGATACTATCCTTGATAGACCAAGCGTCTGACTCGATAGGAGACTTGAGTCTTTTCTGTCATCTGTTGCCCCTCTTTGTCTGCATGTTTCTTCAGTTTTCTTTGGACCTGGGTGGCTGAGCACAGGGACCGAGTAATCCCCGCTTCCTTTAGCTGACTGTGCATTGAATGGCTTTGAAAAAGGAACATGTCTCAAAACCTCAAGCGGAAATGGGACCAAGTAAGACTCTGTGTCAAACCATGGCAAAGGAAGCTTAGGTATGATTTGGCATGATGTCTGAAATGACAAGCCCTAATTATTGTTTATCTCCAAAGTTTGTTGCACCCTGGAGATAGGAGAAAATTTCCTGACTTTCCAAGTCTGAATGCTGACATCATCGCAAATGAGAATTGACAAGTAACTCACATTTTTTTCCTGTTGTATAACTGGAGGCTGGAACCATGGTAGGGTTCTAAGTTAACAGTTAGCAGAAACAGTGTTTTGGTGTGGTATCCACTCTTGAGCTCAGGACAGCATACTTGCCTCAGTGTTTCCTACCCTTTTTGTGTGTGTTTTTGTTGCATGTTTGAACTTCCTGTCGCAACACTGAGTGCTAGAATTCTTCTGTTAATGAGTGTCCACCAGGCAAAATGTCAGTAGGAACCCACAGACTAGTAAAAGTGCCCCAAGAGTCCTTGAATTATTTCTACCAGGCAATGAATCAGGAGCATGTAGGCTTTCTCCAAAATGAGAATGTAGCAGGATGGTGCCTGTCTTCAGCACAATACAGTTAACACTCTTTGCTAATCTCATCCTTGCCTCAGATGGTTGTGGCCATGATAGACCCCCATAGTCCCCAGCAGGGTGCCCAAGGGCACCATGGCACCCGCCAACAATTTCCTGCCCTCCTACATATTTTTAGAAAGTAGGTGTGGCCAAGTGAGCTCCCGCCCACTAGGCCTTCTGGTTGCACATCAGAGATCTGATTGGCTGTGTAGACAGCTGCCACTACAGTGTTGGTTTTGTGCTGTTTCTGATGCTGCTTTCCCCAAGTATTTTTAATATTTACTCCTCTTGTCCCCTGCCCTTGGGCTTCCTCTGTGGCTCTGCCTCCCACGATGCCCATTTTGTGGCTGCACCCACCACCACCTGTCAGAATTCCAAAGGTGCCCGCAGGGTCAAAAAGGTTGAGGACTCCTGTGACAGCATGTCAAACTGGCCATGCTCAGTTCGGTGCAGGGAGAAAGGGTATGTGGCTAGTCTAGGGTTATCATCCATGTATGTGCTTGTGGGGAATTGTCAGTGTGTTTTTAAACAGTTCAGGATTTATGCACCACTTCCAGCAAAGCACTGAAAGTACTAAAAAATGGAACACTGCCTGACAAATGGGAGCTCTGTTTCTTGGATGTAAATTTTATATGTCTGGGATTACTTGGTGTGTAGAAAGGTGAGGGAAAATGGACTTTGCTGTATAAGCAAGAAATGCCCCCGCCCCCCACTGCCCAGGCATAACTTGTAAGTAGGAATGTGAAGGACAGCTTGGTCTGATCTTATCAGCACCTCTTATAAAAGACTTCCTTTTAATCCAGCCAGAATAAATTCCTTTGTTTTTGTTTACAGAAAGTTGGACTTGATTTATGAAAATAGCTCCTGGCTCTAAGGATTGTTGGCCCTGTGGAATAATAATAATAAGGTTGTAGCCCCAGAGCCGTCAGTGAGTAGACCGGAGTTGCCCATCACAAGGCAAAGCTGTGAGCTAGAACAACTCAGCACTTTGAGTTGAGGCAAGGACATTTAAACCTTGTTTGGATAGACGTGTATAGAACCGTCTTCAGATTGTCCGTGCTGAGAATAGACCCATTCTAGACCAGCTGTTCTCAACCTTTCTGGTATGGTGACCCACAGAGTCCAAATTTACTTGGTATGGGGACTGATCCAAGGCTAGCCCAAGAGCTTTTGGTGCCCGTGGCAAACTCAGACATTGGCACCCATCTAATTCAGCATTCTGTTTTCTATAGTGGCTAACCACGTGTTTTTGAGAAACCAACAAACGTGACGTGAAGGATGCAGCTGTCCCCACTATGAACCTCAAGCAAGTGGCTTTCCAACCTTCGCCTATGGAGGTTACATTCCAGCCTTTGACCACCCTCCCCTTCTCCATTACTCCCTCTAATGCCTCCTAGGGGTCTAAGAAACTCACTCTAGTAATCATCTGGACTTGTTTTATTTGATGAACATGTATAGGCAGTGAAGAAAAAAAATATCAAGTAATGTGTGACATAGAAGATACTGCTTCCAGGGTCAAATCTTGGCTTCCAAAATGCAAATGAGTGCCGTGGAAAGGGCAAGGGTTGTCCCACGACCCACTTTCAGAGACTTCGTATGACCCACTTTTGGGGGCCCAACCAGAGAGTGGGAAACACTGTTCTAGCACAATTCTACCAAGTCTATATTTTCTTCTTATTCCTCTGTGGAATATATTTCTGTTTTTTTCATAAGCATCTCCCTGTTGTGTTAGATTGTAGCACGAGCTGTGTTTAAAGCTAGTGTGTACTTTTCCGCAACCCCTAGAAAAGGGCGATGGTGATTACTTCTTCTCGCATGCGTGCGTCTTTCCCCTTTCTAAAGGGTAATGCTGGGGGGGGGTAAGCATCAGCAGATGGCCGTCTCAGTCTTGTCCTACTTGAAAGCTTCCCAGGGGCATCTGTCTGGGGATTGGAAGAAGTAGAAAGCTGGATTTAGAAGAATGGTTGGACTGAGCCAGCAGAGACCGTTTGATACCACAATCCACACAGAATTAGGCACTCTTAAGCCTGCTGAAGTACACCTAGCTGGATTGTGAAGATTTATGTTCCTACACTGATTTATCTTCTGTGTCGCTGGCACTTCTCTCACTCACCCCCTTTTTATCACCGTTTCCCTCTTTTCTTTCTCCTCATTGTTGAACTTTATTTTACTTTTTATTTTATTTATTTTACGATTTATACCCTGCCCTACCCAGCCGAAGATTGTAATTTCCTGATGCAGGAACCTTGCCCCTCTTACCTTACTCACTAAATCACCTCACCTCATACATCCACGGTTTCCTTCCTAGAGGGCATTTTGTGATAGGCTGAAAGTTCTGTGGATGTGTAGTTTCCCACAGTGTGCTTGTATCTCGTAATAACATTGTCAAATGATGATTGAGTTTTTCTATATTGTCCAGTAGAAAGCTGTTATTGCCAACATATCCAAGAAAGCTGGGACTTCCAAAGGCAAAATAAAAAGTCCCTAAATCCCTCATAATCCTGGAAGTGCCCATTTCTGTTGCTCTGTGGTATTCTCTGTTTTGTAGATCTGTTGAGCAGAAAGGTCTGGTTTTCATTCTGAGGCAGATTTGGCACATTTTGAGGCAATTTGGTATGTTAACAATGTGCCGAATCTACTACAGCCTGCAACCTTTGATTTGATGAAAAGAAAGGGGTCGCTGCTGGGGTTTGGAGCTCTTAAAGTAAAACGAGTAGGTGCTGGTTTCTGTGGGTGTTTTCTTTTTTAAAAAAGCAATTTCATATTCAGCATTATTGCAGCACAGTATGAGGTTGTTTGAAGGAAAGAGGTTATAAGCTGTTGCTTAAAATATTATGACTGAATGTATTATAAATGGCTGGTCCCCCCCCCCCCAAATGCTACTTTGGAAATATATAATGAGGTTTTAGGAATTTCAGAGTTCAAGCCTGGAACCCCAGTGGACCAAGATTAGGGCATAGCCTAGCAAGTTACTGTAATTTGTATGGGGCTTGGACCCCCTATTCAAGCATGGAAAGGAACAGGGGACTGAATGGCAGCCTTCTCAATTGGCGGACCTGTGGGCTGGCCAGGCCTGCCTTTGCTTGGTCACCTGAAGGGTAACTCTGGCTCTGGGACTTTGGATTCAAGAACATGCCCTCCAGTTTTGGGTTTGCATATGATGGGGGTGTGATTTGGCACTGTTTGGGTCCTGTGCCCCATGAGATGTTGTGGAAGGGAACACATGCCCATTCCCGCATCAATTGGGGCCAGGATCTTATGGCCCAAACGAATATCTGAACTGGGTTTTGGGATATTTTCCTCTCACTCATTACTCTATAGTTATCAATCCAGGATTCCTGTAGAAGTTGTGGCAAATCTTTCTGCCTATCCTGTAGCACAGAAGGGAAGGAAGGCAGAAGTGATGAAGGATCTTCTTATACCATTAAGTATGCATGTGTGGGGTGAAGCAGTAGTGGGTAATCACATCTTGCAGAGGGCTGGTGGGGTACAGAAGAACCTCACTGGCTTCTACTGCATGATCCTTTGCTTGTTGGGGGCAGCAGAAGGCCTGGGAGTTCATATTTGTCTGCCAAGACTCCATCTTGGTTTCTGTAGACCTGCATTACAGTCTATGCCACAAATCCTTTGGATGATCCTGTACAAGGTGAATATAGCCCATCAGCCTTAATGTTGTCTACCCCTATGATGTGTATGGAAAGCACGGTAGTAAAACAGGCACTGGATAACCTATCCCTAGTATAAATGGAGATGGTGGTAATTGTCAATTTGTGCCTGCCATATGCAGTTATCTTACAAGGCACCTATGTTATGACAGAGGACTGCCTTTTAAACTGAGTTCTGGGGAACCCTTGACATTTATTGCTAGTTCTTCAGTCACGCTACGGCAGTGCCAAAAATGGTCATTGAGAGACACTTTGTTCTCCACGACAGATCTTGTCCTTCATTTTTAGCTGCAGAGAAGCAGCTGGGTGTACTTAAGAGTCTCTCAATGCTCATGGCGCAGTGGTGAAGCCCAACAAGCTTGGCCAAAGAACATATTCCAAAATTTTCTTCAGCATGAGTGGGTTTCTCAGCAGATGTGTCACTGTGCGAAGAGTTCTCTGGAGGTGGAAGGTTTGGGGACCACTGGCGTTGAAGTCTGAAAAACCTCCATATCAGACTCACTGGTTATACAACAGAAGGTATCTGGAGTTGGTAGAATAGAAGGTAACTGGAGTTCATTGTAAAGACAGATGTTCTTTCTTTGATTGGTATATATTTGTGTTTCAGCCCATCCTTCTCTCAGCAGCTTATACAGCAATTGCTACTTGATGGGAAAACCCACATCCCCCAAACCTGTCTCTCTGGCACAAGAAACTCTGGGACTTTTACATTATGGCTAAAATAACACTTAACACCCCTCCACTAGCCTGTGCTTCAACTCTTACTAACTTTTCTGCTACTTGGCTCCCAATTTTCTGCTACTTGGCTCCCAACATTAGACTACTTAAATGACCAAGATGAAATACCTAGTATAATGAATCAACTACATTTATGGTGACAACATAAGGATTATGTAACTTACTATCTCTTTCTCTTTCCTGATTTGTTTTCCCCTTCCTCTCTTATTTTTCCCCTCCCCTCTATATTATCAAGTATACTTCTGCTCCACTGACAGTAGCTGTGACTCCATTTTGTAATTGTTATACCAGTTAATGTTACATAAAATGTTAATTGACAATATTTGTGTTTCAGCTATTTAGCCAGTTATGCATTGCTTGTAGTATACACTAGTGCAGGGGTATCGAACTCATTTGTTATGGAGGGCCAGATTTTACATAAATTGGATTTTGTCGGGCTGGGCCATGTGTGTCATAATATGTAATGCCAGGGAGTGGAGATATAAACTTGATAAAGGACACAAACACAAAGATTTTTTTTTACTTAAAATAAAAACATGCTCGAAACATTAGCATTCTTGCAATATTTTATTTATTTAAAAGTCTCTGGTAACTGACACTTCTTGCTCTGAATTATTGCATCAAAATGTCTGTGCTGTAGCAATCGGGAAGGGGGAGGAGCCTCAGCCCAGTGCAGGGAGCAGAAGCTTGCCTATCTATCTCTCCTGAGCGATTGAGAGAGTCTGGGAAAACAAGCTATGATGCAGCAGCAGAACTGGAGGAAGAAGCAGGAGACAGCCAGTCCCTTGCAGGCCTGATAGAAGCCGTCGGGGGGGCCTCATCCGGCCCCCAGGCTGTACCTTCAACAGCAGCCCTGTTGAAGGTAAGTATATGTGGTTCTGGATGGGAGACTTCCTGAAAGCAATGTGTATGCTGCTGAGCTTTGTGATGGAAGAAAGGCAGGATATAAGTGCAGTAAACGAATGGCTCCCACTGAATTCTGTAGGACAAAGGACATGGGCTGTGATCAGTGACACTGTTGAGATGGGTCCTTTCCCAAAGAAACCGGGATCACTTGGGAAAAGGGCAAGTTCAGTCTGCCATCCCAATAATGTTCCTGAACGGATTTGTGTATTTTCTTCCATAGAAATGAATGGGAAGTGGTGGCTACTCCTTACTGGAAAGCATAAAAGTTCTTGAGGGGCGTGCGTTCCAGCAGGAGTCAAACATTCGCCTTGAATGGTGCTGAAGTCAGCTGGGCGACCTTGGGCCAGTCACTGTTCTCTGAGATCTCTCTCAGCCCCACCTACCCCACAGGGTGTCCGTTATGGGGAGAGGAAGGGAAGGCGATTGTAAGCTGCTCCGAGACTCCTTTTAGTAGTGAAGAATGGGGTGCAAAACCAACTTTCCTTCTTAGTCTTTGTTGAGAGGGGAGAGGCAAAATACACCATTGCCTGCACAGAGGAGCATTTCAGCCTGCAGGGAATTCTGAAGTAGGCCAAATCTCTATCCCAATCTCCTTGGCTGTCGCTATGATTGGCGTTCTGCATGCAGCAATTTCATGGGCACCCAGTTGTGGCAAGCTGTAGAATGAAGAGTTCAAAAGTGCATCTCCTGCCATCTCTCGCTGCTCTTCCCTGCCCTCCTCCCTAGTGTACCACTTCGGGCTACTGTCATTTTGCCAGCCAGCTGACATTCCTGTCCTACTTCTAGTTGGCCGTGCAAACAGCTTTGCTCCCCAGTCATCCTTTCTACTGGGCTTGTCTCTTAGCTTTCCCTGAAGAGGAGAAGACGAGGATGGCAAAGCAGCACACTGCAGTGGCAGAATCAGGTTTTGGAACAGGACTTGACACGGGAATTCCTGTAAGAGGGAATGCTGCATTACCTTCACTCTGAACTTGGCAGGTTCACTTTAGTTGCAGTTAATGCATAGGATTATTTGCAGCAAATGAAAACAAAAACAAACTGGTGTATTGAATGAAAGGCCCAGCTACTGAGAAATAATTACATGCGGACTAGATTATAAGCACAGTGCTAGTGCAGGATTTGTTTTTTAAGCTTAATTTTCTCTCAAGCGGTTCTTGTTTTAGCCTAGTGTATCATTAACACACCATGATTGTCAAGAGGTCATTATGGCTTTGTTTCTGGTGATGTTTAGCTTGGCTCACTATTGCAGTTGTAGCTTTCTGGCGATTTACAGTTGTTAAGCATTGACAAACATGTGTTTCTGTTTTTGTTCTTAATAGGGGCACATTCAGAAAGCAGTCAGCCGATGGTTTGGTGCAGCGTTGGTATCTAATTTCTGTTGTTGCCATGGTTTTCAGTGCAGGACTTGTAAACAGATGTAGCCTGTTTAAGTGTAAGGCTTTTTTAAAAAAAACAATAGTGCTTTTATGGGCCACTTACACAACTTATTTTCCTTGGTATCAGGGATGCCAGTTAAATCAGGCAGGCAGCTACCCTCCCACACATCTTTTTCAGCCACGTGTGTGATTATTCCTCAGGAGTACCAGTTGTGTTGAATATCGTGCTGTAAATTCAGTGGCTTTATGGATTAGGTAAGCATACCAAAGGCACAAAGCATGCCAAAGGCACAAATCCCATTGCTTTTTTTTTTAAGTGATGCATATATTTACATACCTAAAGTCATTATGAGGTATTTCTAAAAAAGAGTGATTTTCTGCTTTAACTTGGATACTTCTGAGAATGGTCCTTGATGTATCTGACTTCCTTGGCTGCAGTATTGCTCTTTGAAATGGTGACCCAAAATAGTATGAGGTAGGAGCCTGGGCTGTTGAATATTACCCCTATATCTGGGCATACCGTACCCATGGTATTTGGCTTGGGACCAGTTTACACATCTGATGAGGTATGGTCTCAAGCTCTTCTGCTCATATTTTTGTTAGAAGGGGAACGCAGTTCATAATTGAACGAAGTTAGACTCCAGCGGCACCTTTAAGACCAACAACGTTTTAATCAAGGTGTGAGCTTTCGCGTGCATACACACTCCGTCAGACAATGAAATGGTACTGCGTGTCATAGTTGTATGTATAGGAGTGGTTTGTTGAATTAGCATGCAAAATAGTGAGATCAAAAGAGTGTTAAAAAAAGTGTCCTCACCATTTTGCATGCTAATTTAACGGACCACTCCTGTATATGCAACTAAGATACGTCCTTCCATTTCATCGTCTGATAAAGCGTGCATGCACACGAAAGCTCACACCTTGAGTAAAACCTTGTTGGTCTTAAAGGTGCCACTGGACTCTAACTTTCTTCTGTTGCTTCAGACCAACACAGCTGCCCACCTTGATCAGTTCATAATTGTCCTCTTCGTGGGTGAATCTAGCGACCAGGGGGAAATGGCCCAGGCTGTTGATCCAATTGCCCTGAGTGCCCTCTCCTCCCAGACAGAGCCAAGCAGTCTTCCTGGTTCACGGGGAACCGATGGTAAAGAAACAGGATAACCGCTAGAGCACGGCTGGTGGAAAAGTTGGAGACTGATTGAACACAGCATAGAGCCTATTCCATGGCAGTGACGGCGGCAAAAGGCAATCCACCACTGATGCGTTTGCACATAATTATCCAGCCGAGCTGTTTTGTGCGGTCCTGGCGGCTTTTACATCATAGTCCCAGGGGACGGGTGTCTGACCACACGACAGCCCACTGTGATCACTTTGCTATCTACTTTGCAGATAAGGTTGCCCGGATCCACTCTGGGTTAGATGCTGGTGTGGATGCCTGTTCATACAATGTACCTTTGGCCCCTGCTCGTTGGATTTATATGGATACTTTTCAGCTTGTGGAGCAAGAGGATGAGGACAAGATCCTTGGAGAGGTGAAACCTGCCACCTGTGATCTTGACCCTTGCTCTTCCTGGCTAATAAAAGCTGCCAGGTTGGGGCTGGGGCTGGCTGAGTGGGTAAGGGGTGGTAAATGCTTCCACTATCCATGCTCAAGGAGGCAGGGATCTGGCTGGTTTTGAAAAAGCCCTTACTAAACCCTACTTATGTTGGAGAACATCCAGCCAGTTTCCAAGCTTCCATTCTTTGGCAAGGTGCTTGAGTGTGTGTGGGAGGGAGGGGTTGCTTCTCAGCTCCAGGGTCTCTTGGAAGAGACTGTTTTTCTGGACCCATTTCAGTCTGGCTTCAGGCTGGGACATGGATCAGAGACTGCTCTGGTCTCTGGTTGACTACCTCTACCAAGAACTAGACAGGGGGAACACGCCTCTGCTCGTGCTGCTGGATCTTTTAGTAGCCTTGGATACTATCAGCCATAGAATCCTATTGAGCTGCCTCTCAGCACTGGGACTAGGGGGCACCGTGTTACAGTGGTTCAAGTTCCTTCTGGGGGAGTGGTCTCAGAGGGTGGTGTGGGGGGATTCCTCCTGTGCTTCATGGCTGTTGACTTGTGGGGTTCCTCAAGGTCTGATCTTATCCCCCATGCTATTTAATATCTAGTCCAATCAGTAGGTAAAGCCAGTCTCTGAAGCAGAGTTATAAAAACAATCCCCTTCCCACCCCAACATCCCTTCTTGCTACCCCACCCCCCGACTAGCAAGATAAAAACCAATTCTAGCTAACTAAGCAATGGGAATAACATAAGGTCTTAATCTACTATCTAACTAAATAGCCCTAATATTAAAAACCCTAGTTGGTACTGTGGGGCACTACCACCTGATACCAGCAGCAAAAACCGGGATCCTGTTTATTTTCTCTTTCTTCCACAGAATGGAGAGGACCTCCCCAACAAAGTTTCAATGAAGTGAACTGGGAGGGGAGGAGATGCTTTAGGCTGGACTAGTCATTACTAGTCAGTAATGGGCTGGATGAGGGTGAACAAGCTGAAACTTAATCCCAGTGAGACAGAAGTGCTCTGAGTTAGTAGAAAGGAAGACCTGGGACTTGAAATCTCCCCTGTCTTGGATGGGGTTATACTCCTTTTGAAAATCCAGGTTTGCAGCCTTGGAATGTTACAGAACACTGTCAGACATTCCCAACTGTCCCATCAATCAAGGAAGTTTGGTTGGTGGGTACATGAGTGAGGAGCCTTTTCAGTGACAGCCCCACTGTTATGGAACAACCTTCCCAGGGAGGTGTGCCTGGCCCCCTCAGTTCCAGTCTTTAGGAAGCAGCTGAAGACCGTTTTATTTAGGACTGCATTTGGTTAAAGTTTAGTAGCAGTCCTGAATAGTGATTTAAGTTTAGTAGCAGTCCTGAATGGTGATTTTAAATTTTGGTTTTATGCTTCAGTGTGTTTTATTTGATGTGTTTAATCTGTATTTGCAAGCCACCTTGAGCTCTGTAGAGAAGAAAGGCCTCTAATAAATGTGTTAAAATAAATAATAAATAAATGCAGGTACATCATAGTTGAAATGTCTTGCAGTGACGCTAACAGATCACCTTTTCCCAAACTGGTTACTTTGGGTAATTTATGGGCATTTTCAGTGGTTGTTCCCGAAGAGGCAGAATTTCAAGGGCCTAATGTCCCAAACCTTAGTTTTCTATTCCTTATCCTCTGCTGTGTTTTGTAACCGATTGTTTAAGTCTGTGCAGCACATTCCACGGTATTGATGTTAAGGGTCCGAATGAGTAATTTGTTGTTGTTGTTGTTGCAACATAAACATTCCTCCTATCTAAATTGTTCAGTTCTTTTCTCAGCCTTTAAATGAAGCTGCCTTATATGGACTCACACCAGTGGTCCATCTAGATGTGGTCTACTCTGACAGTGACTTTCCAAGGTCTGAGCATATTTTCTAGTGCACGCTACCTGAGATCCTTTCACGGAAGATGTTGGCGCCTGCGCCTGGGAATCCCCTGCATACAAAGTGTGAGCTCTGCCACTTGTTCAGCTCCACTGGCCGAACTCCTTCTGTTTTACTTCTATCCTGAGTTTTTCCCCCATTCACCTGGCAGCTGCTGCTTCCTTTTGCCCTGATTAATCTCTTGAGTGATCCTGCCCAATCAGAGATCACATTGAGAACAGGATGCTGTTGTTGGATGTCAGTCAATAAAATTCCAGTTATCTGATTTGACTATGCAGTGAAGTCAGTTAGGACAAATGAGGACAAGCTGAGATTGAAGGCAATTTAAGCAAATAAGTGAACGTTATTTTTGTTTTTTTGGAGGGCTTGCCAACAAGTGGAGGTGGCGTTCAGCACTGCCAAGAACGTTTCTGGAAAATGGTGTGTAGTTTTGGCTAGCATTCATGCTCTTCCCACTATTCCTGGTCTGCAGCATGGTCTCTCTTGGAAGGAGCTGTGTCTTCTCTCCGGGTTGTTCAGCATACTTGTTAAACAGTAGCTTTATAGGCAAAGTAATGGATAAACTGCAGTTTAGCAGCTGAGCATTAACAAGAGGTTGTAATGCTAGTATTAGGCAGGGTACTTGGCCTCTCTCAAGAGGCTTGCGGTGTCCCAGTGGGCGATTTGGCTTTTCCTTCCGCAGATTTCCCTTACACCGTTCTCACAAAATCTAAACTCAGTTTGGAAAGCAGATTGCCATGGTGGTTCGAGAAATGTGATTAGGAAAAAAATAGTCTAATGCTCACTTCTGTTTACAGAATTAATTTCAGGATTCTTTGCCTTCTGGACTCTGAATTGCTCTCTTCCCCACAGGTGGGGTTTGAAAAATATATTTTCAAATGAATCAGTGTGCTGGTATATTGATAGAAATGTCTGGCGACTGGAACCCAGTGTGCAAAATGCCACTTTTTTTTTGTTTTGTTTTTTAAAATTTTAACATGTGCAGTGTGTGTGCATCTGGAAGTCATGGCGACCTCTGGTGACTGACCCCCACTGGGAGCCTGGAGGATATTCAGAGAGGTGGCTGAGTAAAGCCTCCTCCTGCCTCTGGTATTCCAAGGAGGCCTTCCCTCCAAGTACTTACCAGAGTCGGCCCTGCTTAGTTCCCGAGATCTGACGAAATTGGGCTTGCCTGGGCTATCCAGGTCAGGGCCGAAATGCCACTTTTCTGACAGACCCTCACCTAAAATTGGATGGCTTATTTAGTTATAGTATTAGTATGCTGGTTTTCTCCTTTAAGGGATTCAGAGGGCTTCACTGAAAAGTTACTAGAAAGTATCTTATCAGTTTAAATGCACATATCCCGGGCTGCTCTTGATCAGTGAAGTCTACCTAACACTAGTGCCAGGCTGTGAGCCAAGAGCCCCTCTGCTCAGACTTCTGGCCTTGGCTTTTAAGGACCTGCAAGGAGAGGGAGGGAGACTTACACCAAAGGAAACGTGGCTGTCGCCTCTCATCCTGCCTGGGCTTTTAAGTACCTGCAAGGAGAGGGAGGCAGACTCAGCTCAGATGAAACTCAGCTGCAGCCAATTTGCTGCCAGGGCTAAAAACTTCTAATTAGAACAATAAAATGAGTCCTCTAGTTGCATTAAGCAACTGGAGGCCCTGTGTGGGAAGCCTCGGATCTGAGTAATCCCTGGATGGTTAAGGATTCTTCAGCTGCTGAATGTAAGAGTTAACTTACACTGTTGAAATGTGATGTACTCCCTCACCCCTTTCTGGAAACACAGGAATGCAACTGTTAGGCCATTATGTGTTTTTCCTCTTCATACTGGGTAATTTCCATGCATGGAAATTTAGAATAGTTTCGTATTGTGTGTCTCTTGTGTGTTTCACCTTCACAGTGAATCGTTCTACTTGACCTTGCTGTAATTCGTAGTTATCCTTGAAATGCTGAACTGCTTCTCTTCCTCTCTGACACCGTTTCCAAGTGATTCTTTAGAAATGCCGCTTCAGGAAGAGCTGCCTTAAAATAGAACCACTGAATATCCATATCTCTGAAAAGTTACTTAATGGTACATTTCAATTTTTTATTAGTGAGCTTCCCGATTTAACTCCGGCTTGGTTGCCTTGCTCCAGACACAAGCTGAAATTGGATTTTAACTTTTCTCCCGTTTTTATTTAAGATCTTCCACAGTGGTCTTCTCAAAGTGCAAAAAGACCATCTAATAAATTATTGTACAGTTGTTCTCTGTGAACCTGTATAGCTACCCACAGTCTTCGTCTATGATCACTAGGACATGCTGTACTTCATATGCTGAGAGGTGGTCAGGCAGGCGAAAAAGTATATGCCATTGAATTGCAACCAAAGAAGTTCATAGAATCATAGAATCACAGAGTTGGGGCCATACAGGCCATCCCCCTTGCTTAGTGCAGGATCAGCCTAGAGCATCCTTGACAAGTGTTTGTTCAGACGCATGCTTAAAGACTGCCAGGGAGGGGGAGCTTAGCACCTCCCTAGGCAGCTGGTTCCACTGTTGAACAGCTCTTACTGGAAAAAAGATTTTCCTCATACCCAGCCAGTATTTTCCCACCCTTAATTTAAACCGCCCTTAAGTTCCAGGCAAGAGGAGCAGAAATGGTTTGCCAATGCCTGCCTCTCTGTAGCAACCCCGGGCTTCCTTGGTGGCCTCCCTTCCAAGTACTGGCCATGGCCGACCCGTCTTAGCTTCTGAGATCTGATATGCTCAGGCTAATCTAGGTTATTCAGGCCGCTGAGATGATTGTGTAACAGCGTCAATATCTACATACAGTCACATGTTGCATTTGGGAGTATTGGTTAGACAAACAGAGTTGGCCAAAGCCGTGTAATCCTGTATGGTATGTTTGGTGTAAGAGGATCACACACGTTGAAAATCAAGCATGCATACCTGCAGCTCCTTGGATGGTCCCACCTTAACTGCTTCACACATTGTGCTCCATCTCTGTTCGGTTGGTACTTACCGTCTGATGTAAACGGAAGAATTGATTTGTGCAGCAGTAGAGGGGGAAAGGACGTCTCCCTTCTCCTCCCACTGTACTTAAATTCATATTTAGAACAGATAAAAGGAAATACTTCTTCACCCAAAGAGTGATTAACATATGGAATTCACTGCCACAGGAGGTGGTGGCAGCTGCAAGCATGGACAGTTTCAAGAGGGAATTAGATAAACATATGGAGCAGAAGTCCATCAGTGGCTATTAGCCACAGGGTATAGATGGGAACTCTCAGTCTGGGGCAGGTGATGCACTCTATTCTTGGTGCTGGAGGGGGCGGCAGTGGGAGGGCTTCTAGTGTCCTGGCCCCACTGCTGGACCTCCTGATGGCACCTGGTATATTTTGGTCGCTGTGTGACAGAGTGTTGGACTAGATGGGCCATTGGCCTGATTCAACATTGGCTTCTCTTATGTTCTTATGTTCTTATATAAGGATCTGGTATTGCAAACTACAAGAACAATAATAGTCTTCTAAAAGCTCAAAGGAAACCAACACATTAGAAACTGATCAATTGTGCATGTGCCAGTGTGGTTTTATACATACACCATCATCGCAATGTAACTGAGTATTCTAGGAGGGTTTAGCCGAAGAACACCTATACAAGCAATCTGCCCCTATATCTTGTGCTGGACTCTCAGTTGTTGAGGTGTCACGTCTTGGGACCTGCAGCGCTGTTGTCACTCATATGGGGCAGACTGGTATATTCCATGCAAATCAAAATCCGTATTAGGGGTTGATGAAAATTTTGGCTCTTGAATAAGCTATGCAAGGTGTGAAGACATGCACAAACTTACTGTTGTCTGCATAGTTCAGATTACAGTGTCCTGGGTTTTGTTTTTTATTTTATTTATTTCTGCTTGTATTCCACCCTCCCGGCAAGTGGGCTCAGAGCAAATCAGAACAGCGAATCCACAATAAGAGTTAAAACATTTCACAATACATGCAGAGTTGAAAAGGTCTGAGTTAATGGAGGGTAAGGGTAAAGGAGGAATAGGGCTTTAAGGCTTCTTTGGCCTTTCGTCTGTTTTCAGCTCTTTCTTCTATCTCTTTCCTATAAAGCAACTTGCTTAGGCATTTCCAAGTTCTGTTATCATGAGCATGTAAGCTTGAACTTTCTAGTTGAAAATTCCAGCATGTTTCCATGTTGGCTTCCCAATGACATTATTCTACTCTATCCATATGGGCTATGTGTGTTGGCTTTTTTAAAAAAAATCTTAGGTTTCTTTTTAATGCTATGGCCTCCAAAGCCCTTTTAATGTCATGGATGGTTTTGTTGGTTTAAGAGAGAAATTCTCAGTGTGAGAGAGATCCTGAGACAGTCAGGCTGGTCTTTGCTGCCTTGCCTAGCTTCTAAGTGTCCAACAGCATCTGGCTGTCTGCTGTTAGAAATTAAATATTGGACAAGATGGTCTGATTCAGCAAACCTGTTGGTCTGATTCAGCAAACCTGTTCTTAACTTCTTGTTGCGCTGATCCTTCCTTAAATAATCATTCATGCTGCTTCCATGTTTTCCCGAGAGTCTTGCCAGTTTATCAGAGGGCGCTTTTAGTAGTGAAATGGGCAAAGCGTGTTCAAACAAGTCTGTGACCTAATAGCCCACAGATGGGAAGAAATGGTGAATGCCATCTGTCGGCCTGCACGCTTTCATCAGTGTGATGCAGTGGTTGTAAAACATTTCTCAAACGTTTCATGATCAGAAGTGGGCCAGTTTTGTGAAACAACCTTTTTGGCATGTCAGGGATCTCAGATGTGGATAACCCTAAACAACTGGAATTTATCCTTCATTCTCAAGGGGTGTGTGTGTGTGTATGTGTTTTGAATAATCTCTATAGATCGAGCAAAAAAAAGAAAAGGAATGTGGTCTGGCGGTATGCTATGATTGCGGTGACCCTATCTTTGAACTGAATTGGGTCTTTTGTCATAAGATGCGTGTCTGCAGAAGCATGCAGCCTTACTGCAGACAGGAAATGGCCTAGTCTGTGACCTCGTCTCTCGGGGAAAATCAAAGCTCCCATTAATTTTTTTGTTTTTGTTTTTAAAGGAATCTGCTTTTGGTTCGGAGAGAGAGAGAGAAGGCAGCTCTGAAATGCATGGCCTCACTCTTTGTAGGCTTATGTGCTTGCAACATGAACTGTGAACTAGTTGTTTTTAATGGGGGGGGGATAGCAATTTAAATTTCAGTGGGTTAGGGGGTCTGAGGAGACTGTAGAAAGGACCAACAAGAAGCTGGAAGATTCCTGCTGTTTCAGTACAGTTAAGCTTAATCCAAAACTAGATGAGGTTCATTATTAGGAAAGGGGCTGGAGACAAAACAGCCAATATTGTAATGCCCTTGTATAAAGCTATGGTTCTGCTTTGCTTGGAAGACTGTGGGCCTTTCTGGTCCCTGTGTCTCAAAAGATATCGCAGACTCAGTGAAAATGATACAAAGGAGGGCAACCAAGATTATAAGAGTGTTGGAGCACCTTTCTTATGAGGAAAGGCTGTATGTAGAGTCTAGAAGGAGAAGAACAAGAAGAGATTAGATTTATACCCCACCCTTCACTCAGTCTCAGAGCGGCTTACAAAGTCCTTTCCCTTCCCCTCCTCACAACAGACACCCTGTGAGGTAGGCAGGACTGAGAGAGCTCTTGAGAGAACTGTCCTTGAGAGAACTTTGGCTTGCCCAAGGTCATCTAGCAGGTGCAAGTGGAGGCGTGGGGAATTAAACCTGGTTTTCCCTGATTAGAGTCCGCACACTTAACCACTAATCTAGAACTTCTCAGTCTAGAAGAAAAATGGCTAAGGGAGACATGATGGAGGTCTATAAAATTATGCACAAGGGTGGGAAAGTGGATAGAGGGAGCTTTTTCTCCCTTTATCATTATGCTAAGACTTAGAGCACTCAATCAAATTACAGTGAAATAGGTTCAGCAGAGACTTACTCAGTGAGTAATTAAACAGCACAGTTCACTGTGGCAGTAGTGATGACCATGAGCGTAGATGGCTTTAAAGCTGACTTAGACAACTTCATGGAGGGGAGATCAATCAGTGGCTACTAGCCATAGGGACTGAAAAGAGCCTCCTTGTACAGAGGCCGCGGCAAACCTCTGGATACCTGTGCTGGGAGGCAGCATCAGAGGAGGGACTTGGCCTCTAAGCCCTGTTTATCTTTCCAGGGCAACCGGTTGGCCACTGTGCGAAAAAAATGTGCTGGACTAGATGAACCAGTAGACTGATTCAGCATGTTCTTTTAGTGTTCTTACACCCCATGTTGCTTTCCTAATCTCGCCACTCCCAATTTGCTGTTTGCCGTTCTGTGGGAAATGTAGGATTGCCTTATGTTTACCTACATGTCCCCTCCCCCACAGAGGGCAAATAGTAGCTTGGTATGTGTCTGTGGGTAAAATGGGATTTGAGGGAACAACGTGGGGGGGAAAGGGGTTTAAACTTCTCTATTTCTGTTCCTGCGTTCCCTATCCAGTCAGTTGTGGCTGCTATTTAACCCATAAAAACTGCTCAAGGGATCTATTTTGATTAAGCAAATTGCTTGGGAGAGCTGTTCATAGTGTTTCCAGTGTGTTGCCTTGTGCGCTTGAGCTCAACACTATCCGGTACATTCGTATATATACCACAGCAACGTATCATAGCATTAAAGACGCATTTGTATTTGTATATACACCACAACAACCTATAGCACATGCAAAGCTGAAATATTACCCTCCAAAGGCTAACCACCTGTTTGGGCTGTTTTAATAGTGGTATGGAGATATCCACGTGTTTTAATATTCTAATGTTAATATTTTATAGTTGTTATTTATTTTTATATTTTTACCTTATTGTGTTTTAATGCTGAAGTCACCATGAGACCCTTTGGGTGAGTGGCAACCAGGCCCGTAGCCAGGATTTTGTGGCTTGTGGAGCAAAAATTTTGCTGGTGGGGCTGCCATTATTTTAATGTCAGCTCCAATCTGCCCCCAAGCCCAACTGCCGCCGGCCACCCCTCTCCTTCCCCTCCTGCAAGATTTAACCTTATTGTGTTTTAATGCTGAAGTCACCATGAGACCCTTTGGGTGAGTGGCAACCAGGCCCGTAGCCAGGATTTTGTGGCTTGTGGAGCAAAAATTTTGCTGGTGGGGCTGCCATTATTTTAATGTCAGCTCCAATCTGCCCCCAAGCCCAACTGCCGTCGGCCACCCTCTCCTTCCTTCCTGCAAGATTTAAAGGGCCCTTCAGCTGATGGGGGGAGCACGTGGCCTGCTGCTCAGCTGAAGGGCCCTTTAAATCTTGCAGGAGGGAGGGAGAAGGGTGCGATCCCTTTAAATGCTTTTGAGAAGAAGCAGCGGGCCGTGCATGCGGCCCCTCTCCCATTCATCTCAAATAACTTACCCAAAAAGCCTTGTGGAGCTGGTCCTTTAAAGAAGTGGGCAGAGCCCCCAATAGCCCCACTGTAGCCACAGGCCAGGTGACGACTAAAAAATCTAATAAATAAAGATGCATTGATATTTGTATATATACCACAAAAACCTATAGCAGCATTATTAGGACAAAACCATTTTTGAAGAGTTGTGGCCTATATCCTACCACCTTCTTCAGCAGAGTTCAAAAGCTTCCTCCAGCCTAAGTGGTTCTTTGCTCAAGCTGAAGGAAGGCCTCTCGAATGTTAGCCTTTGCTTAGGAGTAGGATAAGTGGCCGTGCTTTGGGGTACGTCTTTTTCTCTGCTGTCAAATCACAGCTGACTTATGGCAACTCCCATAGGGTTTTCAAGGCGAGAGGTGTCCAGAGGTGCGGTTTTGCCATTGCCTGCCTCTGCGTAGCAACCCTGGAATTCCTTGATGGTCTCCTTCCCAGGTACTAACCAGGGCTGACCTTGCTTAGCTTTAGTTTAGAGGTCTGATGAGCCTGGGCTACGCGGGTCAGGGCTTTTGGTGCACAGACCCGTTTAATTTTTTTTGTATATGTATTCATTGTGTATAGAACCAGCAAGTCAACCCTGCCTGTATATGTCAGCAATAATCTTGTATGATGCTCATACTGCTTCTTTCTGCCCCTCCATGCCCTATTCCTCAGCTAACTTTAAAAAATGCAGTGAAAACTAGCTGGTACAGAGAGCCAGCATGGTGTAGTGGTTAAAGTGTCGGACTAGGATCTGGGAAATCCAGGCTCAAATCCCTACTCATGCTATGGAAGCTTGCTGGGTGACTTTGGGCCAGTCACACTTTCAGCCAAACCTACCTCACAGAGTTGTTGTGAGGATAAAATGGAGGAGAGGAGAATGAAGTAAGCTGCTTTGGGGTCCCCACTGGGGAGAAAGGCAAGATATTAAAAAAAATTAAGTATCTCCTTCTGAAGCCCTAGTCAGATGAACTGGCAGCAACAGCATCCTTCTTGCTGCAGTCTCTGGGCCCTAATGTCTTTTTCTGCCCTCTTAGCATTCCTCAGTTTGGTGTAGTGGTTAGGAGCCTGGACTCTAATCTGGGAGAACCGGGTTTGATCCCCCAGTCCTCCACATGCCGCTGCTGGTGTGACCTTGGGTAAGCCATTGTTCTCTCAGAGCTGTTCTCTCACAAGCAGTTCTTGAAAGAGCTCTCTTAGCCCCACCTCCCTCACAGGGTGTCTGTTGTGGGGCGGGAAAGGGAAAGGAGTTGTAAGCTGCTCTGAGATTCCTTCGGGTAGTGAAGGGTTGGGGTATAAATCCAATTTCTCCTCCTCCTCCTCCGTTTTTTGTGATGCCTGGGTTAGCAGTGTTTAATATACTTCACTTGAGGTACAGATGCGAAAATTGCTTTGGCAATACAGAGCTTTGCTAACTGCAATTAAGGGAAACATTTCGATTCCTAAGTAGTTGTGCAAGGAGGTTAATGCTGTGAAGTAGGAAGTTCTATTTGTGTTTGTCCCCAATTTTATGAGAAGAGTGCAGCATTAAACAAACAGTGTATTTAATCAGGATTTAGGGTTAATCCGAAACTTTATTAAAAAGAGCATCGTTGTTTCCCAAAAAGAGGTTAAAAAGGCAGAGGGTGATTCTGTGTTTTTAATGTTCACTTTGTATCTCATGTCTGGCTTTTTCTCCTTTTCTTAGTCAGGTCTCTGAATAATCTGCTTGTGTACACAGATTCTTTTAACACTGAGGGATTCTAAACCCAGAGAATTTGAAAAGCTGCTTACAAACTTCCATTCCAAATCTGAGAGGCTACAAATTACAGGAGTTGTTTAGCCGGATTTGATTTAGTTGGCATATTTTATATTAAAATATTTTGGTCTTGAAGTGTCAGGATTGATTAATATTTGGTCGGTGGTTAGAGATCATGGGCTTTCAATAATGCGAGAAGACACATCTCCTTCCAGGGAAGAGAGGTTTTCAAGTAGAGATGTAAAAATTCCAGCAATTTTGAAGCTTGTTTTTCCTGAGGGAAAAAACCTTATTTTGCTGCATTAACAACATTAAAATGCAGTATTTATAACTTATTTAACATATAAAACTGTATTAATTGGCATTTATGGAATTTAAATATATAAATGCCTAAATTTTCTACAAGCAAAATTGCAAAAAAAACCAACTGACAAAGACAGAGCTGCTAATTTAGTCCCTGTATTGTTTTTGCCATCTGAGAGGTATGGAAAAAGCTGAAATTAGAAAACCAAGTTTGTAATAAAGGAAGTATACTACTGTCACAGTGCTATCCTGAATAGAGTTGCACCATTCTAGGCCCGGTGATTTCAATAGTTAGCAGGGTGTAACAGCTTAGGATGGCATGAAAAGTTGCAAATAGTTGGGTTTCCAGTGTATTTAGATAGCAAGTTCAATTTCATAGCATTGAAAATACTGAATTCTGTAATAATCTTGGTGGGCAGCCGTGTTTGGTCTGAAGCAGTAGAACAAAGTCTGAATCCAATGGCTCCTTTAAGACCAACAAAGTTTTATTCAACATAGGAGCTTTCATGTGCAAGGCACACTTCCTCAGATACATTGAAATGGAAGTTAATGGACTGTTAACTTCCATTTCAATGCATCTGAGGAAGTGTGTGCGCGCTGGTCTTAAAGGTGCCACTGTTCTATAATAATCTGTTATCATAATTGTTGCCCAAACTATTAACATTTAAACAGTAAGCTCATCCTTGAAAACATATTGACTCTGTCTATAGTATAATTGGGAATTATCTAATATAGGGATCCTCAATCTAATTGAGCCTGCAGGCACCTTTGGAATTCTGACATAGTGTGGTAGGCACAGAAACAAAATGTCTGCCAGAGAAGGCAAAGCCAGCCACATAATAGCTGCTACATGGCTTTCCTTCATTCACACAGTGAAGATGCATGTACTGCAGACCAGAACCAACGGGATGAAATTAAATCAGAAGAAGAAGAAGAGATTGGATTTATACCCTGTCCTTCACTACCCAGAGGTGTCTCAGAGCAGCTTACAAACTCCTTTCCCTTCCCCTCCCCACAACAGACACCCTGTGAAGTAGGTGGGGCTGAGAGAGCTCTTGACAGAAACTGCTCTTTTTCAAGAACAGCTCTTATCAGAACTACAGCTTGCCCAAGGTCATCCAGCCAGGTGCAAGTGGAGGAGTGGGGAATCAACCCCGGTTCTCCCAGATTAGAGTCCGCGCACTTAACCACTACACCAAACTGGTATAGGAAGAACTTCCTGACAGAGCAGTTCCTCAGTGGAGCAGGCTTCCTTGGGAGATGGTGGGCTCTCCTTCTTTGGAGGTTTTCAAACAGAGGCTAGATGGCCCTCTGACAGCAATGCGGATTCTGTGAACTTAGGCAGATCATGAGAGGGAGGGCAGGAAGGGTTGCCTCAGTGCTTAGTTCTTACGGCCCTTTCCTATACACCCAAGGAAATGCTGATCGCCACTTTGGGGTCAGGAAACCATTTTTCTCCAGGCCAGTGATCCTGGAGATTTTTTGCCATCTTCTGGGCACGGAGCAGTGGCCACTGGGGGTGTGGGGGGAGGTATTTGTGAATTTCCTGCATTGTACAGGAGGTTGGAGTAGATGACCCCGGAGATCCCTTCCAACTCTATGATTCTATGGTGTCAGCTGCTGCCAAAGCAATACTTCTAAAAATCTGCATAGTCCCTCAGAAGCCTTGCTGGGCAAAAGCCCCAGCTGACCCTGCCCACTTTCTAAAAACACTTGGTGACACCAGGAATGATGTCGGCAGGTCCCGTGGCAGCACATTGGAATGCCGTGATCTGATGCTCTAGACTGCCATACATTTTTCCAAGCTATACATTTTGAGTGAGCAAAACCTTGGCTTAAAAAGCATTTCTGTCATTCAAGAATAATTCATATTTTTTTCCCCCAGTGGTCCCTCAAGTTTACCCATGGAAAAAACTGAAAAAAGTTCCAGGGAGGGGGAGAGGAATAGACATCCCCATTTCAATTTTTTTCCTGTCCTTTCACATCTGTTTTCATTGTAGCATTGAACTCTACTTATGCTGAAACAGAAAGGACTTCAAAGGGCAGTTGGAAAGGAAGCTGGTAGAACTGGAGTTTCTGAAACCTTAATTACCTTTGTCAATGCTCAGATAAGGATTAAGGGTGGATTTGGCAATAGAAGAAACAAAATCAACACACTTCACGGGGAGAAGTTTATCTAGTGCTCCTGGGTCTGATGTGTTCCTGTTAGGTCTCCACCGCTCATGTAGCCAGTTCTGGGCCTACTGTATGCAGAAGTGCTTCTTGGCTTGCAGCAAAATGAACTGTTGGAGATTCCCAAATGGGATCTTTGTCTCTTTTTAAATGTCTCTAAATAGCAGCCATAAGAGCCCTCAAACTGGCTTGGAAATGCAGCTTTTTAGGAGGAGAGTTATCCCTTTCCTCCCGTCCTGTTTTCTTGGGATAAGTTTCTCTAATAGGCGGAAATGCATGTGCTTTCCTTACTGAGGCAAATAACAGGTATTTATTGAGGTAGATAAGAACATAAGAGAAGCCAATATGTTGGATCAGGCCAGTGGCCCATCCAGTCCAACACTCTGTCACACAGCGGCCAAAATATACCAGGTGCCATCAGGAGGTCCAGCAGTGGGGCCAGGGCACCAGAAGCCCTCCCACTGCTGCCCCCTCCAGCACCAAGAATAGAGTGCATCACCTGCCCCAGACTGAGAGTTCCCATCTATACCCTGTGGCTAATAGCCACTGATGGATCTCTGCTCCATATGTTTATCTAATTCCCTCTTGAAACTTGTCAGCTGCCACCACCTCCTGTGGCAGTGAATTCCATAGTGTTAATCACTCTTTGGGTGAAGAAGTATTTCCTTTTATCTGTTCTAATCCGACTGCTCAGCAATTTCATGGAGTGCCCACGAGTTCTTGTATTGTGAGAAAGGGAGAAAAGGACTTCTTTCTCAACCTGCTCAATCCCATTCATAATCTTATAATCTTAGATAACAGCCATTCCATGCACGGAACACAGTTTTCCCATGTTCCTCTTACTTTGTTCACATTTGGTAAACCGTCTCTTATTTATCCCCTCCCCACCTGAAGCTGCCATTTATAGAAATGTAAGGAAATGAGAGTCATTCTCTAACATCTTGTCTGGTTTGGATTTTACCAGCACCACTGTAGAGAGACAAGGCACTCTGTTTTTTCTTGGCTGCTACACTGGTCGGTCTGGGAACAGAAGTGTCTGCCACGGAGGCAAACCCTTGCACCATTATCTCCAAGTTGCCTCCGTTCTGTGCATGTTTGTATGTCTCTTTTATATGTCATTAGTATACTCTGGCCTTTATACAACACTCTACCATATCACATTGTTAGGGAGCGCATCCCCCACACAGTTACCACTCTGTTGACCAGATAAGGGCATAAACCCAGGCTCCTAGAACTTCTTCCAGGCCTGGCTTGACCAGAGGCTTCATGGTGCCTGTCAATAAGATGAACTGATGTTACACACCCCAGTTCTCTTCAGAAGCTCGAGTTCACACCAGCTGTAATAACTAACTGGTACAGAAAGCTTCTGGTTTCTAGCCTCTGAGTCCCTGATGATGCCCTGTGGCCAGTCTTCCTATAAGAACATAAGAGAAGCCAATGTTGGATCAGGCCAAGGGCCCATCCAGTCCAACACTCTGTCACACAGTGGCCAAAAATACCAGGTGCCATCAGGAGGTCCAGCAGTGTTCCTCTCTGTTTCCGTAGGCCCTTCCGACTCACAAAATATCACTCCCAGGGTCACAGTATCTGAGTTGAACTGGAGAATAGCCATGTGGGTTGGGGGCTTCCACATCTCCACTGAGCAAAGGGGCCAGTTTTGTCTAATTGTTCCCTCCCTGCTTCAACCCTCTGACCCATGCGTCTGTTCTCCATGCCAGTGGGAGCGGCCTTCCCACAGGTTGGAAGGGGCTGCAGGAATGGCGAGGAAGGCAGGAAAACTGTATATTTTTGAGCATGGATGACTGGGTAAAGGATAACATCTGCACATCTTAAAAATGGACAGGAAACACAGTTTCCAAATGTTACAAGTATTACTCGAAGAAACTCTGAAGTGCCCACTTTGGTGCTGGATAAATTGTGAGAACTGATTTGGTTAATATTTTGTTGTGGGACTAACTTGGAAGCAATTTACACCAGTCAATGAAGGGGAAAAGAAAATGCGTGCACGCACACACACGTTTTTTAGAGTTCACTGGCCATGTCAAGGTAATGTTGCTGTAGAGCAACAGTGATTACAAAGTAAGAAACGTTTGTACAGCCATAACTGGTAAAGAGAGCACAGGGGTCTTGAGTCCTGCAGCCCAGTGCCCAGAACAGTAATTAACACTGACTGGTTGACCGCAGGGCATGCATTTATCCTTGGGAGTTGGCAATTAGAGTTGAGTGTCTGTTTCATGACATCATGCTGTTAAATAGTTTGTTATGGCTGACTTGGAAATTGGGAGGGGAGAGAGAAATTGGAAGAGTTAAACTTTGAGGTAGATCTTGAGGAGGGACTCAACAGAGCTGGCACGGTGCGCGTGAGCTAAGGACACTCCAGTAATTGCTACATTTACTCTCAGATTTGTGGAATTTGGCCAAGATCCAAAGAATTGTGGAACTTGTTCCATGTGAGGGGTTGAGACGAGTTTTTCCTCAAATGTGCTGTTTTCTCCCCATGTTGCTTAGCAAACTGTTTTTAAAACTGTGCAGGTGTTGTGGGGGGGGATTCCACTGAGTGAGCACAAATCTTCAGGTTAGGCGTCAGCTATTATCTAGCACCTTGGTGTTTAGTCATGCCGGCCACATGACCACGGAAACGTCTTCGGACAGCGCTGGCTCTTCGGCTTTGAAACGGAGATGAGCACCGCAACCCTAGAGTCGGATTCGACTGGCTTTCGAGCAAGGGTACCTTTACCTTTACCTATTATCTAGCAACTTTTTAATGTCATCTTTGACATATTTGATGCTTGCTGTTCTCCAGAAGGCAATAATAGGGCTATATCCTTTTACCATCTGTATGTATCCTGTAAAACGTTAATTTTATTTAGAAAGGTGGGGCCTCGAGTTCTGCTGGGAATGCAGTTCATCTCCAGACTACAGAAATCAGTTTGGTGTTAGGAACGCAGACTCTAATCTGGGAGAACCGGGTTTGATTCCCCACTCCTCCACATACAGCTGCTGGTGTGACATTGGGTCAGTCACAGATTCCCTCAGAGCTGTTCTCTCAAGAGCAGTTCTCAAAAGAACTCTCTCAGCCCCACCTGCCTCACAGGGTGTCAGTTGTGGGGAGAGGAAGGGAAGGAGATTGTAAACTGCTCTGAGACTCCTTCAGGTAGTGAAGGGCAGGGTATAAATCCAATCTCCTTCATTCTCTTCTTCTTCCTTCTCCTCTTCCCTCCTGGAGAAAATGGCAGCTTCAGATGGTGGACTGTATGACAGCACATCCCCTCTGAGCGCCCTCCACTGTACAAACTCCATCCTCCTCTAAATTTCCTGGAATTTTCAAGTCATCATCTTCTGGGCGTGGAACAGCAGTCACTGGGGGTGTGGAGGGGGAGGTATTTGTGCGTTTCCTGCATTGTGCAGGGGGTTGGACTAGATGACCTTGGAGGTCCCTTCCAACTCTGTGATTCTAACCCTAAGTCTGGCAGAATTAGATATAAAGACAAGATAGGCAAATTTGCCAGGGACGGCAACCACTGTTTTAGTGGCAAAACTAGCAGGGCATTTTCTTCCAAGGCTCTGAGCAGGCATAATCATGCTGAGTAGCTAAAAATATTTAAGGTGGCAAGCATCTCTTGGGTTGCCTCCTGTCTGCACAAGCTGTCTGGTTTGATATGAATGGTCTCTTTTGTAGTTAAAGGGAACTTGGGGGAACCCAGGGGGTTTGTGCTCCAGAGTGGAGCATACCATTGAAATATGCATTGTGGTCAGCTCTGCTCCTGGACTCTATTAGGAGGGATTTTTTTGTTTGTGGCAGGAAGTGAAACCAGTGGCATGGATTTCATTACAAATAACCTAAATGTATTTTAGTATGGTTTTAATAAGAAAGCCCTAACTGTCAACGTGAACCCTACACCTAATGAATTCTGTTTTAGTCTAATGAATCCTTGTGTGACATTCAGCACAAACATTTGGCTGTAGAAACAGATTCTTTTAATTAAAGGCATAAATACCTTGGCCGAAAGCCCAGAAAACCATGCCAACTGGGTAGTTGTCACCCATGGAAAGCAAAGGTCCACAAGTGAAAGTTGTTCCATAGCTGACAAGCAAACCTCGGCCGCCGCATCGTGGCCCTTACCTCTACAAGTTGTTTATGCGTGTAGAATTAAGTGCAGGTGTGACCTCTTAGAAGGAGCCAAAAAGTATTGCTCATGAACCAGTGATTTCTGGCTTGTTTATTCTCAGCTAGGGAAGAAGATTCATGAACACTGATTGGTATTTACATTTGCGGTCCCCAAGAGCCATTTAAATCACACCGAACAAATGTTTTGGAGTCCAGCGATGCTCCCTAGTGCGCGTGTAGATTTTCTCATCTTCACTTCTAGAAATATAATGGCTCTGAGGGATGATGAATAAATTTGGGTTTTTCTGTTTCTTCCTGCTGGATAATAAAGCCCAGCCTCTCTTCTCCCCAATAATATGTTCCTAGCTATGATGGACAAATGCAAGTGTGTTTTAAATCATTTTTTTTGGGGTAATTTTTTGTAATTTTTAAAAAGTGTGTGTGTGTGTTGTGAGTGTGTATGCGTGCACCTGGAAATCATGGCGAGTTCTCAAGGGCGGTTCTCGAAAGCAGTGCTGGTGGCTGAATGAAGCCTGCCTCCACCTCCCGCCTCTGATATTCCGAGGAGGTCTACCATCCAAATACTTGCTGGAGTTGACCCTGCTTAGCTTCTGAGATTTGATGAGATCGGGCTTGCCTAGGCTATCCAGGTCAGGGTTTTAAATCATGATCTTGTTTGCTTATTTTTTTTTTTTTTTGGTCCCAGTCCTGAAGACGCTGGGAGCTGGCAGTGTGCTCCTCAGAAATTATCATTTTAGTTCTGTGTTGGAAAGGAACTTAATGACATCTCGTGCCTACTCCGTTTATGTACTTAAAAGAAAATTTGCTGTAATGATGCAAAGCTGCTGCTGGTGGGGAGACTCTAAACATATGCAGAAATATTTTACTTTAACGTAGGTCTGTACTGATTTACAAGGTGAGATTATTGGGCCCATTCTTGAAAGTCCTCTCATTGTGTCTCTTGTTAACCGGAGATGGATATTTAGATTGTGTATGTAGTCTGTGACATAATTTCTCGGTTGAGTTCTGCACCCTTAGGTATTGTGGATGGTGGCTGCCAGGTTAAATGGCAGCGATTTAGTTATGTCGCAGTGCTTTCCTGTAATGTCGCTTTGTGTAACTTCAAGACTCAGGATGTATGTTGAAGTTTGATAATGCTCAGCAAGACTGGCCATAATCCATTTTCCGCTGAATCTTCCTGTTTTGACACTGATTCTGGGGGGTGGGGGAGTCTTCTTCAAAGGCACACTTTATATCTGCTAAAAAAAGAAAGTCTTTGGATCATAAGAAGAAAGCCAAAGAATTTCTGGATGAGCTTTTTGGTTCCCTGCAAACTCCAGTAACTGAAACTTAACTTGTGTGCTGTTCGCAAACCCTTCTGAGACCACTGATTTTAGTTCCAGGTTCTGTTTCTAAGAATTGCTTATAACACAAGCAAGCCTGAAAATGACACAGGCCCTAGAGGAGAGGCTTGGTAGTATAGTACAACAGACTACCTGAACTTATCTGAACTTCATATTGCAGATCAGTTGACTTCTGTGTATGTGTTCTCACTTGTCCATATCCCAGGATGCCTGATGTAGCCCTATTTGGAGTTACTCCTATCTGATTTCACTGGGTCTTGAATACTTTACCCTGAAGTTCTTTCAGAGCTGTTCTCTCAAGGGCAGTTCTTGAAAGAGTTCTCTCAGCCCTGCCTACCTCACAGGGTGTCTGTTGTGGGAAGGGGAAGGGAAAGGAGATTGTAAGGCATTCTGAGGCTCCTTCGGGTAGTGAAGGGCAGCATATAAATCAGTCTCTTCTTCTTCTGAAGTGTGTGTGCTTTCATGCATACTAGAATTTGCATGAATGAGAGTGTGTCTTGAAACAGTCTGCCACACTGGCACATACCAAGAAGACACTGGCTGCAGCTTTCTAAGAAAGTCCAAACGTTATATAGGAGCACATAAAGATGAAGAGTTGGATTTATACCCCACCCTTCACTCGGAGTCTCAGAGCAGCTTACAATCTTCTTCCCCTTCTTCTCCCCACAACAGACACCCTGTGAGGTAGGTGGTGCTGAGAGAGCTCTGAGAGAGCTGTGACTGACCCAAGGTCACCCAGCAGCTGCATGTGGAGGAGTGGGGAATCAAACCTGGTTCTCCAGATTAGAGTGTGCCGCTTTTAACCACTACACCAAACTGGCCATCTGTTGAACTGGGGAGGGGGGATGTTAAATCCCTGAAAGGAGGCCTTGAGAAACATCATAAAGCATCAAATACAAATACACTGCTGTAATCCTTCCGCTAGTGTGTTGAAATGCATGTTCTGCTTTTAAATAAAAATCTTTGCTGAAAGTTGTGGGGTTGGCAGGCAAGCAAGTCTGTAAGGTACCCCAAGTGTCTTTTATCAGCCTACCAATTCATGCATCTACATACCTGTTTGCCCAGGATAAAAACTTTCATCCAAAGCAACCAGGCAGATTTTACCCCCCACACCTTAAGCCACAAATGATTTGTTACAGAGGTCACACTTCAATTCTTGCTCAGTAACACCTTCTTCAGGCACGATATCTTAGAGACTACCATCTAGCAACGGAGTTTGGTAAGGGGGGGGGTCTAAATATGCTGTTACTATAAACTACTTTTGCATCCCTTTAACTTTCACAGTTTATCCAACAATTCCTGGGAGTTGTGGCCTGAGGATGCTGGGAATTCTTTGCTGGAGGCCCTTAATGCCTTAAACTGTACTGTTTCCTGGGTTCCTTGGAACTGGAGAATAACTGTTCAGGCCAGTTAAGTCTGATTTGTCCTCCGTGAGAATTGCTAACCTATTTTTTGCCACTTCAGTGGCTAAGCATGTACTTTGTAGCTAGAGGCTGTGTATTATTTTGAAGGCTGGCTAAATCATCCAGTTGTAACTGAGAGACTGAAACTCCTGATCCGACAGCATCCGTGTCACAGTGTTTTAAATCAGGGATCCTCAGTGGGGCCATAGTACCCACCATCACCTTCCCCGGCAGCCGTCGAATGATTAAGAAGGTGGGTGGGGCCGTTCGGTGCTTTTGCCCAGCAAAGCTTCTGATTGGCTATTGGAGATTTGATTGGCTGTGCAGATTTTTAAAAACATTGCATTGGCAGCACAAGTACTGTGTGACTGAAGCTGATGACAGCCATTTGGTGGCTGGCTCAGTCTCCTGCAGCAGCCATTTTGTACCTGCGCCCACCATGCTGTGTCAGAATTCCAAAGGTGTCCGCAGTCTCAAAAATGTTGGGGACCCCGGTTTTAGATTTCCCACAGTGTTAGGTTCTGACTCTGAATTCATCCTATGCTTTACCATGTTAAACTTGAGTCAGTAAAAGGGATTGTAAGAGTCGACATTCCCATTGGTTGTTTCTGTGAAACTCTGTAAATAGCCAATAAGAACTGTATATACTTTATTGGAGGGAACAGTCCTCATTGGCCTTTATCCCAATGTTATGATTGGTTGTTAACATAACTATGGGCGTGGCTTTGACAGCCCGGATTATTTAAAAAGGGAGCTGTGCTCCACTGTTTTGTGTGTGTTGTCCAATCATCTAGTTTGCTGTTAAATAAAGCTGAAATCACTTGTTGAAATCACTACCTTGTTGAGTCTCATACTTAAGACACAGTGACCACTCTGCCATCCTCAGAACATCCTAAGGAAGTGAAAAGTATCCTGAAAAAGTGAGCAAGCCTTCAGATTCTCCACTAGTCTTCCAGGGTTCATCTCAATGGTTCTCCAGAACTCTTCCTCAGAGAGTGAAAAATCTTTAATTCTTGTAGAGAGATTCAGGTGGGTAGCCATGTTGGTCTGAAGCAACAAAACAAATGTTGTTGAAGGCTTTCATGGCCGGAGTTCATTAGTTCATACAGCCTGGAAAATCTACAACAACCAACAGAACAAAGTTTGAGTCCAGTGGCACCTTTAAGACCAACATAGTTTAATTCTGGGTATAAGCTTTTGTGTGCATGCACACGTCTTCTGAAGAAGTGTGCATGCACTTGAAAGCTTATACCCAGAATTGTACATACACCCTGAATACATAAAAGTAGAGAACTGAAATCTCTTAAGTGCTTGACGTTATTGGCCTGTGTTCTCTGTGTGCTAAATTAAGGGCTTTAAAAAACCTTTCTTAGATGCGGGTCCTTAGGATGTGTTTCTCCTCCACTGTAGTCTGATCATTCAGGCTGCAAAACAATGATGCATGCTTTGGGTTTCGTTATTCAGGTGACTTTTGCAGAGCCAGAACTGAGTGAGTGCTAGCATAATAGTATTCTCTGCGTTTCTCCCCTTTTTGCACTCTCTTTTTAATCCATGTTCACCGTTGTGTCCTCCAAGCAATTCTGCACTAAAATCAAATTCAGCCTTCTTTTTAATCCAGTTTTTTCCCCATTCTGCACTAAAATTAAGTTCAACCTTTTTATTCCTGGTCCCCCCCCTATTCTGCATTACTTTACCTCCCTTCAGTGGTCAGCCTGGTTTCAGCCTGCTGTTGCCCCAGGTTATTTGGATGCTGTTTTGCTGTGGGCTTTAATTTCCTGGACTTGAACACTGAGAAAGTCCAGAGTGGCAGGCAAATGCGGAAAGGGCCACTGTCTCTCCTCACTTCTCTACCATTTCTGCTCCATTTCATTGCAGTTCCTCCTCACATAACTGGTGGCAGAAGATGTTGGTAGCTCATGGTAGCCCATGTCCTCACTTCAGAAATCTTCCTCCTCTCTTCAGCATTCTTGCTTGCCTATCCTTCTTTCTTCACCGCCTCTCTTCCTACATCTACCCATCTGTAAACTCAGGAAGTACTTTCTATCCACACATACTGAAGAGGGGAAAGAAGCCACTTTAGTGTATACTTGTGTTGAGTTGGACAGCCTGATTTATCAGGCTTTCCCCTGTGTCTTGGTCTGGACAGCAGAATCTTCTGGATCTGCCCTCCTGCTGACCTCTGTGTTCTTAGCAGTGCTTCAGGCCTGCCGTGAGCTGATGTGTCCTTGCAAGCCATAATGTAGAGCCTGGCTATGTGGAAACCTGGTTTCAGTTCCCACTCAGCTGTGAAACACACTGGGTGGTCATGGGAAATTTTCAGTCTCTGCCTAACCTATTTGAAAGGGTGGCTGAGATTAAAAACAAGACGCTCCTGGTACACACCCCACATTTGTTGTTGGAAGAGTGATATGCACGGGTGACACAAGCAGGCCTTAAGAAAGGGACTTATCTTTGTTAGCGATATCTCCCTTGCCCAGAACTGGTATTCGCCTTCAGCGATGGATCATTTAATGGAGAGACAGGACAAACCTCTGCAACAACACCCAGTGTACCAGCACGGGCCTTATGTATCCTCTGGCAATACTGCAGTGTAGCTAATGACGTTGGCACACCCTTCAAAGTTTTCTCCGCCGACAGTGCCACTTTCTGTGGGCCAAGAAGAAGCACTCTCTGCTTGGGTGAAGCGATAGATGCAAATTAAACATGAACGATGGGAACACAGAGAATCTAGTTGTGATTTTCGTGGGCATTCCATCTCCAGTCTTGAACTTGCTTATTACTAAACAGTTCAAGGGGAAGTTGGAGCTAAGGAACTGCAACATTGGAACTGGTTAACAAGTTGAGCATCATAGACCCCAGACTGGGTGTCATAACACACTCTTTTCCCTTTCTATGCTGTATTTCTTTTTCTCTCTGCCACTTCCTTTTATGTTTTTCTTGTGTTCTTATTTTTGGAGGTGGTATCAGGTTGGAATGAAGGTCAGGTGAAAGCCTGGTGGGATAAGAAGGATGGGAGGGTGTCTTGTTCTCTCTATCAGGCCCCATTTCATGGCTTCTCGCACCACCAGTTGGGTGAGAAAGCGGTGTAGTCAGGACACTAGCACCACATGGGACCAGCCATTGGAGACTCACCACTTTCCTTTCATTGCAAGAGCATAGCATGATACTTCTGTGCTATACAGTAGGGAAAAGCATATTGGTGGTGGATCAGGGCCCGATTCCCCTGGTGGACTGTAACTTGTGTGCTGATTCTCTGCTGTGGCATTGGAGCAGTGAACATTCAGCCGATGGCATCCTGCTGCACTGGAGTATGTGAAGCTGCCTTACTATGAAGTTAGACCAGGAACCTTCAGTGTGGCACCCACGGGCATGATGGTACCCGCCAACACCCTTCCTGGTGCCCTCCAAGTGGTGTTAGAAAGTGGGCAGGGTCCGGTGAGGCTTGTGCCTAGCGGGGTTTCTAAATTGGCTATGCAGGTTAAAAGGCATCCTGTTAAACAGAGCTTCTGTGTGAAGAGCTACTATGCAAGTTTACATAATCTCATATCCTGACATTTTTTGGTATTTTTGCATTGTGTACGTGGGTGTGCATGCCCATGCCTGGAAGTCACGGTGTCCTCTGGCGACTCCTACTGGGACATGGAGGACGTTCAGAGAAGTGGCTTGATCGCCTGCTTCCGCCTCCTGGTAGTCTTTGGAGGTCTCCCGTTCAAATACTTGCCCTCATTCCCTGACTTTTTGTGGTTGGCTTAGCCTCCCACGGCAGCCATTTTGTTGTTATATCCGCCACCCTATTTCAGAGGTCCAAAGATGCTCGAAGGCTGAAAAAAGTTGGGGGCCCTTGAGTTAGACCACCGTGCCATCAAGCTCAGTATAATTGATTCCAGTCGGCAGCAGCTTTCCAGGGCAGAGAATAAGTATTTTCTACTGCTTGCAACCTGAGATCTTTTGATTGCAGGTAATGAGGGGTTGAACCACTAGTAGAGTAAAGCAGAGACACTAGTTAACATTGAGCCACTGTCCTCTTTCCTCGGTTTCAGAGGTTACTTTGAAAGGTATGTGATAAGGATACTTGATTTTATACAGAGGGTGGCTCATTGCCTTTGAGCTGATTCTGAGGTGCGTACATCAGAGGTTCTAGTTGTAATAGCTGTTTGATCCTGCACAGTAAGAAATGGGGACAAGACAAGATGCTGTCCGATTGATGAAATTAGGGTTACTATGCTGAAACCAAGCTTCTGAGTTCTCCGGCACAATGTGTGTTGTGTCTTTTGTGTGCGTTTGCCTTGGACATTTATGCCTGTGGAAGTTTCTTTTGTACAACTTTTGTACAAGACTGAAGGAGTCTTGCTTCCAGCAAATTTAACACAATCAGTGTATGATCTCTCTTGGTACTTTGGAGGTAGTTGCGTTCCTAATTAAGTAAGGGGTAGAATGTTATGGCAAGGTTAACAAAATTGGCAGATATGATAGGCCCCTTTAAGAGTGAATCTTGTTATGAAGGGGGCAAAAATTCTGTTTTTATTTTTATTTTATTTTTTAAGTAAGGCCATTTTTCTATTGTCTAAGAACAGGCTTCAAAATGTTTGTTTTGGATTTAGGAGGTCTTTTAGCTGCAGGGCGCCTATTTGTGAAATACCTTCTTAAAAATAGCAGGCCAGCTGTCTTCCACGAATACTTGTCCATGTCACATATATCTGACGCCTTCCTTGTCTCTTGGGGCCACACTATAGTGCATATTTTATGATTACAACACAGCATTTTAATGGACCTCTGCCATATGGTTGAGTCATCTGCTCTTTCTTTGGCTTGGGGAGGATTACACATGGATCTCCCAAAGATTATTCAACTTTTTTTTAAAAAAAAAGGACCAAAAAAGCTGCTGCCCCAAAGGAGCCCAACCATTTATATCAGTGTAAGAACATGAACTGTAATTTGTTTTAAGTTAATGGCTATTTGCTAAAATGTTGCTTTGGGTGGCAAGGGGTAGAATCCTAAATCTGAACAGGTTTCTTGCCGCTTCAGACCTATAAAGGAGAGGGGGGTAAATCTACAAATTCCTGGTTTGGGGGTAATGGCAGATTGTTTCTGGCTTGCCAAGGCTGTGTCCATTTTGATTTGTGACTTTTTTCTGAGAAACATCCCGCCTCCTCTTCTCCCCCCCCTCCTCTTTTTTTGAGAGTGCACTGTGGGAATAAATACATTTTGAGTGGGAAGGACTACATTAGTCACTACCTTCCATCTGTTCCCAGTGTGTAAGCATTCGCCAGTTTGCTTGGTGCAGTTATGAAGGCCTCAAAAAATAAAAGAATTTGGCCTGAGAGATGTATCCATATACAAGCAACATCGTAGAAATGCTTTCACCGCTGGGCAGCTAGGCTTATCACTGATGGCATTTACATGATGTGAGAGATTGTTTTCAGGGAGAAATGTCATGCCCAGCATTGCATTACTTCACCAGCAAAGAGTCACCAGAACACCCACCTATGTATCCTCAAATAATCCTTTGTTACCCTTGCCTTGATCATTCACTCCCCCCCTCATCCTTGTCTAGATCGAGGTCTCCATGGTGACTCACAGACACCTTCCCTGGTGTCCGCCAAGTGTTTTTAGGAACTAGGCAGGCCAGGTTGGTGTTTTGCCCAGCAAGGATTCTGATTGGCCATAGACATTTGATTGGCTACGCAGATTTTTAAAAGTTGTTTTGGCAATGGGGTGGCCACCACAGCAAAAGGATCTTCACTGTGCAACTGAAGGAAAGCTGTGGCAGCCATTCTGTGGCTGGCTCTGCCTCCTGCGGCAGCCATTTGATAGCTGCACCCACCACAATGTGTCAGAATTCCAAAGGTGCCCAGAGGCTCAAGAAAGCTGGGGACCCCTGGTCTAGATAGTAGAGTTCTTGGGGCAGGAACACCTTTGCCTGTTTGAAGGATCTCCAATGTTTTTGACCCTATGAGCACATTTGGAATTTTGTGAGGGGGTGGTGAGCACCACAGGAGCCCTCCCTCTTCACACCTCCTGAGAAGAAGGAAGGCCCGAAGGGGAGATGGAACTGCACACTGACTAAGGAAAGTTCTCCTGATCCTTCAGTAGAAAACCTTTTCGTTTAACTGAGGGCAACCAATAACAAGGCCTGTCTTATAATGGCCCTACCCACTTCCTGGAAAGTGTGGAGGGCACGAAGGGAAGTACTGGTGGGTACCAAGTTGGGGAACCCTGGCCTATTCCATGCCAAGGGCCCTTGGAGCCTGTACTTTGTGAAAGGTCTCTGTTTCCATGGTAGAACCACCAGAGAGGTGGACTTTTCTGTGGCAGCTTCCCACTAGAAGACCCCCCTCCCCCCGTATTTTCTTGCTGTGTAATCTATCTAGTTTTCAGGCTATATGTTAAATTATAGTTGTTCATCTAGGCCAGGGGTGTCGAACTCATTTGTTATGAGGGCTGGACTTGACATAAATGAGACCTTGTTGGGCCGGGCCGTGTGTGTCATAAAATGTAATGCCAGGTAGCGGAGATATAAACTTTATAAAGGACACAAACACAAAGGGTTTTTTTTAACTTAAAATAAAAACATGCTTAAAACATTAGCTCTGTAAGGTGCAATCCTACTTTTCATTTATTAACATTCACCACAGAAATCTCATGCTCAGAGTTCTGAGTCCAGAACCCAGTTTAAAACATGAAATGGCTGAGTGATTAACAGAGTCTGACGAAGCAAGCTATGATGCAGCTGCAGAACTGGAAGCAGGAGATGGCCAGTTCCACTGCGGGCCTGATGGCCCCTGGGCTGCATGTTTGATACCCTTGATCGAGGCATTCTGAAGTACAATGGAGTGGGATGAATCCTTCAGTGAACCCACTGCTAGAAACTAGGTCTAAATTACTAATTCATTAGTTTCATGTCAGTTTCATTGATTTGCAGTTAACTAATTTTTAAATGATGTCAGTTACAATCAAATATGTTGATTTTTTTGTTGTTCTGAATAAAGGTAGCATCATTGGATTTTTGACTAGTCAATAGAGGAAGTCATGTAGTCATGGGCCAACCCATGATATTCGGTCCTTAATCCTTCCATTTGGTCTTGGATAAGAGAGTTAGTTAGCCAGATAATTGGAGGAGTGCTGCCTTCTGGAATAGACTATGTGAGTCTAGAGGCTTCAGTGTTCTGACTTGGTATAAAGCAGTTTCCTATGGTTACGTATCTTTGCTTATGTTGTTCTAAAGCATCATAATCACAGATGGTGCTATATAAACAATGAAATGTATTTTATCATCTGTTTTGGGGTTGGGGCTAACTAATGGAGAAAAGGCCATAGGTGCAAAGGGATTTATTTACAAATTGGTTATCAGATTTCCTGATGCATTTTGAACATCTGCGATGTTCTTTCTCAGAGGCATCTACTGAACATCTGCTTGGCTGGAACCAGCACATGGATATGTCTCAGTCTGTAATATCAGTCAGACTTGGACAGAACTGCGCCTCTCTCTCTCTCTTTCTCTGCCTCTCTCCCTCCCTCCCTCTCTCTAATTTTGTGTATTTTGCAGAAGCTTTTCTGAAGACTGAAAGATATCAGCGTAGTGATCCTGACCAAGTAAATTTTGTGGCAACTGTACCTGATGATAGTTCAGGATGGGTAGCTGTGTTAGTCTGTCTGTAGCAGTAGAAAAGAACAAGAGTCTAGTGGCACCTTAAAGGTGAACCAAATATGTGGTTTTCGTGTTCCTTTCTTCAGATACAGTTAGAATGGGAGACCATAAACAGGACGTCTGGAGTAGTCCGTAAATAGGGCAGATGGACTCCCATTCTAACTGTATCTGAAGAAGTGAACAGTGAATGACTCACAAAAGCTCATACCCTGCCACATATTTCATTGGTCTTTAAAGTGCTACCTGACGATGATTTTGAAAACTTGACTGAGAATCTGGTGATCCGTTTGTAAACAAATTCTGCTGTATCCTTTTCCTCTGTTCCTTTGTGGTGTGGTGCCACCCGCCTTCCCCTTGTGAACAGTGACTCACCCGAAGAAGAGAGTAGCAAATTGCCATCTCTAGACCCCAGAGGGAGGGGAGGGAACCTTCCTTGTTGAAGATGTTGGATGTGAGGAGAGAGGTTCAGTATCTCGGGCGCACCTTCTGAACATAGAAACTTGTATGTGTAGGATTTTCTTTACGAGTGGGGCTGTTCAACCCCAGACTAAGTTGTCCTTGTGAATCACTATATCCTACCTTTTGAAGTGTAAGGGCTTAGTTAAAATTTGAGGGGGAAGAAAAATAAGAGGAAAATAACAGACAGGAGAAAACTTAAGGGGGAATCACTCTGTAAGGCCAGCATTATTATACCCGTCTTGCAGATAGGGGGAGGGGGGGGCTAGCTCCAAGTAACCTAAGAAGTTCATGGAAAGATGGGATTTGAACCTGTGACTTGATTTTTGAAGCAATAATCTTTTGGCTACCACGTTTCATTTTTATTGAATGAGATTAAATAAACCAAATCTTAAAAGATTTTCATTTGTTTCTAGTTTGTTTCTGCACTGAGGAATTGGTTTTGATGTAAGGTAAAGGTTCCCTTGCTCGAAAGTCAGTTGAATCTGACTCTAGGGTTGTGGTGCTCATCTCTGTTTCAAAGCCGAAGAGCCAGCACTGTTCAAAGACGTTTCCATGGTCATGTGGCTGGCATGACTAACACCAAGGCGCACGGAATGCTGTTACCTTCCCACCGAAGTGGTACCTATTTATCTACTTGCAATTTCTTGCTTTCGAACTGCTAGGTTGGCAGGAACTGGAACTAGAGACGGGAGCTCACTCCATCATGTGGCACACTTGGGTCTCGAACTGCTGAACTACTGACTTTCCACAGCCTGCAGTTCAGCATCTTAACCACATGAGCCATCGCAGCTCTGGTTTTCATGTATTAGGTCTTAATACCACAATTTAAGAAGGATATAGACAAGCTGGAATGTGTCCAGTGGGGGGCAACGAAGATGGGTCTGGAGATCAGGTCCTATGAGGAAAGGCTGAAGGAGCTGGATATGTTTAGCCTGGAGAGGAGACGACTGACAGGTGATATGATAACCATCTTCAAATACTTGAAGGGCTGTTATGTAGAGGATGGTGTGGAGTTGTTTTCTGTTGCCCCAGAAGGTCGGACCAGAACCAACGGATTGAAATTAAATCAGAAGGGTTTTCGGCTAAACATTAGGAAGAACTCCCTGGCAGAGCAGTTCCTCAGTGGAACAGGCTTCCTCCGGAGATGGTGGGCTCTCTTTCTTTGGAGGTTTTCAAACAGAGGCTAGAATGGCCATCTGACAGTAATGCGGATTCTGTGAACTTGGGCAGATCATGAGAGGGGGGGCAGGAAGGCTTGCATCAGTGCTGAGTTCTTGTGGCCCTTTCTTACATGCCCAGGGAAATGCTGATCACCACTTTGGGGTCAGGAAGCAATTTTTCTCCAGGCCAGTTAGGCTGGAGATCCTGGAGGTTTTTTTGTCATCGTCTGGGTGTGGAACAACATTCACTGGGGGTGTGGAGAGGGAGGTGTTTGGGAATTTCCTGCATTGTGCAGGTGGTTGGACTAGATGGCCCTGGAGGTCCCTTCCAGCTCTGTGATTCTATGGTTCTATGAAATGGAGAATGTTAAATATTTTGACTGCCCTGGGAGCCAGCGGAGTGGAGACACGCACCACTGATCTGCTTCACAGTGATAAGGAATGAAGTGCCTCCTTGTGAGGAGACTGTTTTGGTTTTCTGCTCTTTGTGTCTGTCTCCCTTCTAGCACCTTTTTTTTGTTGTTTGCCTAAAAAGGTCAATTAATCTGGACACTTTGTTGTGTTTGGCAGAATCTGTAGGTAGAAAGCTGCTGTCTGACGCCAGTCTATAAGGTTCGTCTTCGTTCTATTAAATCCATGCACCCACACACCTTTTAATAAGCTCTCAAACCAGTTGTCTCTTGTCTGCATCTCAGAGGTACATATTTTGTTATTTATAAATAAACGTCTCATGCTAACTTGTATTCCCATTTTAAGTCGTGCTCGAAGCCTGCGCAATAACTAATTGGCGAATGGGTGCAGTTACAATAATTCTTGCTCATTTCTGGGAATGGCTTTTTCTTGCTGTTGCATGACGAGGTGGAATAAATGCATCCAAATTCCGGAGAATTGCTCATACTTGGCTTAGCTGCACACAGACGCCCATTGTTTTCAGTTTTTTCAAAGGTGTATTATAATGTTATGGTTACTTTAAGAACCTGACTTTTGCAGTTACAAAAGTGTTCTCCAGACTTTTATGCCACTTTAAAGATGCATGTTACTGGGGGCAAAACCATCAGCAGGAAAGAATATCTCTGCAGCGTCCTGCCTGGGAATGGAGGATGGTGTGAATGGTGCTAGAGTATGGGTGGTATTGCCACGGTCAGTAAAGGGATCCTCCACATTCGGAGGCAATCAACCTCTGAATCCCAGTGCCAGGAGGAAATAACTGGAGAAGGCCTCAGCCTCTATGCCCTGTTGTTGGCCGTCCAGAGGAGCTGGTTGGTCACCGTGCACTGGACTAGATGGACCATTAAAAATGCCTAAATTAATTTGACTGAAACTTGGAGAAATATTTGGAACCAGCTCAGTATTTTGAATCGAAAAAAGTCTTGAAAGGTCAGTGACCTCTTTTTAGTCTCCTGACTAAAGTGAAGGTCCCTTTAACCACTATCCTCTAGGCAGCATAACACCAGTTGTCCCTGTCTGCATTCCTCCCCCTGAATCTTGGCTGCAGATTCTGGCACTTGTGAGCCAAGACAAAAGAACAGAGGAAGAGCCTTGCTGGATCAGAGCAGTGGTCCATCTGGTCCAGCATCTTGTCTCACACTGTGGCCAACCGGTTCCTCTGGAGGGCCGACAACAGGGCACAGAGGCTGA